>JAEILZ010000008.1:2400000-3000000 GCA_018873225.1 [Phialemoniopsis] sp. UDSM-2020
GTGCATTCATTGTCTCCTGAAGAGCGACGGGAGTCATGGCACAAACGAGAAAGCATAAGTGCTTTGCGTATGCTCAACACCACAGAATAGCAGGGGTCAATGAAGACGACGGCAGTCAGCAGTCATCCACCCCAAACCTGGATATCACAGCAGCGCGGGGCAGGTCGTGTATCCTTGGCCATGCCGACATTTCGTTCCCCACGGGTCAAGCAAACATGGCACATTGCTTACATGGGGGCGCCAGAGTCGCACAGCATCTGCCATCCCACAGCTTCGGCCTTGTACCTTGTGCCTTTCTGATCAATCAGGACGATTTGCCCCGGATCACCGTACCTCGATGCTGCCCGACACCGGGGCCTGAAAAGCATTTTTCAAGGTAACATGACCTTCGTGCATTGCTTTTTCAGATCTCTTGTTTTTTCCCTCTCTACCTTGAGAGTACGAGATCCGCGCACCAGGGTCATGGCCATCATGGCTTTTCAATGATGATGGTACGGCTTGCAGAGGTAGGGACCTTGTGACTAGACATGCTTGTTGCTCTGCCGCAGATCGCCCTTCCACACCGTAAAACACACCTTCGCACGACCCTTTGAGCCCCATTGTTGCGTTGTCCAGCGTTGTATCGCCGCATCGCCTATGGATCCTCCCGTACTGTCCGTCCCCCTCAAACACTCTGCAGCAACCGATTGGCCGGGCGCGTGGGGGTTACCATACACATCACAAACAACGTCAAATGCACGATGACAGTTTTGGCTGATCTGTGACATGTTTCGGCCGTGAAAATCTGTCCCACGCTCAAGATTTCAATCCCTTGCATTTGTGCAAAAGTAGCTCGTCCGCGGGATGGCCATGACACATAGATCATTCATTTTGTTGCCAATATCTCGTATTCTATATCGTTTTTTGGCCTTGACACGTGTTGACATGTGTATGATTTGAGGGCGATCGAAGTGGTTCAGATATCGTGGATCCATGTCAGACTATAAACTTGGCTTTGTAACACATCTTAGTATTTACAAATCTACAAGAGCAAATACATTCTCGCGGCATACATAGCCAGCTTCACTATCGTTACCGTACAGAGATACGCCAAGAGTATATAATCTCTCAAGTCGTTTCATTATAGTAGCAGCCAGTATACGGCGAAAACAGGACAATCAGGATGTCCTGAAGGGTTGATTCATGCTATACCAATAAAACTACCTTCAACTCATGACTCTATCGCCTTAGCTTAAGATGGCCGGTGATTTCATGTCTGCTTCTCTCTTACTTCTGCTGAGAGGTTTAGTATGTGAATACATGATAGGGGCCCATCTACGAACAATAAAAGTGGCTAGACCACACTGATAAATATTGTACATAATTATTACTGACTTACACCTAAGAGACTATGATTATGATGATCGCCCTCAGAAAAGCCTCCACACTTGTTATGGCAGGTGATAGTCTCAATGATGACATCAATTAGTTTCAGCCTATCAAGAAGACAGAGCAAGCAAACCCAACACGGTACATTCAGGACAACGTATACAAAATAATGAGCGCAGTTTCTGTGTCGTAAGACCCAATGACGACTTCCCAGTTTCAGGTAAAACAGTTGAGGTAACGCCATGGCTCGAAGGCTCGACCTTTGCCCACCCTCGAGCTATAGTGTCTTCACACCTCAGGTTCCAACTCAACAATAGTTGTCACCTTCAACATCATGAACTTCAGTAGCGTATCTAGCTGCACCCTATCAAACCACAATCTCTGTGTGTAACTTTCTCAAGGTAGGACGTAACTCGCTTCATTGTTGTTCAGCTCAGATGCAACTACAGAAGATGACCAAGCCCGTATTCAAATTTGCAACGTTGTATAGTCTCAAAGACATCAATGAACATCATACCAGTGCCCTGAAAACACGGAGGCGGTTGCTTATACTGGAAATACCTCAAACCTTCACACTGACAATAAGACATGATTCATTTCTCTCCCGCGGGCCCGTGGTTCAACAGCAAAATGCACCCATATCAGAATCCTAGGCTTAACGCATGACTTCTATTGCCTCTCCGAAAACGAATACCAACTAGATTACTGCTATACTGTACACACTCTCCCACCGCCGATCATTCCCCTCCAGCAAACAGCAACGACCCCATTTCATCAGCTCACTCACTCCTCCCCGGCGGCCCGATACCTAGCCGGCTTCTGCCTCTTCCTCCGCCTAGCACTATCCACGACGCTATCGTCGTCGTCATCATCGTCATCGTAAGAAACGCCGCGGCGGCTCATGCTGTTGTTGTTGTAGAAGGAGGTGTCCACTTCCATAGAGTCTTCAATCTCCTCGGCACTGCCCGACCGCCCCCGTCGGCTCGCCCCCGCACGACGCTGCTGCCTCGTAGGCGTCTCGGGGCCAGCGTGTCCGTCCACAGAGCCGGCGGTGCTCTCGTGGGCGTCATCCACGGCGCTGAACCGCTTGAAGCGCTTGCTCGCGCTGCCGCGGGGGCTGGCGCGGATCTCGCCTACACTGTCCTCGGCCTTGAGAAGCTTCTTGGCTCCGGCTCCGGCCCCGCCACGCCGGCGGCCCCGCGCCGCGCGGTACTCAAAGTCGCTCTCGGACCCCTTAACACCCGGGCGATACTCGTCCTCACCGTCTTCCTCGTCGTCATCGGGCTCTGGCCTCTTGCGCTTGCGGCCCCGTCGGCCCTTGTCCGCAAAGGAGTGGCTGTTGGGAAACATGTCCACGTCGCCGTCATCGTCGACTTCCTCGACGATTCGAGCGCGCGGGGCCTCCTTGCGTGCACCACCACCACCGCCATTCTGCTTCTTCCGCCCGGCACCTGCCCCCGTATTGCCGCCCTTGCGGGCAGTGGGCTGCCTACCTCCGCCGCGACGCTTCTTTGCCTGCTGGCCGGTGCCAGCGGAGGAAGTGCCCAGCATGCTGTCATCGCCTCCAGCGTCGACCTTATCCTCGAGCAGCTTCTTCGTCAAGTTGGGGAAGTTCTCTCCATAGTTAAAGAAGAGCTCTTCACCGGCCTTGATATCGCGTATGGCCGTGAAGCGGATGCGGAACTCGCCATTGACATATAGAATCTTGGGCGTGATGTTGCAACCGCGCTTGTCGTGTTCACCGGCATGATTGATGTAGCGACTCATGTTGCCGTACATCGCGGCATCGACCCAAATGCCGTCTTGCTCCAACAGCGTGAAGAGATAGGAACTGTTCGACTCCTCGTCAAACACATCACCACGCCGTGCCTCTCGCCGTACGCCCTCGTCATGCGTAATGAGTTCTCCTACGTACTCGATGACGAACTCGTCCGAGGCTATGTCCTCTGCCGTAAATAAGCCGTAACCACACGCCTCAAGTTGCGACTTGCCGATCAGGACAGTCTTGGAGAGGCCACGCTGCAAGGCAACATTTTGGCAGCCAGTCGAGTGGAGGGCTTCGTCTTGAGCGTTCTGCGGATCTGCACGCTCGCGAGCTCCACAGCCTTTGCAGAGCACTGGATCACATTCGCGATTCAGTTGGACGCAAATGCAAGGCTTACCCTCTTTCTGTCGGGCATAGCACGTCTTGCCAGTGGAATGACAAGCGCAACCCGTGAATTTGTGCGAGCACGTATCGGCAGTACACCGACAGAAACGCTCGCACATGACCTTGGCTGCCACGCAGGCACACCCATTCGCCACGGTGCAGGGCCCATCGTGGAAGCAGGGGTCGCGCATTTCGCGAACCGCATGCTCGTGGGTATTGGTGTGCTCCTGCCAATCGCCTTGTAGGACCTTACGGTGCCGATCATACCAAGGGATCGGACGAGGCACCTTGACGCTAGACTCATCAGGGATTTGCACTTCTGGCAGGGTCAAGTCCATTTGCTTGAGTTTCCTGTATACCTCCCAGCAGTAACGTCCCAGGAGGACGGCGGTAGTGCACTGCGGACGGACATCGTTGTTATCGCACAAGACGAAGAAGATAGCACGAAGGAGGTTCGTCTCTTCGTCGGTCCAGTCTCGCGTTACATAGCCCTCGTTGCCGATGTCATAGTTGCGGTAGCACTTGTTCTTACAAGGCTGCGTCATGGCTTTCGATGGGGTGCCGTTCATCTTCTCTTGAGCAGCAGCAATCCGGCGCCGCTTGATGAGCTGTCCTAACTTTCCACTGACGTTCATATCGATAGAGAAGCACCGGCGGATGTTGTCTGCATCGAATTCGCCGTGCTCACAAGAGTGGGAATAGCAGATCATGCAGCCCAAGACAGTGTACGAGCCCAGCCAACGCTCCAGCTGTTCGATGTGTTGCTCGTCGCCTGCCTTCTGACTGCTAAAGCCCTCTTTGGTCATTTTCTTGGTGTCAACCAAAGTCTCGACCGACTCGTCGAGCATCAACACGTCATCCAGGCTCACACTCTGCTTGGAGAAGACTTTGTTAAATGCCTCTGTGAACATCCGCGCGATTTTAACGGCGCGAGGGGATCCGACATCTTCGTTGTACGAATTGAGCAAGTGATTCTTCTGCTGTGGCGTGATAGCATCATCACTCTCGGACTTGCTAGCCATGTGTCGAATCAGAGTTGATTTGCTGCAATTATCGATACCAAGCCGTTTGATCCAGCGCTCGAGGTAGAGAGACAGGGTCATCGCGCGCTCAAGGACTCTAATACGCGCACCCTTCGTGTTACGACTGGCGGTGTTGAAGCCGGATTTCTGGTCCATGCTCTCGAGTTCCTCGATCCACTGATTGAACTTCTGAACCTCCGTCGAATCACCATCCTCGAGATCCCTCAGATGGGGAATGAACTTCAGAGGCGTGTTAGGCGAGAGGATGTTCCTTGATATCTCCACATGATGGAAACGATACTTGGGAACGCGGTTCTTGTTCGACTTGATACAGTCCACAGGAAGGAGTATCTGCTTCTGATCTCCTTTACTTCTGTGGTACTCCTTGCCGTGTTGCTGGAACTTGCGTTAGTACAAAGTCTGATCCATACCAACAGAAGGACCTATTAGGTGGCATGAACGCGACCTCTACACTTGCCTTAGGTTTGATCCTCATGATTTTATCACGAGGGGTGCCTTCGTCAGCAGGCCTTGCTTTGATATCTTGTAGATCATCCTTTGAGCTGAGGTGCCGTCGGCCTGCCGGCTTCTGCTTGAATGTTGTCTCTAGGGTATACCGCAAGAGCTTGGCATGATCTCTACCTAGTTCTGCTGAGAAGGACCGCAGTGAGCTCTCGATCTTCGCCGTGGTCCATTCTGTCTTCCTTGGAGTCTGGTTCTTTGGCGTCTGCTGGCTGCGGGCGACGTGTGACTGGGGTGGGGTAGTAAACACAGGAGATGAATGGGCAGCAGTGTCTTGCGGCCGCGACGCGGAAGCGACATTGCTGCCTTCTCTGGAAAACGAGAGAGTAGAGGCACGCGCCGATTTCGTGGGTGTCTCCTCAGTGTACGTGATGCTCGAGTCGGTGGTGGCCGGCCCGGATCCGTTGGAAATGCGTTTCTTGGCAGACTGAGGACTGGCAGTCTTGCGTGAATGAACAGGGCTGTTCTTCAAGGGGCGCAGACCCCGGGGCGAGAGAGACGCGGCGGCCACATTGGCCGGCAGTATCGCATCGGTGCGCGCATGGATAGCGGTGATGCTCTCAAGGTCCGAGTCGCCACTCATAGTCAAGTCGACGACATCTTCGGCTCTCGAAAGTAGAGGCATCGCGGAGGGAAAGGGTGTGAAATTGCTGGCGGTACCGCAGCGCTACTTGAGGCTCTCATGAGATGCGCCAGTCACGCATTGTCGTGAAGCGAGACTCGAGACTAAGCGCACCCGAGAACACACGATCAGGTATGTCGCCGCGCACAATGAATGGGGGAGTCAGCGCGCGCTGATGGACCAAGCGGTAATGAGACCTGTATCATCCGCGATAAGGCCGCAACTGATGAAGAAAGAGAAGGCTTGATTCTTGAATCAGGGTGCGTGCAGATGCGACGACGCGTGCCTGGTGGATGACAATGTGCGATTCTGTACCAACGACGCGCCGGCAATTTGCTAGGGGTCCACCCTTTGACACCCTGGCCAAGGGCAATCGCCGCCGCCGCCCTGGAGTGCAGCCGCCAATTTGGGAATAGTCGTATTTCTCTGTACATCCAGCCCCAATAGCTCAATTCTGACTGAATGACAACAAATCCCTTGTTGGGTCCCAGGGGCACCCTGATGGAAATAATTCAATATAAAGTAGATAACTTGACTGCAAGAGGGCTTTATGGGTCAAGAGGGGGTTGAGACAAGATGTTTGTGTCTACTCATCTCAAATATCTAAGATAGTAGGTTCTCACTATACGTATACGTACTTGGAAGCGCATCGATCACCTGTAAAACCCCCTCACACCTTACTGGATTATTTTACTTGGAGACAAGTTTCAATGTTGTCAAATCATCCCACATTCGTATGAGGACTCTATATTCCGTTTGGCTCAACTCATCGCAAACAAGCATAACACGTTTCCTATTACCAAACAGTGCACGGGATTATGCGCCGCTTTGGACTTTCGCAAACAATAGTCAAAATCCCAAAATCGCCTATCCTACGGGTAAGCAAAAAAATGAGTGACGAAGTTGTAGTATTGCGCTCCCGTGTCTTGCATCCCTTCCTCCCTCGTCAGCTCCCTCTCTTTTGTCTCGAAATGCCCTTGGGAAGATGAAGAACTCAATCATCTCATTGAGGCAACATTTCACTTGATCGTTGTTGACTGTGCTCCTTTTCGAGACAAGGTAGGTCAAGCGTTGACTGGGGAGCAAGACCACTGTCAACATAATCTACGTACCCACCTTTGGTAGCATTTAGAATGATGATGACCTAATGACTGGTGACGACGGACGACGCGGACGGGAATCGGGAGCTGGACGGAGCTGGACTTGTAGCTCGGCCACTGACGCAGAGTCAAGCCTAGTGAGCCCGCTAACAGCTGTGGGAAATATGCGCCGATCACCCAAGAAAAGACTTGCCCACGCCCAGAGAAACATGAGTCTTGGGTCCCCAGCTGGCCTGTGCTCCCCAAACTATATGCTGAGCTAGTCCCCAAAGCGAATGGGCTGTGCTACTGTCGCGCAATCACAGGGGCATGACGTCGACGCCCGCCCACCCACCGACCACCCACCCCGTTCCCTCGTGCGGTTGCTGGATCGTCAGAGTTAAACAACATCCGTCATAAAGTGCATCCTCCCTCCCTGCCCATGCCTCCCCGAAACTTCCGCCTCAATTCATCCATTTGATTGCTACCCGTCCCTGATACCCGCCGTGCAATATTGCCCGCCAGTTACCCTGAACATTTGTCAACCAGGATTTTCATTCTTTCCGTCCACCTTCAATCCCTGCAGAAAGCTCTCCAGATTGATCGCTGCCTGATCCGACAGCTTTCTTGACTCGCTCGCTCACAGCACACATACACACAAGTCTGTCGCATCACCGCCAGACCACCGCTGCCATGCATCGCACATACTCTATGCGCGCCTCGAGGGCGCCTACTGCCTCGCAGATCCAGGTGAGTTTGCCATTTCTGTTTTATGCCCAACTCGTGCACTCGCCTGTCGTTCAATTGACTGACCAACGGTGCCTCTTAGAACCCCCCGCCTCCACCATCCACCACCAAGTCGGGTCGCCTCTTCGGACGTGGCGGTTTTGGTAAGTTCAAAACTTCCTGCACAGCAACAAGTCGAACTGGCAAGCATCACGGAGGAACAACAGCTGACGCGGACATTAGGCCATGCTCTCCGCCGCAACGCTGCCGGCGCTTTCGGCCCCGACCTAGCTAAGAAGCTTGCTCAGCTCGTCAAGATGGAGAAGAACGTCATGCGCAGCTTGGAGACCGTCGCAAAGGAGCGCATGGAGGTTGCCGTAAGTTTCAGCTCCCGAACTCGTCCTCAAGTTCCGATTGCTAATTCGTACTCTAGCAACAACTATCCATCTGGGGTGAGGCTTGCGACGAAGACGTCTCCGACGTTACTGACAAGCTCGGTGTCCTACTGTACGAGATTGGCGAGCTCGAGGACCAGTATGTCGACCGATACGACCAGTACCGCGTCACCATCAAAAGCATTAGGAATATCGAGGCATCTGTCCAGCCCAGCAGAGACAGTACGTTTACACGATTATCTTCAACCTAGGTTGCCTGCTAACAACCCACCAGGAAAGCAAAAGATCACGGACCAGATTGCCCAACTCAAGTACAAGGAGCCCAACTCTCCCAAGATCGTTGTGCTCGAGCAGGAGCTTGTCCGCGCCGAGGCCGAGTCGCTCGTCGCCGAGGCCCAGCTCTCCAACATCACCCGTGAGAAGATCAAGGCCGCCTACACCTACCAGTTCGACGCTCTGCGCGAGCACTGCGAAAAGGTCGCCATCATCGCTGGTTACGGAAAGCACCTTCTCGAGCTGATTGACGACACCCCCGTCACTCCTGGTGAGACCCGCGCTGCTTATGACGGCTACGAGGCCAGCAAGGCCATCATCCAGGACTGCGAAGATTCCTTGACCAACTGGGTTACTCAGAACGCAGCTGTCTCTTCCAAGCTCTCCACCCGTGCTCGCACTCTGTCGACTCGCCGGAGGAACAACATCAAGGCTCGCAGTGAGGGTCACGACCTGACGGGTCAGGATGCTCCCATGAACGATCGCGACTCTTGGGTTGCTGCCGGCGATCACAAGGGCGAGGAGTACGATGATGAGGAGGAAGAAGACGAGGAGGAGGAGGAGCTCGGCAGCGAGCGCGGGCTTAACGGTGAGACCCGGGGGCGCCAGCACGAGACTCTTGCCGCATGAATCGCAAAGTTATGGTGAGCGGTGAGCTAGGATGATCGGCGTGAGGTAATTTCAATGGTCTGGGAAGTGACTGGAACAATAGGATCTTGGCTTTTGGAGACGGACAGGTTCGTCTTGGTGTTGAATTTGAGTGTTTGACAGTTTCTTTTCACCCTGTAACATTAGCCTACCTCGCGTTTTCGCCGTTTAGTGCGGGACTGGGAAACAGGAAGGAGGAGTAATATATCTAGTAGAACATTGCACTGTCATGACATTATGTTTCTGCGAATTCAATGATTGCGAATGCGCTCGTGAGGATGTGAAATAAAATGCGCTTCATTGTAATTGCGTGGGTATCATGATGCGTCTATCAACCAAAATGCTTCTATCTCATCAAGTCTTTCATTCTCAGCTGGCCAGCTACCTCTTGACCTGGCTAGCAAACTCCTCAAGCTCCATCTTGACAATGTATTGCCCCGGAACGACGACCAGTCCCAGATACCGGGATGTCATGTCCATGGTGACCTTGTCCGAGCCACCCGCCTCAGCAGCAGCCGCCTGCGCTGAGCGCTGCTCCTCGGACGGTTGTCTGTACTCGTACGTGTGTGACAGCACGACGTTGCGGTCCTGTAATCACGCAATATTAGCTTTTCATTCGAAGTGCAGCACCAGACCAAGCAGGTAACGCACGGGGTCGGTGCATTTGAACTCGCCGCGGAACATGCGCGTGTCTGTCGTGTGGATGCGTATGTTCTTGTTGAGCAGCGACTCGAGGTAGGCGCAGGCCGCTGCCTTGGCCGTGTCGCCGGGCCCGACGGCGGGGGCCTCTGCGCGGTCCATGGCGTTTGGCTTATGATTTGTGGTCCGGTGTAGAAAAGGACATTGACTGACTGAATGACTTGTACGGCGCTCATGTGAGAGATTCAGGTTTTGGTGATGTGGGGTCTCTCCATATCGTGCTGGAGCTGCATGTGTGGTGGATGGTGCCTGTAATTAGTGGGGTTTGTGCTTGAGTGCCGGAGCGATGGGCCCTGGAGGGAGATCACTGTCAGGGCGGCAGGTGTACGACTGGGGCTCGCTTGCTTGCTTTCTTGGCCTAGGGTCCTGTATGCATTCCGGGAATTTTTTACGAAGCGATTCTGTGTTAATACGCTCACATGAAATGTTTGAGGCGAGCGCGTAGGTTTATTGAGTAACGAATGTTTGTACCTCAAAACAGCTAGCTATCAACGTTGCCATGCGAGCAATTGGTGACAGCGATACTTCGTACAACCACCACAAATGTAGCAGTCTGTCAGGGACACCGTGGCTTTTTTCTGGCCTGTCTGTCACAAGCCTGACAAGTCCATGACATGATGTCGACACAGATCCAGCTGAATGTGTCTTGAATTGCGTCTGCGGGACGAACTCTAAACCAGGTGTATGGGGCCAGCGTCATGACGTCAGTTGCATGCTTCGACATGGCAGGCATTCAGATCGCATTAAGGGTTGGGGTTAGGGGAGCTTTATCAATCACATGACTTGGCGTCACTGGCCCGCCCGGAGGGGCAGCGTGCTGGTCATCGCGCTCTGGATGCCTGGAGCCAACGGGAAAAAGTCACCATGACTGATTTGGGAGCTCAAGCAAGCCTTGAGAGCGTCGGAGACCGATCACGCATGGGACACTGCTGATTGCTCGTCGACAACCTACGCAAATGAGCACACTTCCTTCGTGAAGCGACGGCTCTCCGTCCAAACGATCCATCTATCTACTCGATAACCAGACCCGGGGCTCTAAGCCGCCGCCGACATGGGTGTCAACGGCCTCTGGACCGTCCTGCAGCCCTGCGCTCGCCCGACCAACCTCGCGACCCTCAATCGCAAGCGCCTCGCCGTCGACGCATCCATCTGGATCTACCAATTCCTCAAGGCGGTGCGCGACAAGGAAGGAAATGCCCTGCGCAACTCGCACGTTGTGGGCTTCTTCCGCCGTATATGCAAACTCCTGTGGTACGGCATCCTGCCCGTCTTCGTCTTCGATGGCGGCGCCCCGTCCCTCAAGCGCGCGACGCTGCAGGGCCGGCGCAAGAGGCGCGAGGGCCGGCGCGACGATGCCGTGCGCACGGCGGGCAAGCTACTGGCCGTGCAGATGAAGCGCATTGCCGAGGAGGACGAGGACAAGCGGCGCCAGGAGAGGGCGAGGGAGAAGGGAGCTGCTGCTGCCGCTGTTCAAGATGCGACGGACGGGGTGGCGGTGGGTGAGGCGTTGCCGAGCATGGACAACATCGTGTACGCGGACGAGGCGCAGATGTCCAAGCAGGAGCGGCAAAAGAGCCGCAAGTTCTACCGGCAGGACGCGTACCACCTGCCCGAGATGGAGAACGGCATCGAGGCCATGGGCCGCCCGGACGACCCGCGCATCATGAGCATCGACGAGCTCGAGGAGTACGCCCGCCAGTTCCACGACGGCGAGGATATCAACCTGTACGACTTTAGCAAGATTGACTTTGACGGCGAGTTCTTCAAGAGCCTGCCCGCCGCCGACCGGTACAACATCCTCAACGCGGCGCGCATAAGGAGCCGCCTCAGGATGGGCCTGAGTAAAGAGCAGCTCGAGGACATGTTCCCCGACCGCATGGCTTTCTCGCGCTTCCAGATCGAGCGGGTGAAAGAGAGGAACCACCTGACGCAACGGCTCATGTTTGAGGCAGGCATGACGGGCACGGACTTGACTATGGGCGTCAATGCCAGAGTCGCAGGCGAGAAAGACCGGGAGTACATATTGGTCAAAAACGAGGGCGCCGAGGGCGGCTGGGCGCTTGGTGTGGTCAGCAAAGAGAAGGATCGCGGCGAGATGCACAAGCCGATTGATGTCGATGCTTTGCAGTTCCAGTACCAGGCCAAGGAAGAGGAGGGAGAATGGGACGACGAGGACGATTTTGAGGACGTGCCTATCGAAGGTCTCAACCGACTGCCCAAGCTAAATGCCGAGGAAGCCGCTCATCACCAAACAAGTGTCGAGGCTGGTGTCAACCCAGACTCTATGTTTGTGGATCAGCCTACAGACGATCTCTTTGAGGAGCCTAGAGATGGTGGCCTTGAAGGAGATGAGGACGAAGATCTGAACCGTGCCATTGCAATGTCGTTGCAAAACCAGCACGGCGCTGGCCAAGACGACGAATCTGCAGAGGAAGATTTTGAAGATGTACCGGCTCCCGAGTGGGAGCAGAAAGCGGTGGCAGCGGCAAGGCCAATTACTGGCACCCGTGGCCGCACCGTGGCAAACATCGTCAACAGCCGCGCCAACGCTGCGGTACCCAAGAGGCGTGAAAGCAGCGCTAGCAGTGACAGCGATGTCGATCTGGGCGCTGCGCTTGCTGCCGCGAGAAAGAAGAAGGCAAAGGTCGCTGAGCCCAAGAACAAGGGCAAGGCCGCACAACCTGCGCCTGTGCGACCCAATGTCAAGAACCCCTTCGACGGCCCTTTACCGTTTGAGAAATTGGACTGGAAGACATCCATCTTTGAGAAGAAACCGGCAGCAAAAGCTGGAACTCAAGCGGGCGCAGCTGGAAATGATGCGGTGGCTGCAGCGGCGTCTGATGATGACGAAGAGCTTGCTGGTGGTTTCGAGAAGCCCGTTGATGACCAGGACAAGCCAAGGCCACTCCCTCCATGGATGGTTGACAACACGGACATCCGGGAGTCGCTCAAGAAGCAGCAGGTGGCACATGAGGAAATGGACGCCGAAGACAGGGTCGAGGCGGAGGAGCAGAAGAGGCTGTATCGCAAGTATCAGCAAGACCGGGTGGTCGAGATTGATTCCTCGGACGATGACAGCGATGTTGAGATCGTGGAGGCACCTACACCAAAGGAGGTCTCTGTGGGGCCTTCACTGCCTCGAGAGACTGTGACGGATAGCGTGAATGAGTCTGTGGAGGTGGACGAGCAAGCTCCGCATAGCGAACCTGCCAAAGATGCTCAGGTACCAGTGCGAGAGGACGTGGTCATTGAGGAAGAGTCTACAAACATCACGGAGGAGATGGGTGTACCTACTTTGAGTCCTGATCCCAACAAGGTTGATGGACGGTCACCATCCCCAGAGGACATCGAATTTGAGGATGTGGAGATAGTTGAGCAACCGGACGAGCAACTGCCCGAGGTCGAAGTAGCTCCAGAAGCAGAGCTGGTAGAGGAAGTAGCACCAGTCACATTCGAGGACGCTGTCATGCCTCCGCCAGTCCAACAAGACCGCATTGAAGGGCTTGCTGAGCCCGCAGACAACGCAGACCCAGACATGGCCCTCTTCGCCGAAGGGGACGTTGATGAGTTTAGCGACCTTGAAGAAGAGGAGCTCCTCGTCCAGATGGCAGAAGAAGCAGAAGAGCACGCGCGCTTTGCCAGCACACTCAATCACAAGTCTACAGAGGAGAATCAAGAAGCCTACGAAAGGGAGTTGCGCGCCCTGCGAACGCAGCAGAAGAAGGACAGGCGAGACGCGGATGAGGTCACGCAGATCATGGTCACCGAGTGCCAGACGCTGCTGCGGCTATTCGGCATCCCCTACATCACGGCGCCGATGGAGGCCGAGGCGCAGTGCGCGGAGCTGGTGCGCCTGGGGCTCGTCGATGGTATAGTCACCGACGACTCGGATATCTTCCTCTTTGGTGGCACGCGCGTGTACAAGAACATGTTCAACGACAACAAGTTTGTGCAGCTATACCTCAGCACTGACCTAGAAAAGGAGCTGTCGCTGTCGCGCGAGCAGCTCATTGCCATCGCGCAGCTGCTCGGGTCCGACTACACCGAAGGGCTGCACGGCGTGGGCCCAGTCACGGCCGTCGAGATCCTGTCCGAGTTCCCGGGGCCGGATGGCCTCGCCGAGTTCCGAGACTGGTGGAACGACGTGCAGAAACAGGGCAGGGCCAAAGAGGCGGACGCCAAGTCGGCCTTCCGCCGCAAATTCCGCAAGTCGCAGGCGGCCAAGCTCTTCCTCCCCGCCGGGTTCCCGAGCCCGGCCGTGGCGGAGGCGTACCTGCAGCCCGAGGTGGACAAGGACCCGGAGCAGTTCCGGTGGGGCGTTCCCGACCTCGACGCGCTGCGGACTTTCCTGATGGGCACGATCGGGTGGAGCCAGGAGCGGACGGACGAGGTGCTCGTCCCCGTCATCAAGGACATGAACCGGCGCGAGACGGAGGGCACGCAGAGCAACATCACGCGATTCTACGGCGGGAGCGCGGGCACGGGCGCGGCCAAGGAGGTCTTTGCGCCGAGGCAGAGGGCTGCTGGGAAGACCAAGTCGACTGCGAGTAGTAGGCGGATGGCGGAGGCTGTGAGCAAATTGCGGAGCGCCAAGAGTGGTGGTGGTGGTGATGCTAGTGCTGGACAGGACGGTGACGAGGGTGCTAATGGGAATGGAAAGGCTAAGGGGCGGAAGCGCAAAGCAAGGAATACTGTCGTCGTCGATGACGAAGATGGAGAAGATCGCGCGGAAGAGGGTGCTGGAGATGGCGATGCGAATAGGGGAAGGGTAAAGAAGGCCAAAGCATCTGCTTAGATGTCTGAAAATGTCTGGAACTTGTTGGTAATTTCTTGACAACGCTGATACGATACCATTAGAGTGTACTACTGAATAGACATGAGAACGAAGTTTACTCATTGAAGTTCCGTACGTATTCAGGTGCCTGTTTGCCGGACTTAACGTGCCCGATTACACCCAAAATGCATTGAAGCTTCGTGATGATTGATTTCACCTGCACTCATGCCAGTGACTAACTAGCGCCGTTGGTAATTCCTGACTGTTGTTGTCCTGGTGTGCTTCAAAACCAGTGCTTACTCAAATCTGTGGCGCTCGCGCTTTTCACAAAGCGCGAGCTAGCGCCAAGCAACCCGACCAAGTGCTTTGTAATGACGTGCCTCACCAAAACACCTAGCCATCTGATAACAGACACCTGCAGAAAAAAAAGTACCTTACGTGATCCGTAGCTAGGTGCGCCTCGCGGCGTCGGGACTAAGCCACTCTGGGGAAGCTATGGCCAAGACAAGGGCCTGGAGACGGGGTAATCGTGTAAGTCGGGCTGGCGATGCCTTGGAGTTTGCGATGGCTTGCATTGGTGATGGAAGGTTTATTAGAAATCGTCACCGCGAGGTTCTATGAGAATACATTGCGATCGCAATTGTATAAAAGTGAGCATTGGAGCCTCCAATCTATGAGTTCGATTTGGATCATCATCAACATCACCATCTACTCTCAGCTTCTTTCTCCGCATCCACCAACAGCCACTATTCCCAACTCTAACGCTTAGCGCAAAGCATCGCTCTATCAAACACCTACCTTCACTGCTCCTCAACATACAATAAGCAGCCTAAGCTGTTACCTCTCACAAACTTCTTCAAACATCATTTACACAGAGTTCGCACATGCTACGGAACTTGACCAACATGTCCTCCAAGAAGATCATCACCGTCTTTGGCGCTACCGGCCAGCAGGGCGGCTCGGTTGCCCAGATCTTCCTCAACGACCCCAAGCTCAAGAACGACTGGACCGTCCGGGGTGTTTCGCGAAATGCCAACAGCGATTCGGCCAAGAAGCTCGCCAGCCAAGGGGCTGAGGTCGTCACTGTGAGTTTGCATCTCCCCTGAGTGTAAATCATATGCGAAGGATACTAATCTGCCCAATGCACAGGGCGACACCAATGACAAGGCTTCTCTCGAGAAGGCTATGAACGGCGCCACTGCCGTCTTCGCCGTGACCAACTACTGGGAGAAGATGGACGCCGCGCTCGAGACGCAGCAGGGCAAAAACATGGCCGACGCCGCCAAGGTAAGTCTTGCGCGAAAACCCACCGTGTACACAACAGGAGACCAGCTACTGACCTCTGACCCCTTTCAGGCCGCCGGCGTCAAGCACTTCATCTGGAGCTCGCTCATCAACGTGACCAAGGCTAGCGAGGGCCGCCTAACCAAGGTCGCGCACTTTGACGGCAAGGCCAAGGTCGAGGAGTACATCCGCGAGATCGGCCTGCCCGCCACCTTTTTCATGCCGGGCATCTTCATGTCCGGCCTCGCGGGCGGCATGCTGCGCAAGCCCTCGCCCGACGCGCCCTTCACCCTCGCCCTGCCGACCTCGGACGCCGTGCGCCTGCCCGTCTTCACGCCCGCCGACACGGGCAAGTGGGTCAAGGGGATCGTCCTGGCCGGGCTCGACAAGCTCGGGCCGCACCGCCAGGTCTACGCCGCGACCAAGTACATGTCGCCGCAGGACCTGCTCGACGACTTTGCGAAAGTGTTCCCGGAGGCCGGCAAGGGCGCGCAGTTCGCGAGCCTGCCCGAGGAAGTTTTCATCAACGCGCTGGTCGAGGGCCAGGGCATGCCGCGGTTCGCGGCCGAGGACCTGCTGCAGAACATGCAGCTCATGGAGAGGCCCGGGTACTACGCTGGCGCGAGCCTCGACGAGAGCCACGCGCTGCTGCAGGACGAGCTGACGAGCTGGGCCGAGTTTGCGAAGAATGCTCCGGCCTTCAAGGAGCTGAAGTGAAGTGATATGGAGTGGTGGTGGTGAAAAGGGGAGGATGAAATCTTAATAGTAATAATGATGCCTGCTAGATTAGTGTATGCTTCGCCGCTCAAATTGGATCAAATCATCGTTGCTTCGTAACTTGAATCCACCTCTGGCTGCAGCAGCTAACGCAGTGAACGTGTCGTGATGCTTGTGGAATGCAGTGACAGATTGATAGCAATTGACACAGACGAGGGCCGAGGCAGGTTTGCAGTATTAACAGATATACACGGGAATTTGTATGGAACTCTGTTAAGACTGCGCCGGTTAGATAGGCAGAGTGGAGTCGGTAAAATACCCCGTGGACGGCGCACCAAGCCGAGGTTCACAAGCCCGGGCGGGCTCGCTCTTCCACAAGCCTAACTAGTTACACACCAGACAAAGCGAGGCCGCAACCACTCCAGTCTAGCTTTTTCCTGCCTTGGCCTCCACTTTCTCGGCTGCCCCAGATCAATCAATCCAACCTCCAACGTCGTCTCGTCGTTCCGCAACCAGCCAAAGCCCGGTCGACTCACAGCGACACCTGTGTCACAGGCTCTCCCTCTCCCTTTTCATTCTCGAGTTGCCTTTTTCTTGTTCTGTGTTGCAGAGACGATTGCCGACCGCATTGTTTGGATCGACACGGCCGCGCCCGCCGAGCAATATTACCGCTCACCCGCCCGTCTCTCGCTTGGTCATCGCCACCTCTGCGAGCTCCTTTTCCAGACGGCGTACCCAGGCCACCTCCCCCGGCACGGTACAAAGTCAACACATCGGCGAGTGTCTAGACAGTGACGCACAATCCCCCAGTCGCAATGGCGTCGCCGCCGAAACCCTGGGAGAGGCAGGGCGCCACACCCTCCGCAGCCTGTATGTTTTTGTTGATCCCCTCCGATCGCCGTCCGATGCGACCGCAAAAAAAAAAAACAGCGATGAATCACTGACACATGTACAGCATCAATAGCACCCTCAACCACCACCGCTTCATCCACCACCTCTCCTGCTATCCCCTCAACAGCCGCCACCTCTACCGCCTCCACCGCGCCCGCCATCCCCGCGATACCAGCCTCTTTGACGTCAGCCGTCAACCAGAACGCAGCCCAGTACAGTAGGCCTCTGGGCGCCTCTCCCTATGGATCCTACGGCTCCGCGTACTCTTCGCCGTACTCATCACCCTACTCGCGCTACGGTGGCTATGGAGGCTATGGCGGTGGCATGGGTGGTGGCATGTACGGCGGGTACGGCGGCGGGATGTATGGCGGAGGTATGTACGGTGGAGGCATGGGCATGCAGGGCGACCCCAACGATCCCAACAGCCTTACGCAGCGCTTCAACACGAGCACGCAAGCGACCTTTCAGATGCTAGAGGGCGTTGTGGGCGCATTCGGTGGTTTCGCACAGATGCTGGAGAGCACGTATATGGCTACACATTCCAGCTTCTTCGGTAAGTCTCGAAAGACATCCACCCACCACAGAGATGGAGACTCGGTTACAGTTTACTGACAATGCGTACAGCTATGGTCTCGGTAGCAGAGCAGTTCGGTAACCTCCGTGACACGCTCGGCTCCGTGCTGGGCATCTTCACCCTGATGCGCTGGATCCGGACGCTGATCGCCAAGCTCACGGGCAGGCCGCCACCCGTCGATGCCACCGCGCTCACGCCCGCCGCCTTTGCCCGCTTCGAGGGCCGCCAGCTCCCCTCGCCTGACGGCGCGGCCCAGGCCCCCAAGCCCAGCCGCAAGCCTCTCTTCTTCTTCGTCCTCGCCGCCTTTGGTCTGCCTTACCTGATGAGCAAGGTCATCAAGACCCTCGCCGCCTCCCACGAGGAGGAGGAGCGCAAGCGCATGGCCCTGCTGCAGCAACAGCAGGCCATCGACCCGGCCAAGCTCGAGTTCTGCCGCGTCGTCTACGACTTCACGCCCGAGCAAGGCCCCGCCGCCGTTCCGGGAGTCGACCTCGCCGTGCGCAAGGGCGACTTTGTCGCCGTGCTCAGCAAGAGCGATCCCCTCGGCAACCCGTCCGAGTGGTGGCGCTGCCGCACGCGCGACGGCCGCCAGGGATACCTGCCCGGCTCGTTCCTGGGCCCGCCCCAGCGGCCCGGCCAGCCCGTGGCCGCGATCAAGGCCGCTGCGTCGTCGACGGCGACGAGCGAGGCCGGAGACCGCACCAACTCGCTCACCTCGAGCTCCGCTACTGCTGCTGCGCCGCCGCCGCCGCCGCCGCTGCCGGCAGGCAAGGTCGGCGACGTCACGCCCGAGAGCTTCCAGAAGTCGGCCTTTTACCACTAGAAGCGGTGTCCAAAGCCACAAAAGAATGGAATCTCCGTGCGCCGACGCTCGCCGCTGACGCCGCCAGTCCGCATCGAGCCGCGGTCACCTACCGACAGGGCCCAACTTGATAATTTGGCCTTCGGTAGCGTTGGTCCTAATGCTGCGCCCCTTCAGAGTACGCTTGAGCGAACGGTCGGCAGCTGGGGTAGAAAGATAGCGGAGAGGCGTCTCGAGAGGCGCGTGGAGAGGTTCAGGCACAAGGTGTGAGGACGTACCTACTGGGAGGAAGCCTGCGCAAGACAAGGATCATTAACGGGATCTTTGTCCTCGAGTGTGCGTGTATGGATAGAAAGGGGGCCAGCGGTTGACGGTTCTTGAACGAGCGGCACGGCCTGCTTCATTTACATCAAGGGTCGGGACGGAAAGGAAAGGGGTCTTCTCGGAAAGCTCCTGGCGTTCTTCTTTGTTTTCTGCTTTTGACCACGGGAAGAAGCATTCTAGTCTTTTAATATGCTTTGTGTACTGTTTGATAGCTTTACGCCTTTGATGGTAAAGCGTCGATGGTGGAATTTACTGTAGATGGATCCTGAGTATGCAGCTACATAGGTACAATTCGTACAAATCAAAGCGGCTGTAAGCTATGAAACCCAAAAGATTGACTGTGTATTGTCTTCTTGACTTGTGCTACTGACTGGTAATGCTGCTTGAGACCCAATCCAAAGTACTGGGCTCGCAAGTCGGACGAGCAGGATTTTGAGGGAAATGACATGGACGCACTTGACCGTCATCATGGCCCAACATTACGGAGCAACCGTAAGCGAGGTTATTTGTTATACTCTGACAATGTCTCGAAGATAGTTCAACCGTGAATGTTTCAAGGTAAGGAGAGTACTTGGGTCAAATTGCTTCTCACGGACTTCCACCGGCTGTCAGCCCTTGGGCCGGGCAATATGAAGGCCGTGCTGGTGTAATGAAGATCAACCGACTATGGATGAGAAGAAACGTTGGATACTAAAAGTCCTGAAACGATGCCAGCCTAGTACTAGTCTAATTGTTTGAATACATAGATTATATGTGGAGGCTCGTACAAGAAGCAATTTCCGTTCAATCTATACAAGATATCCACCTCCACCGACACTTCGGGTCGAGATGAAACCAGGAATTCCTCCCTCAGCTACTCAGGACAAGGCTCCGAGATAAAGGTCAAATGTGTTCTCACCGGACTCGAAGGGTTAGTTACAGGGCTTTAACATCGAATAAGGAAGGTCGTCAAGCCTCGAGCTCTGCAATGCTGGCGGAAGAATGTGCCAAGTGGGTTGTTCCCCAGCATTCACACTCCAGCCCGGGGGTATCAGGATGTGACACTTTTTGCGGGATCAAGCCACCTGTCTCACTGTCATTTTCCATTCCAACGCGCCTGTAGGGCCGAATTTGCAGTCCAGGTTACACGTCGGCTGCAAATTGTGCTGTGTCATGAATCTTGAAGAACTGCTTTATCTGGGAATAGCAAGTATCGTCCCAAGTATAGGTAAATTGACAATCCCATATCGTCAAATGCACCGAGTCGATTTAACCACTCTAATTATAGGCCTTACTAGTTCTAGTTCTGTGTTTGAAAGTATGCTTGCGGTTCTCCGACAGACTAGTTCTTCTAAGAGTGCAGTCGCACCTGTCAGACGGGGAGAAGTCTGGGGTTCCGATAGGATCACTGAGGGAAGCGCACGCGGTGATAGAATCTGGAGCACTGTGGCTGACATTTCTTTGTAACTGGGGAACTACGATATTGAAACAAGACAACTCTAAACGGAAATTTTGTGCCGGAATTACCTGTATGCACGGCGATCAAGCCTTGTCACAATCCGAAGAGCCGTAGGGTGGTATTGATGGCCTGTAGATCAGGGGTTGGGCAACCGGGTGATCGTCCGTTTGCAGTGATCGTCCTTTCAGCCTCCAGCGTTCTTCTCCGACGATGTGCATCACTCGCTTGCCACACCATTTGCCATTTGGGTCAGTCAAAAAAGAACAATCACAAGTCAGTGGCAGGACAAAATGCAACTTTCCCATCCATGAACGAGGGTCAAAATCAGTACAGGCTAATTGAAAAATATGGTTTCGGTGCTGCCGAGGCTGTGCCAAGCTCCAAACTCCGACGCCATGAGGGGGAGGAGGAAAAGAGCCAATTCGATGGGTCCCAGGGACGTCATTTTCAGCTGAGCAAACACGGATACGGTGACAAGATAGCGTGGTTGTAGGGCTGTCGGGTGCTGGCCGGGGTGTCACGGCCCTTCTTTCAGCGTGCTGTGACAAGCCTGTCAGCGCCAGAGAGAGGACCCAATGACCAGGTTCCCTCCCGGACAACCCTTGGGATCTCTTGGGCAGACCCTGGACGCTAAAGTAGCTGCGTGCGTTTCTATTCTGGAGCACCTTGGCTCTTTCACTGCTACCCGCTGACTCGACGGCTTCCGTTTGGTTCGGGCCCCCACCTTTCTCTTGGTCGTATCGTCACAACAACCAACCAGGATGAAGGGAAAAGCAAAGAAAACGACCACACCACCAATCATGACACGACCGGAGAAAGCCTAAAACGCAAGGGAAAGAGAGGGAAAAAACCTCGTGTGGTGCTTCTCCCACCTGGCAACGTTACGGTTGCCCTGGCTTAGCTCCCGAGGCTCTGGTGAACCCTGCCTCTGATCAATCATGGTGCCTTTTCTATTTTCTGCATCCTTCTCCAGCATTACGAACAGTTCTAGAATGCCCATACCGAGTCACCGGGTCAGAATGGCCACGAGCCTAAGCAATACCCTCTTCTTGTCCGGGATGACGTCGAGATATACGATAGGTGCACTTGCTGACCTGCCCTACTCCCCTCTCGTGTGCTGGCGGGTCACCACTGGAGTGATTACTGTGTTGTGGCTTGCCCTCGTATGCGTGGTCATGGTCCGGCTAGGTTGTGCCGTACTACCTACCTATGCCCTCTCGTGTGTGTGTCCTGTGCTGTTTTGTGCCCCAGCAGCGCCTGCATGTCTCCCCCTCTCATATCATTGCACGGCCCGAGAGAAAGAGATGATGAGTGAGAGTGGAAGTGACAAAGGAGGACAACGCGGGTAAGACGGCCAGCCGTGTCTGGCATCCCCCCAGAGACTATCGGTTTCGGGTACCATGTCTCTCACTTGTTATTGAGAGCTTCAGCAGTAGATCTGCCCGGGCTATCGTGCCTATCGTGCTAGTACCTGGCACTGGCGCCTCTTGGTGCGTCTCCACGGCCCACCCATCAGCCCTCCTAGTCTCGGTGCCATTCCAGCCCGCGCCAACCTTTCCTTTTCCTGGCCTGTCTTGGCTCTCCCTCTCTCTCCAGGGCGATCGTGTGCTTTTTTTTTCTGCATTTGGCACTTATATATTACACTGGCTTGGCTACTTTGTTTTCATGCTTATCTTGCCCTGCCTTGCCTTGCCTCGTTCTGCCTCACGCCTCCTGGCTACAACATTTCTATATCACATTGATATACCCTCCCTTCCTACTTACAAAGAAGTGGTCTCCCACGTTTTCCCTCTCCACCACTTATACACATATCCCACTATCATCTACAAAACACACAACTGTTTTGTGTATCCGCAAACATGCAACTACAAGTCCTCGTCTCGGGCGCCCTCGCGGCTGTCCTATCTCTGAGCTCTCTCGTCGCTGCCTCTCCCATCCCGTGCCCACAGGTAAGGCTCCCACTCGCTGAACATCATATACAAGAGTATATCTTGCTAATACCCATCTCCAGGACAAGATCGATGCGATATTAATGGGCAAGGCCGGGCCCGAGATTTGCTGCAACAACGGCCTGTGCAAGCCTGAGATCCACGTTAGCCTTCGACGATAAGGTTACTGATATTGACTGCCGTTGGGTCATCGCCCATCACAGTCATTGTACGAATAATGCAAAACCAAACGGACGACTTTTTACTTTCATCAGCGATCATCAGCGCCGTCGTCGACCGACATCCCACATCCTTTTGTGGTTGATCGCATTCTATGCATGGGAAGGGGCGTTTATTACCACTGTCTCATGGAGGAGAGTCACTGGCTGCTTCGCGATGGACATCGACAAGCATGAGAGCCACTCTGTCTCCATGAACTGAGCATTTGCACGGCGTTGTTTTTGGAAATTTTTACGCTCAAGGTCATGCTAGAAGAGAGCATGGACCTGTACGATACCAGTGTTGGAAGGCGACCCGGGAGTCGGCACAGGGGTTACGATGCAGATACGAGATGTCTGCACCAAAATCGGATACCCTCAGGGCAGCGCCAAGAGCGCAGGAACGGTGCGGTGTGCTAGCCACAAACAAAGCACCCATGGTCCCCCTGTTGGCACCGAGTAGATAGGACTAGGAATTTTGGAGCGAAGAGAGGAATTGACCGGGGAACGAACGACCCGGATATCCTTTATGTTTCCTCCGCATTTTCAAACAACAAAGTTTTGACTACTGCCTCTTCTGATCATATGAACGGTTACGCAAGATGCCAGACCCGCGACCGTCAGAAGGCTCAGCCTATGACATCGTGAAGCCTGTACACTGGCCTGCTAGTGGGGATTGTATGTGTCTCTGTCTCGTATTCGCCCACATGCCTGGAGCGGGGGAATCGTATGAGAGCACTACACACTAAGCAACCCGGCAGGCACAGGACCGGGGGCAGGCAGACGAAAGAAGTTGAAACAACACCCAGCAACGACAGGCCGGCTCGTCTTGCCATTGTCGTTGCCGGCAAATGATCCTCCCCCCTGACCAGCCTTCGCGAGGCATGAGGAGCGCCTACATTCCAGCGAGACCCGGCTTCAGGTGGTACAGTAGCCAGCAGCTGCCACAAACGGCATCGAGGTGATGATGAGATGGCATCTAATCTAGCGGCGCCCTTGAAAATCCTTCTTTCCATTCCAGTCCCAACTGCCGACCGACCGACAGGCCACCGTCTCTCCCTGGCGCCCGGCTTGGCAACAACTGCCCTCAGGAATGTGAGGGAATTAGCGGTCGTATGTACGTCACCCCGGTGCGGTCACGACGCGGCGAGGAGGGCGTCGGTGTCTGTCACGAAGCCATAGGTGCGCTGTGCGAATGCGTGTCAGCAATACGTGATGTGGTGATGTCTGGCCGTGGCACAGCATATTCCGCCAGCACACACAGAGCAAGGGAGAGAGATCGTATAAGAGATGAAGACACCCTCTTCCCTTATTCAATTGAAAACCATATACATGGTATAAGGAAGAGAGAAAGGAAAGAAATTGGAGGAGTGAACTCACAGCAGCATTAAAAACAACCGCCTCCCCCGCGCCGCCGGGACTCCCCGTCGCGCAGCAGTCCTCGACCAGCACGCAGTCCCACCCGGCGTTGTACGCGTCCGCCAGCGTGCCCAGGACGCACTGGTCCGTGTTCACCCCCGCGAAAAGCAGCGTCTTCTTCCCTTCCGTCTTTAGGTGCCGCCACAGGGGCGTCTCGGGCGTCCACAGGCCGGACAGGCGGTTCTTGGCGCAAAGGACGTCTGCGCCGTCGCCGATGCGCGCCGCTTGCTTGAGCGGCTCGTACAGCTCGGCGTTCCAGGACCCTTCGCAGAGGACGCGCCCCTGGTCGCCGGGGAGCTGGGCGCCGAGGCCGATGGCCGTCGGCGGGGTCGAGGTCGAGGGGTCGGCGGCGATGAGGGCGCGGGCGAAGCCGCGGTGCACGGCGGCGGGCATGCTTGCCAGGTCGGCTTCTGTGAGGGACCAATTGAGCCAAATGATCTATTGCTCTGCTGTTAGTCAAGCCATGTTCAAGTAGTCGAACAGAATACCAAAGTGATGGACGATGAATGAAAGTGACTTGCCTGTATGCCAAGCGCCCTGCACCTCTCCACCAGCCGGAGTATGCGCGGCACGGCTTCGAGCCCCAAGGGGTGGTCCCTGCAGTCCGGGTGCAAGAAGAAGTTCTGCATGTCTACGACCACGAGGGCCGTGGCGGCTGGGGCGACGCGGATGGTCGTCGGGGATGCGCCGGGGACGGAGCACCGGACGGCGACGGAAGGGGACTGGCCCCGGGTCAGGTCGTAGGTTCGCGTGCTACGGCTGTAGTGCCACTGGTCGCCCGGTGGGCCGAAGCTGAGGTCCTCTGCGGCCATCTTGCTGTGTAACTTTTATTCCACGATGATATGATGGGACTTCAGAGCTGAGTTGTTGCTACATCTCTCTTGTCGGAGCGGGGTTACATCCAAGGTGAGGTTGTAGATCTCGGTCTAAGTGAGCCGAGATGCGGTAACGCGCCCTCTGTGAACACATGTTGAGGCTCTTTCTAGTCTGGCTCTAGTCATACATGTAATCTGCAATTTAATGTACATGATCACGCGAATCGTTACAGTTGAAGTTCATATTTGGACTTGTTGACAATTTTATAAGTTATTCAAGCGGATCTTGAAATTTAATGGTTTCATTCTATGTTTAGATTCGAACAGTCAAACAATGAACGAATCAGTGATAGAGCACCTCAACTACATGGAGTGCCAATACCGACCAGATTTTTTCAAAAATAAGAGTAGTTGCACATGTTCCCAGCCATAAATGCGACCCTTTGGCGAGCAGAATGCCGTCTTATAAGACAACGGTGAGTGAACTCCGTTGTCGACCGGCCGCCCCATAAAAAATTCGAGGATGAAGAGACTCAATGAAGCTACACGGATCGTCCCGATAAGCTTGTATGACGATGAACTAGTATCGCGCACTACATACCTCCGGACCTCCAAATAAGACTCTCATTCTTCTCATCTTACATCTATGCAAGTAATACGCAGCCCGGGATCGTGAGAGCCCGGCGGCCACCCAGGAGCGCTTATCAGTCAGACCGTCCAATGCATCATGTAGCTTGTGGAACCCGCCGCCACTTGTTCCACCGAGCCAATTTCATCACCACTTCATCCCTCATCTCCTCCCTGGCCCGCCGCCGAGCGATGGCTACTCAGGCGAGAACATACAATGTAAGCACGAGATCAGACTCATTTCATCACCTGCTAGTAGGCTGACATGACACACCAGGATGCCATCGACGCACTAAACTCCCTGCAAACCCCCTTCGCCCTCCTCGAGGCCCGCCGAAAGGCCGGCATCCGCCCGGATGAGGCTTCTATCCGTGAGATGCGCGCCTACCTGGCCCGCATCGGCTATACCGTAAGTCTGGCCCCCCTCATCCCGATGACCGGTCCCGCCCCGGCAAGGTTCACCGTACCCGGGCCTGCTCTCCCAATGTTCCCTCCGCTGACACACCTCCCAGTCCCAAGACCTCGACCGCCTCAACGTGATCCACGTCGCCGGCACCAAGGGCAAAGGCAGCACCTGCGCCTTCGCAGACTCGATCCTCGCGCACCACCGGCGCGCCCGCGGCCTGCCCCGCCGCGTCGGGCTCTTCATCTCGCCGCACCTCATCGCCGTCCGCGAGCGCATCCGCATCGACTCGGCGCCCATATCCGAGGCCCTCTTCGCGCGCTACTTCTTCGAGGTCTGGGACCGCCTCGAGTCCTCCCCCTCGGGAGACCAGAGCCACGCGCCGCTCGGCACAAAGCCTATTTATGCGCGCTACCTGACCCTCATGTCCTACCACGTCTTCCTGTCCGAGGGCGTCGACGCCGCCGTCTACGAGACGGGCATCGGCGGCGAGTACGACGCGACAAACATCGTCGACCGGCCCCTGGCCACGGGTATCTCGGCCCTCGGCATCGACCACGTCTTCGCCCTGGGAGCCACCGTCGACAAGATCGCCTGGCACAAGGCCGGCATCATGAAGCCCGGCGCCGCGGCCTTCACGGTCGAGCAGGTCCCCGACGCCGCGCCCGTGCTGGCCCGCCGCGCCGAGGAGAAGGGCGTCGACCTGAAGGTGCTCGACGTCGACCCGCGGCTCGAGGGCGTCAGGATACGGCCCGACGCGCTGTTCCAGAAGCGCAACGCCACGCTGGCCGTCGCGCTCGCAGAGGCGGCGCTGCGGCGGATCGACCCGGGGTTCGAGGTCGACAGCGAGAAATTGCCAAGGGAGTTTGTCGACGGGCTGGAGCAGGTCGTCTGGCGGGGCCGGTGCGAGGTCAAGAGAGAGGGCGACGTGATCTGGCACGTCGACGGGGCGCACACGGTCGACAGCCTGAAGATGGCGTCGCGGTGGTTCATGGGCGAGTGCGAGGGCAGGACGGGGCCCAAGGTCATGATCTTCAACCAGCAGGGCCGCACCGAGGCCGTCGACTTCCTCGACGGGCTCTACAGCGCGACAAAGTCTGCCGAGGGCCGTTCGTTTGAGCATGTCATCTTTTGCACAAACGTCACGTATGCTCAGACTGGCTACAAGCGAGGTACGCTAATTTCTCTTTTTCATGATGCCGTATTCGCTTTTAGATACAAAAGGGTTTTGCTAATACTGAATGGCCGGTGTTGCAGACTTTGTCAACCACCAGCACGACCCAGAGGCCATCAAGAAACTGACGGCGCAGCACGCCTTTGCGGAGAAGTGGTCCTCGTTAGATCCCACGGCCAACGTGTCCGTCGTACCGAGCATCGAGGACGCGATAAACCAGGCGCGGGCGCTGACTTCGGAGCTCAAGGAGGGCGAGGCTGTGCAGGCCCTCGTGACGGGTAGTCTGCACCTCGTCGGCGGAGCGTTGGAGATTCTCGAAGGGGCGGACGCTTTGTAGAGCGCCATGTCTTCTCAGCGCAATGAAGTATGACTATCTATACCACACCCCTGTGAGGAGGTGGAACGAGTGCGGAGGATGTTGAAATGTACCTCAACTGTAACACCAGAGCCTGTCCATGGCATAGACAGGAACACCGTAGATATATACCACCATGTCTAGAGCAAATCCTCAACGATATCTCAGGACTTTCCCACTTACACGTTCCCATACTCGTCCAAATGACAGAATTTCAGCATCATACAAAGCTCATTCTCAGTCCTCGCACTCGGGATCAAGTATCTGCAGCGCCGGCCGCACGAGGTTGAAGCTCCCAGTGACAAGCACCTGTCCCGGCCTCCTCTTCTCCGCGCATATGCTCCGCACGAACCGCACCGCCTCGGCGACGTTGTCCGCCACCGCCGTCGCGGTAGCAGGGCTGAGCCCCTTGAACGCCTCGAGCGCCGCCCGCTGCACGCCCAAGTCCCGCGCCGGCTCGCCCGCCGCCGTGGGCAGCGCGTCGTTGCGGGTAAAGACGGCGAGGTCGAACGCCGTGGCGGCCGCCTCCTCTTCGCCGTCCTCGGCGAGCATGCTGCGGAGCAGGGCGCCGACGTCGCGCTCCTGCTGGTTGAAGATCAGGACACGCAGGGGCTCGACGTCGTCGACGGACTGCTGCTGCGCCGCCGTGCTCTGCAGGAACACGCGCGCCACCTCGGCCAGGCTGTCTGCCGTGTGCGCGCCGTCGAGTAGCCACTCCACCCCTTCCTCGCGGATCGTCTCGCACCGGCCGCGCAGGGTGGCGCCCTTCATCGCCTCCTTGAACGAGTCGGTTATATCCTCTGGAGTCCAGTCTGTCTCCTCTTGTTCTTGGCCCCGTAGGACACGTAGGTGCTCCCTCGCCGCCGCCGCGGCGACAGCCATGTTATATCGCTGAAACCCACCCTGCAGCTTCGCGCCACTCACGCCCTCCCACTTCTCCACCTTGTCACCATCCAGTAGGCGCAGGCGTGCTTCCTTCTCCTCCGCCCTACGGCGCAGGACGTCCAGCACACCATCCTGGCCCGGCAGCGAGACCGTAAACGCCGCGCGCGCGGGCTTGAAGATCCCGGCCTTGTGCCACGCGATCTCCTCAACCGTGGAACCAAGCATAGCGACGTGGTCGATCCCCAACCTCGTGACGACGGCCGCCGTGACGGCCTCGGCCGGCAGTATCGCATTGGTCGGGTCGTACTCCCCTCCTATCCCGCACTCGACCACCGCGGACCGGACGCCCTCTTGCAAAAAGACATGGAAGGCGACGAGCGTGAGGAAGCGGAAATAGAACGGCTTCGTCGCAGGACCGTCGTATCCGCCCTCCGGAGCCGCACCGCCCGCCTCCTCCGCAGCGCGCGTCAGGCGTGTCCAGATGTCAAACACGGCGCCGGCAAAGACGTCCCTGGGCACCGGCTGCCCGTCGAGCAATATGCGCTCGCGGACCGAGACGACGTGCGGCGAGGTGTACGTGCCCACTCTCCCCGCTTCTCGTTGCGAGACGAGGATGGCCGTGAGGAAGGCGCATGCCGAGCCCTTCCCCTTAGTCCCGGCGACGTGGACGCAGCGCACCCCCCGCCGGGCCAGGTCGGCGGGGTCGTAACCCGCGCGCTTGAGCCACGCGACGACCTCCGGCAGGGCGCGGGCGTTGAGGTCTTCTTTGCTCGGGGCGGAGGGGCCCGCGCCGGCGAAGAGGTCGGTGACCTCGCGGTTGGTGGAGAGGAGGGAGAGGAGGTGCAGGGCGTTGGGGTAGGTCCGGGGCAGCTGGGAGGGGGTGAGGCCTGCCCCGGCCGCTGACGTTGTGGACATTCTGCGTGTGTGATACTGGTGGGAGAGAGTGACCAGTATACAAGAGGATTGTATGAAGTAGGGTGGTGTCCGGGTTGTGAGGGTTGTGAGTAGATGTGAGATGAGAGGTCGTCCTGTCAGCCGTGACATGAGTGAGATTTTCTCTCGTGCCTGGACTTGGCTAGAGCGCTGGATGCATGCGTATTTACAGCGATGTGTACATAAGAGTGCATCAAACAGCTTTAATTGTAAAAGTACCCAGTATAAGCAGAGGACGCCCGCGGTGGTGAGCTTTGCAGGATGTGATATGTAGAGTGTATGATTTTCATGAGATGTATGAGGTGGGGCGAAAGTAGAATTATACGCATCCGCATCTCTAAACCACCACACCTTTCATCTTTAATCATGCAACAATAAGTACCTCACGCATCTTGGTTGTGAAGCCTTTCACATATCAGACATATCACCTCCATGTGCATCACTCAGGCCCGCATCATATACATAAGGGTTCAGAAAAGTCTATTCACTATCTCATACACAGGGAGCCTCCCCCATTCCGGTTCCGTACGCGATTCTAGCTGTAGGTTCTTCTAGACAGAGACACCGCTTGTATACACTTTTTCATGTTCGATCAAGAGACAAAGGAGAACTCATTTAGGTTTTGTTCAGCTCCTCCCATGCTTACTCAACCTTGAGGCTCTGTAGCCTAGCTTCCGTAGCAATAACCTGTGTGACGCCGATGTTGTTAGCAAGGATGATTCCCATGTGTAGATCAATGAAAGAAAAGGGAGAGAAACTCACATCAAGCGCCTGCTGCACCTCCAGAACCTTGCGCACCTCGCCCAGCCAGTCACGGCTCAGCGTCTTGGCCCAGCCCTTGAGCCCGTTCATCTCGCGCGCCGCGCCGTCCAGGTCGCCCTCCTCAAGCAGGCTCTGCGTGCGCGTCAGCACGCTCTCGACGTCGTCGCCCGCCGCGTGCCCTTGCTTCTTGAACATGACCTTGCTGAGGATCAAGCTCGAGGCGTGGCTCGCCACGCCCGCATCCTCGGGCAGCAAGCTCGCCTTGCGCACCTCGGTTGCCACGCGGCGGAACCGGTCGATCAGGTCCGGGGTGGGCGGCAGGCCGCGCTGGTACGAGGCCGGGTTGATCGAGGCGATGGCCGCGTCGACGACGGGGTCGTCCGAGGCGATCTCCTTGAGGGCCACGAGCTCCTTGATGAAGGGGCGAGGGTGCGTGGCGTCCTCGAGCGTGGCGCGCACGGCCTCGACGGCGACGTGCAGCTGCTGAGTGCGCTGGTTGGTGTTGACGACCTCGTTCCAGCCCGTGGTCAGCTTCTCAAGCTCCGACACGGCCGAGGAGAGATCGTTCAGCTTGCCGAGGCGGCCCTGGCGCTCTTGCTCGACGCGTGCCTTGACATCCTTGGCGAACTGCCTGTTAAGCTCAACCGCCTGCTCGAGCAGCCTGTTCTTGGTCTTCTCCTCGTTCAGCTGCTGCTCGCGGGCAGTCATGTTCTGGAGGCGCTCATCATAGCTCTCACGGAGCTTCTGCATCTCGTCCTCGAACTGCTGGCGCCACTGCGCCTCCTGGGCCACCATGGCGGCCTCGACGCGGGTGACCAGGTCGGTGGCGGCGCGGTCGAAAGCCTCCGTGCGGCCCGTCAGCGACTCGGCGGCCTTCTTCTCAGCAGCCTCCTTGATAAGTTTGATCTTCTGGCCGACCTTGTTTAGCTCGTTCTTGGCCTTGCCAATAGTCGGGCCGTACTTCTCGTTGGCGTTGTCGTGGTTGATAACCGTGATGATGTCGTTTAGCATGCGGACAAGGTCCTGAACAACAGGCTCAACGGCGTCGTTGACACCCAGCGGGTCGATCGGAGAAGCAGGGGGCCAGCGGGAGGGCTCATCGACCTCGGGAGCTTTGAAGGCAGGGGTAGCCGCAGCAGCGGCAGCAGCAGGAGCAGCGGCAACGGCGGCCTTCTTGGGCTTCTCCTCCTTGGGCGCCGGGGCAGCCTCCTTGGCCTTGGGCTTCTCAGCCTTCGGCTCCTCCTTCTTAGCAGCGGGCTTGGCCTCGTCCTTCTTCACGGCCTGGACCTTGGCGGCGTTCGATTTAACAGCGCTCGACTGCCGGCTAGACGCCTCGTGATCAGCCACGCGCCAGGACGCACCGCTCTGGGCGGGGATCTTGACGCTCTCGCCAGTGCTGTTCTGCCTGTTGACACGGTTCGCGATCTGGGGGAAGCGCTTGCGGAAGTCCATCTCCTCGAGGTAGAGAACGGCCTGCTCGCCAAAGGGCACGTACTCGGTGAAGAAGTCGTGGAAGTTGTCGTTGATGCGCGAGTACCAGACGCCGCCACCAAAGGCCAGGGCGCCGAGGATGGTCATGGTCAGGACGTAGTTGCGCAGCCGGCGGAAGAAGCCGCGTCGCTTGGGGGCCGGGGGAGGAGGCGGCGGGGGCGTCGTTGATGACGAGATCTCAGCGGCAGCCAGCTCGGGAGCTGGAGGAGTCAACGGGACATTCTCAGCGGGGATGGTGGCCTCAGCGACGGCTGGTGCAGAGCTTGGGGCTTTGCTGGTGGCTGCGGTGGTCGTCTCGGAATCGGGGATGGCAGCGGGCTTGGGGTCCAGCTTCTTGTCGTCGGCATAGCATCTCTGTACGTTGAAGGAATGACATGTCAGTGACTAGGGAGCTGGTTGAGATGGATTCTGGTCTGGTGGCATGTCGCATGACATGTCCCTCTAAGCAAACAAGAGCTCTCACCTTGCTAATCAGGCCGGCGGGCCTCACGGCAGCGACTTGCCATTGGCGGCCGGCGGCAGCGGCAAGGGGCCTGCCGCTTAGCGCCCTCGCGGTTCGAAGAGATGTCCGCAACATGGAAGCATGTGGTGGTGGAGCGGAGCTCTTCGTGGGTTGTTGTGAGGTGGACTGGATGCGTCGTTTCAAGAGTTGGCTGCGAAAATGCATGAGCGAAAATAGTTCGGCAAAAGCTGGGTACATCAACCCCAGAATTCCGGCTACCAGGGTTAGTCGACGCTACCGTCATAACCCCAACCCCAACCCTTATAAAACTGGACCACATGGGAAACAGAACCTCGTCAGATTCTCACTCGAAGAAGCAGAGATAATACTAATCTAACGTCTTTCTTGATACCTGACTTTTATATAAATGTGTTACACAGGGGAACGTTGGTAGTGGGCCACACCGTCGAGATGCAGTCCTGTTATAAGTGTGCTGGTGAACGGTATTATTGCCTCTATATCCTACTATACAACGACGATAAGACGCTGTAAATGCAATGCCATTCCCTCACCGTATGCGGCATATCGAGACTGAGCACTTCCCTCAACTCTGGGGGAGTTGTATAGACCCCTCCTGTTGCCTCGCACACATCCTCTCCTCTGTAACCATAAAGACAGCCAACCAGGCAAGGCGTCAAAAATTTGGGCAAAAAAAGGTATTACAAAGTGACTAGAACCATCCTACCAGCAGACTCCAACGGTAAATCAACATTCCGTGACCCGGTCGGTCGAGAACGGCCAAAGAAGGACAAAACGACTGACAAGTCTATGTCGCAGTCTGCACACTCGCACAGGCGCCCGGTGATTAGGTTGATGCTCCGGAACAATCTCTGCTCGTTGCTGGTTCTCTCTCGTGAATCTCCCAACATTCAGCAGCCCATTTAACAGCTGCAAGCGCCACCTCCCTGGGTATTCGCGTTCTCCGGCGTCAGGTTGACCCCAGCACGCTGACCTGGCCGGGCATGCCTGGGGCCAGCCTGATCTAACGGCAGCTTCTTGGCGATGGCCGTGAAGAGCTCCCGCACGTTCTCTGCAGTCTTTGCCGAAGTCTCGAAGAAGAGGAGGCCGGCTTCCTTGGCATATGCCTCGGCATCGGCGGTCGGGATTGCTCGCTTGTCGGGTTGCTCCGTGACCAAATCCAGCTTGTTTCCTGCAAGCGCGATGATGATGTTCTCATTGGCTTGCCGTTGTAGCTCCTTCACCCAGGCCTTCGCCTTGTCCAAAGATGACTATGGAGCCGAGTTAGTATGCTTGGTCAAGGAAGCCTGCTATGGAGAACCACAATGGAGGAGACGCACAGCTTGGGTAATATCGTACACCACTACGGCGCAGTTGGCATTGCGGTAGTACATGGGCGCGAGAGACTTGTAGCGCTCCTGGCCAGCGGTGTCCCAGATCTCGAACTTGACGGTGGTGTTCTCATCGAGAGAGATGGTCTGGGTGAGGAAAGCGGCGCCGATAGTTGATTCCCGGTACGAGTCGAATTGGTCCTGAACGGAAAAGGGGCCTAATCAGTATGGGATTTCCAGGCCTAGATAGGGTGTCTTTCTTACCTTGACGAAACGAAGGACTATAGAACTCTGAATGTCACATGTTAGCAGAAGGAAACAAAGGTGAATGCGCCGCCTCCGGAGCGAAATGTACCTTTCCGACAGCAGACTCGCCTACGCAACAATGTTAGCATCCTGGATGAAAATGTCAATATGGGTCGAAGAAGGCTAACATACCAAGCAGGACAAGCTTGAACTGTGCAAAGCGGTTGCCCATTCCGCGAGCGCCGGGGGGACCTCGAGCAGCCATGGCGGATGTTGTGAGAGGGAAGAGACGATGCTGGGGGTTGCACGGGACCGGGGAGGGCGGTCAAAGGCGGCTTCCGCTGTCGAAAGGGATCGGTTTGGATGGAATCGTCGATAGATGAAACCCAGACTCAATCAGTCGAATTGTTGAAAGTGAGTCGAGGGTTGGAGTGGTAGTGGGGAGGAGGTCAGAGGTGGCAGTGATGGATCCAGAGTTGAGAAATCGGTGCTGCCTTGAAGTCTTGGGGCTGTGGATGGAGACGATGTAGACCTGCTGAGCCCAGCAGCACTCGCACACGTCAGGCGTTGCGCCGCCCGTGGGAAGGCCGGCCTCTCGGGGAATCCACTAAAAAACACCGCTGGTTGGGGTGTGGCGGTGGTACCTGGGTACCCTGCCTGTCCTGAATCAGGGAAGGAGGGCGGGCGGCGAATGAGTGAGCGGGTGACCACATGCTTAGACTGCTTACCTAACCCTTTCTTTTGGCGGCGTCATTGTCACGTGGGCGTTAATTTGCCTACTAAGTGGAGACCCCTGACCCCTGGCCTTATCTTATCGGACAGGATTGGTGACGCCAGGTCTGGTCTCAAGTGCTGCATGTGTTAGAGACAGCTTGCGATAAGCTAGGAATTGAAGCAACCTCAACGCTGTATCCTGCTCAAACCCAGCCTTTCGGCCAGCCACCGGCATACCAGTGGGACTTTCGCACATTCACAATCATGATACGTTAGAAGTGTCGACATCAAAAGTATCCGTCTGATCTCTTTCTCTGTTCCAAGCCATCCGTTCTCTTGACTGTTCGTCGAGCTCCCTTTTATCACAATGAGCCTCCCTTACCGGGACATCAATGTCCAGGCGGCGCCCGACTGCTACATATTCACATCGCCCTCCTCTCCCAATGCCCCGGCCCTGACTATCGACCGCCCTACCGGCGATGTGAGACTTGATGACCCCGGTCTGGTCTCCAGAAAGCGCGTCAATCGCGTCTCCAGTGTCGCCGGTATCCTTGGCATGATCCGTTTAAGACTTGGTAGGTTCTGGGCTGCGATATGGATGTTCCTGGTCCTCGAAGCTAACCACTGCTTCTTCCAGATAAATATGTCATTGCTATTACAAAGATCCAGCCAGTGGGCCGCCTGCGCGGCCACATGGTCTACAAAGTCATCGCGACCGAGTTCCTACCTATGCGAGAACGCCAGATCCGCGATCCCGACGAGGACAGGTTCCTGGGCTTGCTCAAGGCATTCATCAAGTCTGGCCCCATGTATTTCTCGTACTCGGTCGACCTCACCAACAGCTTTCAGCGCCAGTCGCAGCACGACGAAAACACCCCCATGTGGATGAGGGCCGACGATCGCTTCTTCTGGAACAAGTTCATTCAGACCGATCTCATTGACTTCCGCATGAGAGGTGCCCGTGGTCAGCCTGGACCGCAGCAAGGTGCCGACCCGTTTATACTGCCCGTGATTTTCGGCATGCTCGAGATCCACCCGACAACTTTCAAGACCACGCCCCTGACCGTGGCCCTCATTACCCGCCGCTCACGATACCGGGGAGGCACGCGCTATTTCTCCCGTGGCATAGACGAGGAGGGTCATGTTTCCAACTACAACGAGACAGAGCAGGTCGTTGTCTTGAACGACAACAGGACTGGGCTGGGTGGCTACAGTGGCAGCGCTGATATGCAGAGTGGTAAGCTGGGAAGCTCCGAGGGGAAGGAGATGCAGATCCTGTCCTACGTCCAGACACGAGGCAGCGTGCCCGTATACTGGGCCGAGATCAACAACCTCTCCTACACCCCCAAGCTGCAGATCCGAGGTATCGACTCGGCCTTGTCTGCGGCAGGCGCTCATTTCAGCGAGCAGATCAAGATCTACGGCGACAACTATCTCGTCAATCTCGTCAACCAGAAGGGCAGGGAGCAGAGGATCAAGGAAGCATATGAGCAGATGGTTGACAAACTTGTCACGGCCCCCAGGGAGAGCACTAAGGGTGACCTCCGCACCGACGAGAAGTTTCACGTCATCGAGGCCGGCTCCTCCAAGCAAATCTTTGATCGCCTGCACTACATCTACTTTGATTATCACAGCGAGACCAAAGGTATGCAGATGCACCGCGCCCAGCTGCTCCTCGATCGGATGCAGGACGCTCTCGTGGCCCAGGCCTATTTCCGTGCAGTCGATATGCCCGCCGGCTTCGACGGCCGCCTCGAGGTCCGCAACCTGCAGACCTCGGTCGTGCGCACCAACTGCATGGACTGCCTCGACCGCACAAATGTCGTCCAGTCGATGCTCGCCCGCTGGACCCTCGACCGCATGTTTGTCGACCTGGGCATCATGCAGCGCGGCTCCACCTTCAAGGCCGAGGACCCGGCCTTTGAGCTCATGTTCCGCAACCTCTGGGCCGACAACGCCGACGTCGTCTCCCGCTCCTACTCCGGCACCGGCGCCATGAAGACCGACGTTACCCGTCTCGGCGTGCGCACGCGCGCCGGCGCCCTGCGCGACGGCCAGGTCGCCGTCTCGCGCTACGCCCGCAACAACTTCCTCGACGGGCCCCGCCAGGACGCCTTCGACCTCTTCCTCGGCGCCTACTCGCCCGCCACCGCCAGCGTCAGCAACAGCCTCGTGTTTGCCGACACGCGGCCCATCCTCATCCAGGCCATCCCCTACATTCTCGCCTTTAGCATCTTCTTTGTCCTCGTCGCCCTCTTCACCAAGCCGCTGCCCGGCTCGGCTGTCCTGCCCACGCGCATCTTCATCCTCTTCTGGACCGGCGCCGCCGCCTGGTCTCTGCACTTTATCCTCAAGAACGGCATGCTCTTTGTAAGTGTCCCTTCGTCCCACTTCATCAAGTTTCCTGTGCTGACTTGTACGCCTTGAAATAGGTCAACTGGCCCAAGCTCAACCCGAGGCCGTGGGCGACTGAGGGCTACCACGAGACCATCAGCAAGGTCAGGAAGGATCCCGTTATTGGCGGGCTCGTGGCACGGCATGAGCGCGGTCTCAGCACGGCGCGCTACCTCAATGCCGAGGAGGGCAAGAAGAGGATTGAGTAAAAGGAAGAAAGAAGAAAATGAAGAAAAAGGGAGAGGGGCTCTGGGATATGTTTGCCCCTACCTACATAGGCTTCAAGTTCAGCCGTCAAAGTAATGTTTTCTATGTTGCAAAACTATACACAACAAGTAATAATTCACGTTTATGACATGAGTTTCCGTGCCGAAATGGTGAAGACCTCGTATCGAAATGAGTCGTCATTAATAGTATAGTGTATTTTTAAGGGCGTACAATGGAATACATTAAAAGAACAACAAAAGGCCATGTGGGTATCGGATCGCCCTGATGATGGAAAGAAAACAGAGAAATGAAAAATGAAAAGGAGACGTGATGTCTGTATCCAAAACCACCTTGGAGGCTACTTCCCACTCTCCAAACAAACTCGTACAAAGCCTTCTACCCTATCTCTTCAATGCTTTTAGTCTCTCTCTCGTGCGACTCTCATTCTTGTATATCATCGTCACAGCCAAAGCAACCACCGCACCCCAGCGACCACTCCGCCGCCGATGCCCCAGACCACGCGGGCGATCATGACGACAAACCACACGTACCACATGAACCCGACGAGCACCCACTCGACGCCGAGCCAGCCCGCGCGCCTGACCCAGCGGAACCGCCGGCGCCGCCGCCGCGACATCTTATCAATCACGTCGACGACGCGCTTGACCTTGAGCCGCTGGCCCTCGAGCAGGTCGTTGACCACGCCGTCCGCCTCGTCAGCGGCAGCGCGCGTCGCACCCGATAAATCGGACCCGACTTTGCGCCTCAGGTCCTCGACGCGCTCACGCAGCGCCGGCGTCGCCTCGCCCGCGAACCGGTCGGCCTGGCTCTGCCACCGCTGCCCGGACGCCTGGACCGACTGGCCGAGGATGCGCGCGGCGGCCGTGTACAGCTCGCGCTGGGAGACGGGCCTGTTGGCGAGTTCGCGCTGCTGCGGGCTGAACGCGACGATCTCGGCCCAGCGCAGGGCGCCGGGGACGGGGCACGACGACGACGACGACGACGAAGATGCGTCGGCGGCCGCCTTGTCGACCGCGGGGAGCAGGCGGGGCTCGTTGACGCGGCGCGCGATCTCGGTGGCCACTATGCCCGAGCCGAGGATCATGGCGCGCAGGCGCGCGACCTCGCGGCGCGACAGCTGCGACCCTTGCGCCGGGTGCGGCGACGGGCTGCGGTCCGAGAGCGACCAGTGCCGCGTGCCGTGCGACGAGGCCGAGAGGTGCCTCGAGCGCTGGCCGGGCGCCAGGGGCTCCGGTAGGCAGAGGACGTGGTTGAGACGGGAGCCGGCGGCGCGGCTGTTGTCCGAGACGCTGCCCTTGCGCGACTGCGAGGTCGAGACGTCGTCGCCGTCGCGGCTGCGGCTGAGCTCTCGCGGGGGCGTGACGGACGGCGACGCGTTCTGCACGTCGATCTTGGGCGGCTTGAGCATGTCGAACCGGGAAGATCGGCTTGGCGGCCGGGAGATGGGCGACTGGTCCGCTGCGTTGAGTCTGTCGTGGGACGCAGCTGTGGACTGGAAGACTGGCATGACGCTAAGGTAATGCTTCGCCTTGAGAGTCTCGTCGTTGCGCCTCTGAGAAGTGGCTCGGGAGGGTATGGCAGAGCCTCTAGACCTGCCACGCGTAACTGCCTCGTCTTCAGATTCGCTCGAGGAGGTATTAGACGTCTGGTCGTCATCATCTTTACGCCAGAACAGCTCGCCGACCTTGGAGACACCGTTTCGAAGGACAGAATCGATACGAGGGCCGTTTTTGAGGAATGTGCGCAAGCCCGAAGACTCTTCACTGCGAAGGCGGATGCTTCCAATGCTACGATGTGCCTTGTGACCCTCGTTGGTGCCCCTGGATTGAAGCTTACGGGCCGGACTGCGTGACGGTTTCCTCTCAGAGGCCTTGGTCTGCGTCGGGGACAATGTGCCCGAGTTGTCCAGCGGCTCTCCAATATCCTCAGCATTTGCGTCTTCTTGCTCTTCTTTGATGTCATTGCTCCTATCCATTGATCTCTCACGGCTCCTGTCGCGGAAGATGTTCTTGACCTTGCTGAAAGGATTCCGTGGCGGTGAGCCTGGTCTGCTTGAGCTGGGTGTGAAGTCCATTCCGATACCTGGGACGAAGCCAACATCCGTAGGGCGTACTCCGGGCGATGGTGGCTGTGAAATGTTGTAGTCTACAGAATGCCGCCGTCCAGTAAGGGGCACTTCCAAGCTGGCACGGCCGGCTTTGATGGGAGAGCCCAGCTCTGGCCTTCTGACCGGAAGCCTCTCATCTGACCCGCTGAGCTCTGCTCCGTGCGACCCACGTCGGCTGGGACCGCGGCTTGGTCCCGTCGAGCTACCTGACCGCGTTCTCTCCGGAGTAACGAGATCTTTATTAGTTGACTGGGTTCTCTGAAGCTCCAGTTCATGCGACTCCCTGGCCTCGTTCTCTCGGTTCTCCCGGTCGATCATCTCTTGCATCTGCTTCTCAAGGATGTCCTTGCCACCCGCGGTGATCGTATCCTGCCTAACGCGCCGCCGCCGAGGTTTCGGATCGCTATCACTATCCGAGGAGTCAGAGAACGAGGCCTTGTGAGGCTTGAAGAAGTCATTCGAGGCAATTGAGCTTCCTTGTCGGTGGTGACGGCCCCTGAAATGCTGAAGTTTGTTCCGAGTCTTGCGCACACGCTCGTGTTCAGCTCGCGGCGAGTTGCTGTCTGCTATCGCCTTTTCAACGATGGGAATGGTCTCTGCCTTCTTCACAAGAGCGGGTGCGGTCGCTGGGGCGACCTCCTCGGTCTGTCGTGATATAGGTCTGTATATTTCTGGGTCCTGGGGGAACACCCTGTGCCAATTGCGGTCTTCTACCAGCTTCTTGTTATCACCCTGCTCGAGCCAATAGACGTCTGCTATCATGTCTGCCGGATCGATGACCCAGTCCACTCGAGGACGTTTCGGCTTGCTGACAACCACCGATGGCCGTGACGAATTCGAAGGAGGCGAATTCTGTAACAGACCCTCATCGGCTCCCGCGAAGGGAGGAAGAAGTGTGCCACCTGGTGTCTGGCTCTGGCCGGTAGCAGCCCATTTCGCTACGCCATCAACCCAGTCGGTCACCCTGGTGAGATCTCCAAAGCCTTGGCCTTCGCCGTCGATGGCCTTCCTTTCACGAGCTCTGACCTTTCGGTTCCGGATGTATTGTAGAGGGTTGTATTCTCGGCCGAGTGTGACGCCGGTGTCTGTATTGCCAAAGTAATGTGTACGAGTCGTATGTATCGGTGTACCAGGAGGGCTAGTAGTAGATACCTTCTCCAACATCTCTGGTTTCAAGGGCGGTACCAACTCCAGCACTCGCCGATGTTGAGCCAGGAGCTCCAAGTAGTCCTTGGCCTTCTGAGCTCTGGACAGTGTCGACTGGGAAAAGTGATAGCGATAAGGGCCATCGATGGGGTCGAAGCTGGCCTGCAAGGGGCTGCTCAACTTCTGACCTGATATGACTCTCGATCCCCTGTCGGGCTTGGGCGACACTGTCCTGGACGTCCGCCTTTGCTGCTGCAGTTGTTGTCGTAAACTTCCTCCTACAGAGCTGTCGGGCAATGGGGCCAGCCGTGGAGGTATTGGCTGGGAAACGTTGCGTCTCGCAGCCATGCGCCTCGATTCGCTGAGGTTGAGGGCCATATTGACAATCTGCGTAGAGTCGAGATCTAGCAGCGTGTTGCTTGATGCTTGAGATGGCAGCCTGGGAGGGGTATCTCTCTGAGATCCAGGCTGGTGTGCGTCGGGAACACTCAGTCTTCCTGTTTCGGTCTGCGCTGGGACCTCAGCCGTCTCTCGCGGTCGATCGGCATGGCGACTGGCATTTTGCTCCTGTACATCAGGCGTATGATGTCTCCTGGACTGCTGCTTCTTGTGTGCCTCGCGCGCTGTGCCATCGAGGGCGCCCGAGAGCAGGAAAGCCCCGCTAGATCTGTTCTTATGAGTACGATGACTTCGCCTCCTATCATCCCTCCGGGTCTGCCCGTTGCTATTTTGTGTGCTGTCGTGCGATGCGCTGGGAGACGTGGCCGGCAGGTCGGACGAGGATCGCTGTGTGAGAGTTGTGTCGGTCATCGAGAGGCTGGACGTGAGTCTCCCCATTGTGCTCGACTCTCCAGTCTCGTAGCTCCCCATGCTCCTGCGCTCTCTCGACCCGGACCCCCTGCCCAGGTCTCTCTCGTGACGGTGTTGGGCGCGGTCGACATCGTGGTCCGTCATCGCGGTTGTGCGGAGGGCGTGTTCACATGTCAAAACACCAAAGGGCAGTGCAGCGTCAGAGAACAAGGCTCGGCGATGAAGCGTGAAGCATTTTCACACGGCAGTCTGTCGTGTGCTGGAAAGATCAGAGAAGCAAGTTCAAGGGCTGATGGTGCAGCTGAATCACAAGCCAGAAAAGGGAGGAAAATGCAGTTTTTCTTCTTTGCCGTGGGGTGCGGCACTCAGCAGCCTATGACATGTGGTTCCACGGAAGGGAAAGATCTCATGGGTTGCATTAGTGATTGGGGGATATATCAAGGCAATGCGCGCGTCGGCATGGCCAAATGATCGGCGGTCCTTTGAGGGATGACGACTGGGCGAAACCGGCAGTGCCCCCTACTAGATTTCCAAGGTTAATTCCAGCTCAAGGCCTTGTCTGTTAGTGTTGGCCGTGTCTATTCGCCGAGCTCGACTGCTACGGTGGCCAGAGGCACTAACAGCGAGAAAGCACAGGTGACGCTAGCCTTGAGGCGGACCAATTTAGCGGCTGCCCTTAGGGGTCCGGGGTTGTGACTCCAGGGGATCGATCTCGGCTCGAAACCGTGGATTCAGCAATGCAAGAGACCCACACATTCCAAACTTCAGCAGCACCCGACTTTGGAACAAGAGCATGCACGTTCTAAGTTGTTCAAAGATGCACCGAAGAAGCTCTCTACTCATAAATGGTGAAATGACCGCTACCCAAAGAAACATAATAAGCGACCCATTTGGTGATATCTTGGGGCAATAAACGCCATGCATGCCCATCTTATATCAATGCTGCCATCCAAATCAAAAGACTGTCAGCGCGCTCACAAATCCGTTCTTCAGCACTTCAAAGACAAGCCCCGGGAATCCGTATAAACTCGTCGTAGAGTCTTCGCTCCCGTCAACCTTCTTGCCGCCGACGCCCCGGCTCGGCAGTGGCCCTGCGTCGCCCTCCCACCCGCCGAGAAGCTCAACACTGCTTCCAGGGCTGTCACCCCATCCTCTGTTAAGAACCATACCCCGCTGTTGCTTCTTGGCTTCCTCATCAGATGCATATATGGACTTCCACTCCTCGCGTAGTCGTTGCTCCACGTCACTGAAGGGTGACTCCGAACTGACTAGGGACTCTTGCGTGGAGGGCTGTAGGTAGTCTATCTCCCAGCGACAACGACGGTGTCGATTGAAGGGATATGACCCGGGAACATTCCCGTGGAGGATCATCTTTGTAGCGACAAGACGATCTGCGGTATTCGACTTTGTTGATTCACCAGCCGCCCTGTGCTCCTCCGCTCGCGAAGGTGGCGGTCTCGATGGTGCTATCGGTGTCGAGACCAGAATATCGAAGCCAAGATAGAAGTAGTTGTAAAAGCATTCGCTAGACACACTGCCAACAAAGTCATCCTCAATAGCCTCATCAGAAGCATCCGAGTCATCGTGAGCAGAGGATTGATCAGTGTCTGTGAGGGGGTCATGGCGCCTCAAGTCAGCCCCATTGGGTCTCGTCCGGCTGCTGCTAGCTGTGCGAATCTTGTGGATGTACATCCTCTGTTCGTTTTTGCGATATATGGCATCCGGGGGCCCGAGCTCGGCAACAAGATCCTGCGGAGTTGTCTCGCCAAGAGTGATCCATACGGACGAGGTAGTCGACCATGCCTTGAAAAGTTGCAGCTTACCGCCGCCGTGGATCTTGATCAGGGATATCTCCTCAGGAGAAATGTCCTTACCCTTAGTCAGTGGGCTGAACTTGTTGATGCTTGGCAAGACCTCTGTCCACAATGCGTCCCGTGCCTGAGCCCAAGACTCGCCATAGAAAATGGCCATCGAGATAGCGATCGAACTGTCTGACGAAGACAAGAGGGATACCGCATCTTTATTGGGAGAGTATGCCGCATTCGACATTGGAAATGTGAAGGCTACGCCGGGATAGGACAGCACATAGGTGCCCATATCCTGCTTGGTAGCATCAGTTCCAGGTACGAACTCGCCATCATATGTTGGCCCCAAAAACTTGTTATAAATGTGTTTGAAGGTCGGACCGGAGGACGCGTCCGTCGGATTCGACCCTGATGACGAACTTGAGGGTTTGAAGAGTTCCCTATCCTTGTTCTGCTCCTTAAATATGATGTGGTTCTTGGTAAAGTCGAGCACTTCTATCAGCCGTAACCGTTGTTCTGGACCATCGAAGCGTAGGCGGATTCCATTGGCGGGCAGACCAACAATGACCGGCTCAGTAGCAGGATCGGAGGGCGAGTACACGAGATCGAGCTTTGGAAAGCGTTGGGGCTCGGCCTTGAGGCGTGTTAAGATGTCATGAAGTGATGCTCCGAGAACTGATAGATGCGAGCATCCAGATTAGAGCTGCCCGAGGCAAAACGCGAAGCATGCGATACCTTACCGAGGAAGCCCAGGGCCTGCCCGGGATGGAGCTGCGCAGAGAACTGTGACATGGCAGAAGCTGGACGCGGACTTTAGAGATACGGCATTTGCGGAGAGAAAGCTCGAGATTCAAGGCGTGCTCGGAGCGAATAGAGCGTTCAAAAGTGGAAGGGTCTGTCCCGGATCTAGTCGTTCTGTTCGGATACGCGTTCTTAGTCTGCCTAAGTGAGGTGCTTTGCTCAAGCTGGTGAAGCCACGCCTCAAACCCAAGCTGCTGTGAACGTTTTCCCGAATAGAGGCTTGAAAAAAGAAGGAGTATTTTCTTTGCTGGGTCTACTTTAGCAATACATAAGAGTCAGGGGCTTCAAAGAGAGTAGATGACAAGGGATAGACCCAGATGACTTTTGACGCGCGAGGTGAGCCGTAGCAAACGTACATCCTCGTGATGCTGAGGAGGGGCTAGCTGAGACGTCATCTGCCCCTACCAGCCCCGAGCTCAGGCACTGGAGGTACGGAGAAGGTACCTGGATGGACTGGGGTGGGCGGCAGTGTGGGGGATGCTTGGTCCCTGCAGTGCACTGACCACACCTCAGTCACTGGTGCTGGTCCCGGGTGGTTGCCGTGCCAATACGGCAGACCCCACCGTGTTGATTGTTAGTGCCTTCCAGCACTGGATCCCTGCCCATGCTGGGCCGGCACTATCAACAACGCCTGTCCTGCATTGATTTCCTCCGAAAAGCCAAAGCTGGTCACGTTTGCAGGGCTCCAAGGTGCTGTCATCGTGTCTCACACCCAAGAGTTCCAAGGGCACCTTTCTTTTGGCGCATCTTGATTATTGCATGGGTCTAACTATCTCCCCATCCCATTATCGACAGCCTTCTCGCTGCATCCTTTTTGCTAAGCTCCCATAACAACGCCGAGGACCTTGTCCGCAAGACGCGATAGCATCACCATCTCCAATGAGCTCCTTGCGGGAGCCCTCGCGGCGGGGCACCAATGCCCTGACCGCATCATCCTCAGTACGATCCGGTGCCGTCGGTCGCGCCGGCGTCCGCCAGACCAAACGCGTCTCGACCATCTCAAGACTTCAGTCACATCACGCACCGTCATCAAGGCCAGCATCACGACTAGAACGACCAGGCGCCATATCGCCCGTCGAGTCCCTTGCCTCCACGGCCACATCCACTGGCACCAAGCGCAAGGAACGCGATTTCGAGTCCGACCCCAGCGAAGAGACGAACATCAACGTTGTCGTCCGTTGCCGAGGCCGCAATGATCGCGAGGTTCGCGAGAACAGTGCCGTCGTGGTGCTGACCGAGGGAGTCAAGGGGAAAAATGTAGAGCTCTCCATGGGCCCTAATGCTTTGAGCAACAAGACATACAACTTCGACCGTGTCTTCTCCCCTGCGGCTGACCAGGGAATGGTTTTCGACGAGGTCGTCAAGCCCATCCTGGACGAGGTACGTCCCCCTGGGCTTGCATAACCAAAGCAAACTGCTAACACGGCCCAGATGCTCACTGGCTATAATTGTACCATATTTGCATACGGACAGACTGGCACGGGTAAGACGTACACAATGTCTGGCGACATGAGTGAATCGCTTGGCTACCTGTCAGAGGCTGCCGGTATAATTCCCCGCGTCCTCCAGTCACTGTTCCACAGTTTGGATTCTGAAGAGACTGAGAGCTCTGTCAAATGTTCATTCATCGAGCTGTACAATGAAGAGCTCCGCGACCTCCTCTCCCCAGACGAGAGCGCCAAGCTAAAAATCTTTGACGACAACTCGAAGAAGGGACATTCCACTACCGTGGTCCAAGGGATGGAAGAACGCCACATCACCAGCGCTGGTGAAGGAATCAAGAGGCTCCAAGAAGGGAGTGTCCGTCGCCAGGTGGCTGCCACCAAATGCAACGACCTCAGTAGTCGAAGTCATACTGTCTTTACAATCACAGTGCACACCAAGCGGAAGGGTGAGGATGGAGAGGACTATCTCTGTTCCGGGAAACTCAACCTGGTCGATCTTGCCGGAAGTGAAAACATCCAGCGCTCTGGAGCAGAGAACAAGCGGGCAGCCGAGGCGGGCCTCATCAACAAGAGTCTCTTGACGCTTGGCCGTGTCATCAATGCCTTGGTGGATCGCAGCTCTCACATTCCTTACAGGGAATCAAAACTCACTCGACTACTCCAAGACTCTCTCGGAGGACGGACAAAGACTTGCATAATTGCTACCGTGTCGCCAGCCAAGAGCAATCTCGAAGAAACCATATCAACCCTCGACTACGCTTTCCGCGCAAAGAACATTCGAAACAAGCCCCAGGTGAACCAGCTTATCAATAAAAAGACCCTTCTCAGGGAGTTCACTGCCGAGATCGAGAAGCTCAAGAGCGAACTTATTGCTACCAGGCAAAGGAACGGTGTCTATCTGACTAGCGAAACTTACGAAGAGATGACCGTCCAGAGCGAGTCTAGACGGATCCTGGCAGAGGAGCAAGGAGCCAAGCTCGGCATGCTGGAGAACAACTTGCGCAACAAGGTCCAAGAGCTGTTCGATCTCACTTCTAGCTTCATGGGACTCAAAAAAGATCACGAAGGGACACAGGCGCAGCTCGATGAAACCAAGGAGGTACTCGACCAAACGGAGCTTGTGCTGAACGCTACGAGAAAGACACTCGCCGAGGAAACTCACCTCCGCAAGGCACACCAGGAGACCGAGGAGAAGCTCAGCAGCCTAGGCGGTGAGCTACTTGACACCCTGAAGACGACAGTAAACCACGTTGGTGGCCTGCATGCAAAGAACAAGAGAAAGTCGGATCTCCAGAATCTCAATCGAAGCACATGGGCAATGTCGCAATCACAAGTCTCGGAGGTAACAGAGCTGGTCGAAGGGCGCATTGAGAACCTGCGCAAGACGCAGGATGTGCACATTTCTACCATCTCTCAGAAGATGAAGTCTTTTGTCGAGGAGGAAGTGCAGAAGCTGTCGTCGACGCAGGCTTTTCTCGACCAGAACCTGGCCCAGTTTGCCGACTCGAAGAAGGAGCTGCTGGAGCAGCAGTCCAAATCCAAAGAAGAGATGGATGAGGTTCTTGAGGAGATCAAGATCGTTCGAGATAACATTAAGAACCGTGTTGGCGACAGCCTACAGGCGATCGCTTCGGCAGCTGAGAGGATAGCCGAGGACGTGCTCATGGAGTTGACCACCTTCCACAGCCAACTTCATACATCTTACAGCTCGCTGGGGAAGGACTTCAAGTCGATATTTGAGGACATGCTGAAGCACATCACCTCACAGAGAGGAGAAGCCAATGACCTACGAGAGAAGATCGTGGAAGCAGGGCAGCAGGCCGTTCTTGCCAATGCGTCTGCCTCCGCCCAGATCGAACAGGTGATTCGAGAGGAGCGACAGCAAGCTACCGAAGACCGCACGAAACTCCTTGCTCAGATCACAGCCATGGTCAATGCACAAGCACAGGCGCAGGATGAACGGTTGACTTCCAAGGCCAACTTCATCAAGGACAACATGGTCGAGTCCGGCCAACTCCTTGACAGTAGCGTGGGCAACTACGCTTCCGGAATGGACACCTGGGACTCACAGGAGGCGCAATTCGTTGAGAGCGCCACTCGTTCTCGTGATGCAATCAAATCCAAACTTAAGGATGACTGGACAGTAAGTATCCATAGCAAACCTCAGCAGATGTGCTTTCTTCATACTGACCACTCGCGTAGGCGGCAAATGGACACAGCAAGTCTATCCAGGACACGACTAAATCCGTTCATGCAGAGACCGTCCGCGTGGTGGACGAGCAACTCAAGGACCTGGATGTGCAAATGCGAGATCTGGATGATTTCGTCACCCGTGCGCGCTCAGAGAACGCCAGCCATCATGCTCAGCAGACCAGCGAAGTGCAATCTCTGTCTGCAACAGTCGAGGCCTCGATGTCGAACATCTCGGACCACTTCACCAAGACATTTGACCGTGTCAAGGATCTTGGCACCGAGATGGACACCGAGACCGACAGCCTTCGACAGCAGCTCGAGCCAGTCGCCCAAGAGCTCTGCCAACCGCTCAGCACTCTTCGTGAGGACATTACCGGTACGGCATTGCATGAGTATGAGCCCACGGGCGACACTCCAGAGAAGAGGCAATACCGCTACCCGAACGAGCTACCCAAGACGGAGGCCCACGACGTCCTCATCGCTCGCCTGGACGGAGCACCAACCCCCAGCAAGCCGTCTGCCAATGCGGTCTTTAACGATTTTGACTTTTCAGAGAAGGCCAGGTCACCTTCAAGGCCTGTCTCTTCGGACAATGACACCGTCAAGATCCCTCTTAGCATGAGCCTACGCGAGGTCAATCCGAACCTGACGACCGGGTCGATCATGTTCGACCCGTCGGCGAGCGTCATGTCGCTGCAAAACGACAACACCATGCCGCTGTTCCGGCGTAGCACGCGGGTGCCGCAGAAGCACGCCAAGGGCAAGAACGTGGTGACGATGGAGGGCCGCGAGAACGTGCCGCCGTCGGCATTCTCGCAGAGCGCCTCGAGGAGGAAGAGCCCCCGTCTTCACTAACGAATGAACAAAATGGGACAGTACATATTCCTTTCAGTGCCGTTTAAGCTTTCCTTCGACGGTGTCTAGGGTTTTGGGGGAATGGATTATAATAATGGAGTCAGAGGCTGTTTATATTGTTTTGGTGCCGGATAGACAGGGGCGAGCCAGCAATTGGTTTCTTTTGTCCTTTCGTAAAGCTTTGTATAGGCAGGTTATTGTGGTCGGTAGGCTTACCGAGTATACCTGATACCCTTCGTTTCATGCGATAAACGCAGAACTGAAATTTGAAACCCATTCATTTCATTCATTGCTATCATCGTCTTCCCCGGGTGTGACTGTATGCGACACCAGTCTACCTTCAATACTGGAGGACACGACAATTAGCTGTCAGACTCATTCCCATATCCACGGTTCAACATCATATTCTTATCGTCGTCCTCGCCGTCGTCGTCTCCAGATGCCATCCCTCTAGCCTTCTTGGGCTTCTTAACCCCTTCTCCCCTCCAACCCTTCTGCGTCTTGATCGGCTGCAGGAACCCGTCGACGTGCACGCCGCCGCTCATCTCCTCCCCTTCCTCGCTGTAGCCATCGTAGTCGTAGCCGTACATGTCCGTGTCTACCAGTCCCCTGCCGCCCGCTGGAGGAGGAGGAGGGCCCTCGTCACCAGCGCCGGCAGCTCCGGAGAGTGTCGGCGTGCCCCGCGTGCCGCTGCTCGCTCCTGCTCCCCCTTCGTCCTCCTCGCCGTGCACGAGGCGCAGGTGCCGCGCGAGATTGGCCCGGCGGCTGAACCCCTGCACCGCGCGCGCACAGTCGGCGTGCCGGCAGTACACCACGCCTCGTCCGGCAGAGCTGCTCCGCGTCCGGGCCCGCTTGGTCCCTCTGCGGTCGTCGTCCGATGGCGCCGCGCTGGACGGCCTGCTTACGGCGCGCAACTGCCGCACCGTGTCGGCCGCCTGGGTCTCGTCGTCGTCGCTGTCGTCGGCTTCGACGGTCGGCTTGATACCTCCCGGAATGGTCTGGCCGCCGTAGCGCGTCGTGACGACGGCGCCGCGATGCGGGGGTAAAGTGCGCATGTCGAGCCCCTCGCCGAAGAGCGCGGCGCAGCGCCGGGCCGTGCGGGAGAGGACTTCGGGCGGGAAGCCCGCCAGCGCGGCGGCGGCGAGCACGTCGGACCAGTCGCGCGGGGCCCAGCTACCGAGAAGGGCTTGCCTGTGCGCCTGGCGCTGCTCGTCCGTTATGGCGGGCGTGGACGCCCGGGGCTGGGGTGTTGCGCCTTCATCGCCTGAGGTAGTGGCGGCGGGGTCCACTTGGGCCTGTTGCTTTTCCTCGTCGTCGTCAGAGTCGGAGAATTCGGGGATCTTCTTATGCTGCAGGCGCGCTATGCGCACGAGGTACGCGCGCTCCGTCTCGCCCTGCAGGCGCGGGTAGGCCTTACGCGGCTTGCCCCTGTTGCGCTTGCGCCGGTGCTGCTGCCTCTGGTCCTCTTCCTCTTCGGCGGCCGTCTCGAAGGACTCGTGCTCTTCTTCTTCTCGCTCTTGCTCCGACCCCGAAGAATACATGGGCATCTTGTCATGCCGCTGCCGCGCGATCCGCTCCAACCTGTCCTTCTCGCTCTCCCCTTCTTGGGCGGCGTATCGCGTGCGCGGCCGGCCTGTCTTATAAGGCGCCGCGTCATCCCTCTCAGGCGAGGACATTAGTGCAGCAGATGCCGTTCGCCTACCGGGCGTCTTACTGCGTGGGCGTCCCCGGCCCCGGCGCGGCCGCTGGCGCTCCGATCCGGCCTCGCTGTCCGACGTATTTGTCGCCGACGATTCGGACAGGTAGTTCATCCCCGCGACGCGCGCGTTGTGCAGCACAGTCAGAGCGCGGTCGAGGCTCGTCAGGATGTGCCGTGCCGAGGGGCGGAGAAGATCGTAGGAGCGCTGGTCGTCAGCCGAGACGACCGGCGTATAGGAAGAGTTGGCCTCGGGTGTGCTGTGCTTTGTATCGGGGTCGGATTTGGGGCCCGGGCTGGAGTCGGGTTGGGCTGTGGGGAGCTCCGGCTCCTCCATCGTCTCGTCTTCACCCTTGTGATGCTTTTTGAGGTCCGCTAGACCCCGTTTCCTGAACTTCGCGGTGGCGAGCTTGAGCATGGCGGCCGATATGGCCTCTTCCAGCGCCGCGCTGGGGTGTACTGGGGGCCGCGGATGCCTATACACGTCCCGCGCGTCAGGATCGTCATCGTCGCCCGCCGTCTTGAAGACCTCGTCGGGCGGCAGGACGCCACGTCTCAAGGGCCACGCCGTCCAGAGTGCGGACGGCTCCCAGTCCGACTTCCAGTCGATGGCCTGGCCTGTGACCTTATCCACATCCTGATGCGTCTAACATCAGCTCATTTATTCTTTGAGAAGTATAACAGAGTGACTGAGAATGAGAAGAAATAAAGAGGGGATCTACCTGGCCTCTACTAGGATCTCCAGCCGCAGCGCTGCCACTGCGGGAGCCTCCTCGACGTTGATGCCTGTGCTTGAGCGCAAACGCGTTGTACAGATGAACAGCGAGGTCCTGGTTCCGAGACTGCTCGAGCGCAACATGCGTGAGCCGGTCGTCCTCTGTCAGGGTCCTCCAGGTCGATTTGGGACCTTTCCAGCGATTGGGACGGGCGTCGTACAGATCCTCCGAGTCGATTGAGCGTATCTCGTCCGTGTCGTAGTCGAAGGATCCCCCCTCATCACCTTGCGGCAACGGCGCAGACATCTCGAGAGATCATGTCCTCTAATGGAATATTCCAGCGATGATCATATACAGATGTGTTCCCGTCTCAATTAACAGATTAAGCAGAGATATTCGTGGGGATACAGAGGTTGTCATGGTGGAGTGGTGGAGGTTGAGATTCAGCAGGTGTTAGTGAGTCGGATTTGTTAAGTCTAAGATGGGGAAAGAAAAAAAGACGCTAAGCAGATTTCACACTCCAACTTCACCTCTCACAAACACCACAAACATCCTGTCTCTCTGCCTTGAGTAGAGATATATAACCACCACCAGGAACACAAACAACTACTTACGGCCATAGATGGTAGAAAATTCGGGATCCCGTCCGCTCTCCCATAGACAAGCTGCCAATCGCTGAATCAGTACTCAGGTCGGTGACGACTGGGGAATCCTCGGTGCTGTAAGTTTTTGCTTTTTTATTTTTGGCCAAATCTGCTCTGATGTTCTCTTGTGATGATACGTGTATCTGCATTGCTTGATGTCCTCGATGTCTGATAAACTTCATGCCCTTATAAGAATGGAATGATCAATACTAGCTTGAATCATTTTAAGCGCAGCGTCTGCAGCTTGAACTCATTGAGGTTTAGTAGTACTGGAAATCATCGTGTAGTATTCATGATGTTGCTCTCGAGAAGTCCTCTAATTAACTAAATCCACACTCAACATCTTGTTGACTTCATAAAAATCTTACCCCCCCAATGCTCATCTCTCCAAAGTCCAGTCCATCGCCACGCCTACTTCCCTTCTCCCCTGGGACAGCCTCACCTCGCACCCACGCACCCTTACTGGCCCTTATACAACCACCTGCTCTCATCAAAAATGACCTCGAACCCAACCCTCTCAAACGCGCCCACCGCCGCACACAAATCATGATACCCCTCCAGTCCAGTCACGGGTAGGTCCTGGTCGCTGTCCGTCTCCTCGTGCAGGTCCCAGCTTCCCGTCTCCCGGCCCTCCCTGGTAAAAAACACCTCGGCGTCGATCCGCCCCTCGGCGTTGGTCCGGAACCGCATGCCGATGCCGTACGTCTCGCCCTTGCGGAACGGCTGCGTGAAGCTCTTGCCTCCCCACATATCATTAATATACTTGTGCCCGTCGTCGCCGTGCACGGCGAGACTGCCGCGGTGCCAGCCCGGAAGTCGGAACGACGGGTACGGCAGCGCGCTGAAGCCCATCGCGAGCGTGACCTCGCTGCCCCTGCCGTGGCCGGGAAGGATCTTGACCTCGTAGTAGATCGTCCTAGTTCTACGTCCACCATCCAGAAGAGGGCTGTGGTGCGCGACCGCGTAGAGCGGCGGGTACGCGAGCAGGCACGCGTCCGGCGCGCCGTCGAGCGATTTCCCCGTCCAGCACCCGGCGCTCGTGCGCTTGACCTCGCCCTTGAAGTTGGGCGGCTGCACGAGCGTGACGTTGTGGTACTCGAGGGCGCCGAGCTCCTCGGGGCTGAGCTGCTTGGCCGGCGGCGCGAGCGGGTACTCGTCGCACCAGGCGGTCCCGGCCTCGGCCTGCGCCTCGGTGGCGTTGTTGGCCGGCGAGCGGTCGAAGCCCGAGAAGAGCGCCGGCGGAGGGGGGAACAGCGACGTGTCCGGCACGGCGGACTGCCAGTCGTGGCCGGAGGGGTCCTTCTTGCTGCCGGCACCTGGGGGCGGGCCTGGCGGGGGCGCAAAGTCATCGCCGCCCTTGCCTGGCGGGGGACCGGCGGGGGGCGCGAAGTCATCCTGCCGGCTAGCTCCCGGGGGCGGACCGGGCGGAGGAGCAAAGTCGTTGTCGGTGACATCGATGTACGGCTGGGCCTTGGCGTAGTCCTTTGTCGGAGGAGGGCCGGGAGGCGGGGCGTAGTTCGTCGACGATGACGATCCGATGCCGCTATGTGACGGCGGGGGACCCGCTGGCGGTGCGTAGTCTGATGTAGGGGCTTGCTTCTTCTCGTTCGGGTTGTAGGATGCGGCTGGGTGCTGCTGCTGGAAGGAGCTGGTGTTGCCTCCAGCTGGCCTGGGCGGCTCGGCCGTCGGGTCGTAGTGGTCCTTCTTACCGAAACACATTGTGTCTCTACTGAGTCGCTGCTGATGGTTCTTCCCGATTGATGAGAGGCAGTTGAATTGGGTAAAGCTGATCGGGCGTGATGGATTTTGTAGGAAGGAGTCTTGGTGGCGATGGGTGATAATGAGAGCGAACGCCACAATGAAATTGATGACTGTCACTGCGTCTACCTCTTTTTAAATTCAAATGAGATAGAGACAGCGGAGGGGTGAGAGGTATGACAGCAATGACCCCTTTATTTCTCAATTCGGATTCGCAAAGACCGGTCCCGGGCTCACAACAAAGAGGCGTGCGTGACAGATACACAGCCTACAAACACGTGCTTGTGCTCAACTCACTCACGTAGGTATTGATGATGAAGTAACTCAAATACTCTTACTGATTCCCAAGGTTGACTGACTGGTGGAAAACGGAATGAGCGGGAAGATCGGTGGTCGGATTGAGTTGACCGACCTCTCCTCAAAGATGTTCTTACGGAGCCCGCCAAGTGAAATAGTCAATTAGCCGGATCGTGGCACTGCTGGCATTCTCACCCAAACCTTGACTGAAGTCAGTGTCGCTCTCATCGCTTGGTCTCCTCCCCGCACAGCCCCAAACATGACGTGGAGTGGGTCCCATCACTTTTGGGGAAATGGGAGGCCTTTTGCCATGTCTCGCACCAAACCAACATCTCGGCCGAAGTTCCCAGCGTATCGTTACATGATTGTTCAATTCCACACGTTCAGACGGCAGAGTTGCTTGTCCTTCTCGAACGCGGGTCGTAGTAGCTAACTTTCAAACATCGCGAACGTAATTCATACAATCTCATCATGAGAAAACCCCCTTTTGACAGCCATTCCACCAATCTTGCAGTCTTGAGCACCTCCAGCAACCGTGGGCAGCAAAAGGCCCCTCAAACACTCATCCCCATAGCGAATGTGTCGTGCCACTTATGTAGCATCTCCTCTGTTCGTAGTCGCCCTCCTCCTATTTGCAACACTGGTGCAGTCAGACAGGTCATCCCCCATCAGACAACTATCACACCACCGAGCCATCATCCCAAAATAACATACCGCACACTCATCTCTACTGACCGCCGTACTGGTGACTAGCATCTTCGGGCTTGGGGTAGTAAAATGCCACCACACTGATAATCACATACGTAGCACACAGCAAAGCACCCTCGAGGTAGTTGCTGCGGCCGTCGAGCACCAGAAAGTTGACGATAAACGCCGACACAAACAGGCACACCGTCTCGAACAGCGTAAAGTAGAGCGACATGTCGCGGTCGATGATCCACCCCAGGATGACCACGAGGGGCGTCATGAAGAGGGCAATTTGAATAGAACTGCCCACAGCCACGCCAATCGCCAGATCCATCTTGTTCTTCATCGCCACCATCACCGCCGTCACATGCTCGGCCGCATTGCCCACGATGGGCAGGATGATGAGTCCGATGAAGATCTCGCCGACCGAGTCAGTCGCCACCAGGCCCTTGATGGAGGAGACCATGAACTCGGCGCAAAGCGCGACAAGACCTGTTGTGACCAAAAGGAGGATGACTGAAGTCTTACGGGACAGAATATCATCGTCGTGAGCTGCCACAGCCACAGGGGCTGTCGGGTTGGCCAGAGCAGCCCGCGGCATCTGAGCGGGCATCATGGCTCCGGGCGGGCGGAACTGGTGCTGGCTTTGCTGGTTCTTTCGCTGGTTAAGTTCAGGCAACGAGTTGGTTCGGCGGATGCCGAAGCGAACCCGAGGAACTGGGCCAGCAGGAACAGCTGGCATGACTGGAGCATCCGGTGGCTGCGAAAAGACAGTCGGAGCCAAAGCTCTCGCCGACGGGATGAACGACATGCCGCGGATGTTGAACGGTCGCTTGGTCCCAGCCAAATCAGCCATCTCATCGTCCCGCTGGGTATCGGAAACAGCAAAGTCAACGCGGCGCGGGGCATTGTCCTCCGTCTTCTCCGTGACTTCAGGATTCTCCTCGATCGTTGCTTCGCTAGCCACCATCTCGCTAGATCCAAAGCGGCTCTTCTTGTGCTTCTTATGGCGACGTAGACCGTGTCTGTGCTTGTGTTTTCTGGACTTGTGGGGCCTCTCATCTTCTACTGCCACTTCGCTAACCTCGGCGTGGGAGCCTCTGTTGATTAGCGTTGGGCGCTCGGAAAACGTCTCGTCTGGCGTGCGGTCATCCAAAGGGCTGGTGATCGTCGTGCCGAAGGAAGGCGTACGGAAAGGGCCAGCATCAGCCGTATCCTGCGAAGCAACGCTTGACTTGCGGCGGCGTCTATGCATCGCGCGCTTCACCCTCTTGGAGATAGTCTCACGTGAGTGGTCCGAGTTATCAGAGTCTGAGCTGGATGAGCTATCGTCACTACTCGATGTATCCAACCAGGCAGCTGCCGGACCGGGGGTTGTCTCCTCGTCGATAATATGCTGAGGTGTTGACTCGTACATGTATGCATGCGACTTGAGCTGGAAGAGAAGATAGATGCCGTAGACTAGGAGGAGGATCTAAAATCACTTAGTAATGCAATCCTCGAGGGAATTCATCATGTCAGCCACAACATACCACACTGGTACCGCGGCTGATTTTGAGCGATTGCTCGTCGGCCTTGTTCGAATCAGCGAAGGAGGCATGAAAAGCCGTCTACACAATGATTAGATTTGTCCAGGCCCAACATGGTATCGTGAAACTAACCGGCAAGACAAGACTGATGACACTCAAACTGAGCAAGCAGGCACTCATCTGGGTGATGGTGCTGTTGTAGATCTGTCGCCCAGGGTCAGCAAAGCCGAGGGATAGTGCTAGAGGAACAGGTTTGTGGGAAACGAACCTGCTCTCGGTAGCGGAGGCCACCAAGGAGAAATCCCATTCCCAGGATCAACAAGAGGTTGGCCAGAATGGATCCTAGAAGGGAAGCTTGGACAATTCGGATTTCATCCTGCCATACAGTGTTAGCATTAAGCCAAGTAAAAACAAGGCAATTGGAAACTCACTTTGACAAGAGCGATGCTAATGCATTAGGAAGATAGACTGTTAGTGGGCATGCGGACAACGGGAAAATGGCACGGGGCCCCAATGAAGGGCGCATCAATAGATAAGTAGCAGCAGAAGAGAAGGACATGGACTAATGATATGGGACGCGATTGATTTGATAAGGCCGCATTTGGCTTGGGCTTCTCGCTCTTTCTTGTCTTGATCACATCTCACAAGGTGTACATACATGCTACCATATGTTAGTCGTGACCAGTCAGGGGCGAAGGGGCAAGGGATGCTGGGGGGCGAATACGTACAAGATTATCAGCTCTACGGCGTTGCCAAACGTGACGTTCAGCAGAGCACCAATCGCATCGCCCATGCTATGAGCCACGGACTCGGTAGCATGGGCCAGCAAACCAGCAAGCGGAATGATGGCCAGGGCGTTCATCGAGAAGATGAGAGCGGGCGACAAGTGGAGCTCGTTGACGATGATGCCGATGGGGATGAAGATCAAGAGCACATTGAGCCAGCTGTACAGCAAAATCCTCTTACAGGTGACGAGAAAACTCGTGACTAATTTGGATACCTTGTTCTCGTCGGGGGCCGGCTGCTCTACGACAGGCCCCGGCCCCGAATCCTGCGGAGATGCAGAGCGCGGCGACCGGCTACCGTCTGTAGGGGTGCTGGCCGGCTCCGGTATCGATGCCTTTTCGCCCCCACCGGACGTGCCGGACGTGGAGCTGCCGGGCTCGCCGGATCCGCCGCGAAGAAAGAAAGGGTTGCCATTGTGGCGGTGGCTGTGGTCCGCAGTAGGAGACTGGGTGGACTGGGTGTTCTTGGAAGGTGCTTCACTTATGGGAAGAATGCTGACGGGGTCAGTGCCCGATCGTCTCGACGTGCTACGAGAGCCTCCATGCGCTTTGGTTATTGCCCAAGAGCGTATGCGATCTATATACGACGAGTCAGGTGAAGCTTCCTTCATCGAATGGGTGAACTGTAGCAGGTCTAAAGACGTCCGACACTTGGCCGCTTGAAGGGGGAGGATAGCGTGAAAGTAGGGGAAGAATAAGAGAGAGAAAGAGAAAGAGAAAGAGAAGGGAAAGGTCACGAGGGCACGAGGACATCGACGAGGGACACTTTATTGCAACCAGAGCCAGGAGGCGAAACCGGGGGAGACATGGCGAACCGTGGTCGCGAACGGTGATGTGATTGGGAGGTCACACGCTGACCGTGGTGCGTGTAGCGAGTTGCGTGTAGTGCTTGTAGTGGAGGTAGTGGATGCGGGTGGGCGAGTGGCGTGCAAAGGGAGTCACCTTGTCACCCAAACTTCCCCCAAAGAAGACAAAAGCGTCAAAGTGTGAGGCTACTGGGTGGGGGGTGTTCTGGATGCTGGTGGTTTGGTCATCATTTCGTCGTGGTTCGAGCACTAGCTCCTGGCAATCATCCACTAGACCACAGCGGGGAACGGCATGGCGTCAGCCCCAAATTCAACCACACCCCGACACCCTGGTACGCCTGGGAGAGTGAGTGGCCACTGGGCCAGGCCCCATGCTGATTGAGGCTCGAATGAACTGGATGATCAAGGAAGTGTTTCTTTACTTCAAGCCAATGCCGTCTGTCCCGTGAAATCAATTCTTGTTTGAAGCGGGACAGGCAGGTCAAGTAAACCAAACAAAGGGAATTGCGTAGCTCGTGCAGCAGCAGATGCATCTTGGAGTCGCGTGATGACTTCAGGTATGGACACTTGTCACTTTAGCCAGGGAGCCTGCATCTTGAACCATTCTGGCATGTTCGGGGGCTCGGATGCATTCCCCTCGATCCGCTCATGGGTCCGACGACGCAGTAGCATTAGTGATCCACGAATGCTCCCCCGGCCGCTACCAGGTCCGAGAACAGGGTATCCCAAGGATCCGGGCCCGTGTTCCTGACAGGATAACCACTGATTGTCCACCAGTGGATTCACGCCTCACCTGTCGGCTTGGCACCAAGCATGCAGAAAGAAAAAAAAAAAAAAAAGGAGAGACAAGTAGGTAAAATGAGCAGAGTTTGATGAGGTTGGGGATGCATCTTGCAAAAAGAAAAGAAACACTCAACGTACGCATCGTCAAAGGTGCTCCTGGTCGTTGCTGCGCGTCGTCGTCCTCCTCTAGCCCCCACGGAACGACTTAGCGCAACGACAGCCAAGAGAGGTCAAGCTTCAGGGTGCGTTCTTCTTGGACGTCTGAGAGGCTGATGGCGATCTTGGCCTCCGGCTGCTGTCGTTTAGTGGTCGATAAGCTCACTGGTGCCCCGCTGGCGGTGCTGGAGGGTGGGCGCTAACGCGGGTTTGCGACGAGCTTGTGACAGGTTTGAAGATGAGATGGAGATAAACCAGATAACGCTGTGATTGATTTGGCAGGCAATTGTTCGGCTAGACGGCGTGGACGTGATGATCATTGAACTTGATTTCTTGAAAGTTGGTTTTCGATACAAGATCCGTCGACGGCGGCCATGGCGATATCAAATGACGTGCTCTTTGCGTTTGTCGGGTCGTTGAGCCATTCGCACCTCTTTGATGCACATGTAATTGTTACTTTTATGTTGAATCACGACAGCTGCTCATTGTCAATATCCACAAAGAAGCAAACACCGGCCCTGGGCCATACAATAGCCCCATGTGACTCGAGGGAGATAAAAGATGCTGCTGGAAGAAGCAAGAACCCGGGACCATTCCCCGGGCTTCCTGCCCATTGAAGTTGAGACAGGGCAATGATGCCTGCCGGGGTGGTCGCCTCTGAGCAACTTCTCCGGTAGTGAAACTCTAAAAAGGGGCCCGTCGGTCGTGATACCAAAGTCTCACCTTGCACCCAAATCGCCGCCTCACCGGCCGTCAATCGGATCGAACGGAAGTTCCCCCAGACTCAGTAGGAAGGCAGTGCAGGCAGGTACACCTCCGCACTAACTCGCGCCCCACAGGCCACGCGCCCTCTCCCCAACGTCCGTAGCTTATCACGACAATTAAAGGACAAGTAAGAAAAGGAAAGACCTAATTGATGCAGCTCATGTAGGAGACTCTTGCCTGGTTTACTCACAAAGATAATCTCCTCAACGTAAATGGTACTATGTGACGAGGGTTACCTTTTAACAGCACCGCGTTTTACTCAAGTGCAGGTTAGCAGAATGTCTTACATATCCGTTACTACTGTTTGGAAGTCATATCGGTAGCATTGCAGCGGATTCACGTAGATGATATTTGCCAGGGCTAAATATTTATATCTTATATATAAGTAGCTACACATTGGAGTCTCGGCTCTGGCATCGAATGGCAAGAGGATTGGGGATCGGACCTCCATTCACTGTCATTGTTGCAAGGCATTGCAAGTAAAAATGCATCTTTGGAATATTCTGGCATACGGTTTTGCATTCGCCCAAATGTATTGAAAATGAGGGCGGTGTTTACGAAACAGAAGTATCTTGAATTCATCATCAACTTGAACCCCAAGCTCCAGCCTGATACCCAAAGTCTCTATAAAAGATAGCCCATGTAGATCCAGACCGAGACCAACTCCTCATATCAATCATGAAACACACATCCAACACAAAGACCGTCACATCTAGGCCTTAGTACTCGTAGTCCAACCGTACATTGAATGTAGGCGCATTCCCCTCGAGAAAGGGGCTCGCTAAATACGCCCCGAGCTCCGCGTCCGACCCAACACCAATCGGCACCTCGTCCCCTCCCGACCCGCCGCTCCCCTTGGGCGTCTTGAGCACCGCCTCGACGGCCGTGCACACGCTACCGGGGTACTTGCCCGCCGCTACGTGCCGCAGCTCCGCCACCGACGGCGCGCTCACGAGCATCGCAATCCAGGGCCTCCCCGGGTCGCCCGGCACCCCGGAGTCCGGGTGCAGGCGCAGGTATACCGGCGTCGCGGGCGCCGAGGCGCTTATGCGCCTCTGCTGGTGGTGGGGATGATGAAACGCCGCGAACTGTGCCGCGTAGGCGGCGCTGCCGTCGTCCATGTACGCCGCTGCCGCGGCGTCTGGCGGCAGAAGCAAGGCCGTGGGTTCCATGGGCAGGCCGGTCTGCGGGTCGATGACGGCGGCCTGGTGCGGCAGGAGGCGCTGGTGCTGGAGGTGCCCCTGTGGCGAGGGGGCCTGCATGGGCATGGGCACGACTCCCGGCGAGTGTGCGTGCGAGTCGGGCGTGCCGGGCACCATGGCCAACGGCGACAGGTGCGAGACGTAGCTGTCTGCCTCGAGAGGTGTGTTGGCGAGCGCGGCCATGTCGGCGGGTGTGATCTCGATGTGCACTGGTGCGTCTTGCCTAACCATCGTGGGAGGTTCAATACCAGGTGTGCCTTTTTTGGCCGGGTTGCGGCGCGTCTGGTCGTCACGGAAGCGCTTAACGATGTCCCTAGCTATGGCTTCGATAGCCCTCCTCTTCTGTTCGTGGTCTGCTTCGTCTTCGCACGCTGCAAGTTTGCCCTGCAGGATGTCCGACTCCTCGAGCCATCGTGTCTTCAGGCGCTCCCAGTGCTCCGCCCCGTCTTCCAGCTTGCTAAGGAACCCGTCCTCTCGCAGCATCTCGTAAAGCGCGCCCCTCACCTGCCTCGACTCTTCCGGGTTGACGCCCAGAAGATTCTTCGCTTCGGCAATCGTCAGCCGCGGTTCCCCAGCCCGCATCCTTTTTGTCACATCAGTGCACAGCACATCCAGCGCAAGCTTCCTCGCTTCTTCGCCCCGGGTGTCGCCAGCACCGCCGGCTACCGCAGTCCACATCACGGCCTGCAGATGCGCCGACTCGGCCACCAGGCGCTCTTTGGCCCGCTCCCACCGGCCAGGCCCGGCCACAGTCTTCCGCTCGATGCCCTCTTCGGCGCAGATCTCGCGGAACCGCGAGCGCAGACGCTGGTACAGCGACCTATCGAGGTCGAGCACGGCCTTGCTCTCGTCGAGGGTTGTCTCGGAAGGGAACCGCGGCGGCAGGCCCTCAGGGTCGGGCGGCATGCCCGCCCACGCGCGTGTCCTGCGTCGGCGCTTCTTGCTCGCCCAGCGCTCCACCGACTCAGCTTCTAATTTGCGCCGGCGTTCTTCGCGGGCTACCTGAGTGTCTGTGTCGAACAGCTGGTGATATTGTTGCTGCGGTTGCTGCATTTCCAAATCACCACTGACCAAGTCGCCATCACCGCTGCTGCCCGCAGTCGCCTTGTCCGGAGCAGCAGAGCCAGGGTTTGGCGCGCGCAGGAGCCAGCGGTTACGGGAGCGCAAACGCATCAGCTCGCGCGGCTTAATGCCGAACCCGTCCTCTTCGTTGAGGATGCGCAGCATCTCGCGCTGCGGCAAGTTGCGGCCCCATAGCTCGCGGACGCGCTCCACGAGCTGGTCATTCTTATGTGCTGGGTTCTGCTTGTGCGGGAAATCCCACTTGCGGAACTGGGTCTGGAAGGCGCGTTTACTGTTATTATGTTAGTGTCGAGCATTTATGAGCTGCTTGTATTATGTTGAAGTCTGGTGCAGAGGGCCATGGTCGGGCCACTTGTCTCTACCAAAACAATCCCAGAATCCCAGAATCCCAAAACAAAAGTAAACAAGGCACCGTTCCCGACCCCCGGAGTCCACCTTCGGGCCAGAGTGGGACTCCATTATCGACGGCGCCAATGTCCTCGGGCCAAGGACCGCCCATCTCGGTACGGCAGGCTGAAGGGACACGCGATGGCAGGACGCAGTACGGCGGGCGCAAGGGCTCCCTTGGTCACTCACCTCGGCTTAAAGTTATGGTGCACCCTCATGTACTCGACAATATCCTCGAGCGCCTTCTTCTCTTCGATATACAGGCGGTAGCACGTCTCCTTGTGCGCTTCCCATTCGTAAACCATGGTCGACTGGTGCCATTGTTGAATGGGTGAGCATTGCAGGATTGCGCAAATGGTCCGAGCCGGGCGTGGTAAATTACGCGTCTGGTGACAGTATCAGGACAGTGTATATACTGTGCGTCTAACCTTGCCATTTCACTACATCTCGCCATAATCTTTCGCTTCTGCACTTGGGCAATAAGCTTGAGATAAGCACTGCCGGTGGTCTTTACGATATTAAGCACACCTCTATCTGCTTCGAGCAGATGGTCATCCCTGTAGGTAGTCAAGGACTAATCTGTGATGCCGTTGTAGGCCTACCCTTGCTTGGAAGAGCAAGGGTTATGGAGACTTGAGTAGTAAGATGCGACTTGAAGATTTGTCGGTCTCCCCCTCGAACTAGACCTCGAAATGTCGGAAGCGATCAAGCCTCCCTACTAGTTGAACTTACATTAGAGGTCAGGTCGGCAATCTGGATGAGCCCTTGTTGTAGGAGCTCTCACAACAAAACGGCCAACCTAGTTGGTTACATCGTTAACAGACTTCTCGATACAAGAAAATGAATGAAATAATGTAGGTCACTATTGAGGACCTGGAACCGTCTGCCGTACCTAAGGATCTTGAATACCGATTCACCTCAAGCAAATTTCATTATCAGCACACGACCCGAGTGACAGCCGATAGCGACCATTGATCCAAGCACTGCTGATGCTACTGGCCGATGCTCCGGAGCTAGCCACAGAAACTTCTTATCATCCTTCACGAGCCACTGTTTGCCAATGCTTATTCCGGCGCTCATTTGTCATCGACTTGAGGGGCAGCTCCAATCATAGTGTCTCCCGAAAGTTCGTCGACACTCTCCTGTCGTCCTGTGGGACAGGCGACCATGCGCCTCCTTCCAAATTTCCCCATGAAGAGGGAGCCGCGTCAAGAAAGTAAGAACGTCTGCAGCTCTACGCCCATCGCTCGTAGTGCCTCGGGAAGCATCCTCGGATCCGAGTCCAAGGTCTCCCCGGTCTCCACGTTGGCGAATTTGGCCACGAAATCCGGACCCCCAGGATTTCTCTCGATCGGCAGGGCCTCCCAAGGGTGAGCCAGGGCTGGAAGCCTGGGATCATCTGGAGTGGTGGTGGTGGTGGTGGTGGTGGTGGTGAAGAAGTCGTCATCAGGCCCACCGTCTTCGTCGTTATTACCATCGTGGCGACGCGGACGATGCCGGTACTGATGCTCCACGCCACCGAAGCTGAAGTTTGAGACGACGACGTCCCATCCGTCTGGCAAGGGCCCGAGGATGCCCGAGGCGTCGTCCATGCCATGTATGTAGCACTCTCCCACCACCAGATACCGGCTCGTGCCGACGCCATCTTCTCGCAGCATCATCGAGGAATTGCACCCGAGAATCGCACATATGATGTCTCCTAAGACGTTTGGACTTTCTGTCAGTTTCTGACTTTTGAAAATGTTTTATCATTGTTTTATTTACCCGATTTGGCACACGGTGGGCCGAGGCCGAGATGGCCATCCTCAGTGGTCACCAAGGTCCTCGATTTGACGAGCCTGGCCGCCTCCAACATTGCGACGCCAAGGCTTTCGTCCCCTTTTGCTTTTTGCTGCTGCTGCTGCTGTTTCCCGGAGTCTACTGGACAGCGGACCTTGGTCAGGTAGTCTTGTCGCCAAACCTCCAGGCTGTCCATCACCCCGCCCCGGACGGGGTATCTTTCGGATAGGTACCCCACGGTGAGAGTGGAGAGGAACGCATCTAGGAGAGATCCCCCGGCGACGTAGTCCTTCTTCTCGAACAGGTCATCGGGCTCCCACGACCTTATGTGTCGCAGCGCCTCGACTTCAGTGTCAGGGGCGGCCGGGGCGACAGCCTGCACGGTTGCGAACTTGCGGCCGGTGACCCGGAGCCTATTCGGAGGCTCAACAACCGCACATGCCCGCGACAGCCCACTTGAGAACACATAGTGGCGGAGTTGCGCCGTTTTTCGAAGCGTGGACCAGTCCGGGACCCAAGTAGGCAAATCGTCAATGACGATGCCGGCCCCGGCCCCATCCTGGTGATTACGATCACGCAGTAGCTCGCACTGCCGCAGCAACTGGAGGCGCTCGTCCCGCTTCAACACCTTCGTAAACACATCGGTGTAGACCTGCGCCACGGGCAGGCTGTATTTGGGAGACACCAGACGTGCAAAACTATGCTCGACGATGCCTAAGACGCCATATATCTTGTCCCAGGGGCTGAAGCACTTTCTTTGGCGGATAAGCCCCAGAACGGTCTCAACCGGCATGCTTGGACGGCGGCGACCCGACAAGCGGAGGAGGGGCTCGAGGTAGTTGGGTCTGTCGCCCAGCATCGGACGGAGGTCCTCCTTATCTGACAAGCACGACACGGCGCGTATAAACTCGTAGAGCGACATTTGGTGACTGCAGCCGCCACACTGGATGATCGAAGTATTGGAGTTGGCCAACAGTATCTCCTGCACGATCCACAGACGCTCAAAGTACTCCCGGCTCAGGAGGCGTCTGATCGACTCGCACACGGCCTGTGAGTACGGCAGGGGCTCGGCCGGGTGAAACCATCGCTTCTCCGTGGCGTCGGGTGATCGGTAGCGGAAGCCCTCCAGGTCGATTTGAACTTGGCGGCCGAGATGGGCCAGTGTCGACAGTGCCAGCTCGCTGTCGTCGGTTTCGGGTCCGAGCCAGATGATCACACGCTGAGCTAGGGTGTAGATGGCGGCCATGCGGGGGATCTGGGACTCCTTCTCTGCACTATCGTAGGTTTGGTTGATGCAGATGGCGTCGACCCACAAGGTCCTCTCCTGGTCGACTAGCCTGAGGCTCTGGAGGGCGACGGCTAGGTTTTGGGTGATTGAAAGCTCGCCCGAGGAATCAACGACGTTCACAGCCGGGTCATGGGCCTCAGCAAAAGCCACATCCGGGTCGTCTTGGGAGCCCCAGACGTAGGAGAGAGCTTCGTACCGGGGGAGGGGAGGAGGAGGAGCAGCAGCAGCAGCAGCAACTGGAGGCGTGGCGCCGTCGTCCTGCATCGTGGATGGGTGAGTCCAGGTTGTCTCTTCGGATTCTTCATTCTCAAAGATGAAGGGGCCCTCTGGCGTTTTGCCGCAAACCCAACCCGGCGGGAGGGTATCTTGCATCTGGGCCGTCGCATCTTCAGGTTCTTCTTCCTGAGGCTCTGGAATCGAATCTGGCAGGAAGACCGGCCAAAGGCGCAACTTTAACTCGTCTGTTGGTGAACCGGGAAGAAGAGACAGCAGCCTGATCTCCTCTTTGGGGTTGTTAAGTGGCTGGTATTCGTACTTCTTCATGGCTGCTCGAGGAGGGAAACACGCGAAAAGGTGCAGGCAAATGGACAAAAAAGTACCCTTAGGTACACCAAGGCAGTAAGAGAGGGTGCAAAGCGAAGCCTCCAAAGAAAACACCGCAAGTAAAGATGGGTTGTTTTGGATGAATGGATGAAGAATACCGTAGATTCTGCCCAGGCGACTTTTTGTCAGTCTACCTCCAGTTGGTCGGAAGGTGGGCGGCAGGCGACTGTTATGTCGCCGACATATCCCTTCGCCGACGCGTTCAATAGGTAAATAGAGGCAATGTAACCCAAATGTGCATTATTCTTACTGCAGCGTTTAACATTGATAGGGCGGATGCGGTTGAAGCGTTGCCGTGAGTAATCGATTGATTGGCCAAATGAGCGTGGATGCGTTGCATGTCGGCGACAAATAGATACCAGAACAGCCAACTGCCAAACCTAAAGTGGCTGTAGGCGCAGACGAGACATCAATATTTGATAATATCACTCTAGGACAAGCCCGCATCATGACCGGTGATGTTGGTTTGGAGAACTGGCAAAAGGTGGCTAGGCGCAAGACGACGATCGCGCATAACAAGTTCGGTAGTGATCTGAGGATCATGACCGGTGATCAGGGAGGCCAAGCAGCTGCTAGTTTTAACGCGAATGTCTGGGGGTGAACTTGAGGATCTCAACTACTGATTTGATGATGCTGACTGGTCGGAATTAAGGTATGAGACTGACGATGAGATATTACGACATGTTACAGTTAGGATAATGACTTGAAACGTACTTAATGAAAGTAATTTCGAAGCACACCCTTCCTCACTTCCCTTGAGCCTTCTCCTTCGCGAGCGCGACCACATCCACCCACTCCTCCGGTCGCACCCTGCCCTCGGGGTACGCCTCGTTGATGTACCTCTCCGCATCTCCAGCCCAGCCCAGCAGCTGCTCCTCGGCACCCCACTCGCCCATCGCCATGATCCCCATCGGCACGCGCCCGGCGCCCTGCTCGGGCTCGGCGTAGCCCATGGGCGCCGACGCCGCCGGGCAGCCCGTCAGGTTGGCCATCCACACGTACATCATGTTGCGGATCGTCATGTTGCCGTCGAACACGCCGTACGCCTGGTCCCCCGGGTGCACCTTCCAGCCCGCCGTCGGCGTCGTCGGCGTCAGCACCAGCAGGCCCGGGTGCTTCTGCCACAGGTGCGCGAGGTGCTGCATGATGACCGTCTTGATCTGCCCATAGCGCAGGTACTCGGAGGCGGGCGTGTGCTGGCCCGTCGAGAGCAGCAGGCGGTTCGGGTGGTTGAGCAGGGCCTGCCAGTCGTCCGGGTTGGGCGTGCGGCTGCGGGCCTCGGCGAAGGCCTCGGTCACGCAGATGCAGGCGTGGGCGAGCTGGCCCTCGCGCATCATGGGGATGCCAATGTCGATGATGCGGTAGCCGAGCTGCTTCTCGAAATAGTCGAGCGTCTTCTTGAAGTGCTCTATGATGATGGGGTCGGACTTGTCGATCCAGTCCCAGACCACGCCGATGACCTTTTCTGCACTCGGCGGTGGCGGTGTAGAGATGGCGAACTTGCTCTGGATCGAGTCTGAAGCGTCAGGTTGTGACATGAGCCGATATGCGATGGTGAGATCCGAGACTGTGGCGGCCATGGGTCCAATCACGACAGTAGTGAAGGCCTTGAACATTGTCCTGTTATGAGACGGTTTGAGGCCATACAGACCGTTGTATGTGGAGGGAATGCGGATACTGCCACCTATCGAGATGTTAGTATCAAAGGCTGTGGAGTTAGTGAGACAGGAACCTTACCGCCATCGGAGCCGACTGCAATCGGAATCAGGCCGGCTCCCATAGAAGATCCTGCGCCGGTCGATGAGCCTCCAGGGAAGTATGACTTGTTGTACCAGTTCATCGGTGTACCCATGGCGGGCTACACACCATGTTAGCTCACAATCCCATCATCAGCTGCAGAAAGACCATCTTACGTTGCAACCAGTCGTGTCTAAACGGCAAGCATCGCGATCAGTTGTGATATCACACTGTAGGGGTTGTGTTTACAACTCACCCATCCCAATTTCATGCATATGATGGTGACCAACGACAATCGCACCAGCCTCCTGCAGCTTGAACACGGGCCAAGCCGACTTCTCCTGAACTTTGCGAAAGAAGGGATAGTTCTTGTTCGGCTTCATGCCGACCGTCGTCACGTACCCCTCGAGGTCGGTGTCGCACTTGACGCCGATGGGCACGCCATCCAACGGACCAAGCGGCTTGCCAGTCTTGTACCGCTGGGTCGACTCCCGCGCCGCCACCAGGATACGCTCGACATCATTGGCCACAAAGGCCGGTGCGTACTTGGACGGCGCCGAGCCATCGACGGGCTCCCGCTGGACGAGCGGCAGCAGAGCCTCGACGACCTGGAGCGGCGTCAGCTCGCCCGAGCGGTACCGGACCGTGTAGTCGGCCGTCGAGTGGAACCTGCCGGGTCGGTCGGCGGGCTGCGCGGTAGTCAGGGCGGAGGTGATCTCCAGCATGGAAGCCGGGGACGACTCGTCCGCCAGCGGGATGACGGTCGGCTAGAGGGATGCATATTAGAAACATTGCTCCCTTTATGCGTGCCGGACGCCAAGTCCAGGATCAGCATCTCACATGAAAGGTGTGTGGCACATCTTCTAGGCCAGCGGCGCTCCTGAAATTGCCAAATCCTGCATTTGCCCAAAGAATCTTTTGTACGAAGCCCAACTTTGTTATTCTGTTCATGGAACATCAGCTATCAGGTTGTCTAAGCGAGAGGTGGGTGAGGGCGCGTATTTGCCAGACACATACACTGCAGCGCCAATTGCCAGGGGCAGGCCGCGGAGCACCGGATTGTTGTCTTTCTCAAACTTATACGTCACATCCGACGACTCCTTGGCCGCCGGGTAGTTCGCAAATGACCTGGAGGATGCCATGTTCGATTGCCTTATTCTGGCTTGAAGAGAGTAAGACAAAGGACAAGAGAGGGGAGCTCGAGACCCTTGTTGGTGTTCAGCGCTCAAAAGATGTGCCTCGGCGCGCGCGGACGTGGAAAGTCAATTTGCAGCTGAAGATCACGGTGCAAAAGTGGCGCAACGACAGAACAGCAAAACTCGAAAAGGAGATCTAGAATTTGAATCAGTCGACTTATGATTAACTCTACAGTACTCCCATCCTCAGACCTTGCAGGATCATGAATGATAATGCCATCTTTAGCGAATCCCTAGCGATGAGCTCGGTGTAAGCTGCCCCTTTACGAAGCTTTCACCGCCCTGGAGCTTGGACCAGAGCCACCCCACAATGAACGTGGGGCCGCTGGCGGTCAGTCCAGTACTGCCGCCCAGAAAAAAAAAATTACATGCGACGGGATATCTCGAACCAAAAAGATTTGATTGACGAGTCGAGAGCTTGGGCTTCACCGCAGCCAGCCACGAGCGCAAGATGGATATCCTCAAGATACTGTCTAGAGGCGCAAAGCGCCCCGCAAAGAACGCAAACAAAGGCCAGGTCAATCTGCCCTCGGCGGGAAGCCTCCCACACGCACAGTTATTCCACGACGATGTCGGGCCCTCGAGGGGCACCAAAAGGAAGCGCACAGCCAATGCCGGGGCAAAAGTCGCCGATGATGCGGAAGAGGAGGAGCTGAGCGATATCGACTTCTTCGCGCCGAAAGATCACGCAAAAGCGCAAGACACAGCCAAGGCGAGCAAGCCCAAGAAGGCGGACCAAAAGGACTCGGCGCGCAAGGCGCAGTTGCTAGACGAGGACGAGTGCCGACAGCTGCTGCGCTCCCACCGGCTCAAACTTACTCTGATGAAGTCGCAAGAAGAGAAGAAGGACAAGGTCAAGAAGAGCAAGAAAAAGAAGAAGAAGGCCGCCAAGGTCGAGGCTAAGGACGACAAGAAGCAGCTGCACCCCCAACCCCTCACGTCCTTTTCGGCGCTGCGAGACACTTACGCCATATCATCACGACTCGCCGAGAACCTGGAGAAGCTGTTATATAAAGAGCCGACGGAGGTTCAGATGGGCAGTTTACCCCTGCTCTTGGACCACAACGTAGCGCTAGGGAAAGTCGAGGACCCGGAGATCGTCTCGAGTCTCGAGGAGGGTCCAGACTTCATGGCTGTCGCGCCGACAGGAAGCGGCAAGACACTGAGCTTCCTGATACCCGCCATCAATGGCATTATGAAGAAGCGAGCCGGTCTCGAGGACCGGAAACAGCACGAGCTGAACGCCATCGTGGTCGCGCCAACGAGAGAGCTGGCGAGCCAGATTGCCAACGAGGGCAAGAAGCTCGCCATGGGCACCGGTCTGCGAATTGTATACATGAGGAAGGGCATGAGGGTCGCTGCGGAACAGGTCGACGGCGATGAGAATGAGGCAGACGATGCCGAGATCTCGGACGAAGGCTCATCCGACGACGATGATGACGAAGAGGCTCCCAAGCCTGCAAAGAAGAGAGCATCTGCCAACACACCGATTACCAAGGCAGACATACTAGTCACAACGCCCATGCTACTGCTCAACTACCTCACCGAGGGACCGTCCAAAAAGAGCCTCCCCAACGTCCAATTCCTTGTCCTCGACGAAGCCGACGTCCTCATGGATCCCCTCTTCCGCGACCAAACCGTCGGCATCTGGTCCGCCTGCACCAGCAAGGACCTCCAAGTCTCCTCCTGGTCCGCCACCATGGGATCCAACATCGAGACCCTCATCACCACCCAGTCCGCCGCCCACGCCGCCGCCCGCTCCGTCCCTCCCCGGCCCCTCGTCCGCCTCGTCGTCGGGCTCAAGGACACCGCCGTGCCCAACATATCCCACAAGCTCATCTACACCGCCTCGGAGCCAGGTAAACTGCTCGCCCTGCGCCAGCTCCTCCGCCCCGTCTCCTCGGCCGCCGACGTGCCCCTCCGCCCGCCCTTCCTCGTCTTCACCCAGACCGTCGAGCGCGCCACCGCCCTGCACGAGGAGTTGAAATACGACATCCCCCTCGCCGCGGGCGGGCCCTCGCGCATCGCCGTCCTGCACTCGGGCCTCCCCGACGCCGCGCGCTCGGCCATCATGCGCCGCTTCCGCGCCGGCGAGGTCTGGGTGCTCATCACGACCGACGTGCTGGCCCGCGGCGTCGACTTTGCCGGCGTCAACGGCGTCGTCAGCTACGACGTGCCCGGCTCCGCGGCCGGGTACGTGCACCGCGCGGGCCGGACGGGCAGGGCCGGGCGCGAGGGCGGTGTGGCGGTGACGTTTTACACCAAGGACGATATCCCCTTCGTCAAGAGCGTGGCCAACGTCATCGCCGCGAGCGAGAAGCAGCGCTCCTCCGGGGGTGAGGGGGCAAGTGAGAGTAAGGGGGTGCAGCAGTGGCTGCTCGACGCGCTGCCGCAGGTGTCCAAGGAGAACCGCAAGAAGCTGAGGGAGCGGGGCGTCGAGTCCCGGCGCACGGGGGCGGGGGCCAAGGCGCTTATCACTTCTAAGAGCGCGTGGGAGAGGAGGAGGGAGAATAACAGAAAGGGTGCTATCGAAGGGAGCAAGAGGCGCAAGGTTGCCGAGGAGGAGAAGAGCGATGACGAGGAGGGTGATGAGTGGGGAGGACTTGATGATTAGAGATAAAGCATGATACCACAGGAGTTTAAAAAGTAGATTCAGCAGAGGCTAGATGAGGCTTCTAGACATGGTCATTCCTACGAACCCCCGTATATACCTTGTGTTGAGTAGATATACTACCTCACCAAGATTATAGCTATTCAGTACATTTCATTTCCCCCCTTTCCTGAGACGATTGCCATCTTTGTCAGAGTTTCCAGTCACAACGGATCCCAGACTCCGATGCTTTTCACCACTCCCCAATCTCGCCGGGCTTAGGCTTCTCCATGCGCACAATCTTGTCGCAGTTGAGCAGGCACAGCGGGTCCAGCGCTTGCTTGATCTGTTCACACAAGACGTTATCAGTAAACCATTCTCACGTATCCTACCATGAAACGCAAATAAACATACCTTTCTCATCGTGTCAACAGTGTCCTCTCCAAGCTCATGCGGCAGGTAATCCCGCTTGACCAGCCCGACGCCGTGCTCGCCCGTGACCGTGCCCTCCATCTCGATGGCCCTCTTGACCATGCGGTGCACAAATTCCTCGGCCGTCTGCCGCTTCTCCTGCCCATACAACAGAATGGTGTGGAAGTTACCGTCACCTACATGCCCGACGATAGAGCCCACGAGCCCCGTGCGCGCCATGTCGCGCTGCGTCTCCTCAATGATATCCGGCAGGCGCGACACGGGCACCGCGACGTCGCCCGTCCAGACGTTGTCGCCCGGGGCGCGCGCGGCCATGGTGCTCCACAGCGCCTCCTTGCGCGCGCTCCACAGCTCGACCTGCTCCGTGTCGGAGCGCGCGAAATCGAATGACCCGGAGCCCGCGCGCTTGGCCATGTCGCGCACGATACCGACCTGCTCTTTCACGCCGGCCGCCGTGCCCGAGAACTTGAAGAAGAGCGTCGGCGCCTCGCGCCACTGGCGCGACGTGGCGCCCGCGGCGTTGATGAACTTCATCTGCTTGTCGTCGAGGATCTCGACGGCGGCGACGGGGACGCCCTCGCCGACGACGCGGGCGACGCAGTCGGCGGCCTCGCGGATCGAGCTGAAGGAGGCGACGGCGACGCTGGTCGATGCCGGGCGCACCGTCAGGCGGAGCGTGGCCTCGGTGACGAGGCCCAGGGTGCCCTCGGAGCCGACGAACAGGCGCGTCAGGTCGTAGCCGGCGGAGCTCTTGCGGGGCCTCTGGCGCGTCTTGATGACGGTGCCGTCGGCGAGGACGACCGTCAGGGACAGGACCCAGTCCTTCATGGTGCCGTAGCGGTAGGCGTTGGTGCCGCTGCAGCCGGTGCCGATCATGCCGCCGATCATGGCGCCCGGGCCCGGGTCAGGCGGGAAGAAGAGGTTGTCCTTGGCTAGCTCCTCGTTGAGCTCCTCCCAGCGCACGGCGGGCTGGACGATGACGTCGAGGTCCTCCTTGTGCAGCTTGACGATCTTGTCCATGCGGCCAAAGTCGATCATGATGCCGCCGCGCGTGGGCGCGAAGTGGCCCTCGAGCGAGGTGCCGCCGCTGTAGCCGACGACGGGGACGCGGCGCGTGTGGCAGACCTTCATGATCTCGGCGACCTCCTGCGTCGAGGACGGGTAGACGACGCAGAAGGGCTTCTCGTCCGGCCCGTTGCGGTGGGTGGACCACTCGGAGGAGGCGTGGCTCTCGGTGTCGGTCGGCGTGGTGTTGACGTGCTCCTCGCCGACGATGGCAACAAAGTCAGCCCAGGCGGCCTCGAGCTCGGCCTTGCCCGTCTTGTGCTTCGGCGGCCGGGTTGCGTCTAGAGGGAGGGTGGAGTTGGGGTCGATGTCGCGCGGCAGCTTGGTGCCCATCCAGTAGCAGATGATACCAGCAAAGAAGACCACTGCAAAAAGAAACCATGTTAGTCGAGATAATTAGTGTAATCCGGTGCTTGTCAACGTACTGAAAGTGGTTGCGGCATTCCTGCTCGACGCACTCTCCTGCCTCTCCTTTGCGATCCTCTCCTGGTCGGCCTTCTCCCGCGCGATTCGAGAGCTGATACTCTCAAGCATCTGGCCCTTGAATGAGGGCTTGTCGTCTGTAGAAGCATGCCGCACACCCGAAATGGTTGAGCCGGTGGCGACGGCACATCGAGGTCGATGGGCAATGGGAGCAGTTCGAGCTCGCAGGCTCCTCGCCAGAGCTGAGGAAGCTCTGTTCCCCAATTGCGACATGGTCGTCGGAGAAGAGCTACTTTAGCACACGCCGTCAGGTCGGACACCGCTAGATAGCACAGCTTTCCTGGGGTTCCGTCTGCTGCACAAGATCAGTAACGAGGTGGTCGAGGCCAGAGGAATTGGAGCTTCAAGAGTCGGAGGGCATGGATGTCATGGGAAAAAAGAGAGATGGTAGCCGACTTTAAGTGGTCCCCACTGTGCATTCCAGAATACGCATTTGGAGCTTAAAGTTGCGACAGATATGGGCGTTAATAAAGGACTCCACCTAAGCAGCGACCATGACCGAGACCAATCCCGTCCCGGCCAGTACTCGAATTTAAGCCGAATCCATGGCCACCATGCCCGGCCTTGGTTGGATTCAAGCCGAACAGTCAACCTATGGCATCGCAGCATATGCGAATACTGTGTGCATCACACCTTCCGATCCCCGCACAGGACTGACTGCTTTCGTGTCGGAGATATGCGATTAGGGCTCCGGTTACCGGCAGCTATATTGATCTTGTCTTGCTCTGCTTCCTTTACCGAGGATCAGTGATCACGAACACGTTCGGTTGAAAGGGTTACAACCTTGATGCAGGACGACCGACACCTTCAACGAGGCTCCATAAGGGGTTCATAACATCGTAGTCTTAACATTATGTAGGAAGTAGAGGACGGAGCCCATCTAATATAGATAATTACAGACGAAGCCGAGCTCCCTTCCTTCAACACTTCGTCGTCTTTGACCGTCCCCGATCCCCTTCGCTACTGAATCTCCCTTCCTGGTATCTTCAGAGCATGAGAGGGAAAGCACATATTCTTCGACCCCCCAGTATGAGGGGAGAGCTCCCGCAAAAAGAGAACGTCTTCGCTTGCCAGACAAAAGAAAGAAAATCAACATTACAAAACAAATGAAAAGAAGCAACGCAGGGCAGCATATACGCCGCCCATCCCGTCTCCGCCCCTGAAGAAATCTATTTGACCTTCCCCAGAGCCCCTTTGCACCATCGCCGAGTATGCGAAATCATTTTCAGGCCGTGATTCTATCACCAAAAATCGACCAATCTTGCGGGGAAACGACGTCGCATCACCAAGAAACCGACCCTTGAGTAGACGAACAACGCAGCAGATATCAAAAGACCCACACCATGTTTATTACAAAAGTCTGAGATATGTAATAAGACCTCTTTGGTTCGACTCGTACAGTTCGAGAGTAGTAGGTAGTAGTAATAGGTAGATAGGGGTGACGAGAAGGAAAAGGAGACAACGTGAAATTTTTCGAAAGAGAAAACAACTTTGGAATATGCCGAAATTATCTTTCTTGCTCGCAAAAAGGTTCCTCGCTCTCAAGATCGTAAACAAACGCCGAGTGATAACATGATGTCGATCGGGTACTCCGTCGCTGATAATAATGGCCGTCGAACTCCCTAGAGTCTTCGTTCGTTCTCTTCAAAGGCGAGTCTTCGGGTGATGGTGGTTTATGCGTGTATGAGTTGTGAGGTATTTGGTATCCATTGGGTCTCCGCAAGATCGCACGAAAAAAAAGCAACTCCTCCCTTCATCATCTATCCTCTCCACCTCTCGCCTTGCCTCTCCTTCGGAAGAAGTCCATCACTCTCCTCGCCGCACCGCTGCTTCCACTGTGGTCATGCTGTCGCGAGTATTCGTCCGTGTCGTACGCATCCCTGAAGTGCTTGTTGTTCTTCTGGAGCACGCCTCGGTGCTGTCCAGTCCTGCTCGTCGAGATTCGGCCGCTGCTGTCCTGGGCTTGCGCCTGCATCGCGTTGTCATATCCTCCAGCGGGATTCGAGTAAGGAGCGGACCTAGGCGGACGCTGCTGCTGCATATTGTCGATGGAGGAGTCCGATCCAGTGTTCAGAACAGCACCGTGCTGCATGTAGTTCGGAACCCCGGATGGTCTCTGTTGCCGCTCATATTGACTCGACGTGAACCGCTGCTGGTGAGGGCTCGAGTGGCCAGCGGCAACCGCAGCCTGTTGAGGATCCTGAAGTTGCGCAAACATACCGTCGAGAGCCACGGCGTCCATGTCACCGCCGCCAATAGTCTGATCGACGTAGCGACCAGATTGGTCCATTCTCGGAGGCTCCTGGATCGGTAGATCCGCCTGAGACTCGGGTGCTGAGCCGTAGTCCTTGCCGATACCAATAGCCTTGAGCGAAAAGGTGCCGGGCAGGAGCGAGAAGCGCCTCGTGTGCTTCTCCTGTGACGTCTGTGAACCGGAGATGCTACCAGACCGCTTCTTGCCGAGTCCCATGGAGAATGACCGTCGGGACCGCTTGGAGTCCATCGAGGGGCGAGGTTCATTGTCAAGTCCTGGCATAGTTGCCGACATGCTGACGGGCGGATACTTCCTTGACTTCTCGGCAGGTGCCTGCTGCTCCTTCTTGCGGTTCTTACCGCCGAAGATTGAGCCACTCCGACCAAATAGCTTGCCGCCGATTTCGCCGATGGTGTTCGAGCGTCGGTGCCCCTTGTTCTCCCCGCTGCCCTCGCCCTCTGCCGGGAAGCCAGAGACCTGGGCAAACTTGGAAGGTATGCTGATGCTGGGCCTTCCGTACTCCATGCTCTGCTGATCCTGCGGCATAGGGCCGGAGATGACGTAGTTCTTGGATCCCTTGGGCTGTTGGATTCTGCCATGGACATTAGTTCCCGCAACAGTAGGGGGAATCGGCTGTCCATACGAGGCCCGACCACCTGCACCCAATCCCCTGGATCCGGTCGAAGCCATCGAACCACCGGTATTCGGTCTCGCGCCGGAGGCCCCACCAGCCGAAGTCATATAAGCATAGTCAGATGCAGCGCGGGCACCATCGCGACCGGGCCGTGTCGGGGCAACGTTTTGGTTCCGGTGAGCACTAGGCGGCCGCCTACCATCTCTCGAAGACTTGGTGTAGGCGTCCTTGGAGACGGGAGGGTCTCTCGGTAGGGGCTTGTCGTTGGGGGACGTTGGGGATGTGACCTCGACAGGTCCCTGGCTGCCAGAGCGCGCGCGGGTCTTGCCGCTGGAAGAGTATCCTGGTTCGCCCCGCTGTGTTGCCGTGGTTGGCGGGACGTACTCCACCTGCACCGTCCGCCGCTTGTTGTCTCTCTGCTGTTTCGCGTAGGCGGCCGCTTCGGCTTCGGGATCGACGTTGCCCTGCTTGCTAGCAAGCCCACCGAGCGCAGTAGATGCAGCGGCTCTCTTCGAGGCCTCCCGTACGGAGGCGCTGCGGCCGAGCGAAGGCTCGTCTTCGGCCGGCACCGTCGTGTTCTGAATCTCGCCTTCTGTGGTGGTGCTACTGGTGATAAACTCGACAACGTGAGCATATTCGCTCAGCCAGCTGTGACGCGCCACTTCAAACAAGTCTGCGCGTTTACGTGGGTTCGGAACTAATATCCTCCGCAGGAGATCCCGAGCATGAGGGGTGACGTATTCAGGGAAAGTAAGAGGAGTGTTGACAATGTATTTGTAGAGAAGATTGATGTTGTCGCCTTCGGGGTTGGCCGGGTCGTCATCAAAAGGAAGGTAGCCCGCAAGCATTGCGTACTAGATGTGTCAGTTAGCAATGGGATGCATAGGCTGAGCAGAAACTAGGCCTTACCAGAATGACACCACAGCTCCATACGTCGACTTTGCGGCCCGTGTAGAGAGAGTCGCTAACCACCAACTCGGGCGCCGCGTAGCAAGGACTTCCACAGCTCGTCTGCATGAGGTCGCCTTTCCTGGACCCATTAGACTTGAGCTTGTCCAAGCCTACCCGTTTCACAAAGTCTCGGTCGGAAAGGTTCATCTCTTCCTCTTCTGAAAGCTCCTCATGTGGGTCGAAAGTATTAGCAAAGCCAAAGTCGGTGATGATGATGTTCCGGTTTCGGTCAAGCAACAGGTTCTCGAGCTTCAGGTCTCGATGCACGATGCCCTTCTTGTGCAGATAGCCTACTCCAGAGACGAGCTGAGCGAATAACCTCCTCGCGGCGTTGTCCTTAAGGTACCGGTGGTTGAGAATGTAATCGAAAAGCTCTCCGCCCGAGGCGTACTCTAACACGATGCCATAGTGCCTCTCGGACTCCTCCATCTTATGTAGTTGCACAATGTTGGGGTGTCGTAATTGCTTGAGAATAGCAACCTCGCGCATGATCTTGGCCATACGCGAAGGGTTGCTTCCGAGACTGTCTTTCTTAATGAGTTTGATGGCAACCTGTCGCACGTCAGTATGCGGTTGCATTGATTTTGCTTCTGGGAATCATACCTGAACTCCACCTTCTTGCTTCCATCCAAGCTTGACTTTGCCAAACTCACCCTCACCAATTGTGTTGCCAAGGATGTATTCGCCGAACTTGGTCTGCTTCTCCCTTTTCGAATGGTCATGACGACTACGGCCTCCACGTCGGGCATCATCCCCCTGGTCATGAGCGCTGGATATAGGGGGAGGAGCAGCATCGTCGTCATCGGGTACTGCCACAGGGTGAGTTGGTTGGGCCATGGCCATACGCTCCCTCTCCCGTTCGATGTCGACTTCAGGCGAAGTGACAAGCATGCTATTTAGGATTTCGCTCGTCTCACGGGAGGGCCCTCTAGATGTTGGGGCATCAGCATTAGTCCCTTGTGAGCGGATAGGCATGCTCATGGTAGCGCCTTGAGCCCTCGCATCACGACTGCTCCCGGAACGCTGGGACTGGTCTTGTTGCGGCTGTTGGGTGCGTCGTCTCGAGCTCTGGGCGGCAGCGTCGTCTGGCGTAGCATACGTGTATGCGTTACCGTTCGCGTCACGGGTCCGCCGGGGAGAGTCGGTCCCTCGATCCGCCGCTTCCCTCGTGCGACGCGAGCTGCTCTGCTCGTGCCTGTTGGAGGAGGTCCGTGGGGGTGCGACGGGCGGTGCGTGTCTGCGAGAAGAGCCCTGGTGGTCGCCAGCCGAGGCCGAGACGGCAACGGGAGACGAGATGGCTGCGCGCGAGCTCATCGGGGAATCTAGAGTCGAAGAAGGATAAGTGTTGTTTTGGTAGGCGGCGCTGTTGTCGTCCCTGTGAGCGGGCCGACGCGAGGATGAGGGAGCAGCGTCGTTTGGCTGGTTAGCATGATAGCCTTCGCGAGTCGGTGACGAATGAGACGACGTGTAGTGTCGTGCTGAGGGCGATGAAGCACCTAGGGACGTAGCATTGAGCGCAGCAACTGTTTGTGGAGCAGATTGCAAGGCAGCCGAAGACATCTTCTACGCAGGGATGCGCAGAGAAGGGAAGAAAAATCGGCCGGGGCGCTTGACTGTGTTGACGTGACAGCTATGACGGTCTATTTGGTGCGAAGGGCGCAAAAGAAATAAAAGCAGGCCCGCGGTTTTGGTGAAAATGCGAGAGCACCTGTAAGCGAAGCCAGGGCACCGAATAGCAAGCTGTGATGTGTTGACGTGAGACACAGCGTGGTGCACCTCCTAATGTCGCAAGGCCAGCAGATAGGTCGTTTGTATGTGTTTACAGCAGGACAGGATCCGTGGACATTGTCGATGCGCGACAGGCTGCGACGTTGTGGATGACAAGCGCGCAGTCCCGAGCGGCTCTCCTATTCGAGTCCCGGGGGGCGGGTATGTCGGCGGTGTCGAGCTGCAGCAGTTCCTCGACGCGACAACAAAGGCTGCCAAGGGTGTCGAAAACGTGATCTGTCGTGTTTAGGTCGCAGCCGGATGTTGCTTGGCGGATAGGAGGCCGGTGCAGCAAGCCAATTGTGCCAGACGGGCGGCTCAGAAGCAAGAGCAGACGAGGTCAGACGCGAGGCCGGGCGCTTGTCGTCTCTCTGGCCAGGTTGAAGCCGTCGAGATGCTTTTCTTTTTGCGAAAAAGCAGTAGCAGTACTGCTAGTTAGTATGGACGGAGACGCACTCGCTCGCTAGAGGACAAGAAGAAGGGAGAGGCGTGGGAGATTAGGTACTGCCAGATTGGGTCCTGCCTTCTCAAGTCAGGTAAAGCAAGGCAGGACAGGGGGGAGTGTGGATGTGCGTGTGGTGCGGTGCGGTGCGGTGTGCGAGTGAACGAGTGAGTTTGGAGCGCAAACGCTACTGGACTCAGGTACCTCCCGTCTGCTGGGCTGTGACGCTGGGCTGGCTTCCCTTGACTTGAGCGGGTCCAGTCTCCCCTCCAAAAGGTAACAAAGTGGGTGTGGTGGATGCAGCGCAACCAATTTGACGAGATGAGATTTGGAGGATGACTTGTTTTGGAGCCCGCTCTCCAAGTACTCGGGCAGCCAGTCCGCTGTGAAATGGCAGCAAAGCGGTTGCAGCGGTACCTGCGACACTCGACGGAGCTGGGCGATGGGGAGTTACAACGGGAGCTCTACCGAAACAGTGCTAAAGCGCACTAGCGATACCTCTAACCACAGCGGCCGGCCCCGCCAATGGTCGCGTACCTGAAATACAACTGCATTTCCAGTTGGGGTCCAGCAAAGGCCCCGTCTCGTTTAATTATCCACTGCGGATTTAGCGGCCTACCAAACCATCCCTGTACGTCAAAACAGACAGCAGCGCCGAGTTGATTGAGCCCAGGACCGTACCACGAGGCCGACCGCCAAGTTCAGGAGAAGGAAGGCCATTTCTGGAATTACAAGGGTGCTCGCTCACGACACCTCCACACCCGGTACCATCGCCAGTCTACGAATCCATGACTGCTTTGCTCGAGCAAAATTAAACATGCAATGCAAGATGCAGGCAGATCGTCACAGCTAGACAGCTCGTACAGCCAGTGCCCGCTTCCAACCCACAGGTTGTATGTACTTCGTACGCACATGCGAAACTCTCTCTACATACTTTACCGTCGTCCCGACTTGGTACTTGGACACACCGACGCTTCCTCGGCTCCGTCGTTTGATGCATTTCGCATGTCGTCGCATAGACGATCAAGGTTCCGGCTTGCCGACAGGCAGAAGTGCGATGAATTATATCCAAGATTTGAAGACCCAAGAATCAGCCATCAGTCCGGCTTGTTTTGAGTTGGCAATGCGGCGCCCATCTTGTCTCCGTGCTGTCAGATCTAGCCGTGGCATACACACGCACGTCTCAATTATTTCAATGTTGCTCCAAGCCTGTCGGTACATACTGGCTCGCGACTCAGCCTTGGAGGTGTTGTGAGTGAGCATGACACGGTGGGTGCCACAACAAGCCTACCGGCTCACAGTCAGTGAATGGAGATATTGACAAGGCCGGACAGCACTCCGGATTCCGCCTTCCTTACACCATGATTCCTAGCCTAGCCTGACGTATCTGGAGCACCCAGCTGAATTAGTCCTCGACTAGTATTCCATACTAGCTTCATTGTTGCGCACCATCCCGACTCCAGGATGGGTATGGAGATTTGACATGGTCATCAGCAAAGCGTTAATGCCTGAGCTATCGCGGAGGATAAAAAGCAAGTCGGCAATCTAGACCTGAAACCTCAGCTAGTGTTGCTCGCGCACATCCAGCTAGTTACAAGTACAACAGTACTCTGGACAGAGCCGAACTCTTGCAGTGGTCGTCATAGATAGCGACTCTCGCCTTGAGATCCTGTTTGTGCAACTCTCATTCCTTAAATTCCTCACGAAATCGATCCACTACGTTCGAGAAGGCCTCAACAGTTCGCGAAACATCAAACGGCGGATCTTCGATTGATCGAATGTGCAGGCTGATCCCGGCGGTGTCAGCACAAGGGCACCTCTCTTTACAGGACGAAAAGCCACTGGAAAGAGAAACGCGGGCTAAACGTGGGACACGATCTTCGTCTGTGGCTTCTGGTGCCCCCGAATGGCTGAGACACGGTGCCTGACTAGTGCATCTAAAACCAATGCAGGTGGGGAGCACCGAACAGGGGGTGCTGCCGGCTTGTGCGACATCCTCCATCTTCCCCCATCCCTGGTCTTGATCCCGATTTGGAAATACATTCGTTTCCTGTCTGGTGGTTCGCTCAGCCTGGAGAGAGACAGCTGAACTACAGACTCTGAGTATTTCCTCACCGAGCTGCATCTACACGCTCGTAGGCGTACTTCAAACCTAATTCATGATGTAGGCGCTTCTAACATCAGCTTGCACCACAGGCTGGATTAGCCAAGATTGTGCATTGGGCAGAAACCGGGCCGTTGATCTGATATAACGCCATCTAGCTATGCCACGTCAGTCCAGCCGGCTGCCCGACGTGTGAGTAGCGCGCTTCCTCACCTTGGGCGCTGTTGGCGGCAAACCGATCTCTGTTGCCTGCCACGGATCGCTGCTTTGAGCGCATGAAGTCGACGCCCTCTTGGCGGGGCTGTTCGGTGCAGTAGTTTTGTCTGATCACGATCTTGTTTTCTCTTGTTTTCTTTTTTTGGTGCTCGTGCCTGAATCTGCAATTTCCCTTCCGGGCACGGTCCATGGAACCCAGCCAAACAGGTACTGAAAAGGAAGTCTCGCGATGCAGAGGCAGGTCAGCATTGATGACGGAAATGAGGCGTCCCTTTGGCGCGCCAGGGTCAGTCAGGTTCCCAGCTCGCGCCCCTCCGCAGAATGACAGGCTACCAGGGCTCAGGAAACGAAACAAAAACGGTGCCCGTCCTTCCCAGCAGGCTGATCCTGGCCGGCGCCATCGTCATCGGCCAGTCTGTTCGCAAGAAACTCAAAACATTCGATGTCCCTCACCAGCACGTTGGCTGTCTTTTCGCCTCCTTGAAGATGCATGTCACACGTCACATCTTCACAGCGCGTCTCTTGATTCGCGCAGTGTTTACGGTCCAGGATTTCACGTGTCTGCCATCCCATGCCCTTCGTGCTGCGTGCAGCTGTCCCATCCTTCAAATGTGCCCAATCGCGGTGTGCCACATGTAGAACCAGTACAGAAGTGCAAAATAACGAAAATGAGCATCCATGAAACAGGAAAACCACTCCTGACAGGATTGTAGATTCGTCATCAACGGAGAGCTTATCCGGCAGTTCGACTACCATCCTGCCCCATGTTGTAGTCTCTGATGACGGTTATTTGGAGGGCTATTCCACTGCGCAAAGCCATACATGTCAATACTTCGCAGGTATGGTTTATTCACCCTTCCTACCTCTGTACAGAGTATATAAAATATGTGACAAATTGAGGTGAACAAAGACACGTACTTCGTAGACACAAACATGTGGCTCGCCAACAAGCAGGATTGTGAAACGAAACCCCATGCAAACACCGGTTCGTAGCCGGGGTTCCTGACTTCCCCAGGAACTCCCTTCGGCATGTCCGAGCGACCTGGTCCCGGCCGACTGGGCCAGGGTCGGTCCGCATCCTGGGCTTTGAGGCATGGTTACTCTGCACGAGGGAATAAGCAACAAGCATCACTGTTTCCAATGTCGAGCCAAGTGCCTCGATCAACGCAAGGCATTTCGTATATCTTTATTAAGGACCTAGCTTACCCTCTATATGACTATGCGTCATCATACTATCGCATTGGCTTAGGTGCTTGAATACTTTCTGGTCAGTCTTTCTTGGCTTGTTCCGGGAGCAGAGCAAGTCTTTCATGCCAAAGGACCTCTGCAATTTCGACACCGTTATTGTGTCTTCAGCGCTATAATTAGAACACTACATGGAAGAGAAGAAAAGGAATACGCGTGAAGAAACCAAGATGCTTTTTATCATTCTGTACCTAGTCGACCAGTATTGGGTTGATAGATCACAAATAACCCCTCCCTCTCCTCTCTATCCTACACTACAGTCTTATCGAGATATCGTACATGTCTAGCACCACGGCAAAGACGGTGACAACAAGGGCGTACGCCACCAAGATGCCCATGGCAACAACAGGACTTACGTCCAGCGTCGGCACCGAGAGGTTGACGGCGCCCGTCAGCAGGTTGGCCACAAGGAAGACGGCGAGCCCATTGCGGTTGTACGCGCGCAGAACCCTGCTCGTGGCCGTGTCGTACGCCTCCCGCTCAGAGCGCGCATCGGCGGCGTTGTAGAACGCCGGGAAGAACACGGTGTCCACGAAGCAGCAGGCGAGGATCTGCACGAGGTTGAAGGCCGACACCCACAGGACGTAGGGCAGGTTGGCCATGCGGCGCGAGACGGTGAGCCCGGCGCCGTAGCGCACGTCGGTGGCGAAGAAGTAGAGCGCCATCCAGATGGCGGCCCAGATGCCCGTGATCATGAGCGTCGTGTAGCGCTGCGTGGCGCCCTTGTCCTTGCTGTTTGGGTTCAGGCTGCGGGGCAGGACGAACATGCCGGCGTCCTGGCCGGCGAGGAAGACGGCCAGGTAGCCGACGAAGCTGAAGATGCCCTCACGGTTCATCGAGATCAGGTCGGTCCGCGGGGCGGTGAGGATGTATGCCTTGAGGCCGGTGCTCTCGAGCGCCACCTGGTAGAAGGCGGCCAGCAGGACGGCGAGGGCGGCGTAAGACGGGACGATCTTGAGCATCGACTGGAATATGGCCACGAAGGGCGGCAGTAGCCCCAGTGTGAAGAAGAAGTTCCAATGCACGCCGTATTCGGCGACGTGTTCTACATAGTCCACACCCTTGACGCTTAGCAGGCGGATGAAGCCAAGAGCAAGAAGAGGCAGAGAGTGGCGCAAAGAAGCGACGAGGCGCTTGCTGAGCGGTGTGGTCCGGCCGCTAGCCCGCTCCTTGAGGACGGGCCTGGCAGCGACGACACCGGAAGAAAAGACGAACGAGCCGACGCCGAGGTCCATCAGTGACGTACCCCAAGTCTCAACCTTGGCAAAACGACGGGGGAAGACTTTGAAGTCTACCGCGAGGATGGCGATAGCGGTACTAACCATCATCCAGCCCCTATAGGTGGTGATGTACGGCTTCACAGATAGGATGCTCAGGGGCTCGGCGCCAGCTGCCTTTGAGGCGGCATTGGGAGGCAGCTTAGGCTTCTTCCTGCTCCCCCCGAGATTTGGCGGCAAGGCATAAATTAGCACCGCCGGAGCGATGAGAAACAGATGCAACAAGGTTGGTGATCCGGAGTGCAAAGTGAATGCCAGTAGCATAGCCCCGACATTGAGCAGAAAGTCCACGATGAACCCTAGTAGGGTGTAGGGTTTGAAGAATGACTGGCGAGCCTGCAGAACAGACCACAGAAGCATGGACACCTAGGCAGACGATCAGCCACTGCAGGGTCATGATAGATTTGCTTTACGGTGTTTCGCGACTCACCGTGGCGATGGCTGACACGTTAGCTATCTCCAAGACAGGGCCACCGGATAGGTTGGACACAAAGTCCTCCTTCCGCTGGCGATAGCTCGCCGTTGAGTCGGACATGGCTTCTGCCTATGGATGAAAACGATGGACCGGATCGGCAGACAAAGTTGGTGATTACATACAAGAAGAAAATAACACAGACAAGAATGAATTAAAGGGGCGTTTGGAATGTGTCACAGGTCGGCGCTTTTGATTGATAAATAAGGCTTCAATAGGTGGTGAGAACAGCTGTCAATCCGACCTGTCAGTCATCATCAAACGGATAATTTTAGCGGCCCCGAGGTCCCTAAAAGGTGGTCATAGCTCCCCACTCCAGTCCAGAAGACAGCCCCGTCGCCCAATCAGCATCTGAGATCCGGCGACCAGGCGTCTTTGTGCGGCCAGTAGCCAATCAGCCATGTCTTGGAACAACCTCCAACTTTAACGACATGTCAATGCTCTAATAGGGAAGTCCCTAATCGAGGAGAAACCTGGCTAAAGGTTTACTCCGTTAAATGATTACATGAGAGCGGCGGGCTGCCGGACTGAAAAGGCATCTTCCCCGGTTGGGAACTTTCATGTGAGACGTCATCATCACCGAAATACCGTTGAGATGGATGTACCCAATCTCCGAAGAGGGTGTGTTGAGGCGAGCTAGGTGGCTTTCTTTGATGTGTCTCTTTGTCCTCCATGTATCGCAAGACGGCGGAGCAACACTTTCTTTGTTGTGATTCCCGGCACGGGACTTTTTGCATCTTCTTTTAGATTTTTCTTTCATTTTGGCTTTTCGGCATTTAGTGTACCACTCCATCGGAGCGAGTGGACGTGTTGTTGGTTGTCTTTAAAGAAGCATGCTCTGATCTTCTCTGCGTGCTTCGTGGTTCACTGAGTGTCGTGAACTGGAACTCTGTCTCTCGTTCAAGCAAGCTTACCCTGAATCTTGCACCCCTTATCAGAATTTGTCTGCTTTACCTAATTACACCCTGGAAATTTATCTTGTCCCAAAATCATGGATGTTCGAAAACAAAGACCTCCAAACTTACAGCCTACATGGGTCATTCCTTGCCAGTCCTACGAACTCGACGGCCTCCCGAGAACTGCGTTCCGTGTTGCTCGTACTCCGGTTCGCACCGAATCTCCCATATCACCCTATGGTCTACCGATGCTTATGAACAACTCTACATCTGATTATGATCGAGCAGTGGTCCAGAAACTAGACACCCGTAGTAGGTCGGCGGACGAGAAGCGCATCGAGTTGAGATCTCTACCTTCGGCCACGGAAGGAACGTGCTTGACCGCGAGACTGCAGAGCGTTACTGTCGCCACTCCGACTGCCGAAGCGACACACGCAAATAGGGTTACCCTACCCAAGCCCCAAACGCTCCTCTCAGAGACGAGATCCATCCTTCTCGCAGACATCCCAGAGTCAAAAGCGAGCACTCTCGTGTCTGTTGTTGCGCCACGAACCCCTACTGCCACCTTGACGAGCCCAATACAACGCCGTAGTGGCATCCAAACTCGTCAGCAACTTCGGGCTTGGGGCCATGTTTACCTTGGTGATGCGATCAAGGCCGATGTCTTCGTCGCAGCGACTGCTCTGAGGGCCCGGACACCTAGCTCTGATAATACCAACGGCGAGACAACCGACCCAAACATCATGACGATCCGTGCCAGGGTACGGCCGCGGTCCCTGCAGCGCAGGCCGTTTGTGATTCAGCGCGATTTCAACATGGTCGAGCTTCGCGCCACCGTACCAGACCCAACGAGTTCACCGGAGCGCCCACAACGTCGGCACTCAGTACAACTCCCCCCTCGTGCGCCCCAGCACACCAAACACCGACGACCCACCGTAGCCAATGTTCTACCACCAGTCGGTAACGAGCTTGGTCGTGCCATGATCCGTAGTAGCGAGACAATACCTATCCGTAAGTCAAGAACATGCAATCTAGATTTCCCGTTGCCTGGTCGATCAATAGGATTAACTGTAAGGTGTAGATCTTGCATATGCGCGGATGCATCTGCCTGTCCTCGCTGCTTTGATAATGTCTGGCCATATTGACAAGGGCGATGTCATCGACCTTCCTCTGCCTCGCCCCGAAGCCTGGCTACAGACAGTAACTTATGTGTACACTGGCCAGGGAGAGCTTACAGAAGCTGTGAAGCAGAATATTACACACTTGGCGGGCAGGGTTTGAGAACACCCCAGCCAAGATGGAGGCAAAAGGCATGATGCCGATGTTGAGAGCCCCTTTGTCCTGCTCTTCAGAAATGTGACAAGGTTGGATTTGAGCAAACGGGTATGCAAGGAGATGACATGAAAAGGAACGGGCAAAATTCAGTTCTGTAAGAGGGTTTGCTGGCTTCGCGATTTCCAGGAGCCAGAGCACAAGGTCCGAAGTTTAACCTTAACCATTTGAAATATCAATCTGGGCAAACCACTATATTGGAACACTGGTTCCTGATTTTGCACATGATGTCTTCCTTCCTCTTGGTGTACAAAAGTAGGTAGTGAAAGCCGACGCGTCTCCCTCTTGTGGTGCAACATAACCGTGTCACTGCTCTCTCGTACCTTCCATTCTCAACCCTTCACTTTACATTCATCATTCCTTCTTTATTTTGATGCTGGATAAAGTCACTTGACTATTTTTGTCTCTTTGACTCACTCGTCCCACCATCGTAACATCAGGCAAACACGCAAGCAGTGCTGCGTCACTCCTTTATCTCCTTGGCCGCAGCATCACATAGTCAAGTCAACGAACCATCCAACGCACCCATCACCACCGGTCTCGAGCTTGTCCGTCGAGTACTTCTACCTCAAAGTCATCATTTGTGTTAACAAAATCAAAATCCCGCGGATCTGCAATACCCTCAAACGACGACCAAACTCAAACAAACAAGAGAAAATGTCACTCATCCAACCCCTCATCTGGATCAACGGCTGGCCAGGCGTCGGCAAGCAGACCGTCTCGCAGTGCTTCACGGCCCTCGTCGGCGCAGACAAGGCCATCCTCATCGACGGCTACCAGTTCACCGACCACCTCGACCTGCCGCCTGGAGCCCTGCACAGCCAGCAATCAAGCCAGCCCGACATTGACACCTTCGACTTCAGCCACGCATCAGAGGAAGAACAAGACGAACGCCACGCCCGCAGAGAGGCCTGCTTCGCGCGCTACGTCGAAGCGCCCGAGTCGCTCTCCCGCGCCGTCATCTTCACAGACTGCCAGCCCGACGACGCGCGCGGGCGCGCCGAGGCCGCCGAGTACGAGGGCGCCGCGGCGAGGGCGGGCCGGCCCTTCGTGCCCGTGTACCTGTCCTGCGGCGAGGCGGAGCGCGGGCGCAGGGCGCGCTGCGCGGCGTCTCGCCCTGCGTCCAAGATCCGGCGGAGCCTGGCGGCCGAGGCGGCGAGGTCAAGGGGCGGCGGTCACCTGTTTCGTTTTACTGGGCACGAGGGCCTCGTGGTGGACGTGACGGAGCGGACGGCGCACGAGGCGACGATGGAGATATTGATGTTTGTCAACCTGCTCATGGAGAAGCGCGTGCGGGACGGCGTGTCGAGCGAGGTGTGTACCCCTGTGGAGGGCCGGGAGCCCGAGTGGAAGCAGCTTGGTGGTAGGTGATGGAGAAGGGGAAAAGGGGGAAGGGAGACTGCTGGACGGATCTCTGAGCGAGGGTGGCTGAGGATTGTGAACGATAGAATGGACATGTTATTGGAAGCAGTTGCTACATTGCTATCATTCCTAGCGAGGAAAGGGGCAAAAACAAGGCTGCGCGATGGTCGCTGGTGACCCAGAATCTCAACTCTAGGAGCAGTCTCCAATTGTCTCTGCACAAATAGTCAATACCCTTGGCCAGAATTGGCTATTCTTCATTCTCGAAATCATCTTTCACGTCTTTGTCATTGTTCCTGTCATGTGCTTTAAGAGGTGAGCCCTTGTTCAAAAATGACACATCATCGTGTCCAGTCTTCAGGAGACGGACCCCTGGCATTCGAAAGTTTGGACGCAACCTGCCATTTGCTTCCATCATTTCGAGATAAATGTTACAAACATTGGTATCTCACATGACGAAAAGAAAGCACTGTTTTGCGATTTCTGACAATATCAATCATGAGCCTAATTACTATCACTTCGACTCGAGAGCCTGGTTGCCACTCATACTCAGTCTGGACGAGGTGAAGAAATACACCACACAACGCAACTAAACGGAAGACAGGAAAAACGGTGCCAAGATTTCCATCAAAGACCCTCGGTCCAGCCGGCCCCTGCTCATCTTCAACGGCTTCTTCATGATTCTAGCCCGGGAGGGCCCCAGCATTAGCGGTTGAACCAAGGCAGGGCCAGTAGATGCACGTAATTCTGCATGACGCACGCCCTGGCCCTAGCCAGCAGAGAACACATCCGAGACAGACGACAAGAAAAGGATAAAAATACCAGGTCCAAGTCCTTGCCCAGTCTGCTTGTGTGAGTGGGATGATTCCCACTCCCATGTACGCACGTACAAAGGCCGGCCCTTTCTCCTCCCCCCACTCCGGGGACCTCCTCCACTTCTGCAAACCATGCACGAAGAGTGCAGATCTAAGCAAAAGACCGGGGGAGGAACCACTTGCGATATTTCGCTTATCATAGTATCTTCAAAGTGTGGGTGTTTCATGCAGGTGTTTCTTATTCTGGAGGTGCGGACTGGGCGACTTTGCTTGTCCGGCGGTACTTGTTCCTGTACTGTCGGAGGTCCAAAGGCCGGCTCCGCTCAAGTTTCGGCCGCCGGAGCCGCAGGTGGCGCCGATTTATGCTGGTGAGGGAGATGGGAGAGAAGAGAAGGGGGGCACCTTGCCTTGTCCAATCTGTGTCATAAATCTCATTTTCCTGTTGTCCTACCTCGGGATGACCTCAGTGTCTCATTGCAGATCATCTCTCTTGGGCGAAAGGGAGGGTGGTCGTTGCTAATTCCAGTCTGTACCTGTCTTTGGCCGGTCCCAGTTCGGTGGTTCCGAGGTATGTCATAGTTGGCGATGCGTGTGTACGTGTGTGTTCAACTCCCACCCCCGTACTCTCCACCACCATCAAGGCGAAGAAGGGTTACTCCAGATACGGATCGTGTTTGACGTGCCGGGACATCGTCCCGGTCCAATAGCCCGGCCTCTCGACCCTTCCTCGTTTACAAGACGTGCGTTGCTCTATATTGTGGTGGTGTGGGCTTGATGTCAGTCATGTTCTTGGGGGTGAGGACGATCAGTTTGACGAGGCTGAGGGCTGGGAAAGATTCTCGATGTGTCAGAATGCCATCATCAAGGCTACCCGTGTCGACTCAGCCGGTATTTCTGGACTGGCTGAGTGAGCTGTAAACTTCAAAATGGCTGCTGAGGTTGAGGCAAAGCGACAAGACCTCGCACCCCCCTAAGCACCCCCTTCTGCCTTACCAGCATTGCAAAAACATTTCCGCATTGCTCCTCCTCTCAAGGGTCCAGCACTTGCCGATATCGCTTGTGGCGCCTGTCAAGCATGAAAGACAATATCTCTCCCTCTCCCCCCCTCTTGATTCCAAACCGTTGCAGTTGTTTCCGCATACATGTCCGTGGGGGGCGAAAAACAGACCATATTTGCAGCAGCCAAAACTGACGTCTCATATTCTGGTGTTGCATTCCCTCAGACAACAGCATGAGAAACGTCCTGGATATTGATACAGATGTGGCCCTGATTGGTATGGCGTGCGTGCTTGCGTGTAGTGCGGTCCGGCCGAGGGAAAGAGGAGGGAGAGCCCACCACCCTGCAGACGAGACTCCCTGCTTGCTGCAAATCCACAAACAGGCGTTGGAGCCAAGTGCCTTGTATGTACGTACCATGCACGCACGGTGGAGAGCACGCATGTAGGTATGTAAAGCCGTGTGTATGTATGTGTGTGTGCGGGCACGCGTGTGCATGAGTGCGTGTGTATGAGTGCGTGTGTCTATGTATGCATGCAGAGGCAGGGATGCACCATTACCGGCTGGGGAATTGCTCGTTTCTTTTTCTTTTTCCTGCTTCCTTTTTGCCCAGTTTCGTGGAGAAGAAGGGTCGTGGCCGTCCAGTAGAATTGGAGGTAAGACCTATGTGCTTGCCAGAACGTCAACTCTGCAGCATATATGCGCAGCACGGGTGCTTTTGATGCAAGTTGTACTCGAGAAAAGGGTCCTTTTGAAAGATGGACGAAAGACGAGTTGTGTCATGGAAAACGATTCTGTGATTCAACATTATGCGGGCAGAATGGAGGCAGGAGAAAAAGCAACTTCTGATAAGTTAAAGGTGGTTCCGCAGACACGATTCGAGGGTCAGAAGTACCTCGAATGGGAAGTGACTTCCTTGGGCGACATTCCACCGGGAAGACAGCACATCTGGATCTAAACGGCAAGACTGGAGTGCTAGGCAATAGCTGAGAGGCCTTATTCATCAGCCCGATCCTTCGACAAAGTAAAGTATGTAGAGCTAAGGAAGATGCCGTTTCTACATCGTAAATATGGAGTCTCAAAAACGGGACCTCGTTCTATTTGCACATATAGAATCTCCACCTGGCGCCAGCTAAAGACGCTCTTGTTATTTATGCATGTCAGTATGGCGCAAGAAGAAGAGGATATGGGCGGGAGGCCAGACGGAGCGTTCCCACAGCGGAGTTCACTCGTTCCATCCATTCTTCTCCACGACCCTTCTTTTCCATCCTCTCCTCTTGCCAGTGGGTTTGCCGGGTTTCTTTCCTTTTTTTCCCTATTCCTTCCCGAGACCCGTTGAAGAAGATCAGTCCATGTCAAAACGGGGCACGGTTGCCAGGAAAAAGAAATGTGTACATATGTTACACTCTTAGCATCGATGGAGACAGACGGAGGAAAAAGCAACCATCACAAAAGTACACACCTGTCACTGCAGACACGCCCCCTCCTCTGTGCCGCTGTCTTCAGTAGCCCATCTCCTCTGGGACTGGCGCCATATGCATCATCGTAGTTAGATCGGAGGCGGTTCCTTTCGAGATAAGCTACCTACGGGCAGTCAATGGCCCAGTGTCAGCAGGCAATTGCAGTATGTGGTGGTGTGTCTCTCTCACTGTGAGAAAGGTGTGTGTAGGGCCCATCTCCTCAATGCATCTTAGCCTGTTCTCAATAGCTCCCTTTCTTCCCCTCATCGGTTTTCCAGGACCAGGTTTTAGCTGACGATCCAAGATCACCCAAAATCGCAGTCAGCTGGGCGCAAGCGGGCCACGATCACTGGTGCCCTTGTTTTCTCGACCCTTCCTTGTTCTACCCTTTCTGGTCCTGGTCCGAGGTGTGCTGACCTTGAGCTCATGTGCCTACCCGAGATGGGATCGACCGGGCGCCCTTCTCGGTGAGATTTCGACACAAAGGGACCACGAAGGTACATACAGAGGCTGTGGCATCTGAGCGGGGTCTTGCATATCGCTCTCCTCTTTTTCAATGTACCTATCATCTCACGTACCATCGAGCCAAGATGTTCTTGATCGGACGAACATAGTCCATGCTACGACACATACAACGCCAGACGGGGAAATGACTTGTCGTCAGCTCGATTACCCAAAGTCGCAGCCAGAGACGAGGATTCGGCTGCACCGGTTTCCCAAGGATCTCTGGCTCCTCTGGCCGAGGTCCCACCAGCGATGCAACCTCGATGAAGTAAGAGCAGATGACAAAGACGAGACGAGTCGAATCGTGATACATGCCATACCAATTGGCGCAGCTGCCTACGATAACCGGGAGCCATGTGCTATCAAGTGCTAGCTGAGGGCTACCCCATAAGAGCTAATAAAAGGCATAAAGAAACGAGAATGTCTCAGACAGTGAAACCCCTCTCCGCGTGCAAGTGAGACATACAGAGCCATCCAGACCTTCTCCGAGACTACGTAACTGATAGCCAACCTCGCTCCATCAAGAACCAAACACGAATGAAGAGCATCGAAAGAGAAACCAAGTTCAGATTCGATCGGGACACCCATTTCGTACACAGGCCTGTCAGAGCCAACCGAGAACGAATAAAGAGAGACAAGAGACAGACACACAAGAATGGTGGTGGGCGTGGTTTTCTTTGGTGTACTCCACAGGCATGCATGCATCGTCAGACGCAGGTCCGAGAGGAAGCGGTTAAGCGCGGTCCTGCTAGCAGCATCGGTAGCATCGTGTGGTGGGTGCGGGTTAGCGAGCAGAGAGCGGCGCAAGTAGGTAGGTATTGTAGGGTGTAGGGTGAGTGACATGCATGCACGTATTTCCTCTTTTTCTTTCTTGGTCCAGCAAACGGCTGTAGGTATCTGATCTGGCCCCCCTCTCCGGAGTATTTCTCGCCGCTCTTGTATGTCCAGATATCCTGTGCGTTCGCTCATATGAGTTTGGCTGTCAGATATGACACGAAGAAAAAGTGCCGGGCTTGCCCTGACGTACGTTATGTAGTCCTCGTGTCTTTTTATATCTTTGTGTCAGTTATCAAGTGAGGTTTCAACGTTGTCTGGTAAACACATGTATCTGGCAGTTTGCAGGTACCCCTGGCCATGGATCGTGGACTGGGATCAGGACCTCGTCCCTGGTCAGGAAAGGCATACGCGCACATCTTAATGACAGCCATTGTCATGCCAGGCATCGCAGAATTGCAATTCATGGATCTTTTCGAGATTCAATGACCGCCACGGGGCCACTGGCGCACTGCAGCTAGACATTTGCAGTAGGCAATTACACTAGAACGGCTAGCACTTACAGAAGGGGGCTCTTTTGCTGATCGACAACCACGACTCCGGACGACCAAACACCAGACAAGCGGCTCTACACTTAGTAATGCACCTGGGCAGTTTGTACCGCATGTGCTTTCGATACATTGGTGGGCTTATTCTGCACCTCTGGATCTGATATGATCTGCTCTAGCTTTGCCATTAGTCGGGGCAGTCTGAGCTGACGAGCCATCGCGGCTACACTAAGGCAAGCCCAGGTGGAGATAAAAGAGCAACAGATGCGGGAAACGCAGAGGCATCAATCCAGACATGTCGACCGTAAGCCGATTCTGCATTGCGCAACTGGTCGACCAACCTGGCGATTTTCTCACCACCGTTGCAATGTGAATACGCAAGGGGGGAAATCTGACAAGTCGTTCTTTGTCAGAAAAGAAATTGTTGGGACAAAGGTCAAGAGCGAGCGTAACTCGTCCATTGGGTCAGGGTTTCAATCGTCCATGTAAGTAGGATTCGAGATGTCAACCTCGAACCATCGTGGCCTTCTCCGTAACTCTCGTAGCTACCTCTTGCTCTCGCAATTCAAAGATTCCAGGGTATGCCCCGCCTGTATGCAAGGCCCCCCTCCTCAAGAAAAAGAGCACTGCCATGATTCCACAAAGAGGGCCGCACTAAAAGACTCAAGGCCAAGGCAGAGCCTCGCTATCCAGCCCCCCCGTGCCCTCCAGCTCTTTCTCCTCCCGGACCCCTCTCTCGAATCATGATCCCAAGGCCGATATTCCCAGAAAAACTGCGGGGTTGCAAAGGACCAACGCGGCGCGCCGTGGGTCCAGAATCGGTAGCGCTGGACCGCCGCTTGCTGCTAGAGCCGCTTCGAGGTAAGCTTAGGCCAAGGGTATTTTTGACAGGGACCAGGTGAGATGCCAGGGGGGAGGGGTGTGCTTGTGGATGTCTGTGTCCGTGTGGGATTTGGCAGTGGTGGTGGAACTCGTCGACAATGTCGAGTCGATGATACACTCACTCTGCACTACATGACTCAATTGCTGTTTCGTTTACCTTTTCCCTTGTAAACCCCGTGTGTGGTTGCCACGAGAAAAAGAGTCGGGGTGAAGGGAGAAGAAGGAGAAGGACCAACGGCCAAAGGGACCCGGCCCCGGTCTACAGATTGTAGACTAGGAGCCTCTGGGATGCAGAGCTCGGCAATACCTACACATAATAGAATGCAGTGAGGAATCATGTTTGCATATCCAAGTTATCAAATGCTATGAACCAAGCCCGTCCCTCCCGCCTTCCTCTTGGCGAACAGATTCGTCGAGCAGTGTACGCAATTGTATCGATAGACCGGGTCCAGGATCGTCAGGATGCGAGTGACGCCATACACCACCCAGATCGACCTATGACATCGCTCCAAAAGAGCCTCTGTTTCTGTTGCTCCAAGCAAAAAACGTCCGTGAGCTCTCAGCGTAGGAAGCACTGAGGACGTAGGTAGCACCACACCAGAACAGCTTGGCCTGTGCTGCCAGGGGTGTGGAGGGTGGTGGGTGGCGTGTGCAAAAGCAGGATGTAGAAAGCCCATGGTGATTGGCAGCAGGGGACCAGAATCCCAAGGGAGAGGGACTCGATTGGTCGTGTGATGGGCCTGCATACACTGACATCTGACACCGACCACCCTCTCTGTCAATTTTTAGAAGGTCCAGTCGATGCAGGTGTGTGTGCCTGGTCTGCTCCAAGTATGTCAGAGGTACGAAACATGATGACTTTCACAAGCTTTTTGCATGAGGGCAGATGGGCCCAGCCAGCCAGGAGCATCCCATCCCCATACATTACATGAGCTGCTGTCGTGTAACTCCGGACGTACGTGGGTTGAGCGGGGTTTCACATTTGATGCCTGGCCTGAACACCATTCATCAATTCCATTTACCTACAATATACTGTATACGGCTGTTGGGAATGGTGATGGTGTGCTCAAGCGTGGGATGATGTCTTTGCATCTTCCGAGTGGCCTGCCTTGCTAGATATTACAATCGGCCGGGAAACAAATTTGTTGGGAACGAGACACGGCTTGCTTTGACACACCCTCTTTCGCCGGGACTGATTATTCTAGGATTAATCTGTCTATCGAGGCTTCTTGGAAGTTTCCCCCAATCTAAGCCTTCTGCGATGCTGTCAATCTTTTGCCCAAAAGCCCGTCACAAAAAGCTCCCAATGTCAATCCAAGTCGTTCTTCATAAGACACGGCGAGAAGGAAAAAGCAACATGACGTAAAAAGGATCAAAAAGGGTGTCTTTTGTCCGTCCGGCTTCGACTGGTATACGCCCATCCCAATAAATTTTGGTGTCCCCTTGATCCCAACAAGTAAACACCTCCCAGATGGCGAAGTGCCGATTCGCCCCTTTTCCCTAATGCCCTGCAGACTATATTACCCAGCCGACCCTGCATTACCACCCAAATGTCCGTGTAAATCCGTCAAGCATTGAGAAAGAGCAGATAGACCACCGATGAAAAGGAGTAGAATGGGGCGCGGGATAGAAGAAAAAGGAGCAAGAAAACTTTTTGGACACCGCCAATGCCTTATGAGAACACAGTTCGCAGTGCTCCCATGCTCTGCTTTCATGAAGTGAAAATGCCGTTCATAGATGTTCTGGAATCAATAAAAAGACGAGGCAAACCACCCGTGCTTTGTGGAGAGTGCTGTGTGAACCCCTGTCCAGAGTAGCTCATAACATAAATCGTGAAAAGGAAATTCGTCGCAAATGGATCTTCCCACCTCTCGCTGGCCTCTCGGCAACAGACAAGAAAGGTTTGATGAGACCGGGATAAGAGGCGGTCGGTAGTGACAGGTCGAGGGTATTACGCCTGACTGGTGACCATGGCCGCCGGCTTCTCCACCATATCCCACATCTGGACCTTCTCAGAGGCCGCCGTCTTCTCGTCCAGGTCGCCAGACAGCTTGAGCTTAGCCAGCAGTTCATGCTGGGGCAAGCCCGGTTGGCGGCCGGAGGGCGTGGTCAGACTGGCGCTGCGCACGGGACGCGGAGTAAGACGGGACTCGTCGTTCGCATCACCATCAGCTCGGCTACCCCAAGACGTCTGTGAAAATAGAGAATGGTAAGTAGTCTGCGGGTATGGGCAAGGAAAGAGTGACAGGGGATGTAGACTACCATACCATTCTAAGAGTGAAGAGGGCATAAAGCTTGATGAGACCGTGAAAGTAGCCAAAGATGATGGAGACGGGCAGAAACTTGATGTCGCTCGGGTTGCGCATGAACAGCCCCATAAGCTTGACGACCTTGGTAAAGCCGAACATGAAGATGAACTGTGCCCAGAACGCATATCGTCGGTTGGTGAGCTCCCAGTCACCCGTGGCCCACCAGCAAGAAGCGAGGAGGAGTGGATCAACGAGGAAGGCTAGTGAGGTAAAGGTCGCGATATGGAGAGCGTAGGTGCACCACCATTGCTGTCTGTTTGAGAGAAAGTCAGTAAGCGCGAGAACCGGTGCAATTGGCGAGGATATCGTTGGGTGAGACAGGGGTCAGGAGCTGGGTCAGAAAAAGACACAGAAAAGAAAATGACACCACTGGGGTGTAGCACGTAATGCTGGACAGGGGTGAGAATGAATTGTGAGGGAGGGGTTGGTTGGGTGGAGAGGCCTTGGAGGGGGAGAATAGGATGGGATCAATGGAGGATCACTGAGACTAGGCTAGCTCAAAGCTGGTTGGTCTTACGCACCTCCACACATATTGTTCAGTCACGAGACTGGTCCAATTGCTTCGCCAATTGCTTCGAGCCCAGCGCGAGCACTGGTACAGGAATTTCAAGCCATTCTCGAGGGTGGTCTCGAGCTCACACTCCCGCTCGTATTGGATGTATGTCTTCCACTGGTGGCTGACCAACCAGCGAGTCACAAAGTTGTCGTCGTCGGCGTTGAGGATGAACTTGCCCCAGCGCTCCGTCTTGAAACCCTCGAGGAAGTCGTGGCTGCGCAGAATCTCCGATCGGTAGGCTCCCGTGCGGCCTGACATGCAAGAGGTGCCGCCGTCCATCTTGTGGGTGGCCGAAATCTCAAAGTTGCGTCGCTCGATGTAGGCCGCTCCAAGCCAGTTGAAGATGCGGGTCGACCAGTCGCCGTCCCAAACACGTTTCACCCGCTGGCAGGTACCGACACCACCAATCTTTGGGTCTTCGAAGGGGGCGAGAATCCAATCCATGAGCTTCGGGGGCCAGGTGACATCATCGTCCGCCATGATGGTGATGTCGGTCTTCACATTGGGGAGCGCCTCGCAGACTTGCAGGCGCTTGTTAGCAATGTTGGTGCAGAGGACCTTGATCTGGTCCGGGGGATAGCCGAGGGTTGCGGCGAGCTTCTCCAAAGCTCCCTTCTTGTGAATAGTAGTGACGAGAATCAGCATAGCCGGCTTGCAGGCGAGGATGCTCTGCAGCGAAGGTCGAAGCTCCTCAAACACATTATGAATAGTGGGAATGACAACGGTCACATCGCTCGAGGTGAAGGTAGGTTTGGCTGGAATCGGCTTGGACTTGTAAGTCCAGTGGGCCCAACAGTGAACCAGGAGGCGGACATATCGATGAAGCCTTGTGAAGTCAGTTAGTGGCAGCACCAAGGAGACAAATCACTGAAGATTCTGATGTCGATGTGCAATGCGTACCATAGGATCCAGAAGGTATAAATCCAGAAAGTGGTCGACCAGAGGAAATCAAAGCGCGGAAGGAAGGCGTCTAGGCGCACGCCTGCCATGCTTAGACTGGAGATCGACATGACGTCTGTAATGCTGAGCCAAGAATTGATATGCGCTTGACAGCTGGGTTGTCAATGGCAGGTGAGGAGGTTCGTTCAGTCGCAGATATCTTGTCGAGATGATCTGCGCGGGTGGTGAGTGAAGTGTGTGGGGCAAATCTTGGAAGAGTTGCTGTTGTTCCGGCCAGGCCTGGTCGGAGAGGCCACTGGTTTGATGGTGGAGGAAGAGAAGACGAGACTAATTCGAGGCAAGGAAGACACGTCTTGTCTGCCTTGAGAGCTGCTGGGTGGGGAGGGGTGTCTGGGTGTTTGCGATGGTGAGATCTAAAGCCAGAGAGACCTGAGGTCAGGGTGAGCCGGGATCTGAAGTCAATGTGACCTCGTGTTGACGACCCTGCTACTGAGAGCTGATATGGAGCTATACCGGCAGTCAGGGGGAAGCCGAGAGTGTTTTTGTGCCGCCGTCGTCAACTCAACCGGGAATGGTAAAGAACGAGGAGCAGAACGACCGTAAGGTGGCTATCAATGGCCAGCTGGTGGTGCCTTGGTTCGGGGCACCGTAGATGTAATGTACAAGAACGAGGACAAGAATGGTCGAGTGGAAGAAGAGAGGCCAAGGGGACGTCAATTGGCCTCTAGAAGAACAGACAGGAAATGGAGAAGATGAGGAGGAAGCAGTAGTGGCATCCGGGACAGCAGAGGAGCTGGGGAGGGGCGAGAACAGGATGAAATATATAATGTAGCCGAGCTGCGAGCGAGCTATCAACCTACATGCTTTTGCCTATCTACTCTTTAGCAGCAGACCTACCACTCGGTTCATACGTGATGGGCAATGCATTGAGACGTTTGCGGTTAGAGGGACGAATGATAATGCAAAGCCGTGGTCCATGAAGGCCAATTGACGACATGTACTTGTCGAGTACGTGCTGGACATGGCAGGATACGTCGTAGCAAGTAGGTAATATCACGTTGAAGAACATGTAGACCAGAGGAGACTCAGTGAGACAGCGGGTACAATCTGGACTAAATTTATTGCATGCATCTTTTTTTGAGGAGGGAGGTGGGGGGAAAGCATCCATGATCAATCCATCAAGAACCCTTGATCCATGTCGCAGGGGGCGTGTGCATGTGCAGGCATGGTGGGCGTGTGGTTGACTGGACTGGAGAGTGTGGTGCCGCTAAAATGGACCAGGGTTGGATGGACTCTTGACGGTCGAACAAGTACCTCGTCCAAGCAGGTACCTACTGACTTCGAAGGGCTCTTCATTCCCACTTTCTGTCTGATTGTGTTTCTTGTCAAGTCAAAAGCTCGTGTATGTCATAATCTGCGGTTCACAGCCAATATGACGATTCAATGTTTGTTTGGCACACTGTTGTTGCCGGTTGGGGGATGATGGGTGGATGTGCATGTATGCGTGTAGGGTATTTTGGACTGTGTAAGTGATAGTTACGAATATCTGCTTTGCAAGGGAGCAAAATGTACTAGGTATGTTGGTCGAGAGACAGAAGAGAAGGAGGGAAAACGGAGTCCAAGAGCCATGTATGTACGTCTTTTGGGAAATCCTTGAAAGGCTAGCTGGGTATTGTGTCCTTCTTCACACGAGATGATGGGGGGTGTAAGTCTCGCTGTTTCTCTTCATCGTTCGAATGCGTGTGTATTTGTCCGTGTGTAAGAGATGGATGGGATGGGCTGGCGTAAGTCTTTCTCCACCAAGAGCAAGACCATCTGCTCCGGAGCCTTACGGATGTACCTTGTTCTGCAGATCTGATCTCGACAGCTCCATTTCGTTTACATGCACATACGCCCGGCTTGCCGTTGCGGTGCAAGCGCTGAGCAGAATGGATAAGACCCTCAATTTGTGGGGGGAACAACAGAGGACTGCGATGTGGAGAAAATATCACATCAGTTAGGCATGATGCAGAAGCGTGCGCTTTGCATTGTTGTGGCCGCTCAAGACACGGAATCGATGTCCGTAACAGTGCTGGGTTTCATGAGCAAGAACAACATACAGCCTCTTGATGGACAGAGGACACAGCGGGCGGAGATTAGCACAAGGGCGAGGTTCGCTTGACGGAGAGCCACGGAAGGGCCAACTTCCAATGGCGGCACGCTAGAGCCCCGACCCCGGCAACAAGACGACATGTACTTCGTACTCCGAACAGCCATATCGTTGCACCTTGTCCATGCTCCGCAGAGACAGACATTGAGATCCACAGACAGCATACAGACAGAGGCAATGTACCGAGATGATACCTGCTTGCTTACTCGACGTACTTTTGTTGTTTGCTTCCGGATTACTTATTCCTACTCGGTAAATGGATATGGAATATGGCGGGTGCTGCCATTCTTGCCAAAGAGGCGCTTCTGCCCTTTTCGCCTTCTCGCGAAACGTGGGGGAGACGCATTGGTTTGGCGGCTGAAGGATGTGCGTCAGTCAGGCCATCGCAGTGGGCGTCTGGTGCACAAGACTGCGTCACATGGCCCGGAAGATGCCAGGCAATATGGATGGAGAGCGGAGAGAAAGAATACGCGCGCCATCAGAGGCAAATCGTTGCACGTACGATGTCAACTAGAGGCTCGCTACTTTGGCAATTTGGGTACTAAGTCAGTCAAGTGGTGAGTGTCTAGACAGAAGCGCCTCCTCCCAAGCTCGATCTGGGAAGAATTAGCCACCACCCAAGGACGATGGCTCAATGGCTCGGCTGCAGTACAGGGAATAATTAAGGGTCTGGCTGATGGCATCTCCCACTGATCCATCGTCGACACTCGCTGCAGCGCTTGGAGCAGCGCTAGCGAGAAGCGAATCAGGGCGCTGAGGCCGCTGGGTGGGGAAGCGTCCTCTTTTAGTCGTATGGGGCCGTTTACTTTCTTCAGACGAGACCAGAGACCAGGACCAGAACCAGTGGAGGCGGCGGCGACAGGACTCACCAATGTTTGGCCAATAAGCGAGCTGCGGACAGGGCAAGTCCAAGACCAGCCCAGTGATGGCGGCAAAGAGGCCGGACAGACGAGGCATTCAGTGGTCGAGGTCATAGGACAGAGCGCCGGGCCAATTGATTACGAAAGGTGTCAAATGACACTCTCCAATATCGACCATGCCTTTTTATTGCGCGCCGCTGGTAGTTACGTCTTTTTCGGGTGGACGATTCACACAGACTGCAGATCATGGAAGTGCCTCTCGGCAAGGGACTCTTTTTCCCCCACAGGTTGCTCAGAGCAGGGGAGCAAGGGCCCATGGCTGGCCCATGGCTGGCCTGCTGGGAGGGCGTGCTGTTAGTGGAGGCTTTGGAGGCTACGAGCGGGGTGAGCCCTGAAAGGAGGAGTTGGAGAAGACGCACCTAGCGACCTAGTGCTCAATTCGAGATGCAAATGCATCTTTTATTCTGGCCCTTGCTCGATGATCAGTGGATGAACCAACAGTGCTCAGTGTGGAGAGTGTCGTGAGGACGTGAGGGAAAAGAGGGACAAGACAGCCACTCGAGGAGCTAGCAAAGCACGCTTCGTTGCTCTTGCCGTTTGCGGAACCATGCGGAACTTGTTGGTTTGAAGCGAATGCAACTTGGCTTCTTCCTCTGAGATGATACCAGACCACACGCTCGCTGGCTTGCTCAATACCTTACTTTGTCAATTGGTCAATGGGTCTCGAGAAACTGGAAAAGAGAAGGGGACCTCCAGGCCTCCCGTCCTCGCTCGCCTCGGACCAGCCCGGAGAACGGCCCCCAAATCTCGCACGATGCTGTGTGGTCCATAGCTCGCAAATGGGTAGCCATGGATCAAACTGTTGCATTCGGCCATGCTTCATAGCAGAGCATACTCCGTGTGGTCCATCCTGCGCTCGCTCTGCAGGCAGGCTCTTCATTTTCCTGTATGTCCGCCTTTTATCTGCTCTTGTTCTGCCGGGGTCCTGAGACGGCCGATATCTCTACGTTTCATGTATTGATATGTGTGCAGATTGCCCCTCATTTCTCAGATCCTAGTTTGACTTGACTGGTGCTCGTCCGCATCCAGTGTCGTATGGGCATGCCGAACCACAGACCAGACCAAAAAAGAATACAACCAGGTCTGGGATCTGCGCACGCAATGGAGAAAAGTACCTTGTGAGTCGAATCCATCCAGAGATGGCGCAAGCTGACGAAGTACCTACATACGTACATACTTGCCTCCATGCTGCGCTTGCAGAGCTCGGACAAGGGAAGTAAACGGCTGTGGAGAGGTGGGTTTCTGTTGTTCCGTTAGCGGCTTGATGCCCGCTTGCTAATCTCAATACTGTCCGGGCTCGTTCGATTCGAGGTCTTTCTGCTCCAGGACTGGGCAAGGGCACCAGTTCCAACTGCCAACAACTCCGGCCTGCGGAGTCACTGTGTGATGGACCAGATATTGAGATGCGAATGGGCGCGCAGCTTTCGCCCTGCTGCAGCACTGAAGGCTGTTTCTCTTGCCTCGCCTCACCGGCCTGCTCGGTCCAGGTAAGGGAGGGCCACGCTGACACAATTTTTGGGGCCATGTGGCGAGGCCCTCTGACTCTCGAGTGATACCAAAGAGCCGCATTCCAGTGACTGTCGCACACTTCTTTGACACAACTCTAAAGGCTAGCGGCAATCGTTGCTGCGCCGGTGCCTTTTGCCAAGCAACCGTTTTGGGCTACTGCTTCTGCTGCAGGGTGTGGGCCGCGTTGCATCCAAAGAGCTGCGCGGTGCAGACTCAGGCAGATGAGGGCCGAAAACAGACCACTCACCTCGATTCCTTTTGTCTGCGTCTTGTTCGCAAGTGCCTTTCCCGCATACGGCACCGACTAAGGGTTGCAGAATCAAATCAATGCACCGGCAGATTGCATCAAGAGGCCCAAGAAGTACGCTGCGATAACCTGCGCAGAATCCCGCGGGCATGCGTCCCTCCAAAGTGTGCAAATTTCACTTGTCTGCGAGCAATTTTGGCTGTTTTGTGGGGGAGCAGCTTGTTTGGAGATGGATTACAGGTTTATTGCACCTTTAATGTGCAAGCTATTACCTCATGCAGCACACCTTTCTAACTTTGGAAATGGATGGCTGTTGTCGGTCCCTCCCCTCCCCAGGCCCTCCAAGGTGAGTGTCGACGAAACGTCAAAGGACGTCGCCGGATGGAGCTGCATCGGGTTGTCCGTCTAGGCTTTTCGTCATGATCTCCGTCATGATGCTTCCGCACCGCAGAGCTGCATTTACGTTGGCCAAGCATATATCTGGTGGGGTCAGGCTCATCATTCCATCCTGTGCTCTTGTCACTCGAAGACATCAATACTTACTTCACTTGAGTTGATTGACAAGAAAAAACATCAGACACGGCAGGGACGGCAGAGGTTTCCACGGCAGCTCATCGGTTCATCCCCGGCTAGATGTTCCTGTCACCATCAATCGATTCGGCGTCTTTTGTGAAGAAGCCAAAAACGCCAGTGTGGGTAGCTTTGATTCAACCCTCCCTCCGCCATCCGTCAACAAGATCCCCCCTGTAACCACGCTAGATGGCCGGTAGGCCAGACCAGTATGGCACGGCCCATGCTCGGTTTTTCCCGCCGTCGTCATTAGCTCAATCAATCCAATGTGCGCCCGCAGAATGCGGAGTTGTAGGAACCAAGTGGGGTGTGTTGCTGCACCAAGCAGAGGAGCAGCAGCATTCAGTTGTCTCTTGTATGTGCACATTTTCTAATAGTATCGTCAACACACCACACCTATGCAAGGTGAGCACAGGCTACCAGAGCACGGCGTGAGCGGTATCAATGCCCCTGTGTGAACGTGTGAGGAAGCATTAGCGCTGCGAATTTGCCTCTTGGATAATACAGGCCAGGTCACTCAGAATGCATTCTTGGGCATTCAGTCTCCGATGTGATCAAGCACAATCCTTGGGAAACGCAATCTGGATATGTAGTGCGAGTCATCCTCGATGTTTCGTCACGCAATCTGCAAGTAGACAGTGTACTTATGGCGCGCGTCGGTGTCCTCTGCATCTGATACATATGATACATAATGTATAATACATCTGACAGACAGGGTTACAGTCCGAGCTGTCTGTTCTTCTCCCTCCTTCTTTACTTCATGATCGAGGCGACATCTGAAGAAATTGGCCATGGACCAGGGGTTTGAAACCTTGCAATTGCTTCCCAAGCTTCCCAGTGCTACTGTACCTCTTGACGATCAGCACAGCCACGCGATTTAAGACTGTCAAGGCAGGTAGGAGTGCGAGATGTTTTGCATCGAGCTGTTACCTAAACCGCAGTCTGCGTGCCTGCCTGGGCCTGTTGAGTTTAATCTTATCAGTTTCCCAAGATAAGCATCCATCATTAATGAATTTTCACTGTCCCTCCATGTAACACTTTCAGGCTCAATCTACCTATGTCGCCATTGCATCCCGGATCCTCTCTTCTGCCAAATTTATTCAATTCAAGTCGTGTTTCCAAGCCTGGTGTTTACATTTACTTACCTACCGGTACATGATTTTACAGCTATCAATGTTGCAACATTCCGAAGATAGCCATGCTCTCTTGAGGTTGACCAACAACCCTGCCGCGTCCTTTCAGGGGAGTTACATCGAAACCCACCTTGCATGTCCAGCACGGACAGAGTGGTGGAACCTCGGCGATGGCCAGGATTCTCGATCAAGCCGTCTCCCTGTATCTTCCGCAGGGATCCCCTCAAGCCACGGGAGGCTATTCCCTGAAAGGTTCAACTCGCATGCCACAGTCGTGGAGCGAAATTGTGCTCGCCGAGATCCCAACAAGGTCGACCGGCTAATGCTAAGCTTACGGAATTCGCTCTGCGATGTACTCGTTGGCACTTACCTTGGGACCCTTCGGGGATTCGCAAGCGCGACAATCTCCTGAAAGATACTTACATTCGCAGTTCTTCGCGTAGTGCCTTGACCAGACTGAGCGACAAAGAAACCTGTTCGCCGAGTACCGCTGCATCTTGAAAAGCCAGATTCGGTACACAAGATGAGTGAATGCAAGCTGGGAGGTCCAACGAACCAAGCGTATTTCCCGCGTCGTCAATGCTTTGCACTTACATACAGAGAGTGGCCCTGCGCAGTACCACAACAAGTGGACCTACCTCAGCCAGTATGTTTGTACAAGATAGCAATGCTTGGGGATCTGATCTGTTCCTGAGCGATCCTGGTAAGGAGGATGCAACACGGTCCAATTGCTTTTGACCCACGTCAGACCTACAACTCGATTTCCTTTGGTACGTAATGGACTCCAAGGCTTTCATGTCTGTCTCGCTGCCATTTTCACCTGAAATCTACACGCTGCAGACTATATTTTTAACAAGGTAATATCTGACCCCCGCGCACGCGGCGTGTTCTCAGATCATTGCGTCAATTTCGGGACGTATCGGTAGACCCTCCGTCACCTGAAATGCAGAATGTCGTCCATACAGAGTGGACGGCTGTGGAGCCGGACTACGGTTCGCTACCGTATCAAGCACTGCTGCAGAGGAGGGCGGGATGCCGTTGCGTGGTGGTAACGAAGAGTTTACGATGACCCAAAAGCAATCTGGCCCACGCGGTACGAGCGGGACGGTATGGCTCGGGGAAGCAGGCTTGCAGTCCCGGCGTCGACGATCTGGGCCAGAGACCATTCAGGGCTGGGGCGGCAAGATTACATGTGTTCCTCTGGATAAAGTCGCTTCACACCCCCTTCCGATGCCTAAAGCGCACTTTACATCCCCAACGACGCATGTTGACCTCAGCCCACAGGTCAACAACAACTCAAAAACGATGCACCAAGGAGAATATTTAGATTGCTGGGAAATACGGAGGGAAAACCGGTGAGCACCGCCGTCCCTGATTCTGAGCTGCATAGCCGACGCCGGGTCCTTCCTGCATGGCACCTGAGCTGCATATCTTACAGTATCGTGAGTTGTCAACGTGTCTCTAATGCAGCCTTTGCAGGGCATCGCCTCGCTAGACGTAACCACCGACCCGCCTTAAAGTCGAGCCCTCCATGACGGCCTGATTCACACAAAGTTTCTTTTCTAAATCCTCGCAATGGCCCTGACGGCCAAATTGGCAATTGCCCTGCCCAGAGCACCAGGCCTTATATGCGGATGAGCCCGGGCCCCGGGGCACAGAATCCCAAAGCCCCTTGGTTGGCACAGATTCGCCCTCACGACATGAAACGGAAGGACTGGCGGTGAGGGCCCGTCTTCCGAGTCGCTTACAGAGAACTGGGAAAGCCAAGCCAGCTTGTCAATTCACCAGCTCCCAGCGAATCACAGATTGGGAGGCAACGAGCTCGCTCATCCCCCATGCACGGTGACCTATCCCCAGTGGGACGAGTAGGAGACGTTCCAGGAGAGCCGCAGTGCGGATCAACTGGCTCCTGGCCTGGTCAACCTTGTAATGTTAGCCCCCTCCCGGTGGGAAACGGACAGCCAATTCAAGGGAATGGCGTGTCATGGTGAAGGCTGGCCACCCTGCGGAACGCAGCGGCGGTGGCAAAGACATGACGGCCGTCCAAGGCCCAGCTCGCAGGTCCTCTGTACCATTGCCGATCAGCATCATTTCATCTCGACATCCCACGGCCAGCCTGCCTCGCGTGACACACGAGAGCCCGCGCCGAAGCGAAACCCCGCAAAGACGTTGGTCATGGGGTCTCATGTCGACATGAAGAGCGCACCTCTGTTCGCCTATTCGATGGCCATACTGTGCCAGACTCGAACGGGAGAGATCTCCGACGGCAAAGAGGGGGAGAACCCTGAAGCTGGCCATTTACTGGCGCCGTCGGCGCTCCATGTGATCCCTTGGTGATAACCTCATTCGTTTTCAACATGCAGTGGAATGTTGCTGATCACTGCGTCCCCCGCCGGCTCTCCAATGGCAACCTGCCGAGAGCGCTCATCGCCACCTTTCTCAAACACTCCGACGCAACACTGGAGGGCTTTGGGTCAGCGTTCGGATGGCAGCCTCCGGACGGCTTGCTGCGGGCGACTGAATCCCCTCATGATACGCAACCAGCCTTCCTGCATGGGATATTCCTGTCCTCGACTTCCATCTGTGGTGCATACTTGTCGGATACATCGAGAGATGAGGCCGATACCTCGAGCAAGGTACTCTGCCATCCCGCATGATGAAGCCCTTGAGGACGAGCTGAGAGTGGTTCTCGACCAAGTGGCGAAAATACTCTGCGCTTCTCGAACCGACCCGCCCAAGCGATGTGACCAAGCGCCTGTTCTGCATGTCGATGCATGGAGAAGACTGTGATATCGCAGTGCCGTCATCATGAATGGCTGGATCGAGGGCTCGCCGACCTTCTAGAACCCCGTCCAGAGGGTCCCCGCGCTGCAACACGGCAGTCTCAGATGCTGTCTCGTAGGTTGATTCTCATCAAACTGTGACAAGAACCGCCTCCGTGCAGCATATTCTGGCACCTGACTTTCCCTCACTAGAAGCACCCCAGTCCAGAAGGCCAATGGCAATTGCGTTGGACGACCTCCGAGTGAGGGAATTATGCTCCTGGTTTTTGTCCGCGTTCATATGACGCGTTGCAGCCATGTCGTGATGGACCCAGATACGACCGAATCGACAGCCAAGCATGGGGTTGTCGATCATCAGCAGGCTCTCTCGTGCTACTGTGATGGGGTATTCCTGCCGAGCATGTTTCAACCGAAGTCATTTGGAGGAGAAGGCGAGCACGGACGGTTGCCAACGGTTCAAGAATGGGGAGAGAATATGCCAGCCTTGATCTGGCAAAATGGTCTCGTCTTCAGTAAACGAAGGCTCTGTGCACGGCGCAGCGGCAGTCACAATCGTCCCTCTGTTCTCTTCACAAAGGCTTGCATGCCCCCTTTTCGCTTTTCAGGACGGGCAATCGACCGCACCATGACACCACCTTAGTCTTGTCTGGACTCGGTCTCGCTTGGACACAGTCCAAACGACGCTGGCGAGCTAACAACAATAAGAGTGCTCATTCAGAGGATTCCCCAGCTGGAAACCTGTGAGATATACCAGTTACCGGATCCCTCAATTGACAGACTACTGGATTTGTTGAAAACCCGGCTCCTACTTGGTCGTTGACTTCAAAGACTCGCGGAGCTCACACGTGTTGCAGCCTAAGGTAGACAAGCCTTGGGTGTCACTGAAATAAAGAAGACAGTGAACGAACATACTTACAGCATATGAAACGTATCTACACATAGCCGTCCATTTCGGCGAAAACGGCAAGCTCAAAGACGATCAGAAGCCACCTGAAAATGGCGATGGGGAAAAACGTTGGTTCAGCTCTTGGGAAAAGGGCCGGTGGGCATGGTCAAACTTTGTAAATTGGGGGTCTCAATTGCGGGCAAGACACCCTGACGATCTCAATGGACTTGAGGAGAAGATCAGCCCAGCACTTGCAAAGCAAAATATGCTAGATGCCCAAGCTGCCCAAGACGCCTTGGTACTCTGTACGAAGACTGGTGCATCCACTTGACCGTCTGGAAGAATCATGAGAATGCTCTCGACGACTGACAACGTGATGAAGCTCGGTCGCGTGATCCGTGGCCGGGGTTCATAACCCAAGGGTCTAGACAACCGAAATGAGGGGTACGTGCATTGCTAAGTGCAGGATCGCGCACCAACGGCCCGGTGTTAATGCCTGCTTTTGCACCAGACCGCAGTGCCATGGCTGGGCAAAAGGGCAGTTTATCGCAGAAGTGCTGACGGACAGGCAAATGCCTATCATATGCTTGGTGCATCAAGCGAGGCGGACCCGGACTCTTCCTTTTCGAGTCTCCCCGCCGAATGTCCTGCATGAAGCGGAGAGAATGTTGGTGAAGTGTTCAAGTTTGGACCGTCAAACGGTCGTCATGGAAGAGAAACACAACCAAGGAAATCTTCATAATGTATTCGCGCCTCAGACAGAGCACATGACGCTCATGTGCAACGCCGATGTGTATGCAGATCTGCCATACCATGGCTAGTATCAGCTAGATTGCGACGACTCTGTACTCCGTATGCACCTGGGCGCGCCTTATCGGGCTTCCTGATAAGGCCACGGTAACAAGACGGTCAATGAACTGGAAACACGGCAAGGTGATTGCCAAGACGATCTCCATCAGCCCCATCCGCAAGCCCACCAAGGAAGCTAGCGTACCCATTCGCGGGACCTGATGATCAGTTCCAGAGACGCACGGCGGCTGAATTAGGGGGGTTTTGCGGCTTTGTCTTTTTGGGAGGAGGGGGGAAGGACAATGAAGAGAGGGGACTCAGCCTGTCTAGCTGGAGCTGCAGTCATGAACTCTCTCAGCTTTCTGTCTATCGGCGATGCCGTCGCGACGACTGAATTAGACAGAGTTGTAGGACTAGAGGAAAAGCTTATCAGGTATTCTTTGCGGGGAAAACAGAGAGTGAAATCGAAGAGGGAGTGGCATGGAGGGAGATGACTGACGACGCCGGCGAAGCGCCACGAGCGCATACGTACGGTATGGCGTAGTTACCCATGGCACCTCTGCTTGGGCTTGAATGTTTAGCAGACCACACCACCAGCACCCCTCCTTTACTCCGCACCGAACGGAGAGCACATGTAAAAAGGAATGAGGCTGAATGGTGATTGTGATTCGCCAGAGAGCGCTACTCTGCTTGGTCTGCAGAAAGGTGTGTGTGTGTGGGCTCAGCCTAGAACACAGACTCGGCCACCAACATAGACAAAACACATTCCGTCCCGCCGGCTCCGCCCATTTGTTAGTAGGCAGTCAATCCAAGACTCTTGGTGGTTGCTTGGTTGCTGAGGCACAGCCGGTCGGTCGGGAGAGGCCCTCACTCAGTCACTCAGTCAATCAGTCAATGTCAGATAGAGAAGAATAGTCGGTCGTGCTCTCCTGCCGATCGATCGTAAGCCACACACTGAGTACACGCATACAAACCCCTGTTACATGGCCCTTCCCCGCGGGAACGACGCTCAATTCCTCAGATCGTCCAGGCGAGGCTTTTTCTCCCCTCCTGTTGTGTGTGTGCATCTGTTGTTTATCTTGTGTATTTCCCTCACCACCGACTCTTTGCCACGGCCGTTCGGCTCGAGATAAACCAGATGGCATCGTGAAATTTCGCAAGGCCCTTCCGTATATATATTTTTCGTATTCGCCTAGACCGACTCCGTATGTTGCTGGGGTAGTATTTCCAGATCCCGGCGGCTGACCTGCGAAGCGCGGCGGCGATAGCGCACCCTGCGCTTGTCGCATTTCTGCTCTCCGCCTTTTCCACTCCCCTGGCTTCCTCGCCGCCATTTTGCGTCCTGCAACCTCCGGACGACCCGGACTTTGCCTGGCGGGCGATTCCTCGTCATGATGGAGACCCATCACAAGATCACGAAGCCCCGGAGCAGGATGGTGAAGCCCATATTGAAGAAGCTGTCGCATTCGGAGAAGAACTCGCTCGACCTGGATCGCGGGTGGGATGAGCAGGCCGGAACCCATGGCTGGGGCGGCGGCGGCCTGTACGAGTCGGCGGGCGCTGGACGCTCTGCAAAGGACGTGAGTTTCATCTTTGGAGAGCCGACGGCGGCACCCGTCATGTCCTCGTCGGTGACGACGGGTGTGGGCGGCGGTCCCACGAGGCCGCGCTTCCAGCATGGCCGGTCGCCCAGCGGCACCTCGCACGTCTCGGTCGCGACCAACGGCAGCGGCGGGCCTGGCAGGGCGGGCTCGTTTGTGCACCCGTTCCAGCAGACACCGCGCACGTCGACGCCGCCGCTGTTGTCGTACGCAAACTCGCTGGCCTCGTTTGACTGCGGGCCGCGCGACTACTCCCCCACGATCACCGAGAACGACGACGGCGACGACGACGGCCTTGACCTCTCGGCCCCCGCCTCACTTTCCAATCAGCTGCACCACCACCACCGCGCCCACTCCTCCTCACTTTCGCAGTCAAATCTGCGCCGCCCCTCGATTGCGAGCCAGCGGACCTCCTCCTTCTCCGACGCCACTACCCCAGGTTCTGCCATCACTGGTTCGCAACCGCTCAGGATAAACACTAAGTCGGCCACTTCGAGGCGGGGTCCTGGCAAGCTCTCCTCAAGCTTATCTCATTCTGACCTTCACCTCAATCTCAACTTCAACCTCACATCGTCCGAGTCGCCCGTCTCATCTACTCTCAACGGCAACCCGGCCTTCTTCCCCACGTCGTCATCATCGCAGGCCCCCTCCTCATCCATCATCTCACCTGTATCCCTATCGGCATCCGTCGCACCAATGTCACCACTACGCAGCTCCCTCGACGGCTTCCGCCTGCGGTCCCGCTCCGAGGTCGACACCTGGGACCGCGCCGATACTGTCCGCGAGGCCCGCCGTCGCTTCGAGGAGCGCGAGCGCGCTAAGGAGGAGAAGCGCGAGCGAGAGGCCTCGAAGAAGCAGGAGCGCCGCGAGCAAAGAGAGGCCAAAGTACTCGAGAAGGCCCACGCTGCCCAAATACGCAAGAACTCGCGCAGCAGCACCGACATCCAGGGCATGGCCGGCGCCCTGCCACGACGCCCTCCCCCAGCCGCCTCCAAGGCCAGCTCGCGCCGTGGCTCGAGCGCCGCCGCCAACAAGCTGAGCAGCGACAGCAGCGGCATCGGCCTGGTGGGCACCATGTCGGCCGACGAGAAGCGCGTCGACTTCCTCAGCAGCAACTACGACAGCGTCGAGGGCGGGCGGACTCCACGCTTAGGCGGCATCGATGATGTGCACTTCCAGTCGGCGGGCCCGCGAGGCGGCGCGTCCGCCAAGCGCAAGACGCAGGGCTACTGGACGGGGTTCATCCTATGGCTGCGCACGCGGCTCTTCCGCCTGGGCAAGACCTAGAAAGTCCACTCCCGGGCCAAGAAGGCGCGGGGCTGGTTTCGCTTCGGCGGCGGCGGCGGAGGAGGTTGGGCCTCGTCGTCGGCATCCTCAAACACGACACGGAACAATGAGCCGTCCGAGTTTGAGAAGATGTGGATGCTCAACAGCCCCTTTGAGAGGTTCAACCCGCCGTCGGCGTACGCGACTGGTGCTGACGCGCTGCGTTGGTGAGCGATGACAGCTATTATGAAAATTCCCACCACAGTCAAGAGGTTCGATCTCACAACAACGGACCTCATATACGACACACAAGATTTCCCCTCACCTTTTTCCAACCTCTACATCTCATATAGATCAGAAAGAGGAACCTGACGGGGCTTCTCGATCTTTCCTACGACTCACCAGCATACAACAACTGCATGGGTGGTTTTCCAACAAACCGGCATTTTGGCTGGTTTTCCCGACCTTGATTTTGACTGCGAAGCATTTGATGATATACGAAAAGAGATACCTTGTTTTTAACGACGACTGCTCTTCTTGCATTTGGACCAGGCCTCGGCAACTTGGCCAGCGAAGGGGCTTTGACCCCTGAGGAAAGGCGTTTTGAGGGCGTTGAGTACGCGTGCGCACTCCGAGAGAGTTGGACGAGAGTCTCAGAGGCATAGCCTGTGGCTTGTCGTCGTGCACCTCCTTTTTTGCATTTTGCGTGCATTTTTTCGATGGAAACTCCAGGGTACAAGTGGTTCCCGGATCTTGGCCACCAGGTTGGGGTAACGCCTATAGGGAACCTGGCACGTCTTGGGGATAGAGATGGCATTGGATCGAGGAAGAGGAATTGATCTAGGTCTCTCAACGAGATCTGAAGAGGGAGCCTGTTGAACTTTGGTCTTTTCAGGCCGAGTTACCTGACTAGATGGATGGACACAGGCACATTTTTGAAGAGAGCGAGTCTTGCGCACATGGTTTGATAGCTTCCCGACAGGGATAGCTTTTTTGCAATGCGAACGATTGCCAGCTTTTCACATACAAAGCTTTGAAGAAAACCATCTTCCACATTTGATTCACACCGTGACCTGCGCTGTTTGTCTGAATATGTATTCCTGACGGTTATTCTCCGTGCTGACTATTCCGCACTTTCTATGCATCAGTGTAATCTTCCTAGTAAGACGACGCTATCGTGACAAATCAAACAAACCCCCCTTTCCTCCCACTTACAACTTGGCCTTGGCCTTCTCCAGCACCTGCGTGTCCCACCACGGCCAGATAGCAGGGTGGTCCTCCTCCATCGTGCCCTGGAACCGCGCGGGCCTCTTCTCCCGGAAGCTGTCCACCCCTTCCTTCATGTCCCGCCCGTTGAACATGTCGAATAGGACGCTGCTCTCGAGCAGGTGCGCCTCCTCGGGCGACCCGGGGCCCAGGTACATCATGTCGCGCATCACTTTGGTGCTCACGAGGCTCGTCTCCTTGGCGATGCCCTCGGCGATCCGCAGCGCCGTCGGCACGACCTGGTCCGGCGCCACGACCTCGCCGAACAGACCGTCGACGAGCTTGTGCGTCGCGCCGACGACCTCGCCCGTCGTGACGAGGTGTAGGGCGCGCGCGGCGCCGATGAGCCGCGGCAGGAAGAAGGAGCTGCAGGCCTCCATGGCGATGCCGCGGCGCGCGAACACGAAGCCCAGCTTGGCCTTTTCGCTGACGACGCGCACGCTCGCGGGCAGGACCATGGTCATGCCCACGCCCACGGCGTTGCCGTTGACCGCCGCCACGATGGGCTTGTTGCAGCGGTACATGGCGAGGCCGACGATGCCGCCCGTGTCGCGGTAGGCCTCCCTCGAGTCGTCACCCGTGCCGAAGCCGATGTCGAGGTCGGCGCCGGGGCAAAAGGTGCGGTTGGTCTGGTCGGAGCCCGTGAGCACGATGGCGCGGACGCGCGGGTCGGCGGAGAGCAGGGCGAAGGCCTTGGCGAGGGAGTGGGCCATGGCCGTGGTGAAGGCGTTCTTTTGCTTGGGCCGGTTCAGGATGACGAGGATGACCGGGGTCGGGTCCGGGGACGAGGCCGGGTGGTGCGAGAGCTTGATGTCCTGGAGGGCGAGGGTGTTGTAGCTCTTGGGGAGCTCCATCTTGGGTGGTGCCATGATGTGGTGTCCGGGAGTCTGGGCGGATGAGATTGGGATGGGATGTATTATTGGTGTGTTGATCTCATGAGATTAGTTATGAACATCTACGGTATTCAAAATCAAGCATAAAGTATAGTAAGATGTTGTTTCGTTACGATGGGCGTGAATGGGTCGGTGTAAGTCCTGATCGTTTGTGGGGGAGCAGCACTAGCCCCAGATGCCGAGGTTCGTTCAGTGGGTCTCCCTGCAAGCAATCTTCCCGCGGCTTATGAGCGGTTGGACTGCATTCCATGCACTGGCAACGTCTCACTGAAGTCAACTTCTATTGTCATTTGCGGCTCACGATGGTGTTGCGAATGTATTTACTTGTGTAACTGTGTCATTCGGTCGGGGAAGGCTGGCTCAGGGATCCCCATGCCACCCAGGGCAAGTATTGATCGCTCAAAACTCGGCAAAAGCTCTAGCTTCCCCCCCAAGCATACCAAAAATTAGGTAGGTTAGCCTAGTAAGAGATGCTCTACTTGATGGAATCCGCCAAGTCATCACATAAACTTGCTTGCCAGTCCCAAGAGACCGCCAGGTCCGCTCGACGCACCGCCGGTCTGACCCTTCATGTACATCTTGAGCGCCATCTCGCCGGCCTGCATGATGGCCGATTCCTTGGAGGACTCGGATGAGACTTTGCCTTGGGATGCCTTCTGGTCGAACAGCTAGGAAAGACGCAGGTTAGTCTGGATGTTTTCGATCTGCATCATGATCAAAGGTCACCTACCTTGCTTGCCTCACTCATGGCAAGTCCGATGAAGGCGCTCTTGCTCTGGCTGCCCTGGGTCTCTCCACCCGAGAACATCTTGAGGGCTTGCATGGCGGCGGCGGCACCCATGCCTCCAGATGTGGCTTCGTGGGGTTCCTCGGCGCTTCCAAAGAACTTTTGATGGTTACGGACGGCGTCTGAGCAGAGTAATAAGCCAAACTGACTCATATTTGATGAATAGTAACGTGATACGCACCTTCCTCGTCAATGTCCTCCTGCTCGAGGCGGCTCTTGTTCTGGCCGATGGCATTCAGGATACCGCCAAACAGGCTGGTGTCTCCAGAATCTCCGGCATGGCGAGAGGCCGTCTCTGCGGCGCCGCGCAGTTCCTCGTCATCTTCGTGGCGGTAGTTGTCAAACATGGTGGCGAGATGTTCAGAAAGTTTGCAAGATGATGATGCAATTTGTTCGGTGTTCACCGTCTTACACGACCAAGTCACTTGGTGAGGGGCTTTTAAATAGTGAGCTGCTGCGGGGTGAACGAAGCTCCAGCTTGAAATAGACCTAGCAATCCAGGGAAAAGGACCTATTGCAGAGCTTTGCCTCAGGCCTGTTTTAATGTCGGGCTCTTATGCAGGGTACGCGTTTCACTGGCCTGTAGGCAAGAGGTAGGGAATCATATCTATTGGATAACGTCATGACAAACGTCAACAAGTGATGGTTTGTTTCGAGTTGCGGTGTCTGCTTCTCCACTGGGAGGCCAGGGTATTGACAATGCTCGGCGTCTTGTCTATGCAATTGACTCGACATGACTCTGCCACTCATTCAAATCAATACGTACACTGCTGAAGACGGTCATTTCGTCTTTATACCGTATAGTCATGATAGCTAGACTCAATCGAGCTTTGCAATTGTATGGGTGCGTTTGCTAGTGTTGGGTGCTTGGGAGACTGATCCTGCGAGACAGATAAGCAGCGATAAGCCCTGAAAAAGCAGCATCTGGGGTCCATTCCAGTCGACTTGGCAGGCCAAAACTCCACTACGCTCCACCAGTGGGCCACCTAGAGCTTGATTGGAGAGCGGTCAGCGACGGCAATAAAGTTTTTTGACTGGCCAGCAGAAAAAAAAAGTTCACCGCAAATGCCCCGCCGCTGCTTCTGGATCGCCTCTCCAAGCACGACCAGCGACAAAATTCGTTTCGCAAGTCAACACCATGGGTCGCATCAAGAAGAAGGGCCAGGCCGGCTCGGCCAAGAACTATATCACACGGACACAGGCCGTCAAGAAATTGCAGATCAGCCTGCCCGATTTCCGAAAACTGTGCATCTGGAAGGGCATCTATCCGCGAGAGCCCAGGAACAAGAAGAAGGTCTCCAAGTCGGCTTCTGCTGCCTCGACCTTCTACTACACCAAGGACATCCAGTACCTACTTCACGAGCCGCTTCTTGCCAAGTTCCGCGACCAGAAGGCCTTGGAAAAGAAGATTGCCAGGGCTCTCGGCAGAGGCGATGTGTCTGACGCCAAACGGTTGGAGCGCAATGCCGCCCGGCCAGAGAAGACGGGCAAGCCCAGGTACACCCTCGACCATGTCATCCGCGAGCGCTACCCAACTTTCATCGACGCCCTGAGGGATCTGGACGACTGCCTGTCAATGCTCTTTCTCTTTGCCAACCTGCCCTCGACCTCGACCGTTCCCGCCAAGATGATCGCCCGCTGCGAACGGCTCTGCCTTGAGTTCCAACACTACCTGATTGTCTCCCACAGCCTGCGCAAGTCCTTCCTCTCAATCAAGGGTATCTACTACCAGGCCAACATTCAAGGCGAGGACATCCTCTGGCTCGTCCCTTACAAATTCAACCAGAGGGTCGTAGGCGACATCGACTTCCGCATCATGGGCACCTTTATCGAGTTCTACATGACCCTGCTCGGCTTCATCAACTTCCGTCTCTACACCTCGATCGGTCTCAAGTACCCTCCCAAGTTTGACCAGACCAAGGACGAGCAAGGTGGCGAGCTTGGCGCTTTCACTCTCGAGGGCGTCAATCTGGTGGCCAAGGATGGCGAGACCAAGACGCTGACCAATGGTGCCTCGGAGCACGGCCCCGACCCGAAGGTGCAGGCTGAGGTTAACAAGCTGGTCAAGGAGCTCAAGAGCGCCGAGGCCGCAGACGAGTCCTCCAAGTCTGCCGAGACAGATGCCGACGAGGAGCAGCAGACTGAGACAATTGACAAGTTCGAAGTGGCTGTTGCTGGTGGCGACGTGCTGCCGCAGCCAACCTACAGCTCCAACGATGGCTCTTCGCTATTCTCAAAATGCACGTTCTTCCTCTCCCGAGAAACACCCCGTCAGCCGCTCGAGTTCATCCTCAAGGCGTTTGGCTGCAAGCGTGTGGGTTGGGACTCGGTGCTGGGCGAGGGTGCCTTCACCCACGACGAGTCGGACCCCACGATCACCCACCAGATCGTTGATCGACCTGTGGTTCAAGCCTCTATGGACGCGAATGGGGATGGCGAAGACAACCAGACCTCACAAAAGCTTGGTCCCAACCAGCGGGTGCCCGGCAGGATATACGTCCAGCCCCAGTGGGTATGGGACAGCGCCAATGATGAGGAACTCAAGAGCCCAGATCTGTACGCGCCGGGTGCTCAACTTCCTCCCCATCTGAGTCCCTTCGTCAGGAGTGTCCAGGGTCAATATGACCCGACAATGCCGCTGGAGGAGCAGGAGACCGAGGCTGAGGCTCTCGGTGCCGACAGCGACATGGATGAAGACGAGGAGGAGGCTGACGAAGATGACCTCGCCGTCAAAGCTATTGAAGATGGCGACAACGACATGGACATCGCTGAGACCGACGAAGACGAGGATGACGATGGTTCATTCGGCGGCTTCTCCGGGGACGAGGAAGAAGCCGAGGACAACTCGGATGACGAGGCGATCCAGCGGCAGCGCGAGCTGGAGGCCGAGCTGACGGGCAAGCCGGTCAAGACCAAGGAGCAGGACGCCAAGTCCAAGGCCAAGGCGGAGGCCAAGAAGGCGCTGGCCAAGAGGAACAAGGAGGAAGAGGAGGAGCTGGAGCGGGCCAAGGGCATGCTGCCCAAGAAGAAGAGGAAGCTGTACGAGCAGATGATCTACACCAACAAGAAGAAGAGCGCCGAGGACGAGAAGCTGCGCTCCAAGAGGAGAAAGCTCGAGAAGCAGCTGGGCAAGGGTGCTGCTTAGATGGCGAAGAGATAGATTGCTTGCTTCTTGTGTTTGTAATCCCATGCTGCGGCGGCGTTCATTGTGAATACCAGGAGTTCAAAAATATATAATTTCCAACTTCTGCCATTGTTCTACGTCTTTGTCCCTCCAGGGTGTTCCTGCTTTGCCATACCTCATGTGAGGGAATGCAGCATTCAGCTGCCTGCTTATGGCAACATCGGACTTCTAGATCAGGGGCAAAAATAAAAGGCAAAAAAACTTACAGCACCGAGGATTCCCCAGTCGTCACCGACCTGAGTACTGATTCGGCGATTGGCAGCTTGTCTATGGGAGAGCGGACGGGATCCCGAATTCTCTACCATCTATGGCCGTAAGTGAAAGCTTTGGTTTCTTGTTGTGTTTATATATCTCTTTGCGCGTGGTGAAAATCTTGGTGTCTGCGCGGTTGGACCCTTGAACACAGCTACATCAAGGAGCAGCAGACATATCCTGCAACATAACGTGTCACCCTATTAATGACATCATTAATTATATCTTAAGATACCTTAATGTCATGATCCGTTATCTTCGTGTCGCCTGGGAGGGCACGGTAGGTCGCTGGCATAATTCCCCCAGGGCTATTCCCTCTAACTTGTCTAGATGTATTCCAATCTCTAAATAACTCCAATTCAAGCCCACCGAGTACTAGTAGTCCGGTGCTCTATTTTAATTACAAGTCTTGAAATCTGAACTTTGCATTACACTCTTCGTTATGGGCATAGCGCAGGTATTCAGCCTCTTCCCAAACCTCATTCGTACGGCACGATCTCCTCATCCAGCACTCACATTCAGTATGCCCTTTCTTCCCGCACGGAAATAGGAGCAATGCTTGTTCGAGCCGAAACCGTTGTTTCTGCCGTTGTTCTACTTCCTTCGTCGGGCCTTCTGCGACTTCTTGACTTCCTCCTCCTTGAGGAGGAGTCGGTCCTGTAGAAATTGCAAGGCTGGCGGGACTACTGGATCCATGGCCCGGATCCAGTCGTATTGCTCTCGCACCACCTGGCCTGGAGCTCACGCTCCGGAGTGGTTGGCTCATACTCATGCGAGGGAGACGCATCGGGGCCGGGACTGAAGTAAAACTTCCGATGAGCACAATCCTTGTCCCTTCCATCGTCTCCATGATAAATATCATGGCGTTTTTCGACCACTGGGAATGTCCGACCCCTCCCAGTCCATCACATTAAGTAATGCCTGGGAGGACGAGTGTGTGAGGGAGTCCTGCCATGATGTTGCTGACCATGATGTGATCCGTGTTCGATGCCATCAAAGCTCGCGTGGGTCTGTCTTGTATTCTCGGTGACGGTTGAGATATTCCTGCATGGATTTGCAGTCCGACTATCTGGGCCTGTTCACAGCACTTGGTAGTACACCCCCGGCGCGTTCATTGGCGGTCGACTCTCTCTGGCCGATAGTGTCGATAAAACACTCTTCCCGGCTAGCTTTGCCTGCAGTGCCTTTGGCGGGTGCGTCTTGCTTTTGCCGACCCCTATCGAGATTCTTGTGCGGTCTGATCCGACTTGTTCCATCCAGTCGTCATCTAGCACGGCTTCAAGACCTTTGATACTCCAAGGCCTGAAAAAGTACTCTTCTATCCTCCGTGGCTGGAGTGACGCCAACACTCGGTATCGCTTGGTTCATCGGGGTTCAGCGCCTGCTCAGGGTAATTGGCCTTTGTGTTGTAGTGTCGTATGACCAGTCCTTCTTGTTCGTTGTATGTGCAGGCGATTCCATTCTCCACGCATTTGGCGCATGGTCGCTGTCGGTCACAGTGATATCGAGAGTTTCTGCACCTCGTACACTTTGGGTTCTCGACATCACCACATGTACGACTCCCCCGATCGTTCGTACTGGTTTTGGACGCATTGGAAGCAAAATTTAAATTTGCCTCCCTCGCAGGTGCGCTTATGATGTATGCAGTTAAGGCATTCGCTACCAAAGGAAGGGGCTCTCGGGCCAACATGGCCTTCCTCGTGCTCGCTGCAGAGTGTAATAATGCCGTAGATAATATCGTCTTTGGCTCGGGATTCCTCAACCTCGGCAACAATAGCATGGCTGATCGATCCAAGGATGACATACCTAAGCTCATCCAGCTTGTCTTGTTGCTTGTCGTATTCCTTGATCTTCATCTGACGAATAGGCGATGCTTGTGGATTGATCGATTGGTAGATCCTTGATGGCAGAGTCATTCTTGACTTTTCCATGAGGGCAGTCCGGCGTTGGACGTAGACAACACGGTCGTCCGGTGGGGGTTCTTTCGGGGCGGTGTCCTTTGCCGGATAGCGGTGTGCATTCATCATCTTCAGTGTTATCAGCCACAATATTTTCATTGTGCTGTGTTGTTACTTCATATAAGATATGGTGACATCTGTTCCCATCCCCAGCATGGCCTGGCATGGCCTGGAATGGTGCCGTAGTGGTTACCCAGAGGGTTCGGAAGAACCAACCATGCGTTGCGGCCGCCCTGTGCATCATAGGCGGCTCGGGCTCGGGCTGCCATCCTCTTTTTATGCGCGTGCCCTGATTGCTCAGGGCCGGTCATTAAGGGTGTGGGTGGTGGCGGCGGCGCCTCAAACTCTTAAGCATCTGTAATGGCGTCTCGGAAGTCGGCAGTTGATTTCGTACATGTCTATCGGGATTTGTACAGGATATGCACATGCAGAAGCGACGGCGAGGCTTGAGAAGAGCCTTGAGTGTTTGGCCATACTTGGCCGGCGTCAAGAAGGCTTTCTCACCGAGGTTGTGGACGTCGACGAGATACACCCGGGCTTCTGGCAAGGCGCACACCTGCATGATCGAGATGGTTCCGAGCCTGAAAAGATTGATGCCCTTCAGGTCGACGAAGAGGGCCTGAGGCATTCAGCTGGCGTGTAGAAGGCTTTCACAAAGGAACGGGTCGGCAAATGACACAGGTGTCTGGCAGAAGGCCCTGTACTGGAGATGCTGAGTCTTTTCCGACTCCAAATGGTGGCGATGTATCGGAGTGCGAAGCGAGGAGGCAGAGGTTCCATCTACTAGGCTTGGCCAGTCATCAGCTTTCTGGATATCACATCCTTCCTGGGAGCAATGGGAAGGGGACTGGACGGACCTACCATAGGCCTTCCCTCTTCGGTCAATATCTCAGCTCGTTGAGGAGGAGACCACTCTTGCTGGCAAGTCATTGTGACTAGACACAGCGCGTCTAGGGCGTCATATCCCTCCGTCAGTATCAGCATCGCCACGATGACAGGTGTCAGAGACCGAAGGTCTACTTACAGCAATGTTGCTAGGCATTTTTGCTCCTGAGAAATGATATTTCACTGGGATAAGTACTTCATGGACGAAGACTCGGCGACCGGGTGGCATGGTTGCAAGGGATGGCAGGGTTATTTGTGTTGTAATTGTTGAGTATATATAAGAGAATTGTCGTAAATCCGCTGCAAGCTGGTTCAGCGGCTGAGTGGTCCTGCAACTGGGTTAGAAAAAGACAGTCAAACCTGATAATCGAGAGGAGTATGACGTAAGGACGGGGCAGAGAGTCTATCAAAGCGGCACACGTACAATGGAAGAGCCGGAAAGGCTCACAAGCTGGCAGCTGTGGGCGTCACGACTAGCGGAGGTGGGATGCCTGGATCTGGCGGGAATAGGGAGGGAACAAGGGAGATCTCAGGCCCATAGAGAACGATGAAGGGGCTAGTTGGCGGCATGGTCAGGAATGGCATGAAAGCTAGGACAAGGGATTGTAATTGACGAGGTAGACGGGGAGCGTAGACAAGTTGGATTAGTGAACTGGGTCAGGAGGGTAAAAGCAGGAGAGAGAAGGAAGATATTGTAGGAAGACGGGGTTAACGGTGCAATGTTGGATGATGAGAAGAAGTCTACGATATTGAGTAGAGCAATGAGGGTAAAGGGGTTTATATGCCCAAAAGCTATTCACTTTCAGTTGGTGTCAGAGAAAGGGACTGAACACTTTAGGTGCATGTGGACAAAGTAATGAGCGTTGCCATTGTCTCTTGGATTGAAGACTCTAGGGAATGAAAGACGAGGCGAACGAAATGCAATTCGCCGAGCCTGTGTCAGATGACGCTGGCGGACATTATGCCGTTTGCTCCGTAATAGATCGAGACTTTCATGATTGTGCATGAAGTTAGATAAAGATAGTCTGCATCTTTGAGTGCATGAAGAAGGCGATAGCATAACTCTGAGAGACAATCAACGCCGCTGTCCGAAGCATGAGCTCATTGAAAGAGACCAGTGCAACATTAACGTCAACTCCCGCGGCCGGCAACACCGTCCTTGCATGTTACAATGCCACCGCCGGTCTGGTGCAGTCCACTTGTCATGCTTCTGGAGAAAACAGGTTGCGGCGCCAAAAGCTGCTGCGGAATCCCGCTCGTGTCTAAAAATACTGGTGATCATCTCGGAGAATGGCATGGAGAAACATGCTTCATTACCGCCAAGCAGACGGGCAATCTGTAATCTGACCTGCAACTGTGAGTTTGCCATGCTCATGCTGTTGAGCGGTGGTGCAACGCGAAAGAGCCGTCGACATGAGCAAACAAGCAGTCGGTCCCCTTTTCGTGTTTCCCCAACCCGTTTCCGCACAGTCCCAAGCCCCATCCGCGGAACCCAATTGAGCCCGGGGAAAACAGTCCAAATTATCGATCTCACGAATACCAACGAAGTGCAGCGAGTCTTTGAATGGCAGCAGTAATATGTACTATGATTTACGATTCTGCCGGTGATGTCGACATGTTGTCAAGACAAAAAGTAAAACTCCCAGAAACCTATACCAACTGTCCCAGGTATCTTCTTTTGAAGCAAAAAGAGTCGAAAAAAAAAATAGATGTAGACGTGTGCTCAGTAAACCGAAACCGTGAAAAAAAGCCCATTGTGGTATATCCCTTCGTGTATTCCCATGTTGTATGTTATTCCCTGTAAATGCTCGCCCCAACCTTGTTATGTCTCCAATATTTGTTGCATGTGTCATTTCGTGAGATGGATTAGAAGATATTAAGAAAGCTTCATCGCCGGACTGTGCCAGCCCGTGCCCAATGGTCGACAATTAGCCAGCAGCAGACGAATCGACCATGGGGTTGACCGAGCCGGAGACGCTCTTGCTCTTCTTCTCTTTCTTGGCCCACCGCAGGCCGCAGGCGTTGCAAAGCGTCTTGGGCCCGCTCGGTCCTTTGCGCCATTCGGGAGATTCAAGGGTGCCTGAGGCGCACGGTCAGTGATTAAAACGGGTACAAAGTGGATGACTCTACGCGAAGGAAACTTACCGCAGTCGGTGCAGACGTATTCCTCGGCAACCTTGAGTTTCTTCTTCTTTTCTCCCGTCCGTGGATCCCTGTCCATGGGGATGGCGATACCGGCGTCACCCTTGATCAGTGTCGGGCTGGCGTTGCCTGTCGTGATACCCCGGCTCCGCTCGCCCTCTTGATATCTCAGACCCGTCAGCATCTCGATGGTGTCGGCATGCGTGACGCCCTCGTAGCGAGCCATCTTCTCTCGTAGAGAGTCTGGCCTGCTGTGCGCGGCGCCTTGTAGGTTCTCCCGCGTCAACGCGCTCTCGGGTACACGCTCGGAGCCCGGCGCAGAGTCGGGGGCGAGCTGGTACTGCGTTGAGGACGTCATCATCGTAGTCTCAGAGGCCGCAATTTCTGACCTGCCCTCCTGGCTCTGGTGCCATTGCCTCTGTGCTTCGTCCGCATCGTCCGTCTCCTCCTTGCGGAGCTCCGCTATCCTCCGTCTTAATCTTTCATTTTCGATCTTGTGCTCGAGGAACGAATCGAGGAGGGTTGTGTTCTTTGTCGGGTACGGCCGGGACATCATGAAAACGGCTTGGCAAAAGGGCGACTGGTTATTGGGGTTGGGTGCGAATTTGGCGGCGGCGATATGGGCGTGGCCCACGGACTCGAAGATGGCGTAGTTTCCATCCTTCTTTCGTAACCTGTAGAACATGCGCAGCGGATTGCCCGTCGCGATCGACTCGTTGAGCTCGGCGACAAAGACTCCGACGTCATCCTGGTGTATTAGATCCTTCAGAAATGTGCCCACGATGTCGTCCGTGGTGTAGCCCGTCAGCGCGGTGGTGCTGGGCGAGACATGCGAGATGCGCCCGTTGGCGTCGAGGATCTGCAGGAAATCCTTGAGCTCCTCGACGACCTTGGCCGGCCAGTTCCTCCGTTTGGTGAACTCTGTCAACGTGCTGCCGCCGGGAAAGTTCATCTGGCCAAAGCTGGTCGTGGGGAGGGGCCCCGCACCTGGAGCGTTGCCGTCCGTCGTGTGGCCGCCACCGGGCGTGAAAACTGTGTTATCGGCGCGCAGCATTGCGCCTTGGGGCGTGGGAGCGGTCGTAGCTGGCGTGAAGGGCTGTCCTAGGTTGACATCGTCGGTGCCGTCGAGGGTCATGGGTATCGTGTCAAAGGGATTGAACATGGAGCCGTCCATCAGAGACATCATGGCGTCGTCCTGACCCGGTCCAGTGCCCATCTGTGACGCTCAAATGTTAGTCCGCGAGTATTCGCCCCTGCAGCCAGCCTTGGCGGGCGCACAAGGGCAAACCTTGGGGTAGGGAGGGCGTACCTGGCCTTGATGTACATCGCCGGGAACAAAGTTGACGTCCCCGACGCCGACAGGCCCAAAGCCGAAAAGGCTTGCGGGGGGAGGTTGCGGCGGCCCGTGGGACATGATCTTGGGCGCCGCCTGGGGTCAGACGAGGGGTTGTTGTTGCGATAGCTGGGCGATTGGTGAGGACAGTGAATTCAATGAGTGGTACTCGGGTCTGAGCCTAGAACATGCGCGGATATGCGCTTGTGGATGCTAGGCGGGAAAAAAAGCTTGGGCACGTCGACAGCAGGACCATGGCATGGCAATGATGTCGAAAAGGGCCAGGGTCTGGGGGAAGATGACGATGTTTTCCAGACACAGGTCTACTGGTATGTACAGGGCTAAGTTGCAAATGGGAATGATTAAACAGCAGGTCAGGTCAGGTCAATGGGTCTGGTTACGTCTGCTTAGCCTTGGCTGAAATGGTTCACTCTAGATTTGCGCGGTGCGGTGGGATGGTGGATGGATGGGGGATGGGAATGGGCGATCCCGTCTTTTGGGAGATCTAAAAAAGCTCCATGGGCTGGAAAGATGGGATTTTGGCCGGACCTGGAATGGGAATCCGCTAAATTCGCACTGGCCCACTGTTTCCGGAGTTTTGCTCCGGCTCTAAGGTACCTGCAAGGCCTGGTCAGAGGTTGAATTTTGCCAGGTTTGAGAGAAGGGGAGGTCAGGAAAAGATTGATACACTTGTCGAGGCTTGATCAAGGAACATGCACGAGGAAATCCGGATCATTCCAGGTCGTGAGGGGGGTGTTTGGGCGGACCCTGAATGGGATTCCTCAATGTACCAGTGATGGGCTTTACAGGGTCCTAAGGGTCTAGCTCGGCCATTCTTGGTGTGGGAGGAATGAAGATGAATGCACCATAGGTGGGGGGGTTGAAGATGCAGGCGGGCCAATTCGACAGGCCCAGGCTCCTCATTCGGTTCGGCAGCAGAGCCAAGCCATGATTGGCGTCGTCGTAAGGAGTCCAATAACATCATAGTGCATAGATACCAGTACGTAGGAGCTCCGTAGACGGCAGTCCTAATTCAATGTGCGACGGACATCCTTCACTGGGACCGAAGTAAACGGCTCAAGTAGGGTGAGATGCTGTTGCTGACCATAAGCAATGACTGGCGGACCCTAGTCTTGAACTTGGATTGAAATCCAGTACTCAGCTGTAATAAGATGTCAGGTCGCCGCAAATCTATCTTGCTATCATACATTGATCACTGCTTCAGGGAGCGACGGACTCGGGCCGCTACCCACATGTATTATCCTTTACCTCAATTCTCAGCTGATCAAGCCGTCAGAGCGCCCAGGCGAAGATCATGCAACATCAAGGTAAGATTAGTACGTGGAAAAGTGGAAGAGCCTGCACGTTTCTCCGTCCTTTCTGAATCCGTAGAAGAGCAGCGCTGAGCTGAGTCAAGCTGAGCTTCAAAGAGTCCTCGAATCTTGCCGGTTTGGTCCTTCTCCTTGATGTTTGATGTTTGTGGTGAAAGCGCTGAAACATTGGGCGGGGCTGCCTGCAAGCCACACCACACCTTCTAAAACTTGCATTGAGTCCACGCCCACCACCGACCACTTTATTCTGCTGTAGTCTCGTGACTTGGCGATTTCAGGCAGACGCGTGCCCAGAACTCCTTCGCGTCCCCCCATCTTCAGGCCCGTCGTCATTTCACTCCAGATCGTGCAACTAAGGCACTGGAATGCTGTATTGAGGCTCAAATTGAAGGCAGATCTCATCTTCCAACGTCATTCTCATATTTCATTTCGCTTTCCACTCCTAGTGTGCCAATACCGAACCTTTTTCCCTGCCGCATGGGAGCATTGAATCGGACAAGATGTGAGTGTGCATCCGTAGATCTTTGGTCGTTCATCTAAGCTAACCTATAAATCTTACACCAAGGTGTAAGTTTCCCCTAATTTGCAAGAGGGATACCATCGTTGCTGACCTGAAGAAGCGAGAATCGACAAGTTGGCCATCCGGGGGTGCGTCATCTTCCCTCCAGAACCTTTGTCCAGCCTTATCCGCTAACATCCTGTTTAGCATCCGGTCCTTCAGCCCCATCAACCAAGAGTCTATGCAATTCAATACCCCATTGACATTGATCGTCGGATACAATGGCTCCGGAAAGACGGCAAGAGCCCCTTCCTACCCATGTCTCCAGTTGTGCTATACTAATGCTAGCTAAAGACCATCATCGAATGCCTTAAATATGCCACTACCGGCGAGCAACCGCCCAACAGCAAGGGTGGTGCCTTCATTCATGATCCCAAGGTAGGCCCTTCATCTTTGCTTATACCGTTCACCGTTCTGACTCTGCGACCCAGCTTTGTGGAGAGAGGGAGGTCATGGCGCAAGTTAAGCTATCTTTCCGACCAACCGGAGGTGGCAAGATGGTTGTCACCCGAAGCATACAGGTGACTATGAAGAAGAACACGAGATCAATGAAGACATTGGACGGATCACTTGCCATAAACACCAACGGCGAGCGCAACGTCGTTTCACAGAGGGCCGCAGAGCTAGACAAGCTCATTCCTGATAATCTGGGCGTGCCTCCAGCCATTCTTGATGCCGTCATTTTCTGTCATCAGGATGAATCGCTTTGGCCTCTGAGCGAGCCGTCCACCCTGAAGAAGAAGTTTGATGAGATCTTCGATGCCCAGAAGTACACCAAGGCGATTGACAACCTCAAGGTTCTTCGAAAGAAGCAAGGCGAAGAGCTGTCCAAGGCGAAAATCTTTGAGAGCGCCGAAAAGGTCAACAAGGAGAAAGCTGAGAAGGCCGAGAAACGGGCTAGGGACCTGGAAGACGAGCTGGAACAGCTTCGCGCCGATTGCGAGGAGGTGGACATCGCCAAAAATGAGGTTGAGACGCAGATGTACCAGAAGCGAGAGCAGGCCAGGAGCTTCCAGACCATCGTCAACGATCTCGAGAACAAGAAAGACAAATACGACGACCGCAAGGAAGCTGCCGAGGAACTGCGTGTCGGCCTCGAAGAGCTTGCTGAACCCGACGAATACCTGTCCGAGCAACTGGCACAGTATGAAGATCGCATGCAGCGTATGGATGATGAGAGGATACAAAAGACAAAGCAGTACAACCAGCTCCAGAAAGAAGTCAACGAATCTCGGGCCCTCTTGGGAACAAAACATGCTGAGCAAGGCCGGCACCAATCTGACAAGGAGAAGTACGAGCGGCAGTTGCAAACTCGTATCACGAAGGTGCGGGAAGCCGCTCAAAAGCACGAGATTCGCGGTTACGATGGCGATCTCACCGACAACATGGTCCACGCCTTCAACGATCGCATCAAGAAGGTTCTTGCGGACAAGAAACGAGAGCTTGAACGCCTGCAGCGCGAGAACGAGAAAGAGCTGGACAAGGAAACGGCTGTCATCAACAACCTGGAAGGTCGCAAAGCTGCTCGCACCCAGGACAGGGTGACTGCCAAACAGAGGATGTCAGCGATCGAGAAGAAGCTGGTCAGTCTGCAGGCAAGCATCCAAAACCTAAATTTCGATGAAGGCGCCCAGGCCATCTTGGAGTCTAACTTCAAGGACCTTGAATCGCGACTCAAGAAGGCTCTTGATGAGCTGAACGGCTCGGATATCGACAGTCACATTCAACAGGAGAACGATCGACTATGGCAACTGGAGAGCGAGAGCGACCGTCTCAGTCGTGAGCTAGTCGAGTGCACGAGGCTTGCCTCTGAACGCGCCCAGCTAGATCTGAGGAAGAAGGAGCTGACAGAGCGAAGGCGTAACTTTGATACCCTGAAAAAGACATGGGAGAGCAAACTGACCACCCTAATTGGTGGGACCTGGAAGCCCGACAGCCTGGAAGATGAGTTCAACAATGTACTGAAGCAGCGCAACACGACTGTTTCGAGTGCGAGGAAACAAGTCGAAGCCACACAACAGGAGCTAAGGCAAGTCGAGTACAAACTGTCAAATATTCGCGATAAACAGCAGAAGGCGTCGGCAGAGGCAACTCGGTGCCAGACGGCTGTCGTCAACGTTATCAAGGCTGCAAAGGACTCGGACGACGCTGTGATCGAGGACTATCAAGAGGAGATCGAACATCTGGAGGGAGATATTCTGAGCATGGAGAAAGACATCGCTCTCTTCGATCACCTGAAGGAATTCTACTCCAAGTCACAGACAACACTCAACAAGTATAACAAGTGCAACCTTTGCGAACGCCAGTTTGTTGACCAACCTCGAGAGCGGTCTCGTTTACTCGAGAAGATTGCCAAGAGCCTCAACGATAATCACAAAAAAGAAATTGAGAAGGACAAGGACGGTCTTGAAGCGACTTTGGGGGAACTTCGCGCAGTCCGCTCCCAGTACGATACCTACAAACGCCTTCAGTCGGAGTTGCCCTCGATTCAGAACGACTTGAAAGCGACTGAGGCTCAGAGGGAAGGACTCGTGCGGACCCTCGAGGACCATGATGCTGCCTTCAAGGAAGCAGACGAGCAACGACAAGATGTTGAGTCGCTAAGCAAGACCGTCATGAACATTGCTCAAATTTTCCGTGAGATCCAAGAAGCAGAGAAGCAGATCGATCGTCTTGCCTCTCAACAGCAGTCGGGTGCACCATCTCGCAGCGCCGACGAGATCAATGAACTCCAAGCGACATGTACAGAGCAGATCAGGGCAGCAAAGGGTAAGGCGGCAAAGCTGACGTCGGACAAGCAGCGCATGAGGGATACGGTGAATTCTCTCGAGCTTGAAAAGAGCGAACTCACCAACAAGATTGGACACATCATCCGACAGAGTGAGCGGCGCAACGATTTGCTTGGCCAGATTCAGTCCTTGAAGGACGAAAACGCAAATCAACGAGAGCTCATCCAGCAAGCCGATAGAGACATGGAAGCTCTAGAACCCGAGATTGCCAAGGCCCGATCAATTCGCGAGGATACCCTACAGCGTGGCCGAGGCAAAGAGCAGAAGCTCATCACGGAGAGGGATGCCATCGCGCACACTGTCAGCGAGTTGAACATGATCGAGGCGGAAATCCAGGACTATCTTGACCGAGGCGGTCCGGCGGCTTTGGCTGCAAATGCTCGCGCTATCCAGACCTTGGAACAGACGATTGCCAACCTCGAAAAGGAAATTGGGGAACTGGCGACGCTTGTTAACAAGCTGAAGAGCGACCTGGACAATAGCGATCGCAAAAAGAAAACCATCAGCGACAATCTGACCTATCGGAAGAACATGCGTATCCTCGAAACCCTGAAGAGGGCAATTGAGGAGCTGGAGGCTCGTCATGCCGTAGAGGACTACGAGCGCCTCAAGGCCGAAGTGGACGCGTTGGAAAAGCAGCACAATGTAATGCACGCCAACCGCGGAGCTGTCATGGCCAAGATGAGGTCCAAGGACGAGGAGCTCGGGCGCGTGCTCGAGGAGTGGGACCAAGAGTACAAGGACGCGGCCCAGAAGTTCCGCGAGGCGCACATCAAGGTCGAGACGACCAAGGCTGCCATTGAGGACCTCGGCCGGTACTCGTCGGCGCTCGACAAGGCCATCATGCAGTATCACTCGCTCAAGATGGAGGAGGTCAACCGCATCGCGGGCGAGCTGTGGCAGGCGACGTACCAGGGCACCGACATCGACACGATCCTCATCCGCTCCGAGTCGGAGACGGCGACGGGCAAGCGCAACTACAACTACCGCCTGTGCATGGTCAAGCAGGACACCGAGATGGACATGCGCGGGCGCTGCTCGGCGGGGCAAAAGGTGCTGGCGTCCATCATCATCCGGCTCGCGCTGGCCGAGTCGTTTGGCGTCAACTGCGGGCTCATCGCGCTCGACGAGCCGACGACCAACCTCGACAGCGACAATATTCGGTCCTTGGCCGTCTCGCTGCACGCCATCATCAAGGCGCGCCAGGCGCAGGCCAACTTCCAGCTCATTGTCATCACGCATGACGAGGAGTTTTTGCGGCACATGCAGTGCTCTGATTTCTGCGACACGTTTTACCGCGTCCGGCGCGACGAGAAGCAGAATAGCGTCATTTTGAGGGAGAGCATCGCTAATTTGATCGAGGGATGATTGTCTGTGTTGGGGTACAAGCGTGTGTAAGAGAGATATCAAGTTATGTACTGTTAGCTGCAAGAGTTCGTTTGCAGGGGAGCATGGCGTAGCATAGCTGATCTGGTTTTTTGCTTTGCAAAAGGCTGTCAATAATAACAACAATTCATAATAAATCGGACTGGAACCTGACAGTCAATGGTCATAATCGTGTGTGTATTGTGAAATCTACACCCCTAAAACACCTACCCTTGATGAGCCGCCCCGAGCCGAATTGACAAAGAAAACTCCGTTGTGCCATCTCGACTGGAAATGGATACAGTGCTAGAAACACATTTTACGATCCATTACTTGGATCACTCGTTCAAATCACGATACAGTCAATGCATGCCTACCACGCATCGACAGAGAGCACTCTCATCACGCCTCCTTGCCACCCTCCTTATCCTCATCCGTCAACACCACATCGCCCTCAGCATCCTTCTTCACCCCCTCGCCCTCCCCACCGGCAGTAGCCACGTCACCGCCCTCGTCCTCCTTGAGCCTCTTGGCCGCCGGCTCCGCCGCGTCGTCGGGCCCGCCCTCGGCCTCGCGCTTCGGCGTCGACGCCCGTTCCGCTGCGCTTTGGTCCTCCTCGCCGGTGCCGAGTTCCGGCGACTTGGACTTCTTGTTGCTGCTGGAAGGCTGGATGTCGTCGGCCTTGTTGCGGCCGACGGCGGCGGCGACGTCGATGCCGTGCAGCTCGACGGCGCCCGAGGGCGAGGTGACAAAGGTCGAGCTCGACTCGCGCTGGGGGCCCGTGTCGGCGGCGCCGATTTCCTCGGGCCCGCGCGCGTGCGGGAGCTCTAGCTGGTCTTTGCTGGCGGCGGCCTCGTCGTCTTCGCTAGAGGCGGCGGCGGGCTCGGTGCTTGCTGCGGGGGCCTCCTCGCTTGTGGTCGCGGATGGGTCCGCGTCTTCGTCCGGCATGGCTGTGTCCTCCTCGCTTCCCTCTGCTGCTTGCGCCGCTGCGGCTGCCGACGGTGATGATGATGTAGATGGGCTATTGCCGCCGCCGGCCGCCGACGAGCCGTTGTTGTTGTTGCCGCCGACCATGGGCCCCGCGGTGGCGGGCATGCTGGCGCGCGCGAGCTGCGTGACGGGCACGACGCCGGCGCGCTGCTCCTGCCTAAGAAGCTCCCCTTGCGTGACGCCGCGCTGCAGCTGCAGGGTGGCGCCGTGGCTCGGGATGCCGTTGACCGAGATGCTGACCGTCTCGATGCTGCCCATGCCGTTGGGACCCTCGATCGTCTCGGTCGTCTCGGTGTGCACCTGCCCCTCGAACTGGCCGCCGCTGCCGCTGCCGCCATTTCCTTGCTGGCCCTGGCCCGTCGCTTGTCCTTGCTGTGGCTGTTGCTGGGCGAGCTGCGTCGGGTCTGGCTCCGGAGGAGACGAGGAGCCGCCAGACGCGGAACTGGAGCCCGCGCGGCGCTGGAGCCAGGGGATCGGCGTGAGGAGGGCGCCGCCGAGGGCCTCGTCGGAACCAACGTTAATGGGCGGCGGGTTGCCCAGCGACGAGGTCGATGCTGGCGACGGAGTGGAGGTGCCGTTGACCCAGGGCCCGTCGCGGGCGGGCCCGTTGGACAGCAGCGTCATGGTGGACATGTCCGGGACGGCGGGCGGGAGGGGGAAGACGTTGCTGCCGCTGGTGACGTGGACGACGCGGTCGAGGGCGTGCAGGTACGAGGGCAGGCTGCGGTAGTGCTGCCTCGGCGCGAGGACGAGCTCGGCGAGGCGCTGGGCCGTGTGCGGCGGGTAGAGCGGGAAGGAGGTGGTCAGGGTCGTGGTGATGTCGTTCATGAGGGAGACGACCTGCGGTGGGAGGGCGGTCGGGTCTGCGGGTTCGGATGTGATTGTCGTTGCTGTGGTGGTAGTTTGCGCCGCCGCGGCAGGGGCTGGGTTGGTGTTTTCCTTGTTGGTCTCTTGCGAGGAGCCCTGGCTCTCGTCGTTGGCGACGGCTGTGGCGGATGAGGTCTCGGCCGAAGGGTCTATGGGGTCGGAGGAGGGGAGAGGGTCGAGGAGCCGGGGTTCCGGGAGGGGAGAGGCGGGCTTGGGCTGGGGGATGCGCGGGATGGGGAAGTCATCGCGCGCGGCCTGCAGGGAGCGTGTCAGCAAGGCTGTCTGGGTTGCAATGGATGTTTTGGTCATGAGAGGGTCGTCTCGTACCTTTTCTATCCGTGCGACAATGTCGGCGAGCACGACTGGCCATGAGGAGCTGTGCGAAGGAACGAGTGTTAGTATCTGATACGCAGTCTTCTCCCGGGAACCAACAAACGTACAAGTCAATGGCAGTGCCCGACGCGAGCTTGCGCAGGATCTCGTCGTCTGCGTCCATGTCGACGGCCGCCATGGTGTTGAGGTGCACGAGAGAGGGTTGGCTGGTCGTGCGCGCGAGGCTGTCTCTTCCCTTGCAGATGGGATGGAATTGAGTGTGCCTGGTCACTTTTTTTCTGACGTCTGGACACACGCGCCGGGCGCCCACCGAGATTCGTCCGTTTTAGCGCTGGGCCGTCGCAAAGCAGACGTGAAGGTGGTGGGAGCGATAAGAAGCTGATAAGGTGCCGCCTACCACCATCAACCGCACATGCTTGTGGTCTCTGCTTTCAATTCAATCTCATCACTGATGCATTCGCGATCTTCAGCTACCTAATTCCGAACTGCACTGTATCTAGTCCCCAGACTTGTAGTGTTCTGGGTGGCAAACTTCACAAGATGCTGTTGTTTTCCCTTCCTCACACGCTATGCTGCCAGGAACATGGAGTTTGAGCGACAAATAAAACACGATACCCAGACTCTTCGCGACATTTTGCATACCGTACATCTCACCGCCAGAAGTGAGCGCATGAAAAGACCAACAAAATTTACTTACCTAGGTAGTTAAGCCGTGGTCAAGCAGGGCTATGTTGCTGGAGTATGAGATGTCTTAGCACCGGCACTCAGCCTCCTCCCGGCTCTAGCATGGCGCTCAGCCCCAGGTCAGTGCTTCCCGCTACCAAGGGTCTCTTGTCCCGGGGTGGTCGACTTGGAGAGCATCATTCGTCTAAACGTCATGCGGCACTTGTTACGGAGTACATTGCTCAATTGTGCTCAATGCTGAGGCAGGCAGACACAGACAGTACTTCATTCTGTCAGTTTCGTTCTATTCAATTGCTTGACTTATCTCCACGCTCGCCCGGGCGGGCAGGCCACCCCTAAAGAGCTTGGGCGAAGATGGCTGTGCTCAAGCTACCTGTTTGTCGGGTCGATTTTATCAACACCGGCTATTAAATCAATATGATGCCGCTTGCGGTGATATCACCTTATGATGTCTGCGGCCTCCAAAAAAGATGTTGGCGGCAGATACGGGTTGTTTGGTGACGTGAGGTTGCAGATCAAGGTACCCTCCAAGAGCCATCTCCTGCATGTTGCTCCCGTCTAGCCACATGGAGGAAGTATGCATCACGCGAGGAAGAGCTACACACGAGAGTGACAACGGGTGATTGATTGAGGCCTCGCCCATCTATACATCGTAGATTAAACCTTGAAGCCATTGTTTGTTGCTTAGAATGGCATCTGCCGCACATCGTTCACAGTCGTGTAGGTAGGTTCGTGCTAGAAGAGACACACCACACGGAGCCCGGCAAGACCACCCTTGTCTCCATGTCTCATCTCCTTACACTCGGGATGCTTGGGTGCGGGTCAGCTAGCGTCGTGAATGTGGTCCTAGTGGGCATTTCTGCGTTTTTGGAAACATTCGCTGGCGTGGCTAGGACTTCTTTTTGGGCCTGTCGAACTCTGCACCAGCGGGGTGGCCGTTCCAAGTGGTTTCCAAGTGGGAGTCCTCAACAATGTCGCGCCTGTTAGTGGAATGCGGGAACGGTCTTGACGGGGTGCATGGCATCCTGATGGGGAGTGGGTTCGCGTTGAGTGCCCATTAAAATCTCCCGTCAGAGCCGACCTGAGTGGACGTGTGTGGTGATCTTCAGGGATATTTCTGGCGGGTGTGGGACTTGGCGGGCTTGCACTGGCGACGCTAACACTTGCTACCTTTTATTTTTGCACAGCCCCTGAGCTGTAGCCTTCGTACAGACTTGTCACAGTGAGAGAGAGAAGGACAAAAGATCACGAGCCAGAAAACCCTCGCACCAGCCCTCCCTGGCTCTGACTGGAGATGTTCCCACACCTCACCTGCCAAGGCTGACTTTTGCATTGGCTCGACTGGTCCAGCACAGCAACACGGCCAAGAAGACGGCCTGCATCCTCGAAGCAAATCCACCCCTCCCAGTCAAAGTCCTCCTCCAGTCCTCCCCCATCAGCAAGTAGCAGTAGCATCCATCTCAGCCTACCATCCCACACAGCATTGCCGTTCCCTTTCTGACGTATCTAAACTCTTGCAAACCATCCTTTCGTTTTCCCACTCCTTCTCTGCTTTCTCTTCCCTCCCATCCCGAGTCTCTCGCTACTTTTTCTTGTCGCAACCCGATTGTCGAATCCTCGGCTCTGAAAAAGAGATACCTAGACCCTTGCACACACGCACCGCGAGGCTTTTTAACGACCAGGGGTTTTTTCGCTGCAAAGTGACGGACAGGGTGCTTGCTCTGGATTCAGCCCGGCCAAGAATACGACCTGCCAACCAACCCTGGTAATCCCTCGAACACTTCACTCCTCGACGTGTTTCAGTCGTCCCGCAACAACCACAGACCTCTGCGACCAAACTCTATACAACCGTGACGAATCACCCGCCTTTTGCTCCTGCATTCTGGTCGAACCGTTGCCGGTGTTGATCACGGACAAAGGAGAGAGTGCGTTTGATCACGCTAGGATTCGTTTGGGTGCATCCGGTCGCTCATCGTTCCAGTCTTCCAAACCCTCGATAATATCCTTTCCTTTCTTTTCGATTCACCCGCTTCACGGGATTTTATTACCGCCATTAGGAGACGGATTCGGTATTACCAAAAAGCAAACCTCCCACCGCCTACTGTCCGTAGCCAGCCGACTCCTCCCCTAGAGGGGTCGCTCACCAGCAGCCCGTCCTGGCTTTCCGTCAAGAATCGCGCAGGTCGCTTCTGGCCGCGGATCCTCAATTCTCGCAACAAGAATCCTACAGCAACAACTATTACTATCGAGAAGGCATCGCCCCTTCCAGCGGCGCCAGCAGCAGGGGCAAGAACATCATGGGTTTCCTCGAGGGAAAGTGGCCCAAGGCCTTCATGGGCACCATCACCGTCCAGGTCATATTATGTCTGGCCTTTGAGGCGTGAGTAGCATAATCGACTCAAGCCGCGCTGAAGCTCTTGCTGACATATCATCCCCCCTGTGCAGATACGTCTTTGCCCAATTCCAGATGAATGTCGAGTTCCACTCAGAAATCGAGAAGAACAACTCACAATACAGGTCGATCCCGACTTTCTTGACGCTTTTCATCTTTGGTTTCCTCTACGAGCTGGTCCTGGTATGGGATGCGCTGCGGATGAAGAACACCATTCAGGTCATTGGCCTTTGCTTCGCCAACCTCGCCCTCATGGTCTACACCGCCATTCAGATCGACCAGATCGCCAAGTCCTTTGAGATGCTCAAGGACAACGGTGCCATCAAGGCCGACCCCAATGCCAAGCTGGGTCCGGAGTGGCTGTGGCAGGTCTGCAGGCCCTACCTCATTGCCATCCCCATCATCCTCGGCGTCGGCACGCTTCTCATCTCCTTCATTGCCTACAAGCTATACCAGGTCTTTGCCTGGGACATTCTCAAGCAGATTGGCGCAGACTACCGCATGAAGAACCGCTTCCTGCACTACCAGGTATGTGTTGAACCACGGGACGTAATAGAGGGCGGATAAGGTGCTAATACGACATATCTAGATCTACATCGCTCTCCTTAAGTTTGATTTCTTCTTCTTCCTCGGCTTCACCGTGCAATTTCTCGTCATTGTCACGGGCAAGACGGATCTCGAGCTGAGCCTCACCATCGCCGCCATCCCCATCACCATCGCTATCCTGCTCTTCGCCGCCTTCTTCACCCGCCGCGAGATGAAGGTCGGCATGGTCAGCATCATCATCCTCTACTTCGGCGGCCTCGCCTATTTCTTCTTCAAGCTCGTCCGCATCTACCAGCCCGGCTTCCGCGACCACTACATCGCCGTGCAGCGGTCCCTCACGGCTTTCGCTGTGCTCACCATCCTGCTCATCATCCTGACCATCATCAACGCCTTTGTCTGCATGAACAACTTTGGCGCGGGTCTCAAGGGCCACCTGCTCAAGAAGAGGGCCGACGAGGAGAAGGCGCCCGACGTCAACTCAATCGGTCTCAACGACGTCAAGCCCCAGCTGCCCAGCCGGATGACGATCGACTAAAGGCCGCAATGAATGGTTGGGCTTCTGCTGGATAGGATAGCCGGACGATTGAAGGGAGGAAAATTTAGAGTGTATAAAGAAACGACTTGAACGAAAAAGATTCAACCTTTACCGATAGGTTCTCTCGCCAGGATACCCGCAGATATGTAGGAGGAGGAGGAGGAATTGGGAGAGTGGCGCAGAAAACAGATACCATTGCGGTTCTCAAACGAGCGCCGCCACACCGCGCGTGCCTCGGGAGGAGACCGTATAAACCAGATATTTCCTATTTAATTTGGCGTTTCATTCTCACGACACACCGGGACAACGGGACCTCGCTTCAAGCCTTCGTGCCGTGTGTGTGTCCTCTCACGAGGAATAACAACGTACGGAGAGCTGAGCCAGGTGGTTTTTGACAAATATTGCATGGGGAGCATTTGTGTATCTTCCATTATTCGAAACCTATTTTGATATCAATAGTCTATTGCCGTCTTGAACACTAGTCAAAAAGAAAGATATGAAACAATTCGGGTCTCCCACTTGTGCAGGGAACGTTGTGATATGTTAGTCCTCCTTCCTATGTGCATATTGCTCCCGTTCTGCCTTTCCTTGGCAATGGAAACCCCTTCGTACCGAATGCTACTGCCGTACAGGTCCGTATCTGTAAGACGAAGCCTAATGATTGCAGCTGGACACTACCTACCCGAGGTACATATCATTTTGTTCCATATATTTAGGGCATTGGATATTGGAGTGGGAACCGTGTTGGCTGGAGGATGACTCTTTTGAAAACACAGCTCGGTTCAAATCCGTTCAATTGCTGTCATGAAAGGATAGATAAGAGTTGGTATTCTCGCTGCCTCATGCAAATAGAACAAAGCACAAAAGGTCACAGAGGTAAGGAGAAACCCAGGGGCAAGCCATTGCCCATGCCTTTCCTAGCGACGCCAGATGCCATGAAATCCAAATACACACACAAAAACATTCGCTTCCCGGCGCCGAAGTACAATATGTTTCTTACGCCCATGTTTCTTCCTCTCAAGTGCACCAGTTTCAAGCGAAGCAAGCCGAACCGCGTAGCCGCCATCGCTGTGAAAACCTATATCTCCGCTATGGCTCCGGTGGCCCGGCCCTCGATACGTCATGTGTATGTATGCATACGTTACTGTGGGGGTTCATCATCAGGAGGAGGAGACAGCGCGCTATGCATCTCCGGTTCCCCGAGTTGCAGAGCAGGCGCGTCAAACTCCTGGCCCATGTTTCCCACCAGGCCCTCCATGATATGGATATATTGCACCTGGTCATCGCCATCGTCAGCCGGAACAGGGTTCACGGGGGCCGGCACCAGCTGCCCATCGGCATCGGCCCAAGCCACGAAGACGGCCTGCAGCTCGTGGGCGCCATCGTCACCCGGGGCAAATACCGCGGTCGCCGGCACCGCCTGCCCCCCATCATTCGCCACGTGTATGGGCATGTATCCTAGTTCGTCGGAGCCATGGTTAGGGCCATGGTCAGAGTCATCGTCGGAGCCATCGTCAGAGCCATCGTCACTCGGGACAGGGGTCGGAGGCACCGGCACAAGCTGCCCTTCCTCATCGACAAGCCTGCCGGACTCGCCGGGCTGTGTCTCGGCCCAGTGGGCGCGACATCTATCCTACAAGACAATCTGCCTCGCGTCACGCGAGTGTCCCTCTGAAGGACAGTACGGACACTTGAACTTTGTGCCCTTGGTCAAGTGCGCGAGCGACTCGCTGGCGAGGACGTGCCCACAGGGCAGCATCATGGGCGGGTTCTGCTCCGTCGTCTGCTCCTTGGACACGGGGCAGACGAAGATGGAGTGGTAGATCATGGAAGAGGGGAGGGGGGTCTCGAAGGCGAGCTCGTCGGCCGTCGTCCACTCTGTGCGCTGAGAGCGCGTAGCTGATATGTACTTTATCAGGCGCGGGAGGGCGATGATGCCGGCCGTCGCGGCGACGTAGAGCGGCGACTCGGCGGAGAGGCCGAGCAGGCTGCAGAACTCGCGGGTGAACGATGCGGCGACCTCGTCGAGGGGCCCGCCCGGGCTGGTGGCGGTCGTGGTGACGGGAGGGGAGATGTCCTCCTCGGCGATGGCGGAGACGGCCGAGGCGGCGTCCTCGCCAAAGAGGGAGGCATAGGGGGAGTCGCGGATGTTGGAGGCAAAGACAAGGGCGCAGGCCAGCTGCTGGACCTCGTGCAGGTGGCGGGGCTGGAAGCGGGCAAAGTGCTCGCGCGCGTAGAGGAGGGCCTCGTCAACGCGCACTCTCGAGAAGGGCGGCTCCCCATGTGACGATGTGTTGGCCGCCTGCTGTCCGGCGCCCTTGAAGAGCCATACGAACTGCAGCTTGCTAAGCTCGAACTCCAGGTTGGACCCCCTAGCCTCCAGCTCCTCCGAGTTCGACCGCGCCCATGCGATGGCGGGGCCGAGGTCGTGGGCCCGCAGGGCTTGTAGTATTGAGTACATGCTTGCAAACTGTGATTGCAGCTCGGCTGACTGCAGGCTTGGCATGTCTGTACTTGACTCCCTATATACGTGTGAATGGTGTGCTCCGCCGTCGGAATCGTCGTCCGTCTCCATGTCTGCGTCGTCCCCGGTGTCGTCTCCGCCCTCTTCGGGCGGCAGAGGTTGTGATAGGTCCTTTGCCTCTTCGATGAACGTGCTGGCTACGTTGAACTGGCCTTCCCGTAGCAGGTGCATAGCGATGGCGCGGTTGATAAGGGTATGTTGTTGGGCCATGGCGTCGTGCTCGGTCGGTAGAGGTTTTGAGGGAAAGTGCTGTTTCATGCTGTGGTGAGAACATTGCTACTTTCTGCCGCACGGTCATGGGCTCATTCGTACCTTGTCTAATGACTTGCCAAACTCTCGCTGTACCTTGGAGACCTTCTTCAAATCCTCATTGACTTGCTCGAACCCCTCCTTAATCGGATTTTGTAGCTTCGTCATGGCCAACCCGGCCGAATGGGGATCTTGTGCTGCATTCAGGGTCAGTACTTGATTTTGTTCCATCGTGGGGGATATCGTGATGTCTCTCGACGTACCCGAAGCGATCTGTTCCCTCACTGCCTCGAGGTGTGCTATCATCTTATCCATATCGTTCACCGCTGGCGTGAGGCTCGCCTTTCGAGAGATCTGGCCGAGCTCCCTCTGGAGCACCGGCATGCTGTCTGCCATCCTTGCGACGCTTCTTGCCGTATGCGTATGAGAACTGTATCGTAGGAAGTGTATATGGAAAGAAAGTCTCGTCAAGTGCTTTGGGGGTGGAAGGGTTCAATAGGTGGGAGCTTGTGCCGATGTTGAAGTTGAAGATGGAGGAGAGGAGCACTTGAGGTGGAGTAGCGTCGCTTTTAGCGCTAATGCCACCCAGAGGAACCCCGTCCTGGTGACGCATTCAGATGGGGCCGGACCTGAAGACCCAGACCACTCCACTGAGAAGCGGCAGGGGATGGCCCCTGTCACCCGCTAAACATACAAGTAACCTTAGAGCCTTTTGACCGCTCTTCGCTCCGTAATTGGAGGGCTGCTCGAGTCGTTGGCTTAAATTTGGATCCAATGATCAAGTATCGGGAAGCATTCTGCAACCAAGATCTGACTGCAGATCGGTACTGAGCCGAGGTGTGTTATTTATCCCGTCGAGCTAGATTAAAGAGCTGAGGGTGTTGAGCTGTCGCAGTTCGGTTCCAAGGTTGTGATGCCATCACATGCCGGTCTCTAAAAACGGCTGCCTCTTCCCACGGACTCTCCCTTCCAAACCCGCAGCCTGCCCGGTCTCAGCCAACGTTCTACCACGTGGGCACCCCCAAACCTCACCTCCCAAGCTCTTGTGATCCCTGGTCTTTCTTTACCGACAAACAATGTTATAGACAGCCCTTGGTTAACGCTCCCTCGGTCGTGATCAGCTACCACGCACACCACGCGCACCCAGCTCTGTGTGCCCCTCCAGGACGACCATGTCGCAGAGCATACAATGTCTTTCCACTTTCCACCCGTCATGTCTGACATGAGGTATCAGAGGAGGGAAGACATTCTCGCAGCCCGCTTGACTTCCCAGGCCAACTTGACTGCGAGCCCGGTCTCTGCGGGCACGCTCCCCTCCGCCGGGACGAAGGAGGGCTCTGGAAAGACACAGGCAGTCTCTTCGGAAGGTTCATCTACTCCCAAACGCCGCCATGTCGTCTTTCCAGACCCGGTATCGTTTAGGTTCGTCACTGTCTGTCAAGGCCTACGCATCTTGTAGCACTCTAACCATATCGTACGGCAGATACCTTGAAGAAGATCCCTGCGTCCAGGTCGTCGAGCGAAGACAGAAGCTACAAGGCTACGAGTTATACCTAGTCGAACAATGGGCGTGCTCCCGACAGTCGCCAACCTTGGTCATTGCAACATATACCGGCGATCCAAATCATTCTATAGTCGTTGGCGTGCTGGGCATCCCCGCGGAAGAGGTAGACTGGTCCCCGCGGCTACGGGTCTACTTCAAGGCCATCCAACAATACCACGCCAGACCCAAGGACACGCCCATCGGCGAACTCATGGTCACCAACCTGAGCAGCTTTCCGTCAGCTCTGACTGTCATTCCTGTCCCCGACGGAGACATTCGTGCGCATCGCCAGTCATTCATCGTCAATGAGGACCTGAAACGCCTTGGTTGCTCTGGGAGGTCAGGCATGAGCCTTTCGGAGCCTACTGCGGCAACCCAGGCCAAGTTCACTCAGTTGTATAAGACGAGCGACCGGGTTCCGATAGAACAGGCCGTCGTTGAGTTGATCAAGCTCTGTCAGGTAGCTCTGTTTTTGTTTGGCAAATTGGAACATGAATATGTGGACGGTCTCCTCTGCGATCTCACCGAGTCAGGCATCAACGACTGGTGGACCGAGATCGGGTCCGAATACTACAACATCGAGCCAACGGATGGCATCCTAGGCCCGACCACCGTGGCAGCCCTGCTTGGAACGCTGATGGGGGCGAGGAATCGGCTGAGCTGGTACGGCGCTCCTGTCGCGAAAGACGTGTTTGACATTGAGAGTACGAAGCGCGGTATTGGTCACTTCCAGAAGGCGTATAAACTTGAGCGGACGCGAAGACTAGACCGCCAGACGCTCCTTAGGCTGCATACGATCAGCGCCAAAGCAGCCGCAGGTGAGGCGGGCTGGGGTGTCCAGAGAGCTGTCAAGTCTACAGTAGAGGGGTTTGGCGGAAAAAGGGGAGAGATCGTTATTGGCATGGTTGGTGGCAAGGACAAGGGCAACATTGGCGACATTGAGACGCTCGACATGGACAAGTTTATCAGCTTAGCCCACGGAGAGCGAGCCAAGTGGTTATGGCATGGCAAGGCACGCAGATCGGTCGCAGAGCACTACGAGAAGCCCATCAGCGACATGGGGAACATGCTCTTCGGCAAGGAAATTCCTGCGTCTCAACCAAGCCGAAGAACGCAGTCACTGCCCCTCGGCGAAGACCTAGAGGTGAAGAAGAAGGAGGATGCAGCAGCGCTGTACTCGGCAACTCCTACGCCGGGTTCTATGATTAGTGTGGCTGAGAGCCCTGGAGACAAGGATGCGCTGCACAAGGCGGTGTTGAAGAGTGTCGCGGGCAAGGTGAGCGACGCGCGTTCCGGCTTTGGTCGCTTCAGGGACAACATCGGCACAGGACGACTGCGAGGTCACAGCAACAGACCTTCGAGAGACGATACGCCTGCGAGCGGATATCTGAGTCCAAACACGTCGGGATTTACCCCCAATGACTCGATGTTCTCCAGCCCGCCGATGGTCGGTCGAGCGTTTACTTGGAAAAACAAGCCAGAGGAGTATTTGGCCGCTTTTCGGAAGGATAAGGAGGGGGAGGCCACGCCGGGTGTGCCCTCCACGACACAAAGCTCAGGAACCCCGGCCAAGGAGTCCAGGTCGCAGTCCCAGCAGCTTGACTTTGCGGAGATTGCAGAAGATCTACCCGAAGCGCCTGAGTCTTTGCCCCCTTCCAGAGCGGAGGAGATCCGCAAAGATCTCGTGCTCACCGATGCCTCGGTCGCAAACTCGATAGCAGACGCAAATGATCTCCAGGGCCCCCACCTAGAGGCAGACAGGCAGGCCGATACAAACCTGACCGTACTGCAGCGGAGACATAGCATCGCTATCTCAACATTGGCCCTCACACATCCCCTCAACGAAAGCCGCTGGCCGCGACGAATGTCCTTTAGCTGCGCCGAGGAGGCCGTCCTGGGCTGGGACGACATCCTCGACCTGCAAGAGAAGCCCGCCAAAGAAGGCGAAGTACCCTCTGCGCTCGCGTACCACCTCAGTAAGATCGAGGCCGCGCAGAGCCTCTACGAGCGGCTCCTGGGCCTCAAGCAGACGCTCGGCCCCTGGGTCGGGGACAAGGTGTCCGGGCTCGAGGCGCTGGACCAGGACTACGCGGCGCAGCAGGAGGAGCTGCAGCAGACGTACTACCAGCTGGCCGAGGCGTACCGGCGGGTCAAGGAGTCGTCGCAGGAGATGGTGGCGGGCCAGCGGGCGCAGGTGACCGAGGCGGTCAAGGACGTCGAGGTGCAGGCGGCCAAGCTCGAGTACGAGATCAACGCGCTGGTCTCCAAAGTGCAGGACGTCGAGGACGGCGTGCGGCAGTTCGAGGCGCAGGTCGAGATCGTGGAGCAGCGGGCGCGGGATCTGAAGGCGCAGCTCGAGACGGAGAGCTGGGTACACTGGTTCGTGCGGACGCTGACGGGGATCGGGACGGGGCCTAATATCACGAGGGGCCCCGTGGCGGCTGTCGCTGCTGTTGTGGGCGACGAGGGCCGGGGCGCCGACGAGTTGGATGGGGACGACGGGGCGCGGAGTAGCGGGGAGCGACGGCGTCCTGAGCGCGAGATCGCCGAGGACGGGAGTGATGAGGATTCCCAGTGATACTGGGGAGAAAGGGGTGGAAGAGAGACTGTGTGATATTATTTGTGTATCTCATGTATGCATAGCCTGGCGATCCTTTGGAAGATTGGCTTCTTTTTCTTTTGTTACGCTTCGATATCACGGCCGGAGACATGACCATAGAGGTACCGTACCTTATTCTTTTTACTCTCTTAATAGACACACAAATGTAATAAAAGTGGTTGTTTGTTTCTTTCTCTTGAGCTGATGATGGTTATCTCTACCAGCTATTCCATCGTACAAATCCGGTATGTTGGTAAAACCGTAATATACACGTAGTAGTTGTCGTCCTTCGCAGCTACCCAATTCCAGGGGCTCGTTGCGAATGCCACCAGCTCCAAACATCGATGCCCGACGACCTTTCAGCCTTCGCCGAGAACAACATCGTGGCCGTACTTGTATTGCCCTCCCACAAACACATCGTAATCATACATTCCCCTGCGCCCTCCATCGATGAACCCCGATCAGTCGCTGTCCTTAACCGAAGAAGCTGCCTCCGGCGGGGGCGCCCCGCTGCTGCGTCTCCTTTTGCAGGATGTCCGAGACCTTCATGTGCACCTCGAAGAACTTTGCGGCGCAGCGGTCGATGCACACGCTCTCGCCCTTGTTGAGCTCGCCCTCGCGGTAGTCGGCGGGGACGCACTTGAGCGCGCACGACTTGGTCAGGCTGTGGGAGTGAGAGCTGTGTTAGTATTTTGATGTTTTCCTTGTGCAAAGATGTCCTTTGTTGGAAAGGGGGGAAAGGGTAAGGGAAAGAAAAGCTTACCGGTTGTGCAGGTCGGCGAGGAGCTTCATCTCGGCCTCGACGGCGGCGATCTTCTCCGCCGAGGAGGGCTGGGGGCGTCCGAGACCGAGGAAAGACATGTTTGCGTCTGGAGGTGTGAAGGCTGGTGTGATGGTGGAGAAAGAGAGAGCGACGGTCGGTTGGCGGGATTTCTTTGTGGTTGGGGCTGAAGATGGTTGTGGTTGGCGATGATGATGTATGCAGAGAGTCCCGGTCCAAAAGCTCAAAAAGCTGCTTAGGCCGATTTTTTGACGGGCGGTGAATTGTCGAGGTCGCATGCAAGACCAGCTCGTGCCCCACTTTCAGGCTCGGATTTGAGCTTATGATTGGCCTGAGCAGCAGAAAAAGGGGACCTCGGATGGCTTACTTTACCATAACTTTTTTGAGCTCCATTAATTGTCACCAAGCTCTGCAAAAGCACCAAACTGCGTTTCTCCGGTTCCCACACCTTTACGGGTACGTTGCTGAGAAGACAAGGCGGCGGTGCCTTGTGCTTTATAGCAGCAGTGTAAGTCAATGCCTGTCTTGTTTATTCCGACTCTCCATACTTGACATGGGAACTCCTCCCACATGATGATATCAATATAACATTAGAACCGTTGCGACTGACATGGAAACATGTATGATCACAAACGCCAAATCTCTGAACTTTGATTTCCATGTCTTGTTTACTGCATATACTACTGAAGCATTAAGACTGGGATCTGATTGACTGACAACTTCCCTTCAAGGCCAAGATGGCATCCACTCATTGCCTTCAATTCCTCCGTCCCTACGTCTCCCGGCCCTTGGTCTCTCGACAGTCACCGTACCTACGATTCTACCACGTCGCGCGGCAGTATCATGCTATACAGCACCAACAATCGGTTAGACAACCGAGGAGGGCTTTCAGCTCCGAGACACCGCGGGACAAGACCAGCATATCAGATCATGGTGCGAAAGCATCAGAGGATCATACTCAGCCACACAGTGATATCACAGCGTCAGAAGACAATGATAGGATATCAAGGCATAAGGACAATTCAACAGAAAATGAGCCCAGTGTATGGGAGGACTGGGATGATAACCCGATACCCTCATTCCAGGCGATAAGGAGGGCTATGGATCCTGCAGAAGATATGGACACAACGACTAAAGCAACTTCGTCAAATGGTCCCGCTGGATTCTTGAAGGAAGCTCTGGTAGCGAACCCGTTTGAGGACGAGCGGTCCCTCCAAGTCGAGAAACGCATCAGAGAGCTCAAAGCCGCCAACGCTCTCCAGTACCCCCGACTCGCGCACGACATCCGGCCCTTTAGCATACGGATGATCCACAGGCAGTACGCGCAGCTGACGGCCGAGAGCCCGCAGATGGACGTTGTCTTGGTCTATGGGCGTATCGTCTCAATCCGCAGGTCCGGCGGGAAGCTGGTCTTCATCGACCTGCAGCAAAACGCCAAGAGGCTGCAGATCATCGTCAACCTGCTCAAGGTGCAGTCCCGCAACCCTGACCAGGACCAGGCTGCTTTCAAAAATATCTTCAAGCTGCTCAAGAGAGGGGACCTAATTGGGATCAAGGGGCGGATGATCCGCCAGCCGAGAGGCATGCTCACCCTGGAGGCCAACGAGCTTCCGCGCCTGGTCTCGCCTAGCCTAGTGCCGCTGCCGGAGAAACTGGTCGACGAGGATACTCGCATCCAGAACCGGCACCTGGACCTACTTGTCAACCAGGAATCGATTGACAACCTGCGCCTCAAAGCGCACGTCGTACACTTCATCCGCCTCTTCCTCCAAAAGATGAGCTTCATCGAGGTCCAGACCCCGATCCTCGCCGCCAACGCCGGCGGCGCCATCGCCCGGCCCTTCACCACCACCTCCAAGGCCACCCGCTCCAAGGAGCTCGCGCTGCGCATCGCCCCCGAGCTCTGGCTCAAGCGGCTCGTCGTCGGCGGCCTCGACCGCGTCTTCGAGATCGGGCCCTCCTTCCGCAACGAGGGCATCGACGCGACGCACAACCCCGAGTTCACGACGTGCGAGTTCTACGCCGCCTACTGGAACCTCGACGAGCTCATCGTCCAGACGGCCAAGCTCATGAAGGGCCTTGTGACCGCTTACAACGAGTGGCAGGGGAACGAACTCACGGCCCTGCCCCGCCTGGACCTCGACCTCGACGCACGCTTCGCCGAGGTCGAGTTCGTGCCCGAGCTGCAGTACAAGCTCAAGTCCAAGCTGCCGGACCTCGACTCGCCCACCGCCCTCGAGGACCTCATGGCCCTGCTCGACCGCCGCCAGCACGTCGTCAACCCCTACGAGATGACCCACGACCAGCCCTCCCTGCCGAAACTGCTCGACCGCCTCGCCGGCGCCCTCATCGAGCCCCTCTCCGCCAACGGCACCCCCGTCTTCATCAAGCACCACCCGGCCTGCATGTCGCCCCTCGCCAAGTCGTTCCGCTGCAAGCGCACGGGCCAGCGCGTCTCGGCGCGCGCCGAGCTCTTCTTCGACGGGCGCGAGATCGCAAACATGTACGAGGAGGAGAACGACCCGTTTGAGCAGCGCGCCAAGTTCGTCGAGCAGGCGACGCGCCGGCGGTCGGGCGCCGAGCGCGAGGAGGACGGCGACGGGGGTGACAGCGTCATCGACGAGGGCTACGTCACGACGCTCGAGTCCGGGCTGCCGCCGACGGGCGGGTTCGGCTGCGGCGTCGAGAGGCTCGTCATGCTGCTCTCGGGGGCCAAGAAGATTGGCGACGTGCTGAGCTTTGGCAACCTGCGCAACGTCGTCGCTGTGTCGAGCAACAAGAGGGCCGGCGAGAAGGATGACACGGATTCTTAGACGGAGGTCATATCATTGTAGAATAACAGTGTAACATTACGATAGTACAAGACGATACCCCTTACTACATGCATAACTATATCATATTCTCATCACTGCTGCTCTCTCATTTGTCTCGTGATACTCATCAAGGATGTTCTCTCACGTTCCCAGTCCTCCTCTCGCGCGATGATCCAGCGTCACATTTCTCTGCATCAGCAGAGAGACACACCGAAAAACATGGTACGTGTGAAGACACCGCAAGGTCCATAATACATGATTTGTGCGAATACAATGTACAAATACCAGTTAAAACATAAAACAACGCAAAACACAAAAGGCATGGTGAGAATTATCGTCTCATTTTTTTTCTGGTCCTATTGAGGAAGACAAGGAGAGGGGATATGTGCAAGGAAAATGTGCGGTGATGAAGTCGTGTATGTTGTGCAGTGACGAAAGGGGGTATCAGAATCCTCCTTCTCTATGGAACGAAGATGAAAAAAGGAAAAAAGAAGAAGCATTCATATCGAAACAAGATCTTGTTCCAATTCCAGTCAAGATGAACTGGTGTTGTACTCGCGGGTACCCAATCGAGACCGCCCGCGCAGAGATCTAGTCCACACAATCCAATGTGGAGGACGCCGCAGACGAAAAAGACAACGCAATTGCTAAGCGATGTTTGGGTGATGGGTATGTAGAGAGTGATGCCGTGTTTACTTCTTGTTCGAAGAAGGTCGTGATCCGTTGTTGGTCGGTTTGGCTTGAGTGAGCCAGTTGCGGACATCGTCGGAGACACCAAAGGCATTGCCTCGGGCCTGGTCGCGTGGGTTGCTGGTATTTGACTTGGAGGCGGTATTCGCATTACCCTGCGGCTCGGTCTTCTTGGTCGTGGCAGAATTGCGAGGGTTGTTTCGCTTGTTCTGTGATCGGGGTTGGCCAGATGAAGCCGGCTTGGCCTTGGCTACATCGGCAAAAGACCGAGTAGGCTTTGAGGATACCGGGCTGTCGGTCTCAGTCTGGCCAGCAACCAGAGTGGGTGTGATACCCTGCTGATTCTGCTTGCCCTGGTTCATGCGAGTAGTGTCGCCTTGCTGACCACCAGACTTGTTGGCGATTTTGTCGTTGCCCTGACCTTCACTGTCCTGGTGGTTCTGGGCGTTCTTGTTCTTGCCGTTACGGTTTCGACGCCGATTGTTGCGGCGACCCCTTCCGCCATTCTTGCTGTGTCCATCAGTGACTTGGCTCTCCTGGGGATCAGCAGTGGCCTGAGGAGTCTCGGTAGTGGTCGGCTTGTCGACGGAACCCTCTCGGCTCTCCTGAGCCACCGAAGGGGTGTGGGAGGCTTTGGGAGTAGGTGGCTTGTCGGCGACATTGTCAGAAGAAGAGGAAGCGGATGTCTCCGCACCCCAACCGGTCGAGGTACCCCATCCAGACCCAGAGGCCTCGCCAGAGCTCCGAGGGGAAGCATCCCATGAAGTTCTCGCAGTATCCTGGGTGTCAGAGGAAGTACTCCAGCCAGTGCTCTGCGAAGTCCAGTCGTATCCGGTAATGGCTGGCTGGGTCTTGGGTGCAGTCATACTCTGTGCCAGTGAAGTCAAGTCCTGCGGAAGCCCTTGGAGATGTTTGTTCGTGTACAACTCTCTGGGCTTCTTGAGAGCCTCCTTCTTTGCCTTGAACTCCGTGAACCCCTTGTGGAAATTGGCCCTCATGACATCCAAGTTATGTGGCGCCTCGTATCTCCAAGAGCCAAGAGCAGCATCAATGTAGCTGTTATCAATGACGTGTTGCGCGACAGGCCGGTTCGGGTCAAAGTCGTTGGCCTGTTGGGGGCACCAAGGCGAGTCGTACGGTACAGCAGCCCCCCGCCAAGGGTTGATGTAGTCACTCTTCTCGTAATTGAATGGTGGCGGTGTGGCACGCTGACCCTTGCAGTGCAGAGATCGAGTCTTGTTCAGCCAAGCCACGAGCTTGATCGCATCATCACGACCGGCAGCGAAAAGACCGAGAGGATCATCGCCACACTCAGTGGGTTCCCAGGCCTCCGACTCGATGAACTCATCAAGAGAGCGGAACTTGCGCGTGTTGCGCTCTTCCAGATTGTTTCGCCGGGCATAGTCGTCCTCCGGATCATCCCTGACTCGTCTCCGAAGCAGCACGTTGATGATGAACTGCTTGTTGAGCTTGTAGTGATCCCACTCGCTGTCGAGATGGGAAGAGAGAACACAAGCTGCACATCGGGTATCCGCTTTCTGGAGGCAGTACCACGGCACCTCGTACTGGCAGGCTGTGCACTTTCTCCAGTCACCCACGAAGCCCTCGTCGTCGTCGATGATCTGGTGCTCGATCAGAGCATAAAGGTCCTTAAGCAGCCTCTGTGGAAGGTCTCTGGGTCTCACTGGGCCGATGCACTTCCACAAATCTGCCATTGCGAGGAGATAGGGCACGAAGAAATCCGGAAGGGGCAACTTCTCCAAGAACTGTCGGAAAGACGAGTCCTCCGTGGTGAAGTCAAATCCCAGCTCGGCTGCAGCGGGTAGAATACGCCAGAAGAGGGCACAAGCCACTGCTCGAGGAGTGTCAACCCCAGAGTCACCCCAGGTGATTCCGTAAGAACCTCGGCGGCCCTCCTTGATGGGACCGTCGTGGTATCGAGGATAGAAGTCGAAAGCGTCAAGCTTCCGACCGTACTGCTTCTTCCGGATCTTGAGGGCCTCTAGCAACTTGATGGTGTCGCCGAAGTGCAGTAGCTCACAGCGGTAGACACCAAGTCGAACCAGATTGGGAGAGGATCTGTCTCGCCCTTGAGAAGGAGGTTGAAGACATCGAGGTTGAAGAAGGGCACACGGTGGAGATGCAGGACTCGCAGGTTCCATCCAAAGTTGAAGATGGACTGGAGGATATCGACTGTGAGCCCAAGTTGGGATCCGTAGTGCAGGTTTCCACGCTTGGTACCGATCTCTCCTACCCACGGGGTGCGGAAGGGCGACACCACGAGTGAGTGGCCGACTCCACGGTCTGCCGAGATCTGTTGAGGCTTAGGAGGGCAGGCCCAGACCTCTTCATTATGCTCAATAACTTCGCAGCCATTGAAACCTCCATGGGTCAAGTCCCATATATCCTAAGTACGTCGTTAGTCAGAAGTTAACATCTCACAAGGTCTCAGTGTACTTACGAAGAGGTTCGATACGGCGTTGTGCGCCTCTGAGCAAGACAAGATCACATTCTTGAGACCTTGGTGCGATAGGCCCTCGATAATCTTCTCTCCGATCTCGGGCATCCGCAAAACCTTGAGGAAGGAAGAGCTCTGGACCTTGGGATTTCGGATAGATCCCTCTTCGTGGCCCTTGTGGGTAAGACTCAAAGGCGCCTGTTCCGAATTAGTCTCTCTGTGATAAGCATATGCGGAGAACACTTACAAGAGTGATTGCTGGGACGTCTGGCCAAAGCTTAAGTAGCTCTTGGACCTCCTCGTTATCCTTGGCGGGACGGGCCAGGACCTCGTCAAGGTCGAATAGGTGGCGGAAGTACACGTTCTTCTCGAGCAGCAGTGCTCGCTGATATTTCGGTATGATGTACTTCATGATATACTCATCACGAGTCAAGCCAAAAATCTCGGTCAGATAGTCGTTGAAGCCAGCATCCCGGTTGTCCAGATGCTTCTGGCCATCGTCAAGTCTCGAGAGAATGAACTGGACTTCGACAGGTCGCAGCTCCTAGTCTGGGTTAGTTTTGCATACACGAAAACAATACCAAGATGGCGTACCTTGTCCTCATTGGGCGGGTTCGCCCAGTGGTTGGCGGCGATGTAGCTACGACTCATCTTGCCGCGGCGCTTGGCGTTCTTCTGCCGGCACTTGTTCGCTTTTTTCTGCTCTAAAGGGCGCTTGATGCCTTCTGGTAGCGGAAGATGCTCGGTTGTGATCTTGGTGCTCTTCTGCGAATTCCGAGAAGTAGTCACCGGTGGGTTTGATGTTGCGGTGGTCTTGTGAGGCTGGTTAGCAGCGGCATTTTGCGAGGTCTTCTTCGCGCGGGCTTTGCCCGAGTTCTTCTTCTTCGCCATGGTGAGAGAATCGAGATCGGTTGCACAAGGGAAATATGGGAATTGAGGTGCTCGACTGAGATGTGAAAGGGAGAAGTAGCGTCAAGCTATCGTGCGTGCCGGAGGAGTTGGAGTTCAGCGAATGAGATTCCGGGTCGAAGACCGGCAGGAAACCAGTAAATGACGGAGGATGTCTCTCTCAGGCGCGCAGCGATAGAGCGAGCACACTGAACGAAATGAAGGAGAGGAGGATAATCTTGTGGATGTCTGGGGAAGAAATGAATTTGTGGAAGGATGGGATGGATACCTTGGTATGACAGAGGTTGGAGTCGAGGGAGTAGCTGAGCTTGGGAAGGAAGGAACAGCAGGAAAAGTGTGGTCTTGTGCAGGAGCGAGGAGGGTAGGGGCAGGGAAGGAGGCTCCTTTAAATAGACAAGGAGTGACCAAAGTTGAGTGGGTTTGGCAAAGCCAATTCTTGCTCGTGCTTGAACTGAGCAGGAAAAGGTAAAACTTACAAGGTTCGCAGGGAATCTTTGATCTTTGGCTTGATGATCGTCAGAGGATGACGCCGAAGAAAGATGAAAGATGTTGCTATTTCGATGAGAAAAGTTGAAGATGAAGAGGGATGGAAAGTTGTGATGATGGAAGAGGTTGAGGTTGGAAAGGGGGAAAGGGAAAAGGGGATAAGGGGAAAGGGGGAAGAGATCCTCCTGTCGCGCTGTCAGACAGTAAACAAGCGAGGGCTGAAAAGCCCTATTGAGAGCAAGGCAGTGCTATTGTTGCTACAGCTATTGTTCTGCTGTTTGGGGGTTGGGGCCTCAACAGTCGTTTCACTTACAGCTCTCGTGAGGCTGTGTTGACACCGGGTTCTGAGCGCGTTGGTGAACCGGAACTCATCAAGCAGCCAAATCGTCCCATCTCTGGCTTTGACTCAACGCGTCCTCTCTATTGCCCCACTCTCAGCATTCACCACAATAGGCAGTCCTGTTAATGAAGGTGAATCAGAGGTAAAAGACCTGTGGTAGAGGCCGGAGATCTAATTCTTGAGTAGGTGAGCTATTCCGGGCAGCAGACTTGGCAGCCCCTTTTCTTTCTCATAGGCAGTAACATGATATATAGAAATCTCTGCAAGCTGAATCCATTTACGATAATTTAGGAAGGCAATGTGTATTCATAGATCATGAGAGTAAATCTTTTCAACTATATATCCACCTGGTCTGTTATGCTCCAGGCCCTGAAAGGCTGCTCAGTATTCAGAACTGCCGGAAACGATCAGGAGGTCTTTCAACACTAGTCATGATCTTTGTATGAAGCTATCCAACTTTATGACACTGCTTAATCTTTGTCTTACTCAGTCTTGAGAAGGCCATGGTGGCAAAGGTAAAGGCAGGATCCTTGCCATGAATCCAGGGGCTTACAAGCATTGTGTGAACACAAAAGCAAAAGGTGCCGTGAGTCATCTTTGTGTTGATGCTCGTGAGCAAGTTGGTGTTCTTGCAAGTCTAGAATTTGGCCGCACTTATTATACTTTTCGTCCAAATCCAGTAAACGCTTCTCGGCTTGAATATACGTATAGGACACTCTCTACTCAAGAATTCCTTGAACTGACACGTGGCTTCTATGAAATCAAACTTGCGCAATCTCTCGCATTCTCAATCCTTCCTAATAGTGCGATTATGCCATCATCTCGATTCTACCCTGGTTCTATCTATCTAGATTTGCTGAAGAGTTATCGCGATGTCACTTAATATCTGGCCTTGCAGCTCTGGTCGTAACGTCATGTTCGTGTGGTTGACAGCTCCCATCCATTTTGGACTTGCAGTCCGAAGGATGGTGGCGAGCCTTCTCACCAGACCCTTTCTTAGTCACTTCATGCTGGTAGCCACTTCAAAGACAGATTGCCAACTTGATGGGGAGCAGACGAACATACGAAAGCGAGAAGAGACTAATAGCCTAGTAGACGAGTGCCTGTCACAGTCAGCTATCTTGGTAGTCAGTGTGACTTGACACATGGTTGTTGCATGATGAGGCTGTACTACGAGGTTGTTAATCCATCAGACGAAGTGAAAGCTAGGCTTGTAGAAGGGGATACGAACTACTGAATATCTTGTCCCAGGCTGAATCGAAGCACGGCGAGGCTTTTTCGAAAGACGGTGCTAGACCACCGTAACAGATCCTTTCTGTCTCTCCAAGTCTGGATTTCAAACTACGAGCATCAGAGAGAGGCGCTGTCTTACGTACCATGTCGAATTTCACTCTCAAGGAGCCGTACGTGGCACATGCAACACTTTGGCTTGTAGCATGAGAGTGTTACTCGTGCTCTACAAGGAACCACAAAGTGCATCCGTCGCCTTGCGATCTGAGTGTTTGTCGGCCTTTCGCAATATCACAGACACACAAGGCGATGGCTTCGTTACTCATATTGGCGGTTTATTTTTATGACAATCCGTATGTAAGCCAGAGTGCAGTCTAAAATACCCGACCGAGACTTCTTGCGGACTTTTGCTCCGTCATTATCCCATTCCCATTTTCGTAACACGGCATCATTCCTCTCCACCCTGCATTCGCATCCCACCTTACAACTTCTGCATGGCGGCGATATCGGTGGACTGGACGTAGTCCTCGAAGCCCTGGATCTCCTCCTCGAGGTCGCTGACCGAGATCTTCTCGTCCTCGATGACCAGGTTGATCTGCAGCTTCTTGATACCGAAACCGACAGCAACGAGCGTAGAGGCACCCCAGACCAGACCATCCTTCTCAATACCACGGACGGCAGCCTCGAGGGCAGCCATGTCGGTCTCGTCATCTGCGATTGTTCTGTCAGTACAGGAGCATGGTAAAAGTGCGCGGATTCGAGGAGGCGCTTGAATCCTTGGGGGCAAACGGGGCTTGGAGAAAATGACTTACCCCAAGGCTTAACCTCCATAGTGACAATCGACTTAGCGGCGGGCTTGGGCTTGGCCTCCTTCTTCTTGCGGTACTCGGCCAGGCGCTCCTCACGGATGCGGGCAGCCTCGGCGTCCTCCTCCTCGTCGTCAGAGCCGAACAGGTCGACATCATCGTCCTCCTCCTCGGCAGCGGGGGCCTTGGCGGGGTTCAGGGTGACCTCGGCAGTCTCGGGGCCGTAGACGGTGTAGGGCTTGGTGGCATCGCCGGCCAGGGTGGAGAACTCATCCTCGTAGGTGGCGATGTGCTTGTACCAGCGGGCGGCATTGGGGTACTTGGCGGCCTCGGGGGCGGACTTCAGGGCCTTGAAGGTGGCGACATCGGCCTGGGAGGGAGTGTAGCTATGCGAAATTGCGCTGTCAGTGAGGGGTTTCGCACACGATTTGAGAAGCGGTGACGAGACATCGGAGAACGGCAAATTGGATCAGAAGTGCAACGAAGTGCTGGGTGTGTAATCATGCGCAGGTCTTGAGGCTGCTCAGCAACACGGACCATGATATATCATCATTGAAAGTGCAGAAGGGACGCGGTAGGATAGGAATTCGAGGAAGGGAGAAATCGCATACCCAACGATGTAGGAGCGGGTCTGGAGCCAGTTGTTCAGGACTGGGGGGCAATCTGTTAGCAGGCCGGTCGCAATGGGCGGAGATAGAGGGTAAATTGACTTACTGGCAAGGCCGGCGTCGGTGAGGATATCGGAGAAACCCATGTTTGCGGTGGTGATGTGGTGTCTTTTGAGGAAAACGGATGGACGTGGGAATCGGTAGTGGTGATGGGAAAGATTGATGTCGTGTCTGTTTAGAAAAGATTGCACACACAGCGCCGCCCGCCGATTTTTTTCTCGGGCAGAGCTCAAAACCCCACCTCCCGCCACTTTCCCTTTTCCACCGCCCGCCCGCCAAATTATCAGGCACCACCGCAGAACCACAGTGCACGCAACCCTAGCACGTGGGCGCCTAAGGCAGCAACTGGATTTTGAGCCCGCCACTCCACCTCAGTTGCTTATCAGTGCAATTGAAGAGGGGCAAGTGGAACACTATCAGCAAGGTACCTCCTGCTGTTTTGAACCCTGCATCCTTTGACAACAAAAATTCTTATCGATAAGCAAGAAGACCCTCGATAACCAGTCAACAAGGGTGGCATGGGGAGCATAGACATCGCCTTCTGAGTTGAAACAAAAGAGTACTCGCTATATGAAGATGCTACATGCCGTCCTGCGTGAATTCGGAGCAAACACAATCTTGGCATCCGGCCCATCCCTCAACACGAGCTGTCGTAGCCAGCTTTATCAGCACAGCGGCCTCAGGGCTACTGGACCTGCCCATATACGACATGGCTGGATGATGTGTTAGCAAAGACTCACTCATGAACTCGAAAGACAACTCACAAATCAAGCACGGCATGCACATGCGGATTCCTCAGGCTCTTCCGCACATCCACCAGCAGCGCCGTGACCTGCTCTTGGGTCCAGCCCAGCACGCCCGTATACAACCTCAGTGACAGACCCTCCAGTCCGCCATTGACCTGCATGTAATTCCACGTCCCGACTTCCTTGAGCACTGGATCTTTTGCCCAAGGGCCGATGGGAATCTTGTGCCGTTTGTGCACCACATTCTTGAAACCGGTGTCCCTGACCCAACCCTCGAGTTGCGATCCAGGGTTGGGGTCGCGACCGAGGGAGCGAGCCGCGTCCAGGAGAGTGGAGATCCAGACGAGCAGCGGGTCGTCTGGCCTCAGAGAGCCGTCGTCCGAATAGTACTGGAGATCAAAGTCTTGGAATTCGGCCCACCCGCCAGGATGCAGGTTACTGTTTCGTATCGTGAATACTTGCACTAGGAACAATATTCGCCGACATGGACTCCAAGGAAAAACTTACTCGTAGATGTTTCTCACCAACTTGGGCCAGTCAAGAATACTGGCAGCCATGTATCTGCAAAAGATCCAATCAAACTTGTAACCGTATAGCCAGTCGCTTTCGACATCGTCGACCTCAAATTTGACGTTGGGTGGCACAAAGTTAGGCATGTTGGCACTCAAGTCGTTGCCGACGATCTATACAAGTGTCAGAATGCAGTATTTGGGTATGGCTTTCCATTATACTGGCCGTTGCGTTCTCCAGCTCTTCGGCAATGGTGATAGCCCCTTAAACGGGTTAGCTGACTGCAGCACGATATCAAAAGTGCTATGTTTCAACGATCACCTACATATGCCGGTACCAGACCCTATATCAAGGACATTGTGGATCTTATCCTTCTCGATAGGGGCACAGTATAGCCCACCCGTGATCTTTGTCATAATCTCATGAAGCAGCAGCAGCCGGTCCATTTCCAGCTTTGGCCGGTGACAAGTTTGTCAGTCAACGATGCCCAGCCATTCAATTGCGGGATACTGAATGTCTTTCTCTTGGCTCACCTCGTCATTTGGCCGTGAGTATCCTAATCATGGTGTCAGTCATGAATGAAGCTCTGGTGGAGATCTCAAGCTGCTCACTGCCAGACCGGTACGCATGGTAGCGACGGCCATGTTCCATGGGGTAGTTTTGCACGCTGTCAGCTAGAGATGAAGAGTAGCTCGCCCTGGTTGGAGTGAAAGGGGTCAGCAATTGTGTATCAAGTCGCTATCGCTGGTCGGCCACCACTCACACGGATTCGCCAAGGGAAGAGTCATTATCATCAAACTTGTGGGATGAATCAGTTCACTGCGATGCCAACATGTACTTCGATATTGGGTTCCCGTACAAGATCGTCAACTTCAACCGATTGTGCCGAGATCACCGACACCGCCTCCGGCCCCTGAGCTGACGGTCCCGGCGCCGCTGCAGTCGCGGCGGCGGCCTGATCCTGTTCGGCCATCTTACGATATGAGCGTTGTTGCGAATGACCTTCCTCAAGGAGAAATCCTAAAAGATCTCGGTTGCGATTGTGCAAGAAGCGAGGTTTGGGTGCTCATCGCGAGATCCCGGCGAAAAGGCAACCTGGACCCCCAAACCGCCAAGATGGGACCCTCTTCTGCAACGATGGATGCGCCCACCAATAAGGCAGGACGTCCGCTGTGACAGGGAGGGAGGGCACAGGCGCCCGGTCATGGCCGGAAGTGGCTAGTCTAGAATGGTCTTTACGGGCAAACATCGCCGTGGAGGTGCAGGCAAACAAAAGGGAGGAAAGTGTATTTCAGAGGCTTGAAGGTTTTTACTGAATGGTGCTAGCATCCTGCTGTCATTGTGAGCACGTCCAAGTCGATATATCCAGCTTGGGGTTGAGGGCTGAACGCGCTGATCAGCGTTGGTGATGGAAATCTGCTGAGCAAGGGTATCCTTGGAGCTCTGGGACCAGTACGGAGAACGGGGCATCGATTACTGCAGTTTGCATGCATTGCAGAGCATTCAGGTCCCATCACTTGCCATTTGTAGCTTCTAGAATAATCGGCCACTTGTGGTGCTGAAACAGCGACACAGCTATCATTCTGACGTTCCAAGACGATTGAGTCTACAGTACGTTGCAGACGGGAGATTCTCGTATCTCTGCTTTCCCTACGCTGCGCAGCCTTGAAAATTTGGCAAGTCTGGCCAGGTAAACTGCTGCCAAGATTGCCGGAAGAAGGAGAAGCTTCTTCCAAGACGTCCCCGTCGATCAAAAGTCCAAGACGGGAGGCTTGACACACTAAAATACAAGTCGATGAGGTTATTTCAAGGACAGCCCACAAATTTGCGGGTGAGAGTGCGCTGACATCGAAGACTTTTTCCCTTCTAGCGTTGCGTGCTGGGTCACTAGCGATGATGCCATCGAGCCAAGAGCGCGGTAGTGGAGCACCTTCTTACCGCACTTGATGGGATTGCCGTTGGGCCTAACCACGACAGGAAGGTTGCTGCTCATGGCATTTGCAATTAGAGCCACCGAGCCCGTCATCTCGGGCCTTTCTACAATAAAAGACCTGCCCAGACTTTTCACGTCCTTCAACACCCTGGCATGCCTCAATACGGCACGGCTGTTTAAAAAGCTCGTCGAGCCTCGTCCTACAGCGCTTGCGATTGATCTCCTCCGTACAGTCATACCTGGGGAAGAACACACGCACACGGCACGGCACCATGTCAGACAGAACGGAGCCACAACACGCGACACCAGGCGATGCCGAGAAGGGCATCGGCGGCCATCCCGATCCCAATTTGCCCAAGTATGACGGCCCCGAATTCGAGGAACGAGCGCAGGAGGACCGCCTGGCTCGAAGTCTTTCGAACCGGCAGGTGCAGATGATCGCCATCGGAGGCACAATCGGCACTGGACTCTTTCTCGGCACGGGTAAGGCGCTCGCTACCGGCGGCCCAGCCTCGCTCCTCATCTGCTACCTGATCGTCGGCGCTATCGTCTACGTGACGATGATTAGTCTTGGAGAGATGGCTACGTTCATCCCCGTTGCCGGCAGTTTTTGCACGTTTGCAGGGTGAGTCGTCCACACCTCGGATCTCGGATTATGCCAAGACTGGATGGCAGCGCTGGTTAGGACCGACCAAACATACTGACAAGGCAACAGCCGCTTCGTCGATGATGCATTCGGATTTGCTTTGACTTGGAACTACTGGTTCAACGATGCTGTCTCGACAGGTTCCGATCTCGTGGCGCTGCAGCTCATCCTGCAGTACTGGAATGAGAACTTCCCCGGCTGGGCGTTCAGCCTAATCTTCTGGATACCCCTCGTTGCCAGCAACTTGATCGCCGTGCGTTTCTACGGAGAGCTGCAGTACTGGCTCAGTTTGTTGAAGATCATTACTATCATCGTGAGTTACTACTGTGCATACTGAGGGTCATGAATATTATTGACAATCTCCAGATTTTCTTCATCATGGGCATCCTCGCCAATGTTGGTGTCAACCCTGAGCATCGCTACATTGGAGGCGAGTATTGGCGACTGCCCGATGCACCCTTCGTGGGAGGCATCGGCGGCTTTGCCAGTGTTTTCGTTACCGCCGCTTTTGCTTGTAAGTCGTTTTCCTCACACTGAACAATTATATTAAAGGGCCAAATGCTGAATGAAATCAAGATGGTGGCACCGAGTCCATTGCTATCACGGCCGGAGAGACCAAGAACCCAGTCAAGAACCTGCCAAAGGTCGTGCGAAACGTCTTCTGGCGTATCCTGGTTTTCTAGTAAGCATATGCCAGCAGTGCGTGCTCCAAAGACACGCTACTCACCTCTTTTATAGTATTGGCACTGCCTTGATGATTGGCCTAAACGTCCCGTACAACTACCCCAAGCTCTCGAGCAAGTCGACCGTCACCTCACCATTCACCATCGTCTTCCAGACCGTCGGAGCCAAGGCAGCCGGCAGCTTCATCAACGCCGTCATCCTGACCAGTATTCTGTCCGCTGGCAACCACGCTCTCTTCGCTGGCGCTAGGCTGATGTACACTATGGGTGTCGACGGACACGCCCCGCGCTTCTTCGGCAGGCTGAACAAGCAGCAGGTCCCATGGGTCGCCGTCCTGGCCACCGGTGCCGTTGGAGGCCTCTGCTTCGGGTCCAGCTACATCGGCAGCGGCCAGCTGTGGAGCTGGCTGCAGAACATCGTCGGCGTCTCCAACCAGCTCAGCTGGCTGTCCATCGGCATCGCCTCGATCCGCTTCCGCCGGGGTCTCGCGGCCCAGGGCAAGACGCACCTGCTCGGCTACCGCAACTGGACCTACCCCTACGGGCCCTGGGCGTCGGTGCTGCTCAACGCCTTCCTCATCCTCATCCAGGGCTGGAGCTGCTTCAGCCCCAAATTCAACGCCGTCGACTTTGTCAGCTACTACATCGAGATCCCCGTTATGATCGTCATGTACGCTGCCTGGAAGCTCATCAAGAGGACCAAAATTGTCAACCTCGAGGAGATGGACCTGGTGACGGATGTGTACACTGTTGATGTGGTGGAGAGTGTCGAGGTGGATGAGAGGACGAGCACGAGGGAGAAGCTGAAGAATCTTGTTGGGTGGGTGTTCTAGATGGATATTCACGATAGATCGAATACGTGTGCACAATGTAGATCACGGGCCTTACGTACGAAGTTCCGTTTTCTTCATATGATTGTCCTAGATCTGCCAGTGAAGCTGTCCCATATCCACGCTTGCTGAAATGCTCAGGTACCTAATGCTCGCATCCAAAAAAGAAATTAATGACGGGACCCGTCAGTCGCCACTCGGATCCCCTATCTTTGGCACGGATCGGCCACAATTACTTGCGGTTGATGCCGGCAAGCTCACTCTGTCGTCGATTACAGTCAGCAACACATAGGTATGCAGGAGGATGGGCGTTCCAGTGCTTACGTGCATCAACTTGTTGGGGGTTCGGATGATGACTTCTGAATTAGTCTTCTATAGCATCACCAGCCTCCGTCAGTAACAGTCCTGCAATCTTCTCCACCAAAATGCTTTCGAGCACGTACCTCAATAGTGTAGGTCCCAGCGCCGAAGCGGCGGAACAGCAAGTCTTCCAGCTTGTCCATGTCGACTTTGTGCCTCTTGAGTTTCCTCGTGAAGTTGCCGTCCTTGACGACGTCTTTGCTCGTCCCGGTCGTCCCTGCGCTCAGGTTGGTGGACGACTGCCTCTCGGCGGGCTTCTTACCCTTCTTACCCTTGGGGCTCTTCGGCATGTTTGGTCGGGATAGTTCGGATTTGTTTGTGGGGTTGGGATTTTTCTAAGTGCTGTTGGTAGTGGATGCTGGGGAGCAGAGCAGCAGAAAAATGAGGGAATTTGTGAAATCTTGATGATTTATATACGGTTATGGAGGTTGTGACGAGATACTTGTCAGTGGCTGAGGCGGGCGGAGTGTGACGAGCCCTATTCATTGACAACTTGGAAATCATGGCAGTCGTAAGAACTCATGTTGCCTACCAAATGCCCAGTCATCAGTGTGCCGTGAAATGGACACCAGCATTGTCGGGCAGTGTGCCAGTACCCGTGTTCTCTTGGAATTCAATGACCAGGGGCCACAAATCAGAGACGACTAATCCCTGTATTTTGTTGAGAGACCAGTTTACGGCGCCAACTCTTGGGCTGGAGAAGCATACTTCTGAAAATCAGGAGGGATTGTTGAAATCTCTGTTCAGCCTCACCGTATCGAAATAATAAACCGAACACCTCAGCCGTGCATATACCGACCAATCACTGCCCTACCTCCTGCAGAGACGACGCACCAATTGACGGCGGCCACGACTCTGCAGCGTTACGTTTTTGAGGCAGCAAGGCAGCCTGATGACTGAACTTCATCCCACGACCAACAATCGCTGTATCTCATTAAGGGACCAATCCTTTCCTGACGCTCCAAATAAGTAACGACAATGGAGGCGTCATTGGTTCCATGCAAGTATCTTCCGCTTCGATTCAAAGACTCCATCCGCGTCGTCAAAATCCTTCCTAGCCGAGACCCAAATGGACCCATTCAGTGCGAGATTTCGCGCCGCCGACTATCCGACCCGAAGCTCGAGTACGAAGCTTTATCATACACGTGGGGTGACGCTAAAGATAGAGTACCCATTGAAATCAGAGGCTACACGACGACATCGCTCATGGTGACTCGAAATTGCCTCAGTGCTCTGAGAAACCTCCGTCAAGACAACGAGGTTCGCGTGATGTGGATCGACGCCATCTGCATCAACCAAGATGATCCGGCTGAAAGGTCCGCTCAAGTCCGCATGATGTATGACATCTTTTCCCGAGCCAAGAGAACCATGGTCTATGTTGGTGAAGCGTCGTTGGATAGCGAGGTGGTGCTTGATAGCTTAGATGATGCGATTCGACTCACTGGAATTGTTGATGTTAAGTCTTACGACTGGAAGTCCTATGACTGGAATTCTCAAGACTGGACCAAGCGGCGTTTGAGGTCCATCGCAAGGCTGGCTAAGCTAAGTCTTGTACCGGCTCTTGATGCTGTGCTGAACCGGCCATGGTTTAAACGTGTGTGGGTGTTACAGGAAATATATGCGAGCAAGTCTCCATGGATCATGTGCGGAGAACGTGCGGCACCTTGGAGGGTCTTGGAGAGGTGTGCCGTGGGTTATGCGAATAATAGGATCACAACAGGCCCAACACCGTTCGCACTCTATCTTCGTCCCGATGAAAATAGAGACCCGTGGGAACTTTTATTTGAGCATCTGATTGATACCCGACAAAATATGGCCACTGACCCCCGCGATAAAATCCTGGCCTTGAAGGCATTACTGGGTAACGGTCGAGATCAATTAGACCCGTTCGTTGATTATTCGATGACTACGGACGACCTGTACATGAACGTTGCTGCGAAGATGATGTCTAGATTAGGACTGCGATTGTTATGTGGCGTACGCCATCCACATATTCGACACATGCCCTCGTGGGTACCAGACTGGTCTCAGGGCACTCCTTTAAATTACGAATGGCGCCCGGACACCAGTCCACGGCCATTAACCTTTCCAGTTCATGCCTACAGTACATTGCCCCTTCAAAGGTAAGACGTCTAGCTGACAAGCCCCATCGTAACTCAAGATTGCTTATACTATGGTTTACGAGAGTTTAGAAACCCTGTCCAGCCCGTAACGCACGCTTTGCCTTGTGTTCTAAGAGTCGAAGGAATGCTACTGGGTAAAATCAAAGCATTGGGGGAAATGCTGTCCTTCAGCAATGTGAACGATGCAAAGGAGCGGTGTCTCGCAATCTGGCAGCAAGCGCAGGATCAGCCCAGAATCGTCACCGATGCTGAGATACCGCGTCTCCCTTTCATAGGATCATTCCTTGCAGGCAAGACAGACGCGTTCTAAACACAAAATCCACTAACTGACTTTAGTCTCGTTCAGCCACAAGCCACTGGACACTCTGGGACAAATTGTCGTTCTGTAGCAGGAACAAGATGATTGTAGGCTTAACTCTGTGAAACTCATCAAGCCAGTGCAACGCGCTCACTCGAACACTTTTCTTTTCGAATCAGGCGTCTATCGATGCCGAAAGCGACGATGATGAGAAAGAGAACTATTACGAAGCTTTCCATCGTTGTCGAGCCTTTATAATGGATGATACACATGTAGGAATAGCCCCGGATGCAGCAGTGGAGTCGGACCTTGTTTTCATCATCAAGGGAGGCCTTTCGGCCTGTATCCTTCGTCAAACAACTAGAGGTTCGTTTCGCCTGATCAGCGGTGACTGCTACGTGGTGAACGTGGAGTGGCCAAATTTCCCTTACCCCGATGGGGATGGTGATGATTTCAACGATCCGGACTTCGAACCGTTGGAGATTTGCTAGGGTGACATCCTTTGACAATTGGAACTTATTGGGTATCTCTGCGCCTGGGTGCTTATTTATGTAGGCAGCTTCAGGAAGTCCTTCCCAACCCTGGCCGCAATCACTTCACTTGCATAACACCCTACGGCAATTGGCTACATGCGCTTGGAACAGCAGTCTGAGCCTGCAAAATGTTGCAGGAGAATGGGCGATTTGAATGCGATAATTCTGCATGTGTTAGTGGACTGCACCAGGGATTGGAAGCGAGTGCATACTCATAGCTTGGCAATTCAACGTGTACTTACAAGCGGGAACGGAGCACCGAACCGAGCCGGTTTTCTTGCCCTTTCGGAGCCCCGAGCCCAGAATGGGAATTTGATACAATCATTTGTCCAAGCTGTTAATCTAGTCGCTCAATCTATCACACCTGTGTACATAAAATGGAGCCATAGCAAGGATCATCATATGTGGATGTATGGTCGCCTATTTAACAAGCTCGATGGACTGAGCCGAGGGGCTACAGCAAAACGGGCGATTGTAGCGCAATATTGCACCGGATCAGGCATTGTGGAAGTTTATTCTCAGCAGGTCGATTGCATTCGCGCGGGAAATTTTCATCAGATCGGTCTTGTCAATCGTGGCATCAAGGCCTTCCAACCACTTGTTCCCGTCCTCGAGCGGTGCGTAAGGATCTACACATCGTCAATCAAATAACGCATAACAACAAAGAAGACTTCTCGATGGATCACTCACAATCAACGCTATACAAGATACGATCGACGCCGAGAGTCTTCAAGTGCATTTGCAGGAGATCTAGCCAAAGTCAGAGATCATTCATGACATAACATAACGAAGCTCGCTTCGAATGGTGGAAGCCATACCTGTGTTGAAATCGCCACTTGTGGTCTCCCATATATTGTGCTTGAAGTCTGGACGGTTTTGATTCCCAGTAAGTTACGGTTTCCTAAGGACAAGCCAGAAGGAGTGGCATGGTACGCACAGTAGCTAACGTTGTGTTGGAAGGAGAGTTCTCCATATGCTCTGTCGTTTGCCCCTACGAGATTGTTATGTCATGGTCATTTGGACGATTCGGAGCCTTAGGTGCAAACCTACATTGCGTGCTATGAGCATTGTCAGTCAAAAATAACGGTATGGGTAAAGTGTAGGAGACTGTCTACTCACTCTTGTCGAACAAAATCGCTCGGAAGATGCTCTCCCATCTAGATCATTATTAGTCAAACCAGGTTCTGGGGCGCACTGGCTGTCCGTGATCAACATACATGGCCGACAAGGCTATATGAAATTCATTAGCTTCCTGAAAGGAAAACGTTGTCAATAGCGACACAACTCACGTTTTCAGCTTTGGAAATCGATCGAAGATGCCGGTGACCATGAGACGAAGTAGATGAGTAGATACGGCATTCGAAAACTCGTTCAACGCCTGCGCATGCTCGGCATTTGCGTAGATCTTGGCGTGGAACGCGTCCGGAGGTGGAGGGTGGAGATATAGCGGCACATCAAGCTCCTCGAGTTTGCTCCAGAATACATCGAATGATGGGTCGTCGTAGTAATGGAAGTTGCCGTCACCAAATGACTGGTAGTTATCTGTCGGGGAACAGCATTAACTGCTGCTCGCCGGAAGCAAGGGTTGACAGGTAACGTACATGTCATGGCCCCTAGAAAGCCATACTGCTGTCTCGTTAGCCCCCTCAGCTTCTTCATCTCTCTTTTCGCCGCTTCAAGAAAGAGCTTACCTTCTTTGCCACACGTTCAAGCTCCTCAGCCGCCTGTGAGCCATTGTGCTTGGACAGCATAGCCAAGGCGCCAAACCGTTCTGTGTTGTTCTTGATGTTCTCGTACAAATAGTCGTTTGCCCACGAGGCAGTAAACTCTGCAATGTCAGAGTCGTTGATCGCTTGTGTACCCGGAGCTGTGTGTGAGATAACCATGTACTGGATGACGAGCTTGTTCATCTTCTAGAGCCGTATGGGGCCCAGGTCGACAAACTGCTCGACCAGCTGGTCCATCGTCAGACTCGGAGGAGGAGTAGAGTACCGAATGCCTGCTGTCAGGTTCGGGATGGAGTAGGCCTCTTCCAGCACGATCTTGCTGCGCTTCCATGAGTGGCATGCGCTGGCACGTGCAAGGCTAGCCATGACACCGCGAGTAGTTGTCATCAGGACGAGCTTCATGATGAAGGTCTGATCATAAGCCTTTCGAACCGTGCAAATTCGATAAAGCGCGCAGGAAGGCGTAGCAGACGCAGCTCTGGCTCCGGAAAGGTGCCTGAGAAATCATTCTATGTCGATCGTACTCCGTGAAATATGAATGGCCCGGCCCTCCACAACCCGCATGCTGCTCCACTTCCTTCAATCGCGGAACCCCAGCGGAGCCCCGAAGCCCCGAACCGAGATGAGACAGGGGACCCCTTCCTTTGCGGGGACGAGGAAGACCGGGGTGAGATCGTTCGGGTCTGGGCATGGGAATAGCGCCTTGTCGAGCGGGATGCCTCGGCCGAGGTATGGGAGAGTATTCCGCTGACTCTGGACACTGTGGTGGTTAGTTGATATCGGAACGTTGATGTTCTGTACGCAACGAAGTCTGTGAAGCCATGTCGGTATTCACGGACTGCTGTCAATGGCTTTGACTGTTTTTGGGTCTTGGAACAATCTGCTCGTTGTAAAAGTTGAAATTGCGAACTCTCATCTCAACAGACTGAATCACGCCAAAATCCTCGTGCAACTAACGAGGTGAATGGCCAAGACCGTAAGATGGCTTCGATGAAAGAAGCAAACTCAATTCAAGGCTGTGCTGCTCTAGGTGCTTATCACATGCATGCCACCTGTCTCGCTTTTCTTGAGCACGTTATCTAAACTTTGTTATGTTTTGTTGCTGACAGTGTACCTAGATTCTGTCTTCATGCTTCAAGAACTCTACAAGACTAGTTGTCGCTACCCCGAGCTTGTCGTTGTCCAGCTTCTTCGGGGTCCATGTGCCGTCAGCGATGTACAGATGATAGAACCAGCCAATGTAATCCCAGTAGCTGCTCAGAGAACCCTCCTTCCGTTCTTTCATTGCCTTGGCACGCAGATCCTCAACAGTGCCACGCTTCCTGAGCTGCACTTGAGTCCCCTTCGCTTCTTCGAGCATACCAGCAATCTGCCTGATGTTGCCTGATCCCGAACGAACATCCCAATATCCACCCCCGACAGCATCGTCTCGAAGAGCGATCTCCGCAGTGAACTCGGCGGCATCTTTCTCAGTCGTCCAGGACCAGACCTCCTCGCCGGTACCCCAGACGTCCAGGGTACGAGACTTGGGGTCCCAGAATCCTCCATTGTCAGGCCGAAAGTCTCCATGCCCGGGGATGGAGAACAGGACCTCAGCGAATGCCCCTGAGAAGATGTAAATGGGCTTGATGCTGGAGGTCTTGGCAGCTTGGCAGTGAAACATGATGTGTCCGTCGTAGGACTCGAGCATGCCCAATGGCATCCTCGTCCAGTCGCAGCTAAACGCCCCGGCAACGAACCGCTTCACGCCAGCCCGCTCGGCTGCCCGTAGCAAAAGAAGTTGACCGTCCAGCTGCAGCTCTGGGATACCCTGGTAGGCACAAATTACACAGTCGACGCCTACGCAGGCACGATCGAGGGCCTCGATGTCGTAGTAGTTGCGCGACTCGACAAAACTTTCTAGACGTGCGAGTTTCGAGGAACCCATCTTGTTTGGATTGCGGCCGAGACCGCGGACTTGTTGGCCGCGGGCTAGCAAGCTGTTGACCAAATGCTGGCCCAAGTTCCCGGTGGCCCCTGCGATGAGGAATAGCATGTTGCTCAACAAGGGTCTTCGGATCCTAGAATGGAGTGAGTATTCGAGAGGATCCACGAAAGACCGTATAAGAGGATTTAAGGTTATTTCAAAGTCTGATGATTGAGAAAATGTTCAATCATCTTATCTTATATTGACTTATATATGTGTCTTCGTCAACATCGGTGTTCGGTGGAGATGATTTGTCCGATTCGATTGTTAAGCAAGCTGCATTTGGTCCATTCGAAATACAGTCGATCCCCCAGCTTTTCTGTCTCGATTTCGAGCCCACTTTCTCCGCAACTGATACCGGAACTCACAGCGCGAGTAACTGGGACATCATTTTCAGTTCATCTATTCCAATTCGCTATCTATCATCCGGAAAGCTAACCAATTTTGATGCGACAACAGTAAGCTAATCATTCAGCCATTCATTTCATCAGGCAATCTCGGCCTCGATGAGCATCTCGTACTCCTGCGGGTCAGGCCAGTAGTTCACAATCTTGAACCCGGCGCCCGTAAGCAGGTTCTCCCACTGCTCCTTGGTGCGCTCCGACGCCGACAGCAGCGACATCATGTTGACGTCCATGGTCGTCTGGCTGATACTCGCCCCCGTCGGCGGCAGCACGATATCATACACAAACAGCTTGGAGTAGCCCTTGGTCATGGCGTCCCTCGTGTTCTTCAACAGCTCCGTCGCCTTGGCATCGGGCCAGTCGTGCAGGACCGCGTGCATAAAGTACGCCCGGCTGCCCTTCACAGGCTGCGGTAGGAAGAAGTCGTGCGCCATGGCCTTGATGACCTTGGTGTCGACGTTGGCGCGCGCGATGATCTCGGGCAGGTCCTGCAGGACGAGCGAGCCGGCCGGCAGGTCGGGCTGGGCCTTGAGCACGTGCGAGATGTCGATGCCCGTGTTGCCGCCGAGGTCGACGACGAGCGGGGCGCCGCCGTCGAGCTTGGCGCCGTCGAGCAGCTTGCTCGGGTCGTAGAGCTTGGTCCAGGGGGTCTTCCACGCGGTCCAGGCCTCCATGTGGCCTGTGAAGGCCTCGTAGTAGTCTGGGCTCTTTTGCAGGCGGCCGAAGAAATTGAGACCGTCTGGGTCGGCGCCGGAGTGGTTGTTGTTCTCTGGCGCCGTGGGCTCCTTGTACCCGGTCTGGGCCAGGTACTTGGGCAAGTTGAGGCCGCAGAGGATGTACTGGTTCTTACTGCGAGGGATGTCAGATCAAAGCACACTCGTGGATGTTGGGTAGAGAAACATACGCGGCTTCAAGCGAGGCCCGGACTTTAGTGCTCTCGTCGCCAATGGCTAGCGAGAACGGCGTGGGCTTGAACTTGTCCACCTCGGTCTCCTCGACAACGTTGAATGCCGCCATTAGGCGGAACAGTCGACCTATATGGGCAATATGAGCATTGGCCATAGATAAGAACGTCTCGGGTACTACTCACGCAGTAGGTTTGGCTCGACCTCTGTCTTGCAGAGCTTCACCAGTTCATCGAGGGACTTCTCAGAGCCTCCATCGCCAGTCCAGGCCTTCCAGAGGCCGAGATCAATGCACGTCTGGAGAGCAGCAAAGATCACAGGGTGCTCAAAGCAGAATCCCCAGGCCCGCTCGTACGGGGACTCCACGCGGGCAAGGAGTCTGCGAGCTGCCGCACGAACACGCAAGCGTTCCACCTCGCTGCTGAAGGAGGCTTGGCTTACGCCATCCAGCACCGAGATGATGTCCTTTGACTCCAGGGAGGCCATGTTGCGCCAAGGAATGAGAGCTATTAGGGTTCTGACGTTGGCAAAATGAACATATAGTGGGCGGACGCAGGTGAGACAAGCTCGGAATATGGATTACATCCTCATCTCAGTCGTTCATGACCTCTCTGAACCTGAATTTATACATTTCGACCCGGACCACACCGCTCGGATCCGACCAACGTCGATGTGGAGCATCTCTGTGGGAGAAAACGTGCGGAGCGCGTGGCTGCCACGCTGGAGGACCCTTGACCATGCATAACGACAGATCAGGAGAAAGGAGAAGAAGTATCCTGGTGCGGCCTTCAAGTTACCCCATCCCCGCTGGAGAGTCCATGTTGCGCATGCCAGGTATGTTGATAAGGAGGGGAGGCTGGGATGTTACGATAGTTCTACATATGTCGCATCACTAATGTGTCGAGGCGAGCAGCTATCGCCAAGGAGAGGCGTGATATGCACGTATGAGGTATTTCCGAGTGCCAGGCGGAGATGATTCGATGTTGAAATACTGATTCCGGCAGGTGTAGGGATGCATCGGGCTTGTTCCGCGAAAGACAGTCGTAGCAACTAACGAATGCCCACAGATTTTGGGGGTTCTGGTGGGAGCTCTGCAACGTCGATCCCTACTCCAAATTCTATATTTGCACCTTGATGCAGAGAACGCACATAATGATGCAGACTCTGGTCCCAATACCCTGGTCTGCCCCTGAGTCTGGCTCTGCAGGCAGTTAGACACATTTACCTCATAATTTCGACTCGAAGAAGGACAGTAAAGAGCACTCCGTTGGATCTTGAACGGGATCACATCATCTATGATATGGAGTAAGTAATCATCTTGGGTAGACTTGTCTAGAGCAAGGAGCCAAATACGCGTATGCACAAAGCCATGGAAGGTTCGTCCAGTGATAGTCGACTGTGGAATGTCTTGGTACACGACTCGTCGATCTTCAATGAACCGCTTGCGCAACCGAACAGCAGATCATCGCCAAACATACCTTGTTGACCGCTGGCTGGATGCGGTACCCCCCTTGCTACTTAGCATGAAAAGAAGGTTAGTGTTTGCGCTTGGCAACGCTGGATCCGGGTTGCAGCGATGCTACATCATATTGCATGCGAGTGGTTTCAGCATATCCACCGCTCACCTGATTTGGTCTGGCTGCGGGACAAACAACGTTTTGGTGTAAGATTTGCTCGCCTTATTATCCTGACCTGTGCAAAACATCTGGGGGAACCAATCCGTCGCCGTTGGGAGTCAATATGACGAATATGTACTCGCTTGACATGCTGCTGAACAAAGGCCGTGCCGTGCAGAGCTGGAAGCCGAGTCTCCCGCAAGCCCCTTGTCCTTTATCGAGATCGACAGAACACTGGAGAGCTTGAATTCGCCAGGGGCTTCAGCATTGAGCACATTGTGGTGGAGCCGACAAGGGTTCGGAATGTTTACGCGAACAACGCAAAGTGATCCCCTGCAGCTCCGCCGAGCTGGCTGGAGAACCATGCATGGGCGCCATGCTGATAGGTCAGGATCTTCTACAGCCCCTCAGTGTTGGTCGACTGCAAGGTACGGGCCGTTGAAACCGGTGCACTAGCAGTCACAAGTGCGAAAAAAAGCAATCATTCAAGAGACTGCTGATCTTTGTGATATGTTGGCTCATATTTCGCGGTCCAATGTTTTGGCTTATGTATGTGCGTCCTCGGATAGCCCAACAGGCCTCCTTCTAATAGGCAACGCTGGGCACCTTAAGAGGTAACTAGCTGACCCCCAGTGAGCTCTAAGTCATGGATGAATAGTGATAGACATGGTTATGGGTACAGTGACCCAATTGGAACAGATTGGCATCATGCATCTGTGCTGAAGCCAAGGCGAGCTCTCAGTGCCGAACCAGGTATTGTCTCGCTGTGCCTATGCTGGACACTTCGCCCTGTGGAGAAAGCTTCAGGGGCCAACATGCAAGTCGGTAGGTGTCTTGCCATCGTTTGCTTGCCGATGTGACGTCCCTAGAGCACGGCGAGTTTCACGACACTGGGTCTCGAAAATCTTTGCTGCGTCTGCGCTGGTATCGCCGTTTAAGTTCCGTACCCGGTCATACGGCACTCCCTTGAACAATCCCCCATTAGGCCGGTCGCCGAACTGAGAGAAGCGGAAGAGGTCAGGCAGCCAATGCTCTCACACGACTCGCCATGCATTGTCTCCGACTGAAATGGGTGGACTCGTACGAGTCGAGGGATCAGCAATGGGTCCAACAAGCCGAAAAAGTATTCTGACAGGTCGTCCACCTGCGGTAGTACGGAGAAGACATGGGCCCCGGCAGCTCATGGCCACTGTAGAGTTGATAACAGAGCGCCCCCAACTCTTCTCGACCTGCCAGGAGAGAAGGAGGTCTTGATAGTAGTGGTGGCAGTATTTTCATTCTTTTCCAATTCTTGCAGCCTCTCCTTTCAACACGCCAGCGAGACAACAACGCGCGTGCTCAACATCTCGAGAAACCCAACATAGTTCAGTTGCAGAATGACGCAGTACTATGGAGGCCTCGGGCCCATGACCAACGCCGTTCTGTGGGTAGAAGCGGTCATCTTCTTCATCTTCGTTGCCCTGAGGATCTACACCCGCAAGGTCATTCTAAACTCCATCGGCGCGGATGACTATCTAGTTCTTGTTGCTTTGGTAAGGCTGCACTTGAAGTTGATCCGGGCTTCCTGTTGACTAACACCCCTGGGCGCACAGGTTCTTCAAATCGTGTACACGGCGCTCGTCCATGTGGCGTCCAATTATGGCCTTGGGCGACTGGCCTCTGAAGTGGGAGATATGGACGTCTACTTCACTGCTGTCAAGTGGGAGCTGTTCAGCCAGGTCGCCGGTATCTTGGTCATTGGGGTAGGAAAGTGCGCCGTGGGCATCTTTCTTCTGCGCATCGTTCGGAACAAGATTCAGATCGGCTTCATCTGGGCTTTTATCGCGGGGACCATTTTCATCACGCTCTTTGCCGCCATCACCGTCGTCGCCCGGTGTACCCCAGTCGAGCTGTCCTGGAATCCTACTGTCCCTGGCCACTGCGCTTTTGATTTCTCCCCCATCGGTCTGACGGTTGGTTGTAAGTGTCTTCATGAAAGGAAATAGCCATTGGGCATGACTGACAAGAGTGCAGGTTGGTTTGTCATCGCCGACTTCGCCTTTGCCATCCTGCCTTGGTTCGTCGTGTGGGGTCTTAACATGAAGCGTAAGGAGAAGATCACTGTCGCCTGCGGTCTCAGTCTCGGTGTCTTGTTAGTGTTATTCACATCTCGAATCCTTCCACATTGAAGCTGACTTACGCTTCAGCGCCGGAGTTTGCGGTATTGTCCGAACAGTCGCCCTCAACGGTTTGAACGCACAGGAGTACATCCGTACGTAATACACTCTCCCCTGATAAAGCACCACTAACTCTTGCCTCTTCCACAGTCGACACCGTCCCCATGCTCATCTGGTCCGCCACCGAGAGCACCGTGACCATCATGTGCTCGTCGATCCCCGTCCTGCGCCCGCTCTACGTGCGCTTCCGCTACGGCAGCAAGGGCGACAGCAGCTCCGGCGGCGGCACCGGCGGCAACAGCTCCTACAAGCTGCCCATGTACGGCAACCACAGCGGCGCCGGGCGCAACAAGTACGGGCTCGGCTCGACGGCGGGCGTCGAGTCCCACGGCAGCAAGCACGACCATTACAAGGCTGCCGGGCCCGCGCACCAGGCCGTCATCACGACGTACAGCGGGGACAACGCCAGCGACGAGAGCATCCTGCGCGACGCCAAGGCCCAGGAGGCCAATGGTGGTGGGATGCGCGGTGGGATCACGCGGACGGACGAGGTTTCGGTCAGCTATGGGTCGTATGCGAAGCAGACTCGGTAGAGAGGTTTGGATCCAAAAAATTACTCCTTTTTGTAATAAAAAAGGGGTCGTGGACATAGCGACGATGTAATTTTTTTAATTTCTTTTTTGGGGTTGGTGTTTTGGTCGACGGACGCGACTTCTTCAACAATGGCTGGCTGGCTGCCTTCGCACAATAGTATTCACCAACCACTCAATTGACCTAGAAGCCTATTCAAATTTTGAGCTTAACGGTGAAAATATCGTGAAGGCGAATGCCTATTTATTGCTAACGAAGCATCTCATCTTTCATCATCCTAGAATCAACCTTCACCTTTCGCTTGAAACTTGCAGAACGGTCCGGCTACCTTCACACAGCATCTCGATCGATCATCATTCGTCATCATCGCAACGCAATCATGGAACCCGCCGGCTCGCGACAATTCGAGCGTTTCTTTGCGGAATGGGCTTCAATACAGCGAGACTACGTAACGAAAGAGACAGGACTCATCAACATGTTGGCCAAGGCCTCGAGACGCACCGCGATCCAGGGCAAGGGTCTCAACAAAGGCAAGCCTGGCCAGGAGAGACTGCAGCATTTCCTGTGGCGTCTGTGCCTACATCTTTTTCAGAATTTACGCGCTGAGACAGCCGCAGCGGGCGACCTAGCCTCCGCTTGCTTGGCTGCCACCTTTCTCGACGAGCTCAAAGATGTCGAGCCCAGAGGATGGAATCTCCCCGGCCTGAAGCCGCAGCCTACCGTCTCGCGCAGCAAATTGCGTAAGATAAAGCAGGCTTTGACTCTTGAAGAAGCTCTGAAATGCACCTTTGGCGCGTTTAGGCTACCCAAGGAGAAGGCTGCAACACCTATCACCGCCCCACAATCGCAGACACACCAACCGTGCCATCAGAAGCCGAAGAGACAGCGAGGAACCACTATCTTCACATCGCAGGTCCTAGCGATTCGGACTAAAGCGCTCCTCAACCTCTCAGAAAATAAGCCGCCTCCGACAGCAGCTCCTCAGCTCACACCCGACGTATTCATGCAAAAGTCATTAGAGTCTGAAACCGATATGGGCATGCACGATCTGCCATTGCACCCGGAAATTATGAGCTGGATGTCAAACAACCACTTCGCCACCGATACGGTGCCAAAGACATCGATTGAGAGTCGATTGTCTAGCACCAGAAGGAGGAGGAGGCAGCAAAAGGGCGGTAGCCGCAAGGAGTGAAGCTTGTCCCGGGCTCGGGAAGGAAAGGTGCGGTGGGGGTTGGGCCCTACGACAGAGGAAGGTCCGTCACCAGGGCGTGCTTCGGATTCAAGGCTAGAAGAGGATCTTGGTTCATGATCGGAAAAAGAGGGGCGCTTTTCATTCATGAGTGGAACTGGAGTTCAGTTTGGGACGTACATATCACGGGGCTTGGCATGACACTCAACTTTTCAATCGATTAGGCACTACGAGACTCGTTCTTCAGCGAAGGCACAGCAAGCCTTGAATAGAATCTTTACCAGGAATCATAACTGGGTCTGCCTTGATGAAATTACTACGCTGTAGTGGCGTCCTTTGACTACTCATCCTCTTTCAAGATTCACACAATCGAGCCACTTTGAGTTGCGTTTCCTGCTACTCCACCCTTGGACTGATCCTTCTCAAAGCCCTCCTTGTTCGTGCTGTATTTCCGTCAGTTTGATCCTCATTCTTTTCTCCGGCGCAGCAACTTACCCGTCTTCCGGAACGCTGACCGCATGTATCATTTGCAAGTGGTGCTGCCTTGCGGTCTTGTGCGCATTCCACCAGGGCCCCTTGAACACCTCGTCAAGATGCTCCATGGACAGGCCGGCGGTCTCGGGGACCGCGAAGTAGACGTAAACAAGCGAGATAAGACACCACCTTGCAAAGAAGATGAAGGCACCCCAGTCATTCATGCTGCTCAGGATTGAAGGAGTCGCCCGCAAAATAGCGAAGAAGAAGAGCCAGTGAAACGCCTGTGACAGCGCGGATCCAAAGGATCGGATGTTGTTGGGCCACAGCTCGGCGCCGAAGACGTACGGGAGGATGAGAAGCCCTATTAACTCAGCGATTAGCTCATACTGACATATGTAGATCTCTCAACTATTCTGGCTGTTTGTGATACTCACCGACAGCAGAGCCAAAGCCATGGAGAAAGATTGCGGCAATGGCAGCTTCCCCAGAGCCGGGCGCCACATCGCCCGCCTTGCGGTACTTGAGAAAGACACCGAGGTAGATATCCGAGATCATCTGCACGGTGATGCCGACGAACAGCGACGCGCGGCGCCCGAGCGCGTCGACAAAGAAGAAGGAGGCGATGAGCGTGTAGAAGAACTTGGCCAGCGAGTACATGCTCGACAGGAAGAGCGAGTTGGCCCTGTCGGCGCCGTTGCCCACGCCGATCATGGAGAGGATGGGCACGAGGTAGCTCGTGACCGAGTTGGCGCCCGAGAGCTGCGCCAGGGCGTACGCCACGACGGACTGCTGCACGCGCCGCAGGTTGGCGGGCACGGTGAACGCCTCCCGCAGGACGACCTTGATGTTTGAGCCGCCACCCGCGGGGTTGTAGGCGGCGTGCTCGGCCTCGATCTGCGCGCGGATGTCGCGCAGCTCGGCCGCGACGCGCGGGTGGTCGGCGGGCAGGCCGCGCAGGGCGCACAGGGTCCGGACGCCCTCGTCCTCGCGGCCCACGAGCATCAGCCACCGGGGCGACTCGTAGGCGAAGAAGCTGGCCAGGACGACGAGGGCGGCGACGATGGTCGGCGTGAAGAAGACGACCTGGTACTGTATGTGCGTTGCGGGCAGGTGGAGGTACGACGCGTAGACGGTGAGGGTGCTGACGGTCAGGCTGAGCAGGAGGACGACGCCGAACCAGACGCTGAGCAGCCCGCGGGTCTCGGTCGGGGCGATCTCGACGATGGACATCGGGCCCGTCACCGTCAGGGGGCCGATCCCGAGGCCGGAGATGAAGCGGGCTGCTATCAGGACGCCCATGCGGCCGTTGGAAAAGGTGGCGACGAGCTGTCCAACGATCCATATCACAAAATAGATGCGCATAGACCAGAGGCGACCGACTCTGTCATTGATGAGGAAGGAGAACAGAGAACCGGCGCCGGCAGAGAGGTATACGAAGGAGATGAAGTTTGTGACCTCGGCTGGATTGGCGGCCGAGGTGATTCCAAACGCCTTGGAGAAGCCGGGTAGCGACGGGATGACGGAGCTAGATCCCTGATCCCAAGCTGTATATGTCAGCGAAATGTTTGAGATAGAGGAGTGTTGCCATGCTTATGCGACCTTCGCCGGAGGGAGTGGATTATTGACATACTGATGCTCATCGCCGTCATGGCATACAGTGCCACGGAGAGCAGCATGGGCCGACTCAAGATCACCTCGCGAGGGGCTTGGCGGATGCTCTTGGCATACATCGCGATGGTAGAGTTGGCGAAGAACTTGGAGAGGGCCATGTCGAGTGGTCACTGCGTTCGATCTGGGATGGTCTTCTTGATAGTAGTTGACCCTCCTGGGCTATCCGCTGTCCGGATGGGTTGGGTTCTTTGTATTTGTAGGATGACCCATGGCCATCGTAGCCTTGCTCATTGGTTTATCATGATCCTTGCCATGAATCTGGGGTATCTGCTTTCCCCGGGGTTGCATGTGTGTTATCGATGCACCCTGGTTACTCCGTGGGTCTTTGGATTGGTTGGAGGCAGTAACTAGCTGGATCCTGATAACGAGGGCCGTTAGCGTTGCCAAGCATCGGAAGAACACGACGACTTGGTGCAAGGACGGCCTCGGCGCTACCCCGTCTCCAGAGCGCGATACGTAACCTGCGTGTTCTTCCGTACTCAAAAATGGGCTAGCTGTCGGCAATGTGCCGGGTATCAATTCCGACCTGCAACTTTGAGCCAGGGGCAGCTAGCGGCTAGGTTGTCCATCATGCCAACGAGAGGTCTAGTGAAGTGATCACCTGGCAGGCAAGATATCCTGTTCATGGGTCATCGTCGTTGTTATTCACTACATCTTTAGCTATGAGTCCAGATGAGAAGTACACTATCCCCCGCCTATCGTTGCTCAATCTCAAACGTAATACCCGGGCACAGTTCGATAACGCGCGGACTAGACTGGGTGCCCAACAACTTGACCCTGATGTGGCCGAGGGCTTGCCCAGGAGCGTCCGCTCTAAGCAGTACTGCTTGCCGACCCTCCTGCGACGCAGAATGAACTTCAAACTCCCATGCCTGCTGCTGCTCCTCCCCAGCATTTGCCCCATGAATCGCATTGTAGGTCTTCCTCAAAGGAGTGTAAAGAGAGGACGGGACTGTGACTGTCAGTCCTGCAACACCTCGAATTCCGCTGGGATGTGACACGTTGTCCTTGTCGAGATAAGGCACCCGCCAAGCGCGAGGTGTCTTATCGAGGCACCAGAACGGAAGTGCACCAGTCAGACGACCAGTCCCAGGAGGTGGTTTGACCAGTGCGACACTCCACTCGAGCTTCGTGCCGTCGGGCTTAATCCTTCCCCCAGGCGTCGGAGTGTTGTAGGCGAAGCCTGTGCTTGCAAGCTTGACTCTTTCATCAATGAGATCGAATGCTGCGGGTTCCTTCAGCGTGTAGGCCCAGTCGACGATGGTGCCCTCGGGCAAGTGACCCCATCGATGAGCTCTTCGGGCTTCTTCAGTGGCAGCCGGGTTCCAGGCAACGATCTCCAGGTAGCACCCATCCGCAAATATGATGAGCTTGTTGACAGTGACGCCAGCTGTGCTACCTCCGCCGTCAGTGACGGTCAACAGGTGTTCAAGCTTTTTAAGCAATCCCTGGAGAGTTTCGTGAGAAACGAGAATGACAATGTGGTCCAAGATGGGTCGGGCGACGTTGTTCTCAGCCATTTTGATGGACAGACACAGAGATTGAAGTCTTTAGAAGAGTTTCAGCGATGTGATGGTCGAAAAGTAGAAGAACCGATCCAATTGTACCACGATCTCGAGTTCCACTTGAGGATTTTACCACGGGACAGGTCCCCGATTGTACGGTTTGTATCGATAGGTCAGGCGGAAGAACACGAGATGCGCTTTGTTCGGGTCAGGACAGAGTGCACCCCTGGGCTGTGTTCAACATTGGCGTAGCGACCTTTGATTTGAAAGCTTCTTTCTCTTTGTTTCGTTTTGGGGAATAATCATCACAAGAGCTGAGTATCACTGAAAAAAACCAATCACATTATTCATATCTAATTGCACAACATTCAAGCATTTGCACACTCTACTCCAGGATATGGGTTGTTAGAGTTTCGCCTTGTCCCTTGAGTCACCTAAAATGAGCTCCTCGTCAAGATACAGTCGTTGGTTCTGCAACGCCCTTGGGCTATCTTTTCCCAGCATAAGTTGGTTGATCGGACGGCTGCCGGCACTCACCTTCCTCCACCTCCATTGCACCAGACAGTCCGTATCTATGCCCATGATGCGATCGACGACGTATTTACCAATAGTCGGAAAGAACATGAACGCATGGCCACTGCCACCCGTGGCGACCATGAGCCCCGGCCGGCCCGGAACAGCGTCCACGGCAAAGTGGTTGTCAAAGGTGTCGTTGTACCAACACAGCCGCGTAAAGGAAATATCGAGTCCTTCTCTCCCGAGCTCGGGCAGACACTCGTTGAGAAAGCCTCGTATCCTGGTCAAGGCCTCGGCCGGGACCCTCGTGATGGACTCCGGGGATGACCATCGGGTGACCGGTACGCTCCGCCTCGGCTGCGGGTTCGTGTATTTCGTGCCCCTGTATCCGATCTTGAGCAGGCCATTCTCGTCTCGCGGAAAGCCATAGAGCCCTCCATCGGCTCCGTCCCTCATCTTGTATGTCCATGTCGGAAAGTTGGAGGGCGCAAAGCGTTCGAAGAGCGGGGATGTGCGTGGAATTTCGACGATGGCGACAGAGCCGCCCGTCGTCTCGCAGAGGCCATCGAGTTCCGGGACAATACTTTGGGTCCAGCCTCCACAGGCGACGATGACCAGCCGTGCCGGATGAGTTTTCCCATCTGCTGTTCTTACACCTCTGACCTCACCATGTCCATCCTCGATGAATTTTGTGATCTCTCCGGCCTGGCCCAAAATAAAATTGACGCCTGCTCGGCGACACAGATGCAGAGCCAATCGGCAAGCCCTGTCGGCGTAGACAAACCCGCCCGAGGTATCCAGAAGCGCCTGGTGAGGTTTTCCTCTCTGTACTCGGTTGAAAGGATCTACAGCAAATGCAAACCCATCGCGTTGCGCCCTTTGAACATCGGAGGGGTCTGTGACCACCACCTGTGTGTCTCTCCTGCCCACCTTTTCCATGTTCTCTATCGAGGAGCTCTCGAAAAGGGGGAGCTCCATCTGCCCGCACATCTGTAGGTTGCCGTTGTTGACCCATATCTCGTCCCTTGATGTCATGCCTGGCGGGAGGTCTTGGCCCCTGGCGACGTAGTCGTTCCACTCCTGCCAGGATTCCATGGCCTCAAAGGCCAGATTCTGGTACATGACCTCCGGTCCATATGCCGCGCGGATGATCTTGTTGATGTCTAGGTCAGGTCGGTAGTAACGTCAGTGTACTGTTTTCCTCCACAACTAGAGGCTCAACTCCGAAGAAGGCCATACCCGCTGATGCTGCGTCGCAGCCTTTTGCATAAGAGTACTCGGTGGCATCGTACTGCTGCTTGTCGAGGACGGTGACATCTTTGAAGCCGCGCTTGGCAAGATGCAGTGCCGTGCTGAGGCCGAATACACCAGCGCCGACGATGATAATCGCATCGGTCGATTGTGCGAGTGGAGCCATTATCAAATGCCAGGATTCCCTTTTCGCAGCGTCGAGTTTGTTGCGTGTACTACATTGGCTCACAACAGGTGTTTTGTGCCTTAATTAGAAATCTGCTTCTGTAGTCGGGGAAAATGGTCATCGTCGGCTGTGATGCCGATCATCGATAACCCACATGTCGGGAAATATGGGCCATAAAATGCGCTAACGGAAGCATACGAAGCCAGAGAGGGGGCGGGAACTTGGCGAGACCGCCTGGAATCACGGTTCATCCCCCTGCAAGAGAAGCTCGGCGTACGGTTCGATGTACATGCACAGATGCGAATTAGTTCTATCAATGGTAGTTCGGCAAACATGTTTGCTTGTATCTTAGACTGCATTGCCCAAGAATTGTGATAGCAACTCGGCAGTGCCAGAACACATGCCGATCTCGGCAATGTCGTCGAGATATTCCGACACCGCCTCTTGCTGTTGATTGATTACGTCCATGGGCAACGGCAAAGACATCGCCGACGTCCAATCCCTCGTGTCGTCCGCATTGTTGATGCCTCCAGGAGGCGCGACTTGAGCCTCGGCGTTGGCCTTCACCAGCATCTTGATGGTCTCCTGTGAGAGCAGGTTGAACGTGTCCCGGTACGCCGCCGCCCCCTTCCATCTCTCCGCCATGATGACGAGAACAATGGTACAGGACGTGCAGGTACTAGAAATCTCGTCGTGGCCGATGGCGGCGCGCACGTCCGGCGAGGTGATCAAGCAGTGCAGGTAGGTGAGGCCCGCAAGGAAGAGGATGTGCAGGGCGCCCCACGTCAGGCTCACCGGGTTCGTCAGGAACAGGCGGCGGTAGAGGTTGCAGATGTCGCGGGCCGCGTTGCAGCACTCCATAAAGTTCTCCGCCATCCGGCCCTGGCTGTCGCGGGCGAGGGGCCGCCGGTAGAGTATCAGGATCGAGTGGTTGTACGCGAGCTGGAACCACTCGGTCGTGCTGAACGTGGACAGAGGGGTGTTGACTCGGTGGGTCGTCGGTACGCTGTCGATCCATTGCTTGAGCTGTGTTTTGAAGCTCGCGGTGCGGGCCTCGGCGACTCTTTCGAAGTCGCCGTCTGGGTTGCTTGGATATAATTCTTCCTGCATGCGTGACCAGATGCATCGTAACCGTATCGTATGTAGGCAGGCTGACATGCTTGTCGGGGTTTCAGTAGAGAGCACTCGTGGTTCCCGCAGGATACCCTGAGGCGTGATAAATTCATCCCCGATGTCCAGCGGAAGCTAGCACACTAGCGTTAGTACGAGTGTGATGAATAGGCATGCTGCTAAAGGTCGAGCTCACTTCAACATCGATGTCCTTGTCAGCAATCCCGAGCGGCCGGCCCAGTGTTATTGCTGCACAGCGATCGAGACAGTACGCAATCCAGAACACTCTCTTCTGCATCTCAAACTGAAGGGGGTCGTGGTCCGCTCGAAGCCGCCTCGGATTCCTATGATAGCCCAACTCGATGCATTGGCGGAGGGCCAACCCAGAAAGACTCCTTTTCGGTTGCACATTCGTTAGCATATTGTAGTCCTGCTGACTTAGATTATCTCTACCCACCAGACCGATGCTCCAACGTGACTTCTTAAGGTATACATCGCACAGCTTAGTATGGCTTGGACAGACTCTAGTGTGTCAAGCTGGATGACATTGGCTATGTGATTCTGTGCGGCAGCGTAGAAACACTAGATAGGTCAGGTTCAAGGATATGATACGGGAGAAAGTCTGATCTCGAAACTAACCTCTGCTGGGCTGTCGAGAGTCGTCGGCAGGATGAGAGTTCCGACAGTATAGACCTTTATGGAATGGTGAGTGATTGACGCCATTGAGAGTCACCCGTAGAGGCCAGGAGAGACTAACCATGTACACGAAGAAACTCGCTACCGAGTCCGCCTCTTGGCCTCTGTCTCTGGCATAAAGAACTTGTGTTTCCCAAGCATCAAACGTTGGCCGGTGGAGGATGGGATACTGGCGGAGGATCAGTATTCGCGAGCGCACAGTCGAAGTAAATGTCTTTGCCTACCTGGGGATGAATGTTGTCAAAGTACGCATTTGCAAGGACCTTTCCAATATCTTTGCTAGGTAGCGGTGCTGGCACGGGTGCGGGCATCTCCAGCAGATTGCGATCTCTGAGGCCACCGAGACTCAATCCCGGCCCCTGGCTCCGCACTTTGTTTAAAGACAAGAGCAGAGTCCTCGAGAAGCTGAAACCTGAAGACGAGCCGAAGTATTGCGATGGGCTCTTGCCAGCGGCCTGAAGACATAGCAGCCCAATATCCGAAGAGAGATCGTCAAGGGTTTCGGTCTGACTAGTTTGTCCACTGCGGTCGGTCTGATCAGCTGTCATGCCGCTGTCAGGCGACGCTGACGAGATCCCAGCACTCAGATGCATTGCTGATATCGGTCCGGCCATCTGCGCAACGGGTGCAGGAGGGGATACGCCGGGTAACAAGTCGTCTATTGTCAAGCTCGCGTCGCCATACAGGTCAGTCATGCTCGTCTCGTCCAAATCCTCGTGATGCAGAGGACCACCATCTCTCTGATTGGAATAGAGATGATCTAACGACAGGTCGGGATGGCTCTGAGTCAAGAACCCTTCTAGCATGGCAACTCGCTCCTCGAGGAGTTGGAGATAACCTCGAGGTTGTCGCCTCTTTGTCGTCGGATCCTCGACAACACAGTCTAAATGGTCAGTGAGGGCTCCACTCAGACAGCATCAACAGGTTAGAAGCCATGCGAGACATACCTCTTCCAGCCCTCAAGCAATTTCGGCAGGCTGCTCCCATAGGCTCGCACTGAGAGGCATCGCCTGTCAGCTTAAGTCTTGACCATGTTGGCCCCAACTACGCCGAGCATACCTTTTGCTTCCTCGTCTTGCAGGCCAAGCAGGCTACTTGCGTCCGGGGACGAACCCACACGCGTTTGCTGGGAGGCATTGTCGAGTTGTATCAAAACCTTCGAATATGTTGAGGCTGAGCTTGACATGGGCAATGATGGTCTGGCACCGAAGAAGTGTTTCCAGTTTGGAGAGTAGTACTGATAAGCGTGAGCCTAGTTGCTCCACACCACCTCATGTGTAGATATTTACATGGCTAGTTAGGGGGTGGGCTTAACTACCCCTCTTTTCGTTATGACACCCCTTTGGAGTCAGATCTCTTCGATTATAACGAACGAAAAACCCCCCTCCTGGCTGATGAATGATTGCATTCTAGATGGACTGGTCTATTGAAACTTCTGCTAAGCTAGACGCTGTTGACAGGGGCTACTGGCTTTCCTTTCGAGAACAATGCTCTGATGTTCTCTAGGCACTTAATCTCGGCCTTTTGGAATGCTCCATCAGTCAACCCACCCAGATGAGGTAGCACAGTACATCGGTCACACTCGAGAAAGAAGTCACTACTCTCAATGTTAGCAAAGAGGCTCTATGGCATTCTCGATAGCGTGAGTGGATGACGCACTTGATCTTGGGCTCTGCAGGGAACACGTCGAGACCGGCACGGGCAATCTTGCCGCTTCTCAGGGCACTGATCAGCGCTTCTTCGTTTACTATAGCGCCTCGGGCAGTGTTGATAAAGAACACGCCGTCCTTCATCAGTGAGAACTCTCGAGACCCAATCAATCCGGTCGTCTTGGTATTCAGAGGGCAGTTGACCGAGAAGACTTCTGATTGTTTGAGGAGATCGTCCATTGTCGCGGCGTATGTCACCCCAAGTGTCTTTTCCTCGTCCGGTGGCAGCTGTGTGCGGTTGTAGTACATGACATTCATATTGAATGCTTGGGCTTTTCTGGCAAGGAACTATTGAAGGTTCAGTGAACCGTCCACGATGAGTGCGCAGATTGACCGACCTTGCCGATGCCGCCCATGCCCAGGATCCCCAGTGTCAAGCCGGATGGGTCACGCGTCGGTGGCAATGTGCCTCTCCACTGCTTTTGGCGAGCCTGGCTCTCCCCTCGCGTGGTGTCTCGTAGCACCGCGAGGATGAGGAACATGGCCAAATCAGCAGTGGCCTCAGAGACGGCGTTGCGCGTATTGCAGAACCACATGCCATTCTCGGTCATCCAGTCGACATCAAATTCGTTGTAGCCAGCCGAGCACGAGACGAGGATCTTGAATTGCGGTAGGAGGGGCTTGAGTAGTTCTTCGTCAAACGGCTCGTACGGACCTATGCCCATGCGGACAAGCAGCGCGTCATACGGGCCGGACTCCTTGACTTGCTTGGCTACATTGGCAACTGTTTCCTCTCGATTCGTGGGCTCCAAGACCTATGGTGGTTGATTGTCAGTTTTGTCCATGCTGCGGTAGCCAGAAGATGTGCTCCATGATAGCTTACATCTATGATGAAGTCTTTCTCGAACTCCTGCATGTAGACAGACCCAGCGTAGGTTGGGTAGCCCAGAGCAAGGACTTTAGGCTTGGTTGTGGAGGGCATGGCTATTTGATTCGAGGTATTGATCTGAACAAAGTTTTGACGCAATCAGCGCAGTCTCAAAAAGATTCCAGGATCCATGACTTTATTACTATGCAAGTAAACCAGAACAATATTAGCTGGTCCCCATTAATGACCTGCAGCCGGTCCATGCGCCCGCCAGCGCTACGGGAGAACACGATGTGGTGCCGGCCCGAAGTGGGGCCCATGCAGTAAGCCGAGAGACAATCTAAACAGGAGATGGGCTCTTCAGAGGTCGGACTGTGATACTCCTGCTTCACAAAAATGCATCTGACGCGGGAGGCCACCCACTCTCAAATACTTGGCTAGAAGACTTGTCTTGCCGAGATCTGAGATATGGTCAGTGCCATGCTCAAATCACTGGTTGGGGTTTTGCAACAGAAAAGGCTTTGTAGTTGTGACCTACTTATGTAGAATCTACAAAGAAGTGGCTACAACTTGCTTTCTGCCAGCTCTATCTTACTTCGCGGCCTTGTCTTTCTGGCTTCAATCTTTTCGGACTCTGTCCATGGGGCAAAGTTGCGCCTTGCAATACCAGTGTAAAACCATTCTCCCAGCGTCCACACATCAAATACTGGCACCTTGACAGCTGCCTGAATTGCCTTGGCAAAGGGCGGTAGTTGAGTACACTCGAGGACGATTGCTCCGACATTGGGATGTTTTGACACAAGCTCTTGAGCAGCTGCAACCAGTTCCGCCTCGAGCTTCTCATGAACATAAGGGTGACCATCGCGTATGACACGGCGGAGTTCGCCCGGATCCGGACAACCAACGATCGGGATGCTTTCCGGCTCGCTGATGCCTAGCTGTTGAAAGTGTTTCGCTCGGAGTCTTGAGCCGTCAAACGTAACGACCCCAGGAACTTGTCCCTTTGGCAAGAATCCTCGGATAGCAGGAATCTGCAGCAGGGAAGAAGTTGCTATCGGCACAGAGAGGCGGTGCGAGAGCCTGAAAACGTGAGAAACACTCGCACTTGGTCATGAAAGCATGAGAATTGCGTTACTTACTCTGGTTGGGCCATGGCTAGAAAGCCACAACTCGTGATGATTCCCACGCATCCTTGAGCGATGAGTTTCTCTGATGCCTTGACGAAATTGTCGATGAACTCCGCGGGATACTCGTCGTCAGTCACGAGTTGCACGAGCAACGAGCCCTTTGCCACCTCCTGAATCAAAGGAAATGACCAAGTCCTGTTGTTGAAGCCGTCTCCAGGCGGCCGGTGAAAGTTGATCTCGGTGGCAAGAAAGCCCAATGGGGGACGCTCGTCGCGCAGTATGGACATGTTGACTTTGCTAAACGGGAACGAGTTGTGAGGATCGAATAATCCTTGAACGTCACGATCAATCGCCTTTGTTATCAACTTGTTCGTAGATACATGAGCCCTTGTCAATCAGACTAGACTTCCCTTTTGGCCGCAAAACCCGGAGCGGCAGCGTGGTCGCCGACAAGTGGAGACGCCGGCACCATCTCCGATCCATGGAGCCACCCCCCACGGAAGCATACGAGGGCGTGTCCTTATACCAGTGGCAGAGTGGGGCATGGTGGCAAGCTCAGCTTCGCTGTACGATAACCTCCCCGTAGCACTCATGTACGTAAAGCACAATATAAGAAGCGAATGTTGTAATGAGGGCGATTAGCGAGAGTCGGAATTCTTGAACCTCAATAGCCAACATGTCTTCTACTGCAACCACCACGGTGGCTTCCCCGCAGGAACAGCGGGCCTCCTTGGCCTTGGAAGCTCCTCGTCATGTCGACACGGGAAGCGCCCTCAACACCATCGTCGACGGCGCAGCGCCGGTCCGGCTGCACGAGGTCCCGACCTTCACAGACAAGTACGAGGAGCGAGAGTGGGCCAAGAACCACATGGCTGGCACGTTCAGGATCTTCGCCAAGTTAGGCTTTGCAGACGGTGCTTCCGGCCACATCAGTCTACGAGGTATGCTCTGATCCAACCTGTTTTGCTACGCGTTCGACTCGAGCTTACATGTGAATAGACCCTGTGCGACCGGACTGTTTCTGGATTAGTAAGTACCGCAGCATCCCCTTCTGCCAAGTGATGAGTTTGACTGACTCTAAAAAGATCCATATGCGATGCACTTCTCGGTGATCAGAGCCAGCGACCTCGTGCTGGTGAATGAACAAGGGCGTCCCGTCGAGCCTACGCCTCACAAGGTCAATGCCGCAGGCTTCATCATCCACTCAAGTATCCACAGAGCAAGGCCAGATATCAACGCTGCCTGCCACCTCCATGCTCCTTACGGAAGGGCGTGGTCAGCCTTCGGCAAACCAATCGAGATGCTGAACCAAGGCCAGTGCCACCTGCCTACAGGCAGAGGAAGCTCAATCTAACCAGCATAACAGACTCGTGCATGTTCTACAACGATATCGCCGTGTACGAAGGATTCGGTGGTATCGTGCTTGCCAAGGAGGAAGGCTTGAACATTGCCAACGCCCTTGGCCCTGTGAAGAAGAATGCGATATTACAAAATCACGGGTAGGTCAAATGATCACGGGAGAAGAGAAACCCCAGAGGAGACAGTCGTAGGCTAACACTTCCCAAGCATCATTACCTGTGGCGAGACAATGGGAGAGGCGGCGGCTTTCTTCATAGCCCTGGAGAGGGTATGCCATAATCAGCTCCTGGTCGAGGCTGCCGCCGCCAGCGGCATTGCGAAACGATATGTGGGCGACGAGGAGGCTGAGTACACCAAGAGGTGCTCGGGCTCGCCCGCCTGCATGTACATGCAGTTTCTGCCAGAGTACAATGCCATCGTTCAGGAGACGAATGGGAGTTTTCTCCAGTGACAGAGTAACAGGGCTGTTTGATGATAGACTTCAAGCTTAGTCCTTTTTCGCTGCTTGGCAGAGAATGCGCAGGTTGTTTGTTGTTTGAGCCCTGGGTAGGACGGACCGGTGTCGTGTTTCTGCGGTCATGTCTGATTGGCTAGTGGTGCGATCTAGGGAGAACCCAAGACTGTGAATCAGGAGAGAACAGACCGACAATGTCAGCACGACCTCCTGGCTTGACAAGTAGGTGCGGCAAATTCAGTTGTGCAGGGAGCAATACGGTGCGGTCGATAACAGTCGCCGCTTGACATGAAAAACCTAGAAATTAGTCGACTCAAACCCTCTTGAGAAATCATGTTCTCAGTAATCACCACATAGCTACGTTATTCTTTTCCTTAAAAAAACATATTGCAAATCACTCTCGTTGAACTAGCGATGGGGCGTTTTCCTTGTCCTTGGTAGAAGTTGTCGAACTGCGATGGGCCGGCAGCAAGCATCCGGCCCCACTCGCGATTTTACCAGGAATGGACTGGCTCGAAGGCGTCATTTCTTGGTGTCGGGGGGACTAGACTTCGCTCAAGTCTGTCAATCTGTGTATTCGACGACAGTCTGTGTTCAACTCGGTTCATCACTGGATACCATCTCCCCCACAATGACCCCATACCCCGGTTTTACCGAGTGTCCGGGGTTGTCGTTCCAGTGCCGGAGCGAGGTAGATATAAAGGGGTCCTGGGCCGATCATATCTGTGTCTAGAGAGCTGAGCTTGTCGAGCAAAGCCAGAGTTCTTCTCAGAGACCACTCAACCCGTCCGTTCCGTATCCAATTATGACTGTCCCGAGGATGTCGCAAGAAAAGGCCGATGTCGAGACGCTGGCGGCCGAAGCCGTTGACGTTATCGACAAGACCAAAGGCCAGTCGACTTTCGGCGCGCTTGGGCAAGAGGAACTTGACTTTTTGGCCAACTTTTCGGACGAAGCCAGGAAGAAGGTCGTGCGCAAGGTTGATGTATGTCGATTCGTCCCTCTCTCCCCTAGTAGTTGTGAATCCTGACCTGTGTTTAGTGGCGCTTGATCCCTATGCTGCTTTTCCTGTTCCTCATCTCTTACCTGGACAAGACGAACATCGGTCCGTATCTCCAGCATCTGAACGATAGCTTATCCACTTGTTAACGTGGTCTTAGGAAATGCAAAGATTGAAGGCTTGCTACCCAGCCTTCATATGACTGGGCCCCAATACAACATCGCCCTGTCGATCTTCTTTATTCCTTATATCCTCGCTGGTACGTCTAGAGCATGCCTTTACTGGCCGATATGAAGCTCATGATTATGTTAGAAATTCCTAGCAACCTCATCTTAAACAAGTTCAAGAAGCCATCTCAGTACATCGCCTTGATTGTCTTCCTGTGGGGAGTGATCATGGTCTGCACGGGTTTCGTCACCAACTTTTCGACTTTGTGCGCTGTTCGTTTCCTCCTCGGTCTTTTTGAGTAAGTTCCCGATCTGGAGGATGGCCGTTGGGTATTCACATTGTTTGCTAATATGCATGACAGGGCTGGCTTCTTCCCCGGAGCAATCCTGCTTGTGTCCAAATGGTACGTGCCAGACGAGGTGCAGACCCGGATCGCTCTGATCTACACCTCTGCGGCCACTGGAGGGGCCTTCTCGGGGCTTCTGGCTTTTGGTATCGCAAAGATGAATGGCATTGCTGGATATGAAGGCTGGAGATGGGTATGCTTCACACCTCCCTCTTAACAAACTGAGCGCAGTGATTGACAAATTCTACCGCAACAGATCTTCATCGTGGAGGGCCTGGCCACCGTCATCATGGCCTTCGTCTGCCTCTTCATCCTCGTCGACTCGCCCGCGCTGTCAAGCACCTGGCTGACCCCGGACGAGGTCCGCTACCTCGAGCTCCGCCAGGTCGCCCGCCGCGTCGCCCGGCCCGAGGACTACCGCGAGAATAGCTTCGACAAGTCGATCCTCTGGGCCGTGCTCTGCGACTGGAAGGTCTACCTCCTCGTCCTCGCCCAGTGGTCCAACATGGTGCCCAACTACGCCATGAAGTTCACCATGCCCAGCATCGTCAAGTCGATGGGCTTCACCTCGGCCACGGCCCAGCTGCTCACCATCCCGCCCTACGCCTGCGGCGCCATCTCGGGCTACGTCCTGTCGCTGTTTGCCGACCGCTACGTCTGGCGCATGCCCTTCATCGTTGGCCCACAGGTCTGTGTCATCGTCGCGTTCATCATCCTGTTCGTCAAGGCCGGCGACATCAAGAACAACATCGGCGTGTGCTACTTTGGTGTGTGCCTCGCCTGCCTGGGCATGTACCCTATTTTCCCGGGCGTCAACGCGTGGAACGTGGCCAACCAGGCCGGCCCCACCAAGCGCGCCGTCAGCATCGCGTACCTCGTGGCCATGGGCAACGTCGGCGGCGTCATCGGCTCGTACATTTACAAGGAGGACGAGGCGCCGCAGTACCCGACCGGCTTCGGCAACTCGCTCGCGTTCGCGGCGGCGGGGCTCATTGCGGCGTTGCTATTGGAGTACCTACTGAAGCTGAGCAACAAGCGGAACGAGAAGCTTAGCGAGGAGGAGGTGCGGGCCAAGTACACCGAGGAGGAGCTGGAGCGGATGGGCGATCGGAGCCCGCTTTACAAGTACGCTTTGTAAGCGGCTACGGAATGGTGATACTGTTGCAGAGAAGCTGTTGAGTCCGTCGCGTTCATCTTTTGGGGCACTACAAGCTATTTCCCGACGCATTCGGATAGACGTTCCCTGGCACTCTTGGCCATCTCAAGTCACTCCATGAATAGACCAGGGAATTTTACGGAGACAGCGGAGCCCGATTGTATCATGCGCATCTAGAGAGGCATAGTGACTTGTTCTTCTACACACATATATTATCGTGATACCAAGGCTGTACGGTCTTGCAACCTATCTCCGCGGTCCATCTGTTCCACTTACACAAGAAATCTGGCATGTTGGTGGGCGGTTGCAAGCAACCGGACCCACATCAAGGTTGGAGACGGCCCAGACGGAGTCAGACTTCCGACCAACTTTTCTCCCCAGCCAAAGAACTTGAGAAAGAACATCCTTGTAATCCGGCGTTCAGTTCGTTGCATACGCCCTTGAATGTTCTGGACTGTGGCGGGAGTAATGTCTTGCGAGATTGTGGCTGAAACCCCAAGGCCTAGACAATTGCCTCTCAACGTAGGTTGCATATCAACCGCGTGCTCTTCTGTACTTGTAAAGCAGATGTAGACTAATCCTATTTGAATAATACCAAGGAGGAACTGGACAAGGAAGTATCACTCCGACCCTCACCAAGAAAACATGCATAGGCCTAGCATTGTTTAGAAAGAAAGGTCTGGAAGCATGGATACTCCATTCTACAACGGATCAAATGGTCCAGAGTGGGACCAAGACGTGTAGTATGGCAACCCCTTGGTGGAGTGGGCGTTCAGTTGTCTCTAAGGGCCAAGGCGCCATCTTCAGCTTGCGAAATGATTGTCCTTTGTAGGAACTCCTGAGTACCCTCAAGGCTAGTGATTCAAATGGCTCGTTTCATCAATTGACTACTCTACACGTGGATGTGTGTCTTGGTAACCGGCTTCTCATCCCTATACGCATCTAACACCTCGTTGACATTTTCCGGCGTCAGACCCTTCTTCACAACATAACCCAATGGCTTGATCTGACCGCTTTCGAGATAGCCCGGCACGCGAGACCAGAATGCAGCCGCGAGCTCAGGATACTCGTGCGAGCTGCCGAACACATTGCGAACGTCGTACCCGGCCTTCTTCCCCACGACCTTTGACGCATCGAACTCGCCGCGCGGCAGCAGACGCGCCAGTGCGCCCTTCTTGTGGCTCGACAGCGCGTTCAGGGGCAGCAGCGTGTCCTTGGGCAGGTTGACCGCGTCGTAGGCGTAGACCAGGTCGTCACCCACGACGTCGCGGATCCGCGCGAGTATGGTGTCGAACCCGGCGTGCCGGTCGATGATGTGCGTCGCGCCGAACGACTTGAGCTCGGCCTCGTTGCCGCCGACCACCACGATGCGTCCTATCCCGGCGAGCGCGGCGAGCTGCACGCCGAAGCGCCCGCAGTTGGACCCGCCGCCGACGATGAGCAGCGCTGCGCCGGCGTAGTCAAAGGTCTTGGCCTCGGGCGTCCACGGCGCGGGGATCTGCAGGGTTTCGAAGAGGGCGACGAGGGGCGCCATGATGTTGGTCGGCAGGGTGGCGGCCTCGTCGTCGGAGGTCGAGTCCGGGAGCTTGGCCAGCGCGCCGACCTCCGCGACGGCGTACTCTTGGAGGCCGTTTTGCTGCGACCCTGGGGAGAAGCCGGGCTGGTAGACGATGCGGTCGCCAACGGCGACCGAGGTCACGCCCTCGCCGAGCTTGGTGACCTTGCCGACGACATCGTTCGTCAGGACGGCGGGCAGGTCATCCTGGATGAAGAGGAGCCAGTCGCGGCTCTTTTGGTCGTGCGGATTGAGGCCGGCGACGGTGACCTTGACCTGCACCTGCTTCGGGCCGGGCTCAGGGATGGGCCAGTCGGTCCTAAGAGTGATGGGCTTGTTGGCCTCGGTGACGACGAGGGCCTTTTGCGTGCGAGACATGGTTCACTGAGTGACGGTATGGTATGTATGTGAAAGTAAGTGTTTACTATGCATGTGCGTGCTGATGCTGTATGGGTCTGATTCTGTCCTAGCTCTGTCCGACTTACATTATTATATAGCACGAGACTGGAGTCTACGATAGCAAATTAATAATGTTCGGCACCCTGCGGGATGGTGTGACTCGAAGTACATCACACAAGGTTTGTGCCGTTCGCAGATAGCGAACTCTGATTGGAACGCTCTTTAATTGAACGCGAAGTGACACATTGCTAGAGAAAGCATCCGTCGGGATTGCATGCAAGTCCGTGGAGTTGATGCTGACGCGATGAAGCTTACCAAGCCCGGCCTTGGCCGGATTAAAGCTATCCCTCCACCAAAATATTCAGCCTTACTAGAAAATAGTCAACGCATCTTGCCCTTGCTATATGAAATGACCACAACGTTAATCTACGTATCAATAAGCCCTGACATCAATTGGGAAATAATGTCAGCGGCACATTTTATTGCCTCGAGTGTGGCTCTTGTGACTCCATCCTCCCACCGGCACCTCTTGCTCAAGTTTCGACATTGGCACCATTCTCATTGCGCTTTCCTGTCACTGAGTTACTGATATTTCTCTAGCCAGTCATCTCGGTCATGGTAGGGATTTCAAGTCATCCACGATGATGTATTCGAGATCGGCTACAATGATGAGCAGACTGCCCAGGGTGTCTCGGGATCCCGAGCTTTGCCTGCATAGGTTGAAGACCAGCGTGCATCTAGCGAGATAATTTGCAAGAAGAACTGGCAACGTTCACTTGTTTGGGGATTTACAGGTGTAAAGCCTAATACTGCAGGGACTCAGTGTCTCGGATCCCGATCCTCTTTCTTCCCTTGAGTTGTTGAAATGAGACTTTACTATCTTCTCAAGTCGAGCCGACCACACTTGCGTATCATTTCAATCCAGACTTGCAGGACAGGGAACCCTTTGCCACCAATCGCACCGACCCCCAACATCTTCCAATTGATTCTGATATAATTCTAGAATTTTGGACATATTCTTTCTCTCGGAGAATTCCGCGCCAAATTGCGTCAGGAAGCCGAAAGAGGGTTGAAGGTGTGCACCAAAGCCCCACCATGGCACGAATAAGTGCATGATTATCCGCGGAAAATGTCAAGCGGCTATGGTTAACTTGGCGCGTTTCGCACCTCACACTTGGAACCTTGTCTGACACGACTTCGCATATACAGAGCTCGCAAACAACCCCAAGCGGCTGGCACCGGTATAGACCCCAGCCTAATCCTCGTCATGGCCTCTCCAACTCCGATCGACGTTGCTGTTTATGGTCTGGGAGGGTGAGTTAGGCAATTCACAACGCATTTCAAAACGAAGTCTAATCGAAGAGACTCCAGTATCGGCTCTTTCTACGCCTTTATATTCACCCGTTGCAAAAATGTACGTGTGACTGTGATCGCACGGTCGAACTATGAGGCAGTCAAGGCCCACGGCTTGAAGTTGAAGAGCATCGTGCATGGAGACCATGTCGTTCACTTTGACAGTGGTATGTCATGTCCTGCATCTTCAGTGGTTTTCGTGGAGAGACTATGCATCTGACATGTGCCCACAGTTCTTAGCAAGCCTGTTGACGCCGGCCGCACCTTTGACTACGTGGTCTGCGCACACAAGGCCATCGACGAGGACAACTCGGCCGGCAGCCTGGCATGCCTGATTGACCCAAAGAAGACCACGGTCGTTCTTATCCAGAATGGGCTGGGCATCGAGGATCCATTCCGTCAGACATTCCCCCCAGCAACTATAATCTCCTGCGTGGTAAGTATGAGTAATTATGCGAACAACTACTGGCTGAGCTGACATTGCTATGCATCATAGACATGGACTGGCGCAAAGCAGATGGAAGTCGGTGTAGTGCAGCACTTGGAAAGGTGGGAAGGTCTGCAGATAGGGCTGTTCCCAGGCTCCGCTTGTGACGAAACGCAAGATCAGCAGCGCCTCGACACCTTTGCAGCTCTGTTGCAAGAAGGCGGCACAAAGTACGACGTCGTCCCTGATATCCAGCAGCTGCGCTGGAAGAAGATCGTCTCCAACGCCGTATGGAACTCCATTACGACTCTGACACAGATGAAGACACACGCATGGCTGGAGACATCGGCCGACGCAACGCCGCTCACTCGCAAGCTGATGACGGAAGTGGTCACGATCGCACGGAGAGCCGGGGTCGACCTCGACCCCAACACGCCAGACATTCTCATGCAAGACATGCTCAGTAATGCTTCCGTAGGAAGCAGCATGCTGAACGATCTCGTGGCTGGTAAGCCCATGGAGGTCGAACCTATCTTGGGCCAGCCTTTGAAGAAGGCTAGGGAGCTGGGTGTAGACACGCCGATATTGGAGACATTCTACGCTTTGTTGACGGCGATCAATGGTAGAATAAAGGGCGCAGCGAAGTGATACCATCCATAGTTTGACTATCTGCGCTGGATATATTCCTATCTTATCGCATGATACGTCGAGGAACGTTACGAAGGATGCGTGGTGACACTACTGGGGACAAAGTTAACTAGATTTGTTATAGCAACCTATCAACAAAATTACTCGTATACGAGATAGCTGCGGTATCTAGAACTGTCAGCTCGGAAGTCGTCAGGCAGAGTTGGAACAGCGTGGCACTAACATGACCATGACTTGTGAGTAGTAGCGGCCTTGAACAACCCTACCTCCTTGGGGGCCGTGGCTGACCACCAATCAGAGATGGCGTGTTCGTCTGGAGAAGAGAGGGTAGAGGCTATGAATGGCACGATGCATGACCTTGCATGACACAGAATGCATTGGGAATCATATGGTAACAAAGGGAGAGTCAGGGCATATAAGACGATCAATGTGTCATGTTAGCTCAAGGCCATGACCAATTTCACAGGCTACGTACTCTCTTGTCAACAAACATAACTACTACATAATGCCCCCTACAGCCTGTTACAGCTACCCAGGCTTGCAATCTTCATATCCATCAAAGGGATAGACCCGTCCTCACCGGTGACCATTACCCTGCCCAAAATGCTGCCTACGCCTTCTCCATCTCGTCCCGATCCTTCTTGGACTTGATCTGCGTCGCCGACACCGTCTTGTTCACAAAGTTGGTAAAGTAGTTGTCAATGTCGTTGGTCACGAAGAAGCAGCAGATCAGCGCGGCGCCGCCAAAGGCCAGGCTGCTCAGGTAGACGGTGCTGAACGAGGCCGCCTGCGCGTGCTTCTGCGCGGCCGAGACGGCGGCGCGGATGGCGGGCGTGATGCCGGGGACCGTGTCGAAGGCGGCCGCGGTGCCCTTGGCGATGGCCTTGAAGAGCGCCGGGAGGCTGTCTGTCGGCAGGCCCGCGGCCGTGGCCGCCGAGGTCACGCCGCTGTTGATCAGGTTGGAGGACTTGTTGGTGTAGATGGCGAGGTAGATGCTCGCTGGTGCAGGGCATCAGGTTAGTGCCTGTCTCTCTGTACCGCGCTATGGATGAAAGGGAAACTTACTGGCGATGGTGCCCGAAGTGGCACGGGTAGAGGCGAAGAAAGCTTGACCTGTACCGATGTTCTCGGGGGGGACGACCAGACCAGCCACCACAATTGCAACCAGCTCGACCCAGCCGACGAAAAGGCCGACAGATACGGTCATCTGCAAGAAAGCCGGTCAGCATGATGGAGTTCTCGATTGAACTACTAATGGCACGAGGAAAACGTACGCCAATGGCCAAATCCTTCCTGTACTCGTTCCCAAGAGCCATGAGTCCGCAGAATATGCACAGACCGACTACAGCAGCAATCATCTGCTTCTTGATATGCATGCCAGCCTTGCAGAAAGGACCGCAGATGGCCTCACCGGCTGCAAGTGCAGCGCCAGTCGTGCACTACAACAGAATGTGCGATTAGCCAGGATCTCGATCAGGAGGAAGGAAGTTGACTCACCGACATCCAGCCAATGGTGAGGTTATCGGTGGTGTAAAGGGCCGTGATCTGCGTCGGCCACAAGACGTTGAGTGCGTAGAACGACATTTGGCCCACGGAGCCGATGATGACGGCAAGCCAAAAGTTGCGAATCTTGAAGAGATTCATTGGTAGCAGAGGCGACTTCATTGGGACAAAAGTTTCTGGAGAGTCTGTCAGCCTTGCAAGTCGAATCAAGGAGATTGACCTGGTTTTGCTTACCATAGCAGGCAAAGGCGATCAGAAGAACGATGCCGATGACAAGCAGTGCGATGACACGCCCGCTGTTCCAGGTATACTGCTTACCGCCCCAAGCTGAAAGAACACTAGGTCAGCACAAAGCTCTTGGCCTTGCATCTTCGAACAGAGAGAGAGACTTACAGAGAGCGAGGAGGAGGCAGATAAGCCCGCCGGCGTAAAGCGCCGCACCCACGTAATCGATGTGCTTGAGCTGCGACCGCTTCGATGTCTCGTGCGAGAGTTGCTCGAAATTGGGAGGGAAATAGCAGAACAGGAAGAGCAGCAGAGAGAGGCCAGTGGTGATGGCATTCAGCCAGAACAGCCACCGCCATCCAAGAGCGGTGTACTGGACCATCATGCGAGCGAAGGCCGGGCCGAGGCCGATGGTAGGGAAGACGCAGACGGTGATGGCAGCCTGGCTGAAGCCGCGGTACTTGTTGGGCACGATCTCCTGGCTGAGTAAAGGGTAGAGCACCTGAGTGGCTCCGGCCATGCCGATGAGGACGTTGGCGCCGATGATGGTGTTGATGTTCTTGGCTGTGGCGGCGACGCACGCGCCGATGAAGCCGAGGGCCTGGCCGCCGACGATGAAGTAGCGGCGGCCGAGGATGTCACTGAGACTGCCGATGAGGAGGAGACCGACGCCCTTGATCAGAGTGTTCATCAATGTCGCGAGGTAGATTTGGGGATCGGGTCCTGTCAAGGGAAATCTTGTCAACATCGGCACGGAGTCAAGTTGGAAGTGGAAGAGGAACTCACCTAGGTCTGCATTGATCACGCCGAGGATGTTGGCCTAGAGATGATGCCATCATGTTAGACTCCTTCTTGTAAAGTTGATGATGTTGGGGAGACACATACCGGCATGGCATAGCCAATGAACAAGTTGTTGGCCAGCAACACAATAGCGATCCATGATCCGATGAAGCGATACGAAGTCCAGTATCCCGGAGGGACGCCAGACTCCTCCTCCTCAGAGGTAGTCGCGGCGTCGGACGCGTCACGATGCTCAACCATCTCGGACTCGTGCTTGTCGTGCTCTACGGCTGCCATTGTCGAAGGTCTTTGCGAATGGCAAGGGGCTGACGACCAGATATATCAAAGGAAAAGATGGATGAGGTCAAAGAGAATACAGTTGAACGCAGCCGAAGTGAGCCGAGTTGCACTGGAGAAAAAGGGAATCTCACATCAATCGCCTCGAGACATGGGATCGACAAGGCTTGCAACACCGACATATAAGCGAATTCCTGAGCAGGGAGAGAAGGGGACTGATTTCGAATGAACCTACCCCAAGTCTTGGCCTGGGATCCTCTTCTCCAGTCTCCACAAATCTAGACCTCCCTCCAGGATTGCGGAGTGTCGGCCTCGCCTGGCTTCGTTGTGCGGGGGAAAGTGAGGGCTCCACAAAGCTAGCCTTAGCTCCATGCAGCAGATGTCATGACAGCCTTGGCCACGGGAAACCCTCAGCCGGGCGAAATAAGCACACAGAGCAAGAGTCAGCCCTGAGGGTCGCATACGTGTCTTGTCCACAATAGAGACCCAGAATGACAACAAACTTGGCCAGGGTGGCGAATCATAGTCCCAGTAATTAGCTTCGCCCCATGCGATATCCTCGTCTTGGACTCTCGAAGTTTACCGCCAGTCTAGGACGGACATGGGTTCCAGACCAGGGGTGAAAGGGGCTTCCAGCCCAATAGACAGAGGTCGGAAGGAAGCAATTCCAGTCCAAATCGTAGAGGCACAGTCACATGGGAAACACTATGAATCATTCACTTTGCACGGTATTGATCAGCTGCATGATCTAGTGTATGAGCGGCTTTGAGACGAGTGTTTTTTTTTTGAGCAACTCGGTGATTGTGTAGCAAGTCTTTATGGTGATGCGGAAGGTCGCTCCAATAGGGAGAGGACACGGTGGCAACAAGGTTGAGTAGTTTCAACGCATACCGATCAATCACTGCTGGAAGAGCGAAGTTTCAACTACGCGCTAGTCATTTCGCCCTCGACCACATTCCTGAAAGACTATTCTAGATTACACAAGGCGGAAAGCTGCAAAGGCTAGAAAACTCTATAGGTCACAAGCTCATCGTAGGGGTGGAATCTGGTCGGGCGCCACGGGCCCCTTCCCACCATCCTCCCACTGGACATCAAATGCTGTCAAGTCCTTCAGCACATCGCGGCAGGTATTGATGTAGTTGTCCATTCCTCCAATGTAGTTGAGCTGTTCCTTCTTCTTGCCCGGGATGTTGGCACCGGTGTACCACGACGAGTCGCAAAGCGGAAAGAGGGTCTTGTCGTTCATGTCCTGAATCAAGTTCTTCCACTGCTCTTCGGACGAGTGGCGGGCCTCGATCGACTTGACCTTCTCGTCTCTGAGTCTTGTGAGGAGTTCAGCGACAAGGTCGACTTGCAGTTCTATGAATACGGGAGCGTTGGTAAAAGCCGTCGGTGCTGCCAATCTTGTCAGAAACTTCGTGTTCATCATACACACTGTGTTTCAAGACATACCTTGGGGTCCGAAAATCATAAACATGTTGGGGCAGCCGGATGCAAAGATGCCAAGCTGTGTCCAAACGCCTTCTTTCCACCTCTGCTTCAGGTCGATATTGTCCTTGCCTCTCAAGCCCATGTTGGTGAGGCTTCCAGTCATGTTGTCGTAGCCAGTGGCAAGCACGATGATATCATGCGCTCGAGTCTTGCCATCGTCGGTGGTAATTCCCAGGTCGGTGAATTCCTTGATGGGTGTCTTCTTCACCGAAACTACCTCAACGTTATCCCGGTCGAGACACTCGTAGTAATCTTGTTCCAAACTGCTCCTCTTGGTGGCAAATGGGAATGGAGGTTCTTCGGGAGCAATAATGGCTTGTTTCGCGGGATCTCGAACACGAGCTCTGATTCTCTTCGCCCAAAAGTCGTAGATTTCGCGGTTCACTTCCTGATTCACCAAGAAGTCTCGGTAATTAGCGGCCTGGAAGCTGAAGCCACCGCGAGCCCATAGCTCCTCCCAGTACTTTTGCCTGTCCTCTGCCGAGACCTCGTTTGAAGCCAAGGGCTGTGCGTCGCAGGCCAGACCAGATGACGTCTGCTGGGCTATTTTGAATAAGCTGCCATAAATGGCTTTCTGTGCTCTTGATTCGAGTTCTGAAACTTCCCGTTGGCCCATGGGAAGGGCAATGTTGATGTTTCGGATGTACACCGTTACGTCGCCCGCGACTTTAGAGATTTCTTGTACACACTGCACCCCAGTGGCACCTGCTCCAATGATGGCAACACGCTTGCCCTTGAAGTTGACCGGGGATTTCGGCCAGACCGCAGAATGAATGATTTGGCCTTTGAAGCTGCTCATCCCTGGGAAGTTCGGCTCGTAGCGCTTGTGCGAACTGCCAGTGGCGGGGACAAGCCACTTGCAAGTAGCAGTAGCTCCCGTGTTGGTGGTCACTGTCCACCTGGCCGTCTCGGAGTTGAAGTCTGCACCAGTGACGACCGTCTTGTAGCTTATGTCTTTGGAAAGGCCGAGGACTTTGTCGACGTGCGCAAAGTACGCCTTGAGCTCTTGGTGGTCGGGAAACCTCTGGCTCCATGACCAAGTCTTCCATACTTCGGGAATGGAGAATTGATAGTATGGCATCTCCGAGTCGACCCGCGCCCCGGGGTAGCTATTCCAGTGCCAGACACCGCCCAACGCGGAGCCCGCCTCGAACAGATGTGTCTTGAATCCCAGCTTACGGAATTTATAGAGGGAATAGCAGCCGCCGAAGCCTCCACCTATGACGATTGCATCAAAGTCGGAGGACCCAGTGGCGCCATTGAGCTGATCGTTGTCGAGTGAGCCCATGGTGGACGGAGGGGCTGTGTTTCTTCTGCGACGATTATGGTGATAGAGAGACAAGAATCAAGGTGAGCGTCGGCCGGTGAAACAAGTTATCGAACTGTTCTTCGTATCACGACAATCACTCCAGTTCAAGCATTGAGCAGACATGAAAGACGCGACTGTGAACGCGAAATTATAATTCTACTCTACGCACGCCTTCCAAAACGATACGCCAAGCCTTGGGGTAGCTCAAGCCGAGCACCGCGGCAGACGGCGAGCCATGGGGCCTTGCACTATTCGATCATCCTCCGCATTGACTCGTGAGCCGCCAGGGAATCTCCACATCTTCTTGACTCCTTCAGCTCCATGGTGATTGACACCTTAGTGTGTCTTCTCCCGGGTGGCGTATGCAGCGTGTGTCATGGCAGCCGCTTATGCGTACCCACCCGCGGGGGTTGCCGACACACGCTAAACAGGGTCGATCGCAGGTATTGTGTACAGCGTAATACGAGTATGCCACACCCATACGCGAGATTGACCAGATCGGGAGACTGGCTCTCGCGTGGCAATGCAGGCATTCCTGATGTTTAGAGTATGATCGGCAGGGTTTAACAAGGGTGAGACATCGGAGTGTCGGAAACGCGGAGCAACCTGGTTGGAGTACGACTACAGTCATTCGTAAGGCTACGACACAACATGATATCAATGTTCCGATCAATCCGAGGAACATAAGGATTATTGAAGGCTCAGGAGTTTTCTTGGTTTTCATTTTTTGAGAGCTGGTACATTGGCCCCCCTTACACCAGTGTTTAGACAACGTCTCATAAGAGCAGAAGCAACAAGAGATACGAGCTGGGTTTGAAAGGACATAGATAGAATGAGTAAATATCCATGTCAATGTTTGTGTTTGTGATTTCATAGTCTAGGCCAGAACAGAAACAAGGCTTGTTGCTCTGAATAGATGACAATGAGGCGCAATCACCTTCATCTACCAGAACACACTATCAATCCAATTTCTGGTCCTTGAATTGAATTAACTTAAGTCATTAATCTATTTACATTATCTACGACTTCCAGCCACCGTCAATGCTGATAGACTGGCCAGTGATGAAGCTTGACTCATCACTCAACAGAAAAGCGACCAAGTACGCAACCTCCGATGGCTGACCCATTCTCCTCAGTGGAACAGTATCAAAACTTCGCGTAGGGCTGTTTTGAGCACCACCTCGCTCCTCATAGGACTTCTGCACCATGGGTGTGTCTATAAAGCCCCTATAACATAGTCAGTATACGTTTGAGATGACTTTGAATGCTATCGACAGCTCATCTCGCTCGACTGCTTTAGAGCGATGTTGATGAACTGTGGTAAGTAATGCTCAAGAAGCAGGGCTATAACTCACGGGCAGAAGCAGTTGACTCGGATGTTAGAGGGTCCAACTTCCTTGGCCGACGATCGCGTCAAGCCGATGAGACCGTGCTTGGAGCTGGAGTACGCGGCCGAGCCCGGTCCGCCTTCAAGTCCTAGCACAGATGCGGCGTTGACAATGGAGGCTCCCGACTTCATCACCTTGAGCTCCGAGCGCATGCAGTGCATCACTCCGGTTAGGTTGACCGACAGCATAAGGTCCCAGGTGTTTTCGTCCTCCTCGGCAACATTGTTCTTGAGGTTGGCCTTGAAGATGCCGGCGATGTTGGCGGCGCCGTCGAGCTTGCCAAAGTGGTCGACGGTCTGCTTGATCCAGGCATCGACGGCCTTGGCGTCGGCGACGTTGACCACGGAGGTGATGACCTGGCAGTCTTTGTTGGCGGCACGGCACTCGGCGGCCGCGGCGTCGAGGAGCTTGTCCTGCACGTCGGAGAGCGAGAGGCTGGCGCCGCGCTCGGCGAGGAGCTTGGCCGTGGCCAGGCCCATGCCCGACGCCGCGCCGGTGATGGCGATGACTTTTCCTTGGAAGGATGCCATTACGGTCGCACTAATGGGGGTTGGTGGCTTACGTCTGGTCGGAGGGTGTGGGATGCTGCGTTCTTCTGGTAGACTGGAGGAATAGGGATATTCTAGCACAGAAGCGATTTTGGTATCTTGCAACTACGAGAAAGCTAGAAACCATTCACTCTACGATACTTTTGATCATCATCAACTTCCGCGGCTCAAGCGTTCGTGAGGGGTTTTCCGGGTGGGGGAGTGCCGTCTTAGACCAAAGTAGTTTGAAAAAGCCCACTCTGGAGGTGTTCATGACGGCGCAGATCGGATACGTTGGCCCGATGCTCTCTGGCGAAACCAACATCACAATATTGATTCTTGAAGTAATCGTGATACGAAGGATTTATTCAGAGTTGATTGACGAAAATGTTCTCATACAGAAAGCACTTCTGACACATGCGAGTATGCGAGATTTGTCGGAGGCGGATGTCGGCAACCCGGATGTCCGGAAAAGGGTCTATGACATCTGCGTATACAGTGTGGAGATAGCGGCAAGACATGTACGTCTAGGATCAAAGCGTATATCCCTTTCTCCTCATCCAGGGCTGAATATCCATGTTTAGCATAGGCTGCAAAGATCTGAAGTGAGTCGTGCTGATGTCAAAATCCCCATGGGGTAAAGGGGGAGGACTGATGCAATCGCGACTAGCCTGCCCAGATCTCCTGCGGGACCCCACTCATGGGAGAACGTTTCCAGGCCGAGCTGTTATTGGCTCCGAGACATGTGCCATGACTCTTGCCATGCACCCAGAGGCGTGTTGCAACTTCAGGAGTGCGAGTGGCGAAACGGAACAGACGGAGATGGGTTGGATGGTCAAGATAGATGAGATTATATGTGCGATGGGAACTTGATCGCTGGAGACATCGCTCTTTGACCCAACTGACAAGCTCGACACAATATTTTGAGCATAGCGCACATAATGTCAACGTCTACAGTCACTCAAACGGCAGGCCAGGCTTCCACAAGCCAGGGTTCAACAATCCAATACAACCGCCTGCAATCCACAGACCCCAATGCGGATGCTACAACACACGGCGGTGAAAATGTCCAGCTTCAGAAGATTCCCAGTCCTCCCGTTTTCAGCGACAAGCATGAGGAGAGGCAGTACCTGAAGGGTCGCCTGGCTCTTGCCTTCCGCCTCTTTGGCAAGTTTGGCTTCGACGAGGGTGTCGCTGGGCACATCACGCTCCGCGACCCCGTCATGCCCGACCACTTCTGGGTGAACCCGCTCGGCCGTGCTTTTAGCCAAATGCGCCGGTCAGACCTCATCCTCGTCAACAGCGCCGGCGAAGTCGTCGACGGCGGGCCGAATAGGCTGCTCAACCGCGCCGCCTACATGATTCACCACGCCGTGCACACTGCTCGGCCCGACGTCAACTGCGCGGCTCACTCCCACAGCCTCTACGGGCGGTCATTCTGCGCCCTAGGACGGGGCATCGACATGCTCTCCCAGGACGCATGTGCTTTCTACAACGATCTCGGGGTGTACCGCCAGTTCAAGGGCGTCGTCCTGGCCGAGGAAGAGGGAAAGAACATTGCAAAGGCTCTGGGCAGTGCCAAGGCTTGCTTGTTGCAGAACCATGGCCTTCTGTCAGTCGGTCACACAGTCGAGGCGGCAGTCTTCTGGTTCGCATCGCTAGAGAAGTGTTGCCATGCACAATTGCTAGCGGAAGCTGCCGCTGCCGCTGCGAGCCCTGGGGGCAAGACGATCAAGATCGACGACGAGGACGCCGAATTCACGTTCAAGAGTGTGGGCAAGATGGGTGTTGGCTGGTTTAGCGCCCAGCCCATGTTTGATGTGTTGATAGAGGAAATCGGGGACAAGTATCTGGCGTGATGGCGCTGCAATGTGTATGAGGTCACAGATTGATACCAACACTTGATGGCTATAGTCTTTTAATGATGTGTTTGACAAATGAACACCTATTCAATATCCTGTCCGGTCATCTAAGCTTTGGCCGTTCAACTAAAATGTCAACCTTGACGTTGAAGAGTGATCACAGGAGACTCCGGATCTCAATCTTGACTAGGCAACAGAACCGTCAACAGAGATGACATTCTAACGTATCTTTGCGCATGATAATAATCATCTGTGTGCAGCATGGCTCTGTTAGACTCAAAGAGTTCAACTCGATGCTGGCTTGTGGGAGCCTTGGTCGCAGTATCACAATGTTTGGCTTTACTGGCCCGCTTTTGGGTGGCAAGAAGCCTGAGAGACAGCAACACCTAGCATGGATAAGATTAAGCATTGATCCTTGAGATGTAAGCCAAGAACCGACACTCCGAGCTTCCATGAACGAAACCCTGAGGAGAGGGGTGATGTGCGGAGTAGGCCAGGGGCAAAGGCTATGCGGGGTTCAGAATCATGGATGTGTAACCCCCATGGGGAATTCAGGAGAAATCTCGGGGTCTGTATTGAATACAAGAAATGCATACCGTCAGCATCTTGTTTGTGGAAAACGACTGTCGGACCCTTGTCAGATCAAGTTGGTGTCAGAGAGTCGGGGTGGCTTCGTCCCCACTCGGAAATGCGACCCCGACTAGCAAGAGTCATGCCCCGAAGATCATCTGTGGGCCAATGAGATACACTTGAGATAGTGTCAATGCAGTAGCTAGTGAATACATATCATTCGTATCATTAATGAACTAGTAGAGATTGTCTTTTATAGTATCGAATTGTTGAAGCATTGACTAGAATCGTGTGACTTGTGCCAAAAGCCAGCACCAGACTCACGCGCACACGCACACGCACACACACACACACACACACAGAATGGCGGCAGTTTCTACGCAGCCGTCAGGCTTCCTCCCACTGACACCTCCCGAAACAAAGCTGACAGCCATAGACGCCTCGTTCGCAGAGGCTATCGAAGAAGCTACCATCCCCGGGACATCATGCGGCCCCTACGGAGAGAGACTCGTCGTTCATGTCGTAGATGAGCTTGCTCGGCGGACGCCAGAGAGGATATGGGCGACCGTCACAAAGTCGCCCTACGACATCCAGCATGGCTTTCGCGATATCACAGTCCGCCAACTAGCGAACGCTGTCAACTATGTGGCGTGGCAGATGGATTCCCTCTTTGGCCGGAGTGACTCTTTTGATGTCATTGCCTACATGGGCGTGTCCGACGTTAGATATGCCATCTACCTTTTTGCGGCTATCAAGACAGGCCATCAGGTGTGTGACCTATGGAATTCAAACAATCTGTGTTGTCCCTGACTGACGTTTTCTTCCAGCTCATGATCCCATCTGTACGAAATTCAGTTTCACAACATCTCTCCGTAATCGACGCAGCATCCTGCACAAAGATGTTCTTCACTCCAGAAATGGAGTCCAGAGTTGATGAACTGAAAGCTGAGCGGCCAGCATTGACTGCACTTACTGTACCAACACTGGACGATCTTCTGGAGTCCAAGCCAGAGCACTACTCATACAACAAGAAATGGGCGGAAGCGAGGACAGACCCCATCATCATTGCGCATTCCTCGGGCTCAACAGGAAACCCCAAGCCAACTACGATCACCAACGGAGTGTACTCTGTGTACGACAACCACCGCAAAATTCCCAAAATCCCAGGCCGCCGCACGCAGAGTTATGAACTGCTCGAGTTTGAAGGCGGTGGCAGATTCTTCAACCCATTCCCTCCATTTCATGTAAGCGAAACCGGACGTCCAATCTCATTGATCAACATGCTAATGTTCTACAATGAATAGCTGGCTGGTCTGTTTGCCATGACCATCATGCCCATCTTCTACACCTGCACAGTGACCATGGGCCCTCCCGAGAAGCCACCGAGCGGAGAGATTCTCAGCCAAGCAATGCACAAATTACGGATTCGCGCCGCTTGGTGCCCTCCGACTGTCATCGAGCAAGTCGTTGCTCTGCCAGGAGGATTCGAGCAGGTTGCCACCTTGGACTGGATCATGTACACGGGTGGTCCTCTGGCACCATCGGTCGGTGATCGCATCTGCAACGTCACCAGCGTCTGTCAGCTCTACGGATCCACCGAGACTGGAAACCACATGAACTTGGTCCCGCTCCCAGAGAATTGGAACTGGTTCGAGTGGCATCCACTACTCGAGAACGAGATGGACCCAGTCGGCGACGGTACTTATGAGATGGTGGTGCACAAGGATTCTAAGCTCGACCACTTCCGCCACCTCGCTCAGGCGTACCCGAAGCTTGAGGTGTGGCGCACCAACGACCTATTCATTCAGAAGCCAGACAACCCCAAGTTGTGGCAGTTTGTGGGCCGCCGAGACGATGTCCTTGTCCTCTCCAACGGCGAGAAGTTCAACCCTGTCAACATGGAGGGAGTCATCTTAGGCCATCCCCTCGTCAAGGGCGCCGTCATCACTGGTACCGCCAGGTTCCAGGCGGCGCTAGTGATCGAGCCCGAAGAAGGTGTAGATATGACTGCGGATCAGTTAATCGACAAATTGTGGCCGACAATCGAAAAGGCAAACTCGGTCGGACCTGCTCACGGCCGAATATTCCGACACAAGGTAGCGGTGGCAACACCCGACAAGCCTTTCAAGCGGGCTGGCAAGGGCACTGTTATCCGTGCCCAGACCACCAAGCTTTATGCAGACGAGGTGGCCAAGCTCTACGAGGCAAGTCACGAGGAGAGCTCCATGGTAACAAAGCTTGACGCGCCAGAGAGCCTCAACGCAGTGACAGATTTCGTGAAGGCGTGCGTGATCAAGGTCTTGCCCCTGCCGTCTCTGAAGGACGAGGATGACCTGTTCGTCCTGGGTATGGACTCCCTCCAGACCTTGGAGTTGGTGAAGACACTCAAGCGATCGCTCGGAGCGTCCGGTGTCAACCAGGAGAGCGTTTCTGCCACCACTGTCTACACAAATCCAACCATCAGGCAATTAGCCACGGCTATTCACGCTGCTTTGAACGACATCAAAATCCCCGACGCCATGGAAAACGTAGAGAGGACTGTAGCCATGAAGGAGCTCGTCGATAAGTACACCACAGACTTACCACGGGCAGCCACGCAAGCTGTCCAGCGTACGAGCGGCCAGCGGTGCGTCGCCCTCACCGGGTCCACGGGATCTCTGGGAACCCACCTGCTTGAAAAGCTCCTCAAGGACGAGTCGATCAGCAAGGTCTACTGTCTGAACCGCAGCTACGACGCCCTGTCGAGGACGAAGCAGATCTTCCTCGCCCGCGGCAAGCAGTCCGCCGACCTCGAGCTCAAGGCCGAGTTCCTGACCGTCGCGCTCGGCAAGCCCAACCTCGGCCTCGACCAGGCCAAGTACGCGCGCCTGCGCGACAGCGTCGACATCATCGTGCACAACGCGTGGAAGGTGGACTTCAACCACCGGCTGGCGACCTTTGAGGGGATACACATCAGCGGCGTGCGCAACCTGATTGACTTGTGCCTGTCGTCGCCGAGGCAGCCGCATTTGTTCTTCGTGTCGTCGATCTCGACGATCGGCAACTGGTCCGCGTGCCATGATGGGTCGACGGGGCCGGTGCCGGAGTCGGTCCCTGAGGATTTCAATGCCGCGATGGAGTTGGGCTACGCCGAGTCGAAGCATGTTTCGGAGCGTATCCTCTTGACAGCTGTCAGGGAGGCAGGACTGCACGGAAGTGTGCTCCGGGTGGGTCAAATTGCCGGGCCTGTTGCTGACGATGCCGGTGACTGGAACAAGACCGAGTGGTTCCCAAGCTTGATCCGTAGCTCCAAGACCGTCGGCTGCCTGCCGGACTCGATGAACAACATCGACTGGATCCCGGTCGACACGCTGGCCAACATAATCCGCGAGATCGTGCACGCAGAGTACGAGCGCGGAGGCCAAGGGGAGCAGCAGGACTCGCGCGTGTTCAACCTGATCAACCCACAGACGGCCAACTGGGGCGACATCGTCTCGGCCATCCAGACATACTGGGCCGAGGACGACATCAAGGTGGTCTCCTACGCCGAGTGGCTCGACGCGCTGCGCAAGCTCGAGAACCCGGACCTGGAGAAGGTGCCGGCGCTCAAGATTCTCGACTTCTACGTCGGTCTCGCGGCCGAGGCGGAGCTGCCCAAGGAGAAGCTGCTCACGTACGTGACGAAGAACTGCTCCGACGCGAGCGAGACGATGGCGCGATTGCCGCCGATCAACGGCGACGCTGCCACGTCGTGGCTGAAGCAGTGGAACTTTTGAAGTGTAGTGTAGTCAATCATAATGAATCATAACCTGTCTAATCACATGAAGAATGCACTGCAGGTGCTTCAAGTGTTGGTACGATTTAGCTACGGCTTACGCACTAGGTTTACCAAAATCGGTGTTCAAGGACTGCTTGAGCGAATGTGTCGTGTCGGTTCATAGCTGACAGAATGCAAGCCCACAAAGATCACTATATCAACGGGCATGCTAAGAAACGCATCCTGGGTGCGAACCTTACCGTCGAGTTAGCTCTATGGTCTCCACTAGGTTGGTATTGCTGACCTTAGCCTGTCTCGAGACCGGCACCGGAGCCCCGGAGAGTCAACAGCATGAATGGATCGAGCCAGTGTTACTATTCGTCCTGTCTTGCCTGGGCCGCACCTGAACACAACTGGGCCGTATCTGAGATCACTTCGTCCTGGGTTCCTATGCACCTAATCAATGTAGTCGTGTACAGATATCTAAACGTCCATTGGCCCTACCCGTATATAGCGTCTGCGATGAGAAAGAAATGCACTCAAAGACGGACGACGATCGGTAAAATTCCAGACATTCTGTGTGTGCGTGGAAAATTGGCAACGGATAAGACAGCAGCTAAAGAGCTCGCAATCTCGTACAAGACTACAATGATTAGATGTGCAACCCGCTAGGCACAAATGTATGCTTTAGGATATCGGGCGTATCGTCTCTGCCTTGAGTACGTGACGATAGAGTTCGCTGCATTACTGAGCGGGGCAGTGCCAGCCGTGGCGTAAGGCTGGCGGTTATTCGCTCCAATGGTGGAAGCTATTCCAGCACAGTCGCCTCACTGGAGACTTGGCCGCATAACAGTGTCCTGAGCGTCTATTGACGAGCCAATAACGCAGTGTACTAGATATTAGCTGAACACTATCCCACGCACAGTAGAATTAAGGGGCTTCGAGCTGCAGCAAAGCTGACTGTGTGGGAGACCTATGGAATTTGCGGTCCTCGCCTGAAAGCCCTGGCTGAACTTCAATCGGCAGGGGGACGGCGAACCTGGAGAATACTTAAGCAATTTGAGAGCCGTGAGCTTGAACAGTCAAACACCTTTCTCAAGAGCACCATATCAAAAAGCTGACCAAATATCGCCACAAAATGGCATCCGACACAGACTATGCCCGCGCTCAAATAGAGATGCATTCTTTACTCGACACTCAATCGCAGGATACAGGGGATTGTGAAAGACGTGCACTTCATAGGCCGAGATCGTGGACACCGCTATTTCTTCAGCGGCGAACTCTTCTGGCTTTGATATTCCTCTTCCTGACCATCGCAACATTGTTCATAGTCCTATTCTTTCTATCCTCAAGGCCACAACGCATAGCTCCGGCATATTCGAATTGGCATTACATTTGGGTTTATGGACCTACTGCAGGTAGGTCCTCACCCATCATAAGCCCTCACTACCATGCAAAGCTGACTATTTTGACAGGTTTCACGTGCCTCGCCGCATTGTGGGCTCAAGTCGATTATCGCTCCAGACAAATGGCTCCGTGGTTCTTCATGGCAAAGGCCCCACAGCCAGCCGACAAAAGTGTGCTCCTGGATTACATCGAGCCCTTGTCTGTGGTGAATCTTTTCAAGTCTGTTCGAAATTGTCACTGGATAGTCTTTGTGGCTGTTTTTGGAACAATGTTACTTCAGATCACGACTATTGTTGCGTCTGGGTTATTTGTTTCTATTCCCACTTTGCTTCACGATGAAAACACGCAGCTCACAATCAGAGACTCTTTTTCCGACGCGAGGCAGGGCGCTAGTAGCGCTGGCCCAGCCATGCAGATCTATGGGATTCTGAAGTCCAATCTTTCTTTTCCTCAAGGGACGTACCATGATTATGCTTTTCAGTGGTTTGAAAGTTCAGAAGGTTTGATCACTGTTCCACCAAAGGATACTCCCAGTACTAAACATTTTGTCAGTTTCTGCCACGAATATCTCAGCTTCGGTCGACGTCTTCACTGCGGACTTAGAATGTGAGGTCGCCAGAATAACGTCCGTGGCCGAAGATCTCGTAGCGCGCATGAGTTTGAACCCACTTGAGAATGATGACTGGTTCCCCCGAGAGCCCCAAGCAGAGGTTATGCGGACTGTTCGCGTTTTCACTATGGACGTGAATACATGCCACAGCCTTGTGCTAAAGATGGACTTGGAGGCCTCCTTTGGGTACAACGGTAGTTACTGCGAAGATGTTCAAGATAATAAGGAAGACCAAAATAGGCTCGTCCTGGTTTGGCGAAACTTCACGTCTCAGGGCCAAGGCGACACGTGCACAGAAGGGTGTACGACTGCGTCGCCAATCTTCACTACCCTCATCCCAAGATCGAAAGTCCCAAGTGAAATCTCAAGAAACGAACAAGTTCGACAAGTCTACACTATCGAAACCATCGATGTGGCCACCTCAACACGATCAAGTTCCACCGCTACTACGACAAGAGGCGCGGAAAGTCGGACAACATCGCAAGCTCGAAACACAGCCTCCTTTACGACTAGTGCAGTGCGTACATCTACGTCTCGAATTACCACCTCAACGAGGAGGTCTATTACACTGGCAGCCAGTTTTAGTACCTCATTGCCACCATCTCAAACGATGGCAAGCACGCGAAGCACGCGGCCACCAACTTCAACATTTTCCCCCATACCTCTTGCGCTAGTGTGTAAACCTAGCTATAGACTTCGCAAGGGAAATGTCACGTTGAGTTCAAACGGTACTGGAGATTGGAGACCGAGCGTCTCAATTCTGGGCAGTTCAAAATCATCCAGCATCTCCAATGTTACAGCTTGGGACTTTGTCCGCGAGTTCGCACGTTCCGTCACCTGGATAGAAAGATCAATGCCAGGCTTTGTAATGCAGTCATTCATTGGACTGACTCTTAACACGAGTGCGGAAGCTGATATAAATGGAACGAAAAGCGCATTATCGCAGCTGTTCCGCCTCGTCTCGGCACAAGTGGCTCAGGCCAACTACAAAACCACAAGTGAAGAGTCTATTCATGGGACTACCATCTACAAACAGGACAGACTCGGCCTCTCGAGCCTTTCCTTTTGGATTACCGAGGCGATGCTGGTCATCCTGATTATGTTCACAGGCTACCTCTTTCACATTGCACCGAACATCAGAACACCATGTGATCTGTCGAAAATATCGGGATTAGCAAGTGTACTGGCTTGCAGCCCCAGGTTCACTTCCATGGCGGTTGGAACTGGGCGATTAGAATTGGAGCAGTTAAAGAGCCGGCTCGAAGACCACGCCTTCTTAACCTCGATTCGTCCAAAGCCCCAAGGAAATCATGCGAACTTTTGTATCGAGGTTGCAGACCCGAAAGAAACAACAACGTCTGGTCAGTTTCGTCAGAGGAAAGGTGTGAAACCATCTGACTATTATATCGAAAAGTCCTCACCGTCCTATCAGCCATTTCCTACCAAACCTTTAGGAAAGGCAACCATCTTGACCTTATTTTCTCTATTGATTCCTGCCCTTGAATTCTTGTTATATTATTCGAACAAGAACAACGGCTTGTCATCAATTGATGACTCAAAGGTCATGGGACATTACTTATGGACGTACGTCCCTACTACAGTGATGGTTGGCATGGCCTTGCTTCCTGAGACAGTTCGAACAGCCGCCAAAGTTTTCAGCCCGTATCGCTACCTCCGGAAGGGAGAAGCGACTGCCCAAAACAGCCTTTCGGAAAATTACCTTGGCTCCCTAGAGATCATCGTGCTATGGCGGGCCTATAGAAAAGCAGAGTATGCTGTTTTCGCTGGCGGTCTGGCTGTCATCTTAAGCTCTTTCCTGAGCATCTTCAGCAGCGGCTTGCTCCTCGTTGAGCCTGGCTTCGTCATCGAAACATCAACTTTCACCGGCTTGGATATTTTTGACCCCAATATGACTACACTTGAATCCGGTGTTACGTTTGCAAATCTGGTGGTTGGAAGTAACATGCAGGACCCTCTATGGACGTACAACGATCTAGTATTTCCCAGGCTTCATTTGGAGGGCAGCACCAACGATGCCAATACCGAAACCTCCGATAGCCAGGCCGGCAATACGACTGTCCGATTAAGTCTTCCAGCTCTTCGAGGGGAGTTCAACTGCACACCATTGGTAGAAAGTGCACTCTCATGTAGTGATTTATCATCGGTAGACAGCGTCTTTCTGGAGCTAGTGAATTCTAGCCTGTCTCGACGGGAGAATGGCGAGTTCAAAGGAACGGGCCACTTCGGACACATCACTCAGCCGAGTGGGGGAAAACCCGGCGATTTAAGCTGTCCTTCTTTGGTCGTTACTTTGGGGCATGCGACTAGTCTTCGGATTGACAGTGCCACTCACCTCAGTTGCACTCCATTCATTCAGGCAGTCAACACGTCCGTGACTTTCAGATTGCCTGGATGGGAGATCGATATGTCCTCACCACCCATCATAGAGAATGGCGCAACGTTCATACGCTATTCTGCCGAGCTCCCCGACTTTTTGACGACTTCATATAATTTTGCCAATCCTGCCGGCATCAACGGCGAGGAGGACCTAGCTAGTCTCTTCCCACTTGTCATCTACGGGAAGAATGGCACGTCGATTCCAAACTTAGCCGGGGATGCAAATACGATGCGTCTGAAGCAGGCAGTCGAAGGGACATACGCCTTGATCATGGCCCAGGTGCTCAATCAAAGCCGTCGGGAATTGCCGCCCCAAGCCGACAAAGAAACTTACACTGGCATCATGACCCAGCCACAACGAATTCGACTCAAGCAAAGTCCCTTGTCGACACGTTTGCTTGATGGTACAATTGCAGCAATCTTGATATGCCTGGTTGTAACTTACTCGCGGCTCCATGTCCAAGGCCTCCTGACCAAAGAGCCTCATAGCATCGGCGCGGGGGCAAGTTTGCTGGCTGACTCAAAGCTCCTGCATCGTCTTTCGCAAGATATCGGCGTAGTATCCGAGGGCAAAAGTCGTCTATTCAGGGAGAAGAAATTTAGTCTGAAGGACTGGCCTTCGAGACGGTTAGATAACAGTCTCAATGCGGGTGGAAGAATGCGGATTCGTGGAAATGGAAGACCTGAGGGAAGATTTGGGATTGATTACAATCCTTGAACCCCAATGTTGATCACCAACATGTATGATGATGTAGATGTTTTTGCACTTCCTCCTACTATTTCCTAGCACATTATGTCTAAATATGAGTAGCTGAAAAGGCTTACATAGGCAAATCCATCATCTCCTTCAGCGAGATCGGAGAGCATCCAAGAGCTCAAGCTTACAGACTCTGGCCGTAAACCGGGAGGGATCACTTTACACCCACATGTCGCCATTTGGCTTGATCAGCAATCTTGTGAAGGCCATAGGCTTACAGCCGTGCGGAAGTCGCCGGACCTTAAACTAGAGTCGCCGACGCGGCCCAGCTCCGAATTTAGCAAGACCCCTCTCCCAATAAAGCTGCGTTAGTTCGCCCTTATTTCCCTCCATATGACGCACCGGTCGCTCTCTAACGGTGACCTAGCGGCACTCAATCCCCTAATTTGAAAGGCTTCACATGCAACAACCTCTAATGAATTGCAGGTAAGGTTTGCTAGGGCGGTCGCCGGACTTGCATCGGCGCGCTCTTGATGGGTTCTCGACACCCTCAGGACAAAATCTGGTGACTTCTGACTCGTTTCGAGTGCATTCTTTCCCCGCGACCTGCACTCTGACAGCCTGCGTTCTATATCCGACAAACGGCCGGGCGGTCAAAAACGTGTCCCATTTGACCGAATCAAGTTTTGGAGCGCAACGGTGGACGGGCCGTTGTCTCTCATCCCCATGCTCTTGAGCATCTCGTGTGCCGTTGCCCTCCCAAGCCAATTAGACCACACATGTGGCGTCCGACTTCGCGGCACTATGACATGTCTAAATTCTGATGATTGGCAGAGGCCCGTAGCCGGACAAATATCTAGTGCAGGCTGGTGGTCCGGGGTAATCAGGCAGGCCTAGACTGAGCAACCCTATTTGATTTCCACACACCCCTTCGTTGCAGAAGGGTCGGTGTCAAAATCTTTTGACATTCATCATATTCTAAACATCAAACGTGCTTGGGGGCACCTTGTCCGTCAGATGATTCCCGGTACCTCAAAGAAAGGATAGTGGTCACCCACGATGGCAGCAGGCTTTCTTATCCCCGCGTGGTACCAGTCAGTCGAGCCGGCGGAGGCTTCCCGGATGATGGTCAATTTCATCTGGGGATTCTCCACGGCGATCGCGGTCTTTATTGTCGCCAAGGGTTTGAGGCAGACGTATCAGATGTGCCGGCGGTTGAAGAGGGTCAACCCATATGTCGTGTTGATCTGGCTCGAGCTTGCGACATCCTTTGCCATGTCGATTGTGTGCTGGCTATACCTGAACGGCTACTTGCAACCCAGGTCAGTCCGATTTCGCTTGTTTGCGTGAACCTCGCCGCTAACCTACGTTGTAGCTTTTGGGTGTACTTTGCCATATGTAAGTCGGACAACAGCCTGCAGACATGACGTGAGAACCATGCTTACAGATATGCGAAGGGTTTACCTGGGTGTTTCAGGTCAGTCTCTCTGCGCAATCTATATCATGCAATCGCTGACATCAAGGTCACCCAGATCCAATGCCTTCCCCAGATCATCATCAACCGACTCGGAGTTCTCATAACCGACAAAGCTCGAGTGCGAAAGCTCAAGATCATATGCGCGCTTATTGTCGCAATCATCAACATAAGCGTTGCATGCATCTGGATTCCTGCGCGGTTGCAAATCAGCGATACGTACATCGAGGTGAACAAGGTGTGGGATCGGATCGAGAAGATCATATTTTGCATCCTCGACTTGAGCCTGAACCTCTACTTCGTGTACCTTGTCAAGTCGAAGCTCATTGCCAATGGGTTGACAAAGTACAAGCTGTTGTTTCGGTTCAACTGCTGCATGATCTTTCTCTCAATATCCCTGGATGTGAGTGCACATTGGTTCTTCACGGGCCAGAACCGAGCTTACAGATGGCGTTTTACAGGTGATCCTTATCGGTATGATGTCTATACATGATGACGTTGTGTAAGTGTTTGCTCCTAGCTAGATTCTTTGTCCTTTGCTTTCGGATTAACCCGTATCACAGTTACCTTCAGTTCCACCCCCTCGCATATCTCGTCAAGCTGTACATCGAGATGAACATGGCCGACTTGATCCGGAAGGTTGCCAGGGCATCAAGCTACATGTCTTGCTCTATTTTCGCGGGACCCATACTCTCGCCGTGCGGCCAGGAGCAATGCGTATGCCAGAATTTCCGGACCACTATCTCCGCTGAGCCGGGCGAGAGCAACAACACACGGAGCCGGCAAGCGGGCTTATCAGTCGAATCGTTGGATCCATGGGGCATTCACAGGACAATAGAGACGGAGGTCGTTATTCATGACGCGGAAGGGCAAAAAGTTGAGACAGACGACACGAGATCATCGTGCGGGGCGAAGGCCGAGATCGATCTTGAATCTCAACTAGCAACCCCACCGAAAGCAGTCAGCAATACCTCAAAAGGGGAATTTCCATGAGAACAAAAGGTATTAAAAGCAAGCAACAATAGACTCATTTTGAACTTGTAGTTTTCTTTAGCGCGCACGGTCGGCCATTGGATTGCCAGCCCTTCAGGGTCAAGATTCAGGTGGAAGCCTAAATGGCTTCTCCGCAGTACCGATACTTTGACGTAAGACGGGCTAATCTTAGTTCCAGAAATGGCATTGATATCGCGAGTGCTCTAGCTTTTCCTTTCCCGATAACCCAGGTTTACACTCGACACTTCAAAGGAAAAGAACAGACAGATATCTTGACAATGTCTAATAGCGCTGTTACCGACGCGGTGTTGATTGAGAGCGAGTGCCTCTGCAAAAAGCACAAGTTCACCGCAAGCGTGCCTCGCGCCCAACTGCCCCTCCAAGCCACGTATTGTCACTGCTCCTCCTGCCGCCACATCACCGGGAACCTCTACATCACCATCGCGTCATGGCCTGGCTCGCCAGATAATATTACGAACTCAAGTCTGTCCAAATACAAGTTCACGCCGCGCTTCAATTACCTGTTCTGCGGCACCTGCTTCACCCCGCTCTTCTTCGAGGAGCCCGCAGAGACTGCCAGCGGGTCGCCAACATACGAGGTCTTGACCGGCTCGCTATCCCACCAGCCGGAACTCTCCGCTCCAGGCCTAGTGCGCGTCGTCTGCCACAAGTTTCTCCAGAACACCGTCGACGGTGGTGCACTGCCGTGGCTTCGACGGCCCAACCTCCATGGCCCCGACGCAGTGCCACGCGTCTGGGCTGGCCAACAGGGAGTCAGCGAGGAGCTGCCCGAAAACTGGCCTCCTCTCACACCCACCGCGCCACCTGAGGGCCTACCAGACGATGTGCCCATCCGCTGCCACTGCGGCGGCGTCGACCTCGTCTTCCGGCGCGCGGCGAGCCTGACTGATTTCGAGGGCAAACCGAAGGACGAGATCCCGGGCTTCTTCGACCCGGAGACGCACAAGCCCGCCGCATCCTTTGACGCGTGCGACTCGTGCCGCAAGTCGAGCGGCGGGGACATGTTCTACTGGACCTTTGTGAAGCTGCGCCACATCGACTTTGCCGATGCCAATCTCAAGGGCGGATTTCCGAGGACATCAAAGGAACTGAAGCAAGGGGTGCTCGGGGGCGACAAGCGCTTCGGCACCTTGACATTGTATGCCAGTTCCAAGGACGTCCAGCGGTACTCGTGCTCGCGGTGCTCGGCGACGGTGTTGTATGGGTGCGATGACCGGGTTGATCTTGTTGATCTCGCGATCGGGCTCCTGGACTCGCCGGACGGTGTACGCGCCGAAGGTGTCCTGAGCTGGAGCTACGGTGGCCGGACGGGCTGGAGGGAGGATGTCGAGGGGGGTTGGAGGGAGAGTCTGGTTGATGCCATTGAGTCAGAGGTGGAGGACTGGAGGATCAAGAGGGAGTTGCCAAAGAGCTTTTGGCGGATACAGAGGGAGGCCAGGAGGGCGGCTGCGTCGTCGTCGTAAACTGTAGTGGTGTGGACATGGGTTATTTCAGATGTAATTACGCTCAGGCGTCGTGGACCATTTGTTCCGGTTTACTCACGGCAGTGATGCAGGCAGATCTTGCAACACAGGAGGTTTCCTTGGTTCGAGGAGAAGGTGGAGATCATATCGGAAGAGCAGGTTCTATCCAAGGAACGTTTATCCGGAATCTGCTGAGGCGAAGTTATGTTATTATGTTGTTGCCTGTGTTTGAGTCTTCCCCACAGTTAAATCGATTGACACAAGCCCTGTGGGGTGTTGAGAATTACAGTTGCCTGAGACGCCGATTAGCTTTGGCGTTGGGCAGGATTCACACCCCTGCTCAGGTCGCCGATGCTGCCATAATTGGCAATGCAGCCCGCTTGACAGGGCCCTATGGTAAGGCTGAGCAGGTAGAATTTGCACTTCATGATGCACTACGTGGGACGCGGTCTTTTTGACTATCCTTGTCGTCTCTCAAGCCGAAACGGGTTCCCTAGCCTGCGTTGATCCAGCTTCTCCCCTGAATGGGCAATTGGCCGCGTAGTCTCTTTTAGGTGACAGAATTACAGGAGTCGATAAAAGGGCATGTTCATTCCACGGTGGGCTTGATCTGAAGCATCACCCTTCGAAACATCTACAATACGCGACGAATGCAATAAGCTGCTGGACCTCTAGTACAATGACTTCTCTTCGCATGATTATCAGCTCCCTTCTTTTCCTCTCTGCTGTTGAGGCTCTAGTCCTCCCTGATTCACAACAGACGCCGGGCGTAGTGTCTCTTCCGGTCAAAGCCCTCGGCTCACCATCATCGAATTTACAAAGAAGGCAAGATGGTACTTTGCAAACGTCCATCTTGAACCAGGAGTGGCTGTACGCCGTCGAGGGTTTGTTTTCATGACTATCCTCCATGTCACCCTCAAGTCGCTGATAGCTTCCTTGCCAGTCTCGATCGGAACACCTCCGCAGAAGACATATGTTCAACTCGACACAGGCTCCAGCGAACTCTGGGTGAACCCAAATTGCACCAATGCGGACGCGAACTTTGGCCTCCAAGATCTTTGCAAGAAGGCACCTCGGTACAATGCGAGTGCGTCATCGTCAAGTGAGGGCCCTTTTGGCGAGAAGCGCATCGTCTATGGTAATGATGGTTCTGTGAAAGTCGGCGTCGACTTGAACTACTACAATGATGATGTGGCCATTGCAGGTGAGTCTACGAGAGGACTTAGACGAGATAAACAAGTTGAGCTGATCTCTTGGTAGGCACATCTATTCATGTCCAGCAATTCGGAGTTGCAGTCGATTCTTTGGGCTTATCCGGGGGTATCTTGGGACTGTCACCAGACTTCAACACCGGCTTCGCCGTCAACGATTCGTATCTCCTGCCACTTGATTCTCTAGTGAAGAATGGCGCAATCAAGAGTCGGGCGTACAGCGTTGCTCTCGGACATTCAACAGACTCAACTGGTTAGTGGGTTCCTCTACAAGACTGGTCTGAGCCGGCTGACACCTGGAGCCAAGGCTCCCTCATTTTCGGCGGAATCAACACGGGTGCCTTTACCGGTACATTGCAGAAACTTCCAATCATTCCCAGTCGAGACAATGGGACCAGGTCAGTCTCTGCCAATATCCTCGCTCCTGCCTTAATCTTTGCTGACGGATATGGCCTTGGCCTAATAACAGATTGACCGTCGAACTCAACGGTATTGGTATCACATCCGCAAATTCCACAACAAAAATCGTAATGGGCAATGACACCAACGTACTTCTCGACACGGGCAACACCTTTCTCCAGCTTAACCCCAGCATAGTGGACCAGATCTACACCCGCCTCGGCGCCAAGATGGACAACAAGACGGGGTTTCCGCTGGTCGACTGCACCAAGCGCCAGGAAAAGGGCTCCGTCGACTTCACTTTTGCCAACAAAACCATTTCAGTGCCCTTTGCCGACTTCATCATGACGGCTCAGGGCCTGTGTGCTGTCGGTGCTTTTGCCCTGCCCGAAGGGTCGCAGCAGATCCTCGGCCTGCCGTTTTTGAGGGCCGCGTATGGTGAGTCCTTCGGTGAACTCGCACTAGCTTCATTTAAATCAGACTGGCTGACTTTGTGTTTCAAGCTGTATTCGACTGGGACAACCAAAGTGCTCATCTGGCGCAAGCTGCCAAGTGTGATGGGCAGGTCATGGCTATCGGGACTGGGCCGGATGCCGTTCCCAATGTTACTGGAGCATGTCAGTCTGCGTCTTTGCCCACCCCGACGGCGGGCAATGGAGTTATGGGCAGAACGCAAGTATCGGTTGCTGCCATGGTTGGAAGCTTGGTCCTTGCTTGCTCGTGGCTTTCATAGTCGAGTCCTTATCGTAGCAGCTGGTCAAGATGAGGGATGCGAGCCTATGCCGTTGGTCGTAGTCTGACTCATACGGGTCGGTGAAAGAGCTGACTCTACTGATGTTCGTTTGGGAGACTTATGCAGCAATCTCATAGAAACTCTTCGCGGATAATCAAATACCCTTTACTAAGCCCAAGATCCAAATTAGTGCGTCACGTCAGTCATCGCGGCATTGACATTTAGCGCAAGGTGGGGCTCCGGCGGGGGAGATGACCGATGTTCGGCAGCGACCGGCGGCATTGCAGTCACTTTACGCGATTCTTTCTTTGACATCTTTCACTGCAACGAGACTTGACCCGAGTTCATTGGACTACGTGCTGCATGACATCCCGGAGACCCAATTAGGAAGGCTATACCTGTAACACCAGAGGAACCCAGACTCTCGCTCGCTCCAGACCCCACCCAGTGACCACAAGCACCTCCGTACGACACAATGTCGCCTCTCAAGGTCGCCGTGCTCGACGATTACCAAGGAGCCGCCGAGGCGCAATTCAAGGCCCTCGACCCGTCCAAGTATGAAGTCACCATCTTCCGCGACACGCTGCCGGCGTACAACCACCCAGACACGCCCGACAGCGCCCGGACGCAGCTCGTCGACCGCCTGCAGCCCTTCGCCATCATCTGCACGATGCGCGAGCGCACCCCGTTTCCCAAGGCCCTCGTCGACCAGCTACCCAACCTGCAGCTCCTCCTGACGACCGGCGTGCGCAACGCCTCGCTCGACATCCCCGCGCTCCAGGCCCGCGGGATCCCCGTCAGCGGTGCGCAGGACGAAGAGCGCAAGGCCGTCGCGGGGCCGGACGGCACGACGCAGCACTGCGTCTCGCTGATCCTCGGCGCCGCGCGCAACCTCGCGGCCGACGACGCCGCCGTCAAGGCCGCGCCGGGGACCACGTGGCAGACGGGCTTCGCGATGTCGCTGACGGGCCGGACGCTCGGGCTCGTCGGGCTGGGCCGGTTGGGGGTCGCGGTGGGGCGGATCATGGCCTCTGCGTTCGGCATGCGCGTCGTCGCGTGGAGCAGCAGCCTGACGCAGGAGGTCGCGGACGAGAAGGCGCGGGCGGCGGGCCTGCCGGTCGAGCGGGCGGCCGACGGGGAGAAGACGTTTAAGGTCGTGGGCAAGGAGGAGATGTTCCGCTCGGCGGACGTGGTGTCTGTGCACTACGTGCTGTCGGACCGGTCGCGGGGCGTCGTGGCCGCCAAGGAGCTGGAGCTGATGCAGCCGCACGCCGTGCTGGTGAACACCTCGCGGGGACCGCTCGTTGTGGAGGAGGACCTGCTGCGCGTGCTCGAGGAGGGCAGGATCAGGTGCGCGGCGCTGGATGTTTTCGCCGTCGAGCCGTTGCCGGCGGATAGTCCCTGGAGGACGACGGAGTGGGGGCAGGACGGCAGAAGCCAGGTTTTGCTTACGCCTCATATGGGGTATGTCTCTAAGGATACGATTGATCGGTGGTACGAGATCAATGTGGCGGATATTGGGCGGTGGGAGAGGGGAGAGCCCCTTTCTTTAGCTTTGTATTAATCTGTCTCAAAAGGACTATTGTACAATCTTGCCATAGCTATTCTTTAAAACGGACACGAAGGAATGCAAGTTACAAGGAGGCTGGCTGATATGCATTGGTGTTTCGGTTCCTTTCTGTCCGACTGTCTGAGTAATGGTTGCTGGACTTTAATTCCCATTTGTTTGGTGTCCCTCAGAGTTCATCAAACAACTTGATCTCGACAACGTTGTACCGTTAGTCACTGACCTCAGTTGGTCAGTTGAGTGCCGCGTGCCGCGCATTGAAGGTGGTTGCACGTGTCACTAGTGCTCCACGTGAAAGCCAACCATTAGAAGATCAGATTCGTCATGCCGCCTTAGCCTTTCACAATCGAACTTCTTCTTCATTGCAGTTATCAGACGTTGATATGAAGCGACCTTAGCGCCAAGCCACCATTTGCTTCTCATGAACAAATTATAAAGCATCATATATTCCTCGTACCGATTTCTCAAGAAAACCTGCCATTACCATGCCGCCCATAGCCAGTGTCAAATCCCTTGATCATCTCGTTCTCACGGTCAAGGACATCGACGCCTCGATCAAGTTCTACGAGTCGGTCTTGGGCATGGAGCATGTTAGCTTCCACTCTGGCGGAGTAGAGCGACATGCCTTACGGTTCGGCCAGCAAAAGATCAACCTCCACGTCAGTGGCAGGGAGTTTGAGCCAAAAGCAGAAAAGGTTCAACCAGGCTCTGCGGACCTTTGCTTCCTCGTCCAAGACGACGTCGCCGATGTACTGTCCCGTTTACGGGAGAAGGGTGTTCAAGTGCTGGAAGGAGGCGGTGTGGTCAAACGCACTGGAGCTCGGTCTACCCTGGCCAGCGTCTACATCCGTGACCCTGACGGAAACTTGATCGAGTGAGTGATATATCCAGCTTCTAGGTTGCAATGTCAGGCTGACTTGCCCAGACTCTCGAACGAGGTTGCAGAATAGCTGAGGTTCCTCAAACTACACGAGACCTAGCAGGAATATTGACAAGAACAATGATGAGCCATGAAAGGGGAAACAAAGGAAGATTGCAAGTTCACACACTTTATATAACGGAAACATGCCCCATTTTGCAATTGTTATTTTGAAAGGCATAGCTGAACTGCCTCGAACAAAGTAAACCAGAATATGTGACAAGGTGAGAGTCTGTTCTGCAGCTGGTAGTGACTCACTTACCCATCACCAGGAAGTACATTTTAGATTCCAGATTCTCCTAATTTACATGGTTTCGACCTTTATTGTGCTCCGCTTGTTTATCCATTCCGCGTGCTGAACTCACGGACGCGTTTCAATCTCACTCCCCGCTCACTTGACCGATCACTTTCGGCCGACTTTCCCGAACGACTCCTGTAAAAAGCTCCTTTGAATCGTCAACACTACTCCCTTCTTTCTCCCTTCCATTTCCTTCCACTTCCTTTGGTCAAGGCTCTGATCACAAACCTTGAACCTCAACGACCAACATCTACCATCTTGTGGGAGGCACAATCCAGGTAAGTCACTTCTTCGGTTTCGCCAACAGCGCACCTTCCCTACTACCGCCAGCCTGAAAGAGAAGTCGCGCACAACACTTGTCCGTGCCCGTGATTCTCCCCTGCCCCGATCCTCATTCTTCATCTCCAACTCCACTTGCGCCTCTGCTCACCAGCTACCCAGGTGGGGTGAGCCAAGTCACCCATCAATATTCTGCCTGTATGAACAGCAAGTCCAGCATTCCGTAACTGACTGTTTCGGTTTTAGGGTGCCAGTGTGGTTCTTCGATTTTGTTGGGATCAACAAAGAGCGTAAGCTCGGATCAAAATCCGGTCTCAACAAGATCGCAATTCTATCTGTCGACAGCCTGCTTACTGCGTCCTAGAAGCCGTCCAGTCCATCAAGATGGCCCCCAAAGAGCGCCTGTCGCCGTATCCGTCTTCTGACAAGGCGGGTCCTGCTGAGAAGATGGGCCCTCAGCAGAAGACGGGCTCTGAGCAGAAGACGGCCTCTGAGCAGAAGACAGGCCCAGAGAAAAACATGGGTCTGAAGACCGAGGTCTCTGAGCCCGGTGAGGTAGCTGACTCCCCCGCCTTGTCGGGCGCTCCGGGTGATCATCGCGGTCGCTATGACCCTCCCGGATGCTACATACGTAAGACCTTTTCCTCTAGCCTGACATTCACGACAAGCAATGCTGATGAATGCGCAGCTCCTTGGAACCCGTACCCGTATTCCGAACCGAGCATACCCTCCCCGCACAACCAGTTTCAGTACCTGGCACGGGACCCGAGCACCTCTCGGCCTTCTCAGTCGACACCCGGCGGAACTGTTGGACATGGCGAGCGTGCAGGCTATGCCCAACAGCTGAGCCATGAGTGCCAGCGCCGAAAGTTCAACCCGCAGTTTGCAGAGATGCAAACACCCCCTGGCCGATTCCAGTTCCAGGTTGCTCTGAAGGATCAGGTCATCAAGGACACCAAGTCACACACGGACATAAACCAGGCCAGGCAGAGTGTAGCGAAGAAGGCCCTCCAAGTCGTTCAAACTTGGCCCCTCCCACCCAAACCCAAATCTCAGGACAGCACTAGACCCGGTCATGTTAATACAGGCCGGGGAGCGCACAACCTCCCATGCCCCCCAACCTTTCCCACTACCACGTCCCTTCTTCAGATCACTCAGCAGGATCGTTGGCTGATGGACGTGGGCTCCCAGTATTCGGGGGCGACACAACCTTTGGACTACCAGGGCTATGTCCCTCCCTCTCTTCAAGGTCTGGGATGGCCGTCTGCGCCTTGCGCTGGTCTTGTCCCTCCCCCTCTGCCCCCTTGGTACACTCAGAACGCACCCCTTCTTGTAGGCTATATTGGTGGAAACGCCAACCCTTTGGGGACTGGCGCTTCCGAAACCGCCATCCCACAGGCACAACAGTCCGCTTCCCGCAACGGCACTGAACCAACGGCCGCCAATCAAACAGCCAAGGCTTCCGACCAAGACGAGGACAGGGATAGTGCTCGTCCCAATTCTTCACACCAGACAACACCTAGCGACCCCAACGTCAAGACAGGTGAGCCGGGCGCCAACAAAGACCAGCAGCCATCTAACACTGAAGGCCCGTTCGTATACGAGCCCGATCCCCTAGGTGGACTTCTTGACGCCGAATGTTTGCCGGAGATTCAAGACCTGTTGGAGGAAATTGAGTATCATACTGGTGAGCGGCTGGTCTTGCCTCCCGGTTCGTGGCCCTGGGTTGCGAGAGCATACCTTCAGGGCTGCCTCGCCCACTGTCTGGAGCGCAGACTGGCGAGACTGCGAGCTGCAGCTCAGCCCATCCAGGCCAGGACCGAGTGGCTCAGAGCTACAACTGGTTTCTATGAGAGGCACCCTGGTTATAGGAGCAATTGGTCGCGCGAGGGGTAGGACCGTCGCGACCACCGTCGAGGCAGATCTCGGCCTCGGTCTCACTCACGCAGAGAACGCACGCGCTCGCCAGCGTCGACGCCTTCTCCCAGAAAGGGACGACAACGTTCTCCCCTCGCCGGACACGAAGGCGACTTTTACGATGGCCGATACCCGGATACCTATCGCCGTGGTCGGGTTTAGGAGATAGGGTATCCGATACCCAGGGGAGAGAGAACCAGCAAGGTTCTTATCGGTATTTGGTGCTTTTGTTCGGGATTGCTTTTGGACGAAAATCGTCTCGAAGACCTATGGAACGAAAAAGAGTATGGGATTGTTCTTGTGCACTGATACTGGAAACGGGCGTTTGATTTGGAGACCCTCAATTCGGCTCCCCAGCCTTGATGGTCTCCTTTTTTCTCATCAAGAGTCATCGCCACACTGATGTGTGCCTTGGGCAAGTGTCCAAATCTGGCTTCACTAATCGCAATACGGAATCAACACGGCGCCGGCCAGCTTTAGTCTAGTTTCTGTACTTAATCTTTCTTTTCATTTCTGTACTGTCTATCATGGCAGAGTACGGATATTTCCTAATTTACATGATTGCCCAACCCATGCGCCTCCGATGTGTGACCTTCCACCGAGGACTTCCTCGCCACAAAATGCCTTCCGATGCTGCTCGCCCAAAATCCAAGCAGGCCTACAGCCTGGCTGGCATGCGGCTCGCGCCGTCCAGGCGAATGACCTCACCGTTAAGCATCGAGTTCTCGATGAGGTGGACGACGAGGGCGGCAAACTCCTCGGGCTTGCCGGGCCGCTTGGGGAACTCGAGGCTGTTGAGCAGGGACTGGCGCACCTTGGGCGACATGGCCTTTGTCATGTTCGTCTCGAACAGGCTCGGCGCGACGGTGAGCACGCGGATGCCGTGGCGGCTCAGGTCGCGCGCCATGGGCAGCGTCATGGCCGCCACGGCGCCCTTGCTCGCCGAGTAGGCCACCTGGCCCATCTGGCCTTCAAAGGCGGCCGAGCTCGCGACCATGACGACGACGCCGCGCTCCTTGTCGTCCCCTTCGCCCTCGGTCGCGTTGGCGATGTGCGGCAGCGCCTGGCGGACCAGGTCGAGCGTGCCGCGCAGGTTGACGTTGAGGACGAGGTCGAGGTTGTCGAGCGGGACGGGCCGCTTCTTGCCGTCCATGATGAGGCCCGGGAAGCCTATCCCCGCGGCGGGGATGACGCCGCCCAGGGGCGACGAGTTGGAGCGTGACCACTCTGCCGCGCCGGAGATGGCGGCCGAGACGCTGGATGTGTCGGTCACGTCGCACTGGTAGAAGCGGGCGCGGGAGGGGCCGCCGAGCTCCTTGGCGAGGGCGGCGCCGGTGTCCTCGTTCATGTCGAGGAGGGCGACGTTGCCTCCTTGCTTGGCGATCGCGACGGCGGTGGCGCGGCCTAGGCCCGAGGCGCTATGTGCAGTGTTAGCATTATTTGATTGTAGGGCTATACTGTATGAGTTGTTCTTTGTGGTAGGGAGCGATGCGGTGCTTTGAGGGACTTCACATGCTTGATGAAAGGGATGAGTGAGATGAGCTTACCCGCCGGATATGATGAACGTGCGGCCTTGGATCTTCATTGTGCTTGTGATGATGTTGGATGTGGTGCAATGAGGAGATGGATGTATAAAGCAGAAGTCAAAAGGGGTTATTTGGAGTGTCTTCAAAGGACGCTCAAGTTATCCAGAGGAGCGCAAGAAATGATCAATCTCAGACAGATGCTGATGGATGAATGTGATGTCTGTTCTGTCTGTACATCGGCCCGCAGAGAAACCTCGGCTTCCCCAGACCCACCCACTGAAAGATGCCGATCTTTAGTGACGCTAAGACGCCACAGCGGATGCCAACTCAAACAACACCGAGTGGGGCCCCTGCACAGGCCCAAGCCACACCTGAACGAGTCCCCTGTCATGGGTCAATCATGCGCCAATACGCCGCCGATACGCCTGCGCCAAGGCGAAATGCACGCCCGTGACAAAGCCTGAAGCAGCAGCCCATCATCGATTGTCTCGACCGCTCCGCCTTGTTTTTGGCGTGACGACAAGCACAAACAGACTCGAAAACAAAAGTCGTTCATCTGCACTCGAACCCGCCCTGCGCATTCCACTCGGATCATCACCACTACGCGCCCTTGTCTGCTGGAGCCGAAATCCCCCTAGCATATCTATTTTACATCGCAATCTCCGACCACCAGACGCACATACACCACCGCCGCCCACGATGACCCGGCCGCGCCGCTCCTCCGCGGCAAGCGAGGAGAGCACGGCGACGGCGCACGACCAGGTACGCCCTCTACGGTTTCCATGCATACGTTTGACGGAGCGAGGGAAGACTGACGTTTTGCGCGGCAGGAGTTGGGGAGCATGTACGACTACCTAGCCAAGATCATTCTGTTAGGGCCCAGCGGGACTGGCAAGTGAGTGACTACAACGACATCGGAACGGCCGGGTTATGTCGAGAGCGACTATGCTGACCCATCTTGTGCTTTCTGCAGGTCGTGTCTGCTGCATCGCTTCGTTAAGAACGAGTGGCGCGTGCTGTCGTCGCAGACCATCGGCGTCGAGTTTGCGAGCAAGATTATCAAGGTGGGGACGGGGGCCAGGAGGAAACGGATAAAGCTACAGGTACGAATCACTCTCTCCCATGAGATTGCCCTTAGATTATATGGCTAATTCTTGTTTTGTTGGCACACAGCTTTGGGACACGGCGGGCACCGAGCGCTTCCGCTCCGTCTCGCGGTCCTACTACCGCGGCGCCGCCGGCGCTATCCTCGTCTACGACATCACCTCCCACAAGTCCTTCTCCAGCCTCCAGCCCTTCCTCAACGACGCGCGCGCCCTCGCCTCACCGAACCTGACGATGCTCCTCGTCGGCAACAAGCTTGACCTCGCCTCCGACCTCGTCGACACGAGCCTGCCCCCGCCGACGCCCAGCTCCATGTCCTCGGCCAGCGTGCCCTACGCGAGCTCGCCGATAGCAGGCGCGGGGAGAGACGCAGCGGCGGCCAGCGGGTCTGGCTCGTCGGGCCTGGGCACGCAGATGCGCGCCACCGTGGCGCCGGACGGCCGGGACGTCTCGAGCGCCGAGGCCAGCCGGTGGGCCAGCAGCGTCAGCGTGCCCGTCACGCTCGAGGTGTCGGCGCTGTCGGGAGAGGGGGTTGACGATGTATTTGCGCGCCTCGCGCGCATGATCCTGACCAAGATCGAGCTGGGCGAGATCGACCCGGACGACCCGATGAGCGGGATCCAGTACGGCGACGCGGGCGGGCCCTGGAACGCGGGCGCCAGCGACGGCGGGAGCATCAAGAGCGGCATGACGGCCGATGATGTCGGCGGCGTGAGGCGGCGGAGAGGCAAGAATAGAGGAGGGGTCAGGGGCATGGCGCTGCGGGAGTGGGAGGAGGTGTTTACGCTGTCTAATCGGCGGAGGGGAGGGCCTTGTGGGTGCTGATGTGCTGCCGCGGAGGCGCATGGTGATGGATATATACCCCCTTTTGAGCCTCGGGAGTTGGGATGATCACTCTCATTCTGTTATTTCAAGATCAGTTCGCCGGGAAGGGGCATTGGCGATACTGGATGGTGAGAGAACATCATCTCAAGAGCATGGGAACTAATGGTCCGTATAAGGGACGTCGATGACGAACAACAGCAAGCATGCATACTCGGAATTACTCGGTTTCATAGCGATTTTGTACATGTAATATCTTGAAGGTTTCCACGCTACCATGGTCGATCTTGTGAGCAGTGTCGTTGCTATGCCAGTCATGTACCATGTCATCATACCATTGTTTCTCAAACAGCGTGTTCCAGACTCAGGTCTTACTGTCCGGTCGCCGCGTCAGATAGAAGAAGTACGTCCCCGCACCTGCCAACTCCTTATTGTCCATAGCCCCGAGCACCGTGTTGTCGTCGACGCGGCGGAAGCTGTCGATGATGGGGAACTTGTCGTATATCATGGCCGCCGAGACGGCGCCGCGATACTTGACTTCTCGGACCTAGGCAATTGCAGGGTAAGCATGAGACCTTTCTCGAGCTATATCCTCCTCTCCCGTCATGTGTCCTCCGCGGCAAGGACGTAGTGGGCCAGAACTTACCCGAGCGTGCCCGTAGTCGGGGAACCACCGGCGCTCGCCGCCCTCGGCGTAGACCATGATGGGGTCGACGTCGTCGACGGACCGGAAGTCCTTGCCGGCCCACTTGAAGGTGGTCAGCTGCTGGTGCACGGGGTGGCCCGTGTCGAAGCTGTGGCCTTCCCACGAGCCGACCATGGACTCGGGGGCGATGGGGCCGAGTTTGTCGTAGACGGCGGCGATGGCGGCCTCGTCGATGTGGCCTTTGATCTTTGCCAGGTCGGAGAATTGCTGCTCTGGTCTATTGTTCGTATACAAGTTAGTTGTTTGGGGTTGCGAGACACGATCCAGGAATAGGATGCTTGTGGTATGGGAGACTCACGTTTTGGCCATGTTATGGGATGAAATGTATGATGCCTCAATAATTGATGCTTGAAGAACTGATCCACCAGATCATCCATCCCACCTTTTTGCTCTTCCAATATCTCTTTATATGTAGAGAAGTCTTCGCATTGAAAGTCTTAATCGGGAAGTCGGGGTCTACATAGATCAACACCATGTCCGGACTTGACCATTGTCTCCACATCTTGACTTCGCCATTCCTGACTCGACTATCCGACTGTGCCGACGACGAAAAGACCTCTTCCTTACCAAAATCAACCCCTAATGAATACAAGAACTCCTTCTATTCTTCTAAAGAAGACTTTTAGCTAGAAAGTAGGATCGTGAGCAACATTATTGGTTGTGCTGTGTCTATGATGAGCGAGAGAACTAACACTCAGCCAGACTTCCGCAAATCTGATAGGCAGGACTTCGTATTTCATGGTTGTCGGAATTTATTCTGCATTGCATCCTTTCGACTCGTAAACGTTACTCTGCATTGCCAAGCATCCGACTTGTTTAGCAAATGCGATGGTCAAGACCATCGCTATTTACAGGAATGTCAAGGTTGGAAGACACAGACAGAGGCTCATTTGTACTTTGAAAAGATATAGCAGACATACATGGCTTGATACTTGAGTAAATGAATCTACCTAGCTCTGCAATTTGAGAAACGATCTTGCAGCTTTCCCGTGACCAGGTTTCTTTCATTCTAGAGAAAAGTATTTTCATTTTAGATCTATCTCGCCATTGAATTGAAGTCATGCGATAGCACAGTAGCCTAGATCAGCAGTCTCACATTGCGATAGTTCTGTATAGTCTGTTTGAGGAATGATAGTAGTTAGTTACATATCAAGATGTTGTAATTACAGGTTCTTCCTTGAAGAGCTGATATTGTCGTAACTGCCGAAGCTGTTCTAGGGCGTTTTGTTCCTGGACTTCGTAGGTAGTGGACACAGTGAACAGAACCAAAAACACGAGAGTAAGTGAGCGTCTGATTCCAATGAAGAAATTCGATTAGAACATGGCGTTCCCACGGACTGGGTGAGAATCTCGAAGAGAACATGCGTGAGATAACACCAGGCCTGATCCCCAAGCTTCTGGCCCCCACATATAGCCTAAAAAGGGAAGACGGAAAGGCCTCCTCCGCGATGCAGGGATCCCTCCCGAGCCAGACCCCAGTGCCGCCCCAGCGTGCGGCGCCGATAGCGGGTTCCGGCCTGCGGGCTATGACGGACAGACACGGCACATCGCTGTGCTGCTATATTCCAACGTGTCTCATGTCCTTTTCCTGACACGATTACCGGGCACGGAGTGTATCGTTTGGGCTTGATTGGCTTGCGCTGCTGGAAGTTCCCGTCAGTAGAGGCCCCATCCAGACGGAGATGTTCCCGAATGTCCCTTGATAGCGGGGTCTGATGGAGCTGCGGGCAGGGAAGCTGTGGTGTAAGAGAGCTCGGCGAAGGATGCCCCGCGGTCGGTCAAGGAGGCGCGCACATGTGTCTGTATTAAAGTGAGCTGATCTACCTACACATTGATTTGCATTCTCTCGATTATAAAAGGGTTCGAAGCGGTCAGGACATTATTGCTGCGAATCTCACTTCTTCCGTTCAATCGTATCGTTCGTTGTTGCCGGCCGTCGTAGACTTGCACTGATACCCCGCCATCGCGACGACATCCCTGAACCACACTCAATCGCCCGCCATGGCGCCCCGACAAGTCGTCCCAGTCGACAAGGGCTGGCAGTTCAAGCAGGCAGACAAGAACGACAGCACTTTCTTGCCCGTGGCCCAGTTCCCCACCAACGTCCACCTCGACCTGCTCGCCCACGACCTCATCCCGGACCCCTTCATCGGCAAAAACGAGCTCGACGTCCAGTGGGTGGGCGAGGAGGCATGGACCTACAAGACGACCTTCCACGCGCCCGCCGTCGGGACCGGTGCCAATGTGGTCCTGGCGTTTGACGGCCTCGACACCTTTGCCACGGTCGTGCTCAACGGCGAGACGATTCTCGAGAGCGAAAATATGTTCATCCCGGAGAGGGTCGACGTCACATCTATCGTCAAGGCCGAGGGCGACAATGAGCTTGTCATCACTTTTGATAGTGCGTATCTTAGAGGGTGGAAACTCGTCGAGCAGTACCCGGACCACAAGTACCTGCTGGCCAACGGCGACGCCTCGAGATTGCCGGTGCGCAAGGCGCAATATCACTGGGTAGGTTCGAACCGGATGATCACTTCATACTTCACTTGGCGTGTTTTACTGACATTGCCACCTAGGGATGGGACTGGGGCCCGACTCTAATGACCTGTGGCCCGTGGAGGCCAATCAACCTCGAGATCTTCGAGGCGAGAATTTCGGACCTGCACTTCCAGAGCACCGTCGATGACTCGCTGCAATCAGCGACTGTGGTCGCGCACGCCGAGGTCGAGGACAGTGCCGACGGCAGCAAGGTGCGCTTCGACGTCTCCCTCGACGGCAGCTCCGTCGCTTCGGAGACCGTCAACCTCAAGTCGGGCACCTCGTCCGCGACCTTCCACATCGCCAAGCCCGCCCTCTGGTATCCGATCCGCTATGGCGAGCAGCCCTTGTACACGGTCAAGGCGACGCTGCTCAGCGGCGAGGAAGAAGTCGACACTGCATCGAAGCGCATCGGCCTGCGCAGGGCCGAGGTCGTCCAGCGCCCCCTCGACGGCCAACCAGGTACGTCCTTCTTCTTCGAGATCAACAAGATCCCCGTCTTTTGCGGCGGCAGCGACTGGATCCCGGCGGACAACTTCATCCCGCGCATCTCGCCGCAAAAGTACCGCGACTGGATCAAGTGCATCGCCGACGGCAACCAGGTCATGGTACGCGTCTGGGGCGGCGGCCTCTACGAGGAGCAGGTCTTTTACGACGCCTGCGACGAGATGGGTATTCTGGTCTGGCAGGACTTCATGTTTGGCTGCGGCAACTACCCGACTTTCCCCTCGATCCTCGAGTCCATCCGCCGCGAGGCCGAGGCCAACGTCCGCCTGCTGCGCCACCACCCGTCCATCGTCATCTGGGCCGGCAACAACGAGGACCACCAGTTCGCCGAGGGGTTCGGCCTCACGTACGACTACGCCGACAAGGACCCGCAGAGCTGGCTGCGCACCGACTTCCCCGCGCGCTACATCTACGAGAAGCTCCTGCCCGACGCCTGCGCCCAGCTCATCCCGGACGTGTACTACCACCCGGGCAGCCCCTGGGGGGCGGGAGTCAACACGCGCGACCCGACCGTCGGCGACATCCACCAGTGGAATGTGTGGCACGGCACGCAGGAGAAGTGGCAGAACTTTGACAAGCTCGGCGGCCGCTTCGTCTCCGAGTTCGGCATGCAGGCCTTCCCCAGCGTCAGGACGATCGACGGGTACTTACCGCTGGGCAAGGACGACCCGGACCGGTACCCGCAGTCCTCGACGGTCGACTTCCACAACAAGGCCGACGGCCACGAGCGCCGCATCGCGCTGTACCTCGTCGAGAACATGCGGTACGGCCCGGACCCGCTCGAGCAGTTCGTCTACTGCACGCAGCTCATGCAGGGCGAGTGCCTGGCCTCGGCGTACCGCCTCTGGCGCCGGCAGTGGAAGGGCCCCCGCAAAGAATACTGCGCCGGCGCGCTCGTGTGGCAGATCAACGACTGCTGGCCCGTCACGTCGTGGGCCATCGTCGACTACCACATGCGGCCCAAACTCGCGTGGCACACGGTGAGGCGCGAGATGGCGCCCGTGGCCGCGGGCATCGCGCGCAGGGAGCACCGCCTGCCGCGGGACAAGTACACGCGCGCGCACGTCGGCCTGCGCACCGAGGTCGAGGTCTGGGGGTCGAACCTGACGCTCGAGGATGTTGTGGTGGACTGCGTCGTGCGCATGTGGGACGTCGAGACGGGGGAGCTGATGCGCGAGGACAAGGCCGCCGAGGGCCTGGTCCTGCGCGAGAACAGGTCGACTGAGATCGGCGTCATCGAGGTGCCCGGCGCCGACAAGAAGCCCGGAGAGAAGGGCAGCCCGGGACGCACGGTGGTGGCGACGTACTTGGTGCGTGCCGGCGGAGATGGAGAGCAGCTCGCGCGGTACGTCAACTGGCCCGAGCCGCTCAAGTACCTGCACCTGGCCAAGCCTGAGAAGCTGAAGGCGGAGCTGTCGGCCGACGGGAAAGAAGTCGCCGTCAGCGCCGAGGTACCCGTTAAGGGCGTGACGCTCGAGTGCGAGGATGACGCCGTGCGGTTCGAGGACAACATGGTTGACATCGTGCCCGGTGAGACGGTGCGGATCGCCGTCCGGGGCGCGCGGGCTGACAGTGTCATTACGACGAGGTACCTGTCTATGCTGAATTAGAAGGGAGATGGAAGCAGAGTTTGCAGATGGAGATGAGGGTTTGGGGCGCAATAGACTACATTTTACTGCTTTCATATTACGTATCCTGAAATCTTTTGTCTGGTTTCATCGCTACAAATTGACTCCCCATCATGACTGGCTTTCTGGTAAACAAAATATTCGACAACACCTCACCCACTCAGACCTCAGTTCATACGCCACGCGACAACGACAACCATTCAACGAGATTGCACCTAGCCGACCCATGCCATAAGGAAATGAGAAATGTTGAAAAGGGGACATCATTCCTCCCGGCGCTGCAAAGAGGCGATCTAGCAGCAGCCCGCGCCGTTCTTCTCAGCGGCCTTGACCTTGTCCTCGTCAACGGCGGTGCTCATACCCTCGGTCACCGTCTCGTTCGGCCCCGCGATCAGGATCTTGATGACCTCGCCCTCCTTGACCTTCTTGAACGCCTCCTCGGCCTGCTGGAACGGCACCGTGCCCGTGATGAGCTTCTTGACGTCGACGCGCCCGCCCTCGACGAGCTGGATCGCGAGCTCGTAGTCGCCCGACCCGTACCGGAAGGAGCCCCGCACCGTCACCTCCTTGATGCACATGGCCATGATGGGGAAGGTGATGTCGGCCTTGCCCATGCCGCCCTGGACGTAGGTCCCGCCCGTGCGCACGAGGTGCTGGCTGGCCTGGATGCTGGGCTCGGCGCCCGAGGCGTCGATGACGGCGTCGGCGCCCAGGGGCAGGCCGCACTGCTGCTTGATCGCCTCGGCGTTCTGCTCGGCGCTCACGCGCTGCGAGAGGTAGGCGTGCGTGCTCGAGAAGCCGAGCGCAAAGTCGAGCTTGCTCTGCAGGATGTCGACCGAGACGACCTTGGTGGCGCCGAACGCGCGCGCGACGGCGGCGCAGAGGAGGCCGACGGGCCCGGCGCCCATGACGACGACGGACTGGCCCGGCGTGACGCGGGCCTGGCGGACGATGTGGACGGCGACGGCGAGGGGCTCGATCAGGGCGCCCTCCTGCAGGGAGACGGAGGCGGGCAGCTTGTAGCAGAAGTCGGCGGGGGCGGACCAGAAGCCCGTCAGGGTGCCGTCGTAGGGCGGGGTGGCGGCGAAGCGCATGTCCGGGCACAGGTTGTAGTGGCCCGAGAGGCAGGGCTTGCAGTGGCGGCAGGGGTAACCGGGCTCGAGGGCGACGCGGTCGCCCTTTTGGAGCGAAGTGACCTCGGGGCCGACCTCGACGACGGTGCCGGCGGACTCGTGGCCGAGGACCATGGGGTCCTTGACGACGAAGTGGCCGATGGCGCCGTGCTCCCAGTAGTGGACGTCGGAGCCGCAGATGCCCGTGTAGTTTATGGCGACGAGGACGTCCTTGGGGGAGCGGAGGGTGGGGAGGGGCCGGTCGGCGAATTCGACATCGTGGGGCTTGTTGAGGACGAAGGACAGGTTCTGCTCCGCGGTGGTGGATTAGCACTGGTCTGTTTCGAGGTGGGACAAGTCAAGTAAGACGGAGGAAGGTCAGCACATACAGACTTGCCCTCGGTGGTGAGGGTGGTGGAGGAGGCCATGTTGGGCAGTTTGGATGAGCCTCGCGGCGGAGGTGAAGAAGGATCTGGTGATGTTTCGAGAAGTTGCTTTCCTTGGACTACAAACGGCACTGGCTACCAAGGGAACACTGAAATTAATGGGAGAGGGAAAAGGCGTCTGGTGGGAAAGCAAGAATCAAGATGAAAATAAAGAACAGCAGCACTGCAAGCTGAAGAGTATCGTCAGGAGATGAATTGGTGTTATGTAAAAATAAAATCCAAAAAAAAGAGGTCCAGGTGCTCCGAGACCCCTCGTGGGCCGGAATTCGGAGTGACGAGACTTCAATGTTGGGCTTTGCATTCTCCCCCCTCTTTTTCTTTCCCCTCTCGTCCACTGCCCCCAATTGCTTCCCTCCTCTATTTTGCTCCCCATTCTTCTCTACTTTCTGTCACTAGCACCTCCAGACTGGAGGGTTGGCTGACTCTCGTTGTCGTGTTTCTTTCCCTATCAATCGCCAATCGTCACGACACGAAGTGGGGGTTTTCTGAGTGTGGTCCATGCATGCACGGCGGGGGGGAGGAGGAGGAGGTCCAACAGTAGTTCTTGAACATACCCCTGTCCGACAGACTAACGTCGGCTACGATTGATTGGATCGCATCGAGAAGGGAGATAGCTTGGATGGATGTCACTCTGCGACGGCACATTACGACATTTGTACTTGCACATGGCTTGAAAAAGCGCATTTTCTATGCATGTTTCCCAATGGCAGTTGAGTCTTTTAGCATCTGGTCTGGGCGCCTTTAGCGTCCATGGGGACTCTGAATTTATCCACCGATTTAACCGCACGAATCGCTGCAGCACCATTGACCTCCCCGACAGGCACCGTGGGGCATCCACTGTATCCACCATCTCCACCCGCTGGCAGCGGCGCACCCACAGGCGCGGTAGGGCGGCATGGCCCCCTGCCCGCTGCCCTGGAGGCAATCCCCGGGGAGCGAGGAGAGAAGCACGAGCTGACGCAAATTCTGTTGATCTCGTGGTCCTGGGTCGAGGCCAGGGGTCTCGCTTCCTGGGAGCTTCACTCGGAGCACATGGCGGTCTAGGGCTCCTGGGCGGAACAGCAATGAGCGGTCAACACACAATAACTAGTTTCTCGCAGAAATCCCATTCAAAGACCCTGAGCTAAGTAAAAGTGAAGAATCTAAACCAGAACAGGGTACCTACCAGGGTAGGCAAGTCGGATAAAGTGGAGCTTGGGGAGCTGGAGCCGAGCCTCGCGTCATAGATCCGACTTCCATCCTCACCTCCATCCCATCCACTGCTTCTAGAAGATCTGGTCAAGCTTTGAGAGAAGGTTGATAGGAAAGAACAGAGAGGAAAGGAAAGGAGAAGAGGAGAAGAGGAGAAGAGGAAAAGGGGGGGCGGGGAAGGGGAAGGGGTGAAACATGGGCGATGAATAACAACATCTAAGATAACACCAGAACGGAGCATGACCCAAGAAAAAGCCAGTATGACAAGTCCAGCTGAACCCCTCTTTCATTTTTATTCTTTTGCAGCCACAACGCCGTCGCCGTCGCCGTTGCCGTCCTGCCCGTCCTTGTCCTCGCCCGCCGCCTCCGCCTCTTCTGCATCTTCACTGTCGTCAAAGTGCACCTCGACTTGAAGCGTGTGGGCATCGTGGTCGAGGTCGTCCACGGCGACCACCATGGGACTCTGGTTGACGAGCTTGTCGAACCGGCGGTAGAAGTGCTCGTTGGGCAACTCGCCACTGTAGCCCGAGCCGGCAGTGGGCTTGCCGTACAGTCGCAGGCCGGGCTGCACCACAAAGTCGACCGTCAGGCCCTCGTACAGGCGCTCCTCCTCCAGGAACGGGTACGACCGGTCCACCTTCATCGCGCCGCCGCCGCCGCCGCCGTGGTAGGCGAACCCGAAGCGCCGGCCCGTCTCGGGGTGCGCAAAGTCCCACGCCGACCGCAGCTTCTGTGCCTGCACATACATGTCCAGCTTGATGGCCATACTGGCCACCAGCCGCAGGCGCTCGCTCTTCTCCTCTCCGGGCATCCTGTAGAGTATGTCGCTCAGCTCGCGCTCGAGGACCGTGGCCAGACGCTCGACGTCCGAGTGCTCCCCGTGCGCCGAGAAAAGCAGGCGCATCGACAGCGTGCGCCACAGCTGGAACGTGCGCGCCGCGCAGTTATCCTGGCGCTCGAGGCGTCTCTCCACGTCCCGGAGAATGTGGCCGTATGCCCTCCAGTGCTCTCCGTGCCACCGCTCAGCGCAGTCTGGCGAGAATAGGTGGTCCCAGAGGACGTGCCAGATCCACGCCGTGAAGATCCGGCCCAGGTCCCTGCCGTGCGCCTCGACGTACTTTTGCGGCTGGTTCGCCCAGCCCGAGACGTAGTCGCGCGACCGCTGGCTCAGGCGATCCCACCTGGTGCCCTCGGCCCAGGCGCCCACGCTCCGGATCGCAGCGGTCAGGTCCTGGAGGCGCTCCGGCCAGACGCTTACCATGTTGAGCTTCAGGTAGTCGCTCGTCCACCGCCTCTGCACCGCGCTGTCCGACGAGGCGATGTCGTACCTGCTCTCGGCCAGGGGGGTCACGACTTCCGGGTCAAACATGTTGGGGATGTACACTCTTCTACGAGCGGCTCCCTTTTTCTGCTGCTCGGGGGCCTCCTCACAGGAGGAGGGGTTACCCTGGTCCGCGGGGGAGGCGGTCTCGGCGGCTATGGGTGGCGCGTCAAGGTCGTTTGATCCAGCATCGTCGTCGTCGTCGTCGCGGCATTGCTCGCCGTCCACCGCCGGTTCTCCAACAGGCGAGGCCGATACGCTCTTGTCTTTGCCGCCCTGGGAAACACCGGATGGCTTCTCCGGGGGAGCAGAGGAGCGGGTTACCCGCTTGGGGGCCGGCTGGTCAGACATTGGGAGGGGCCCGTCCGAGGACCGGTCGCGTTTACTCGTGTGTCGTTTACCCACGGGTTGTACCGCAGGGACCGCTCGAGCTCTTAGCCGCATGGAAGTAGACGGAAACGAAGTAAGGGGCAACAAGGTTGGGAGGGGAGGCTGAGGTGCGGATGATGTTGTTGAGGTCGTTGTTGCCGCGGTTCTGGCCTAGACTTGCTTCAATCCCCGACTATCAATCACGAGAGCGGAGTTGGCAAGCTATCAGGAGCGACGTAACACGACGCGAAGAGGGGAATAAAACCCGGGCGAAGGTTTAGGTGTTGTCAGCTCCTTTTGAGTTGTCACATTCTTTACTTGAGAAAGCCAACAGCTGACCAGGCCTGTTCAATTCACCCTTCCGCATCCGTCTTGTGGCGCTCACGCGAGCCAATGAATATATGGAGATCAAATGTGCTTTTCTTTTTATCTGGGCCCCTTTTGCAACCTAGGCGAATGACACGGGCTTCATTCAGGGCAGTGGATTCAAAGGGGGTCGTGAAAACCGCTGGTCCAAGATCAATGTGGTTGGTTGGTTGATTGTTTGCTTGAGAGCATCAAACAATTTCCGGAACTGGAAATTAGCACACGGCCCCTCCACCTTCTTTGTTGTGCACCTGGTACTCCTATGTTTTCCCACGGTCGGACAAAGCTTTTCGTCAGCCGCAGTCTAAACGCCACCCAGAACGGGAGGCTCCGCTGAGGCCGGAAGTCTTCATCATTCTGTCGACTTGTACTAGTCGTGAGCCCAGGGTTGAGCTGAATCCATATACAAGCGACATCCTCGAGTGACTCATCAGAGTTTGTGGTGTCACAGCTTGAGAGTTAAGGAAAAGCAGCGAAGGGGCAGTTGAAAAAGATACATGTACATCCCACCCGACGACTTGGCGTTTCCGTTGCTTCAAGTTCTGCCAAACAGTGGACGATTCTTCAAAACTGTGCCCCTTCTTTTCTTTTCTTTTTTTCGTCACTTTCGTTTTGCTTTTTCTATTTTCACTGAGCCCTGGCGCTGCCTTCAGCGGAACCCGCGAGGCGGATGGAAGCATCGGGCCGGCGCGCATCCGGATTTATTTCTTCAAATGAAGGGACGATGTAGCAGGGTCTAGTGCTCCGGAGTTGCCGTCTTTGTGTGTTTCATTCAAGACCGGAGCACGTGGCCACGTTTCGGTGCCCGGCTTCCAGGCCAGTGAATTCCTTTTTCATATCCTTCAGATCAACATGATAGCTCCCGTACTTCTACTTTGCTGCCTACTGATCGAGTATAAGTAACACATTCCCGCGAGTGAAGGACATCTTAGTTTAGATGCCAGACCATTCCACTAAAGCTTCATCTACCAGATTCAAGCCCCGGAAATCTTAATCGTAAGCACTTACCAGATCACTTCATTACTTCGCTGGATCACAGAAATAGAGCAGTGTATTTTCCCAACAATCATGGATCTTGAATGCACCTGCGACTGCCCTCGTGGATACGTCGGCTTGGACCTTGGTGCCACGTAAGTCATCGATCCCGACCAACTACAAACCTCCTTGACTAACTCCATGATCGTTCCGCAGTTATTACGGAGTGTCCATCACAGCTCGCAAAGTCTGCAAGAAGCACGGACGGCATCGACGAGGTCGGCAAGCCGTGGTGCTCAGCCAAGCACCCCAACGTGATTTACGGCAACCCTTCCACAGGTCATCTCGAGTTTGTTCAGCCAGACGCAACGGTCCCGGCAGCCAAATTCCGCGAGCTGAGGTACTTCAAGCTCGCACTCATGCAGTCCGACGAGTGGGACACTGGCATGGAGAAGAACCCGGCGTTGCTGTCACTGGTCAAGAGCACACTTGGTAACTTCAACATTACGCTCACGACGTCGGCAATTGTTGCGGTTGCTCTCAAGGGCATGTGGAAGTATGCCTGTCGGATGCGCGCCGAGCACTTCCCGGACGCGCTGCGCCACGCGCCCACGCAAGCTGTCATTGCGTATCCCTACGGCTGGAACGACAGGTCATCCGGCACCATGGAGCGCTTTGAAGATGCGGTCAGAATCTCCGGGATTCCCGACCAGGCCAAAGTACAGTACTGCACCGAGCACCGAGGCTGCGGCGCTTTCAGTCGCTTCTGACTGGAGTTCGGTCGGACTCAAGGTGCGATTCTCTCAGTCTCTCCCTCTCCTTCTTTTGCACCAACTTTACACTCTCCAGTGCGTCGCTTCTAATACGCGCGCGAGTCTTTGTAGATGAGAGGGCCTGTAATGATCGTCGACTGTGGAGGCCTCAGCATCGTGAGTGCACAACCATCTGATCCCGCTGTCGCGACGTAAATTGACATCCAGTCCTAGGACGCGGCTGTATACGACCTGGGAAGGACCAACTGGGAACAGGCACCGCTCGTCGTGCACTGCCGATTCGATGGCGCTGTCAGCATGGACCTTGCGTTTGACAAGCTGATTACAACCAGGATTGAGAAGCAGTTGGCTGGCAACTTGCCCCTGGCTAGTTCGCCTGCTGGTCTCTCGTTCAGAAGGCTCGTGCTGGACCGATGGCCATCGATCAAGCACGACTTGAGTGCGTTCAGGATATACCAAGGCACTGTGACTCTGAACTCCCCTGAGGGGTTGTCCATTCGCCTGCACCGGTAAGCCTCCAAAGTTGTTTTTATTCTTGAAACCTCGCCTCTCAACCCATTTGTCCGCCCACTGTGCTACATCTGACACCGGACCCAGAAGAAAACAAGAGACGACATGGTCAATATCTTTGAACCCATGGCCCGCTCTATCACTGAGGTTGTTTGGACCCTGCATCAGGATTCTGCAAGCAAAGGTCCCAAGGTACGCAAGTTCATGCTCTGTGTGGCCCTCCTATAGTACAGCTCGGAGAATTAATAGGTCGCCTTCCCACAGATGGTGGTCTTTACCGGAGGTCTGGCCAATAATTGTACAATTCAGACAAAGATTAAAGAGAACATGAGGTTACGCCCAGGCATTTAAGGCATAGCGCCCTTTTTCGGAGAGAAAATGTAAGTGCGCTGCGCGCCGGTTCTAACGTAACCCCTTTCTTCACGATGATGCTGACTAGGCTTAGGTGGACGGCTGTGAGCTGAGGAGCTGCTTTGTATGGTGTGCCCTCCGACTCCCTCTAGGGAAACGGGCATGAGTTGGTGGCACTTCCTTTATTATTGTTCTTCCCCTTGGTGGCTACGGTCTTTCTGTTTCTTTCCTCGATTTGATTTTCCGTTTCCCCCTCTTCGTCTGCTCTTTGGTTTTTATTTTCTCCTTTGCGCGATCTTGTCTTTATTGTTGCAGTTGTGTATTGTAAATAGACATGGACATGGACAGGGACATGGACATAGACAACCTACACCTTGTCCTTTCTTCTGGCGAGTCTGCTGTTGAGTTCAATCGGTATGCCCTTCAAAAAAGAAAAGTGGATCGCCGTTGAGCATATAAATAAATAAATGGTTGAGGTTTGCAGTGACTTGAGACTGCCCCCAACCGCATCAACCACCAATACTTGTCTACCAATCTTGTGTCCGTTCTGAAGGTAATGCCGATATCCATTCTTCGGATCGGTGTTGTATCGCATCAAGCAATAATGAACTCTTGTCGAATGCAGAGAAGAAGCACTGATTGCTTTGCTGTCCCATTCATTACACCCTTGTCTGGCATGACGGAAACGCTCGGGAACGGTGATCATTGGGCCAAGGCCAGGGCAGCCGAAACCAATCTGCAAATGAAGAGTCATGGTTTGGTGTCCAACTCCTCCGAAGCCACCGTCTCCGTATGTTCATCACAACTAGGGTTCTGTAACCATGTTTTGTCTCAAAGTCCCATGCCACCACGCCAGCACGCCAGCACTATTATATGCTGATAAGCGTAGTTACGTCGAGACATTCCCAGAAAGGTCTCCAGCTACACATCAGATCATGCTTACTAGTTTTTCCCGGCCTAGCACCTAATTTGAGACCTAGGATACCTACCAGACGATATCTCACATCCTCTTAAACGAGAGCACTATTTCTCACCGGTCAAGGTTCGCATTGCACCCCTACGCTTTAGGTGGCCGGAGTCAATGCGGCAGCCGGGGCAGGTTAGTTCTCGCAAATGCACAATGTGTTGTATTGATCGTTGATGGACTTGATAGAAGTGGCAAAAAGAATGGAAATCAACCTGGCTATTCAAAGGGCATTGATTTGGACCTCAGTACTCCGCAGATCATCAATCCAGATTCTGAGAACCCATTGCATTCTTTACCAACTTCCTACTAAGCTCGTACTTGTTATGTTGATCCCCCTTGATGCAATAAAAGCAGTGGACCTTTGAAGCTGGAGCTAACCATTGCTCCAAGATCCGACATTCATCCTCGCTTGAATCACCCCGTACCTGTCTGTGTGATTTCATACTCCGGAGACCACCAATGAAAGGACAAAAAAGAGGAAGAAAATCCTCTGAACTGAGGGAGGGACAAAAAAGAAAATCGTACAGCAACACAAGTTCGTCCTCCCCTTCGTTCAGTTCTCGTCCTCCTCCACGCCCACATCGTCGCCGCCTTTCTTCCCCTCCTGATCCTGACTCTTATCCTTACCCTTACCCTCCTGCCGGTCTGCTCGGCGCGTCTCGATAACCCTGACGGAGAACGGCCCCGCACGAGACTCGTGGTCAAGATCGTCCACCACGACCACCATGGGACTGCTCCTCGACAGCCGGTCGAACCGGCTTGGAGCGCAGCTTCCGTGACCTAATACTCTCTCCAGTATCTATAGGTTTCATGCAAGTTTCGCCTTGTAGAGAACATAGTAAGTAGCTGATGATGTTTCCCTCAGTGTTATCATATGCGTGGGTTCAGATCGACACTTTCCCGTCCGATACTAGGGCCGACAACAACATCTAAAGGCAGCGTAAACCCTTTCTCTGAATCATTATAGAGACCCCGGTTCTCGGGACCGGCGTGCCACGGAAAGAGATACAGATCGATGCTTCAATGTTGGTGTCGCTTTCTACATTCTGCTTTTCGCTTCCCTTAGTTCGATTTTCCTGTTGCTATTATTGCCATTACTCGGAAACAGTCCTTAATATTGTCATTTTTTGAATGCCATCTTCCTCATCCTCATCATGGATGCATAGCGAGTTGTATAAGAGACATAGACTTCCTAGCAAGCTTATATCGCGCCTATAGGCCACTTTGGCGTGATATTACGATGCCCTCCGCTGATGAATTAGTTATGCTTGGCAAGCGAATCACTGACACAGGTCAGTGGCTGCTGCGGTGTAACAGATAAGCTCTACAGGGATAAATATCGTCAGTGACGGCGGTGACCAGGATCTGGAAACCCTGCTCATCGGCTGCTCATTCTCACTCGCTTTCCCAGCTGCCTATTCGGGCGTTGATCAACTGCGTCATCTAACCACCTGCGCACGCACGAATTGCATCTCCTTCCAGAATCAACATGCTATGACGGCACGAGCCCCCGATATGCAGTGTGTTGTACGGTGGGCAAAGAGGGGTTTCTGGGCTTGGCTTGTATTTAGGATAATGTAAAAGACATAATTTCCTTACCAATCCTGTTCCTTCTTCGGTAGAAGTCAGCTCAGAGTAGCGGCTTCATTCGCCAATTCAGTCTCACAATTCCAGCCCCGCGGGCCGCAAGCCACGATGAAGATCGCGATCCACGCACTCGGAGCACTGGTGGCCTGCGTCGCTGCTGCGATCGAACCAGAGCGACAGCCTCATCAGCCATTGGGCAATGGCGACAAGCTCCTGACATTCAACAATACTGTGCTCAAGGCCCAGTTCACTCCAAAGTCTCAGTCCGTGCAGTGGTTGGCCGGCGACAAAGACGGGCAGTATGTCTACGACGCCGACGGCTCGCTCGTGCTCGAGGACATTGTCACCTCGGCCAATAAGACGCTGGTCAAGCTGCCAGACGGACAGCACGAGTACTGGATCCGACCAGATCTCGCGCGCGTCCTCGTCGCCACAAACTACACCAAGCAGTACCGGCATTCGTACTTTTCCGACTATGTAATCCTCGACGTCGCTTCCGGCGAGTCGAAGCCCCTCGTCGACGACCAGGCCGGCGACATCCAGTACGCCGAGATGGCGCCCGCCGGCGACGTCGTCGCCTTTGTGCGCGGCAACGACCTATACCTCAACAAGAACGGAACCATCTCGCGCATCACTGCCGACGGCAACCCGGACCTCTTCCACGCCGTGCCGGACTGGGTCTACGAGGAGGAGATCTTTGGCGCCCGCAAGACGCTGTGGTTCTCTCCCGATGGCAAGTACGTCGCCTTCCTCAGCTTCAACGAGACGGGCGTCGAGACCTTCACCGTCGAGTACTACATGGACAACAAGCCCGTGGCCCCCGCGTACCCGCGCAAGCTCGACCTGCGCTACCCCAAGGTCGGCACCACCAACCCGACCGTCTCGCTGTCGGTGCTCGACGTCGAGACCGAGGAGCTGAGCCACGTCGCCATCGACGCGTTCCCGGCCGACGACCTGATCGTGGGCGAGGTCGCCTGGGTGACCAAGGACCACGCCAGCTTCATCTACCGCGCATTCAATCGGGTGCAGGACCACGAGAAGCATGTGCGCGTTGACGTACCTAGCGGCGCTTCCACCGTCCTTCGCGAGCGCGACGGTACCGATGGCTGGCTCGATAACTCGCTGGCGATTCAGTACGTGGGGCCTGTGCAAGAAGGCAGCAGCGACAGCTTCTACCTCGACCTGTCGGACGAGTCCGGGTGGGAGCACATCTACCTTCACAACATCAATGGCGGCGAGCCAAAGGCCATCACCAGCGGCGAGTGGGAGGTCATTAGCATCGCCAAGGTCGACACGGCGAGGAAGCTGGTGTACTACACCTCGACCGAGCACCACAGCACTGAAAGCCATCTGTACTCCGTCTCGTATGCCACGGGCGAGAAGAAGGCCCTCGTCGACGACACCGTCGCTGGATCCTGGAGCGCCTCCTTCTCGGCCGCCGGGAGCTACTACATTCTAAGCTACGGCGGACCAGACGTGCCGTACCAGGAGCTGTACTCTGTCAACTCGTCCAGCCAAGCCATCCGCACCATCACCGACAACAAGGAGCTCTACACGGCCCTGCGGGACTACCACCTGCCCAACATCACCTACTTTGAGCTGCAGCACCCAGACGGCTACGCCCTCAACGTCATGCAGCGCCTGCCCGCGGGCTTCGACCCGTCCAAGAAGTACCCGGTCCTGCTCACGCCCTACGGCGGTCCCGGCGCGCAGGAGGTGACCAAGAAGTTCCAGCGGCTCAACTGGAACGCCTACATCGCCTCGGACCCGGAGCTGCAGTTCGTCACCTACACGGTCGACAACCGCGGCACGGGCAACAAGGGCCGGGCCTTCCGCGCCGTCGTCGCGGGCCGCCTCGGCGTGCTCGAGGCGCAGGACCAGATCTGGGCGGCGCGCGAGCTCGCGAGCCGCCACGCCTATGTCGACGCGGCCAAGATCGGCATCTGGGGCTGGTCCTACGGCGGCTTCCTCTCGGCCAAGGTGCTCGAGGCCAACGCCGCGGCGGGCGACGTCCTCTCGCACGCGCTCATCACGGCGCCCGTGTCCGACTTCCGCTTCTACGACAGCATGTACACGGAGCGGTATATGAAGACGCCGGCGACCAACGCCGAGGGGTACGAGGCGTCGGCCGTGCGCGGGACGGAGGGGTTCCGTAGCGCCAGGGGCGGGTTCAGCATCATGCACGGGCTGGGCGACGACAACGTGCACTACCAGAACACGGCGGCGCTGGTGGACCTGCTCGTGGGCGCCGGGGTGCCGCCGTCCAAGCTCGACTGGCTCGCGTTCACCGACAGCGACCACGGCATCTCGTATCACGGGGCCACGGTGTACCTGTACAAGCACCTGACGGCGAGGCTGTACCAGGAGAAGCAGAGGGTCGAGGGCGGGGAGCTGACGCACCAGTGGAGCAGGAAGAGGGCGGTTGGGGCGAGGTTGTGATTCAGGTTGTTTCGGCATGACGAATTTGGCGACACTTCGTATAGTCTATAATGAACTTTTATTGTAGCAGCCCTACAAGTATGAATGTGACAAAACAAACAAGCGTCACTATAGATGCAGTCTGTTCTGCTCTAATCTATCTTTCTCGACTTTTGGCTGCAACTTCTCCCAGTCCATATCCTTGCTCTCCATTCCTCGCTCGTCATGTCACTCATCCCCTCCTTCAGGGGCAGTCTGTCGGGTCCCTATAGTCCATCAGTATCTCGGGATCCACGTAATTAATAGCTTTCAAAAAACAAGAAAAACTCACCAGTCTGTGACGAGGTACTCGTCCAGCCCGTCCAGCGTCTTCATATCCCCCTCAGAGATGGCGAACCCGCCCACATCAGCGTTCTCGACCATGCGTTCTTTCCGCACACTCTTGGGCAGGGGCACGAGGCCGTGCTGCAGCGACCACCGCACGAGCAGCTGCGCGGGCGTGCAGGCGTACGCGCGCGACAGGCGCACGACCTCCGGGTGGCGCATGCGCATCGCCCGCGCGAGGGGCGCGTACGCCTCGACGACGATGCCGTGGCGCGCGCAGGCCTCGCGGATGTCGGTGCGCGTGTTGAAGGGGTGGACCTCGATCTGGTTGACGACGGGCGGGATGCGCGGCTTGGAGGCCATGAGCTCCTCGATCTTTTGCGTGGGCGCACTACTGTCAGTCTCCTTGTGCTTTCTCCTCTCTATATTGATCAGGGACACGGAAACTCACATGCTTGACACCATAGTTGCTCACCCCTCCGCTCCTCACCTCGCCCGCCTCAATAGCGTCCTCGACAGCCCTCCAGCTCTCGGCCCGCGCCTGCGCCCCGCCGTAGGGGCTGTGCAGCAGGAACAGGTCGACGTAGCCGAGCCCGCACGCGTCGACCGACTTGCGGATGGACCGGCGCACGGCGTCGTAGTCGGCGCTGTTGCTGCTCAGCTTGCTCGTGTAGAAGACGTCGTCGCGCGTCAGCAGCTTCTTTCCGCCGTCGCCATCCCCAGAGGAGGACTCGAGGAAGTCGCGGATGGCGCGCCCGGCCTCGCGCTCGTTGCCGTACATCTGCGCGCTGTCGAAGCCGCGATAGCCCGCGGCGAGCGCGAGGCGGACGGCCTGCGAGGCCTCGCGGCCCGACATCATGTACAGGCCCAGCTGGATCTGGGGCATCGTGTGCCCGTTGGCGAGCTGGGCGCGCGCGGACAAAGACTTGTCAGCGAGATGTTGCATGCTGTTTGCGCATGGGCGCGTGGGGTACGATCTTACCTTGACCCTGCTCGCGAGGGAGAATGTATTTGTGCCTGCCATTATCAACAGAGCTTCCAGGGCTATTTCAGATTGCTGAGATGCAGTTGTGCTTTCCTGCAGTATAAGGCAGGGTTGTGAAGTTGGACCAGGGGTTTGAGCTGTCAATGCGGCATGAACGAGTCGCGGACCGGAGACGCTTGACGTCAGGGCCGGCAATCAGATGCTGATGCCGCATTTCCGCGGGCGCCCCGCCACCCCGCTGCGCGCCGTTCCGTTCTCGTGCACCCTCCCTTATCTCGCAAGTGTCCCGGGCGACATTGATAGATGTCGTCTAGGTGAGCGAAAAGAAGTGCTTCGAGTTGAAATACGACGTCTCAGACTAATGAAGGGGGTATCGTTTATTGTACATCTGCGATCTACATGTATACTATTATCAAGTTCTTCATCTTACACTTCACCCTCACATGCTCCTGTCTATACACACATCTATCTAGTGCGTCTCGCCAACAACGTCTTCACATCGCTGGCAGAGAGCATCCTCTTTGGGCGCCACATACCGCCAACATCTTGGGCATTTCGCCTCTATGGGTGGCAGAACCCACGCCGTGCACACTGTTCCGTCAACCTCAAACGTCTCCATATACTTCCACTCGGCGTCAGCGGGGACAGCAGAGTTGATTGCCACCGACGAAACAACAAACATGGCCTCGAGCTCATCGGCATATCGCGCTAGCAGCTCCGCGCCCTTCTCTGTCGGCACGTCCAGGATCACCGAGCATTGCAGCGACGAACCCATCACCTTGTCGGAGCGGGCAATCTCCGCCGCGGACTTGATGGCGCCATGGGCAGCAAGTAGAAGTGGGACTGCTTCCCGAAGCTCGGTCTCGTCATACGTCAGGCGGCCGGACTCGATCAATGGTGACGAGTATAGTTGATGCAGAGGATGGATCACCGACGGATCCTCCTTGAGCCACGCCGGTGCATGGTCCCAGGCTTCCTCGACTAGCATCGGCGTGACCGGTGCCAGCATCCTCATGAAGCCCATGAAGATGGGCTCGAGAACACCTCCGCCATCTGCGCAGTACAGACGGTCCTTCAAAGCCTCGAGGTAAAGGGCAGACAGGTCGTTCGTGATCCACCTGTTCAGGCTGCTGAAGCCCCTGTAAAATTCGTAGTTGATGTACGCCGCCCCAACTTCAGCCATGGTGTCCTTCAACTGCACTATGGCAATGTTGTCGATCGCTGTCAACGGAGCTGTCCGTGCTGACTGATGCATCGAGCCCAGCAACATCTTGATGATTGTGCGGTACCTGATCAAAGCAGCATGCACCGACTTGAGGACGCTCTCGCCGATAACAACGTCTCTTCTGTAGTCGCTGCTAGCGACCCATAGGCGCAGAGCATCCGGCCCAAGGGCCTCGTACGTCACTGGCGAGTTGGCCTTCTTCTTCTTGGGCTTGACTGGAGGCAGCAGCGTGCCGTCCATGACCTGGGCTGGGGAGATGATGTTGCCGAGCGATTTGGACATCTTCTTTCCCTCGCCATCAAGAGTAAAGCCATGTGTGATCAGGTTCTTGAAGGGCGTCATGTCTGACGCCTTGACGGCTTCCTGTCCCTCCAGCGACGCAACACGTGTGAGGAGACTGGACTGGAACCAGCCGCGATGCTGATCCGAGCCTTCGAGGTAGACGTCAGCCTGCTTCTCCAGCATCGTCCAGCTACTCCCGCTATCAAACCAGACGTCCATGGTGTCCGTTCCTCTGGTGTACTCGCCCTTGCCGCGTAGCGACTCAGGGATCCAGTCTGGCGAATCGGCTGCGTCTCTCCACCAGGCATCCGTTCCCTTCTCCTGAATAACTTTGATGATGTGGTCAACCGTCTCTTCCGTCATGATCGCGTCTCCCTTGCTATCATAGAGGGCAGGAATAGGCACTCCCCAAGCCCGTTGCCTGGAGATGCACCACTCGCTGCGACCCTTGACGAAGCTCTCGAGCCTGTTGCTGCCCGTCTCCGGGACGAAGCGCACAGCTTCCAAGGCAGCCACAGCATGCTCCTTGATGCTGGCGACATCCGCGAACCACTGCGCGGTGGCCCTGATGATGATCGGCTTCTTTGTTCGCCAATCGTATGGGTATTTGTGTTTGTACTTGTGCACGCCGAGAACATGGTCGTCAATGATCTTCAAGACAGCATCACTGCCGCCTTCCAGGACCGGAATGCCGACGAGAGTCTCGGGATTGCTTGGAAACGCCTCTGCAGTGAAGCAGCCCTCATTGTCTACAGGTGCTGCCACAGGGATGTCAAAGGCCTTGGAGACCTCGTAATCGTCAAAACCATGGCCGGGTGCGCAGTGGACCAGACCAGAACCAGAGTCGGCAGAGACGAAGTCGGCGTGTATGAAGGGTTGTTCGGGCGCGTCGCTGCCACGCAGCACATTCCGATATGTGAGCCCCAGGAGATCCCTGCCAAGGACGGACGGGATCAGGACTCTGATCTCCTTGTCTCCGAAGCAGGCTTGCTGCACGGCTTCAAGACACGACTTGGCGACGATCAGCGCCTTCGAGCCCACCTCGATCACGACATACTCGAAATCCTGGTGGACGGCAATGGTCCGGTTTGCCGGGAGCGTCCACGGTGTCGTCGTCCAGATGACGGCAGCGAGATCGTACTCGGACCCGATATCAGCCAGCGGCCCCTCCTGCGGCCTCGTGACGGAGAATGCGATGTATGCCGCGGTCGACATATGATTCTCGTTGTACTCGAGCTCCGCCTCGGCCAACGCCGTCCGCGAAGACGGCGACCAGTACACGGGCTTGAACTTGCGGTAGATCAGGCCCTTTTGCACCAGCTTCTGGAACAGCCGCAGCTGCCTCATCTCGTACGCCAGGTCCATCGTCGTCCACCTCTTGTCCCAGTCGGCCATGACGGCGTACGACCGGAACGCCTTCATCTGCTCCACCACCGTCTTGGACGCGAGCTTGCGCGCCGACCTGCGGATCTCGACGGGGCTCATGCCTTTCCCGCCCGACTCGCCCAGGGCCTTGAGCTCGATGGGCAGGCCGTGGCAGTCCCAGCCGGGGATGTAGTTGGCGCGCCGGCCCTGCTGCACGTTGACGCGCACGATCATGTCCTTGAGCACCTTGTTCAGGCCGTGGCCGACGTGCAGGCTGCCATTGGCGTAGGGGGGCCCGTCATGGAGGACAAAGGTGTCGTCGGCGGGGCGATTGGCCTCCTGCCACTGGTAGAAGGCGTCGGTGCATCGTTGGAGGTAGAGTGGTCTGAGGTCTGGCGCCGGTCGTGGGCTGTCACGGAGGAGCTGTTAGCTGTTTACTGCTCGACTGAGATTCATACCGGAGGAACGTACGGGAAGGTTGACTTTGGCAGCCTCAAAGTCGACGCCCATGACTTGGACATGGTGATCCGCTGCGCATTCTCTGATGCTCGCCTAGATTCGAATGCTTCTTCAATCTTGAGTGTGCAAGGTCCCAATTTTTTTTCTCGCGAGGTCGAGAGCTTCGCAATTGCGACGAATCCCGGCGCAGCCACGCTAAGATTTCAGGGGACTTTAGCTGGCTGCATGCCGCAAATGCAAGGCTGGTAGGCGGGACCCACACTAAGCTCCGGCGCTGATATCATCATCTTTGGGGAATGTAGGCATCCATGATTCACTCAACGTATTGTCAACACTCAGTGATACCACAAGACTGAGGCACCCTCTGCTACGGTTCTTCCGCACCAACGATGACCGGAGCACATCCATAGAACAACAATGGCGCCTTTACGCCGCTACCTCAGGATCACAAAGTACTCCGTCCTCGAGTGCCGCATCTACCTCGACAACCCCGCCCTCGCCCAGTCCTGGCTACTCAATCCGAGGAACACGGTCCTACCCGCGGTCATTGAGAGCGTGCGGCCTCTCGTCCTACCAAAGCTGCGCGAAGAGAAGGAGCGGGCCAAGAAGAAGGGCACCAAGAAAAAGAGCATCAAGGATGTAGTAGTCCAAGGTCAGTCGCGTGCCCAATGACAGAGGTACAAGCCAGGAATTAAGTCTAACATTGGCGACTACGAATCGGAAAACAGACGACTTCGAGGTGTCCATATTCCTCACCGAGACAAACACGCGCCACTCGGTGCTCTACAAGCACAAGCACTTCCGCGACAAGACGCAGACCAAGCTCGTGTCCAACTCGAGCAAGCTCACCGGCGCCACGAGCGAGCAGCCGATCGACGTCGAGGACCAGGACCTACAGATCGAGCTACGGGACGAGGAAGGCGGGGACGCCGCGCCAATCCTGTTGCGCGAGGACAGCGACGAGGACAAGCCCGTCGCGCTCGAGGACATCCCCGCCATCGACGAGGACTTACAGCCACAGCGCCGCTCCAAGCGTCGACAGCGTGTCGAGGACTCGGACGGCGGGGACGAGGCGGGGACAGCTGCGATGCACCTCTCGTCAGACGAGGAGTACTTCGCCAGCGACAAGGATGACGATGAGGGTGGCAGCGGCAGCGACCAGCAGGAGCGCCCCGCCAAGCGACGCAGGGCAGCGGCCGCCGCCGAGGACTCGCCGGCGCGGGACGACGACAAGAAGAAGATGGCCATGGACATCACGTACGAGGGCTTCGCCATCTACGGGCGCGTGCTCTGCCTGGTGGTGAAACGCCGGGACGCCACCGGCGCAACGGGCAGTTCCGCCAATGCAGCAGGCCGCAGGACCAAGGCCGCGGCCGCAGCGGGCGCGCCCGGCGGCCAGGCCATGATGGAGAACTGGATCTCGTCGACGCAGATGCCAGCAGCAGCACTGGCCGAGGAGGCGGAGGGCGCCATGGGCTGACCGGGGGCAAAAAGGTAGCAGTGGGCGTTCTACTACGAGCGGGTTCTGCCGCGGTGGCTGCTGCATGACACGCTGTTTCGCCTGCAATGGGCCGCACAAAACTTGGCCTGGCGATGAGGCCACGGCCGGGCCACGAAAAGGGAGGCCCGCGGGGCATGTAGCGGCGGCGCCTGGGTGAATGGAGAGGGACATGGGTGTCGTCCTTGTGTGCGCGCCGGCTGCGGGGAAATTGACATGTCTTGCACAACAGAGGCAATTCGATCATCTCACCCGTATCTGCTCACCATCACACGAGGCTGACGCGACAATCGTGTCCCTCGTTGCACAAGAGGGAGATGGTGTCGCACCCGAGACGCCATGATGAGGGCATCACATCATGAGTCTCAGCAGGCAATGGCAGTGAGATAGTCGAAGGCGGGATTACCCATAAGGGCCATTCCGAGCCAAGGAATTGCGGGAGCGAGCTCACAGAGGGAGAGAGCATGCCAAACGCAGCTTTGACCGTTTGAATATCACACATATGCCCGGGTAGATCATCCCGGGAGCGGTGACTTAGGCCAGTCTCACAAAACTAGAACAATCTGGCAATCAAATCGCGTCTCGAATGTACGTACACCGTTTCCGTGTTGCTACTTTTGTCTTCCGATCTTCCCCCAACGTGGGGTTGGATCAGCCCAAGAGCCATGTGGTTGTGTTCGATCCCACCAATCACGTAGGCGCCGTGAGCCGATGCCAGCGATAACTGAAACGCCGTATCATCCTCCCCATCCCACTCCGGGGATGTTTTGTACAAAAGGACCCCTCGATCGACGATCAGGTCATTCAAGAAATGCAAGCCACTTCTTCGGGAGCATTGGCCTTCGATGGGGATTCAGAGTGCCAGTGTAGCCAAGTAGCTTTCAAGTACCTCCCGCTTTCTTCCGTTTTCTGGGCATTGTACCCGAACCCAATGTACACGCACCGGAACCCGGCGCTACCAAGAACGGTGGTGGGGGTCGCGCCGCACACGCCTGGCGGAAGGGAGGTGAGAAAATGGGTCGATGACATATTCCATCGCAGATAGATCGACTTTTTGATTCAGAGATATCGAGCAATGCCACGGATAGAGCAGGCACACCGCTTGGTCTGCACCCGTTTCAACCGGACCAACCGACCCGCTGGTCTATTGGCTTGCTGTTTCTTGGTTCCGATAAGGGGAAAACCAAGGCATGTATGTACTTGAGAAACGGGCCGGCCGCATGGGGCACCAGGCTTCCTGGCGGCGCACGTTTTTCCCGGGTTCGCTTTCTATTCGTCTTCCGTGACATTGCTTCTCGAACCACACACACACACTGGCGATGGCGATACCCACCCTCGCTTCACGGCAAGTTCGGGTGATTATCACGAATAGCACATACATCACACATGCATATTAAATGCGCCCGTGTGTGTGTTTGTGCGCGGGAAATGCGTTTTGCGCTCAGTACCTTGATAGTATGTACTTATCCATTTCTCACCCTCTTGGTGCCTCTCGTGTTTGCTCGACCGGCAGGCTTGTTTGATGTGCATGTGCAAATCCGGTTTTGCCATTTTCTTTCGGAGATTTCGGCAACCAAGCGGTTTCCCCAAGATCACCGTATCTGATGCAAGGTACAGTGTCTGTGCACCCTGCGACAGTCTTGACGTGTCTCTTTTTGATGATCTCGTATTATCTAATACTGTTTGCTGTCTCACCTACTCTGGATGTTTGGAGGCTCAACATTATCGGGTGTTACATTAGACCAGTGGTACAAACAAGCTCGACCACATGTGTCAAAAGCATGTCTCTGTGTATCTGTAGCACAAGCAAGATCAGATCGCCCGGGACGGAGATTAGTCGAGTTGATCTGTAGATTAAGTTGAGACTCTGCGTGAAACGTGAACAATCCCAGTTTCTCGCCGCCTCAGAAGAGGATCTGTCGTCTCTTAAAAACGACCCAAATGCGGATAAACACAACTCTATATTACAGTCCTGTGGATCTAATAATATAAACGAGGCTGCCGTGAGGGCCTGGAGAGACAAGGCCGTCTTTTGCGGCCCGCGGCTAATACAGTACGCGAGATAACAACCATATCTGTCTTGTACGACATGATCTCATGTCATTTCCGCACGTCAGCAGTATAGTATCATCTCGTCAAAGGTTCAGAAGATAAGCTCGTGCAACGGAAAGTACCGTTTGCCTGGTGTGCCCTGTGCGTGGACGTATAGATGAGGCATGTATATTTGTTGTGCAATATGAGATTCTCAATCAAGAGTTGCAGAGCTGTACAAGTCCTGGCCAATTGTCAAGGTCATAGATGTTGCAAGACATAGAGTCAAAGTATTTTAAGGCCTTTAAAACCAAGGATCCAAGAGGTCTGATCAATTGTTGTCTAATATATCGAATCGATATCGCGATACCAGGCTTGCTGTTCATTACGGCTTTGAATATTGATACGCACTTTCACAGCAATTATACCGAAACCCCGCGGATATCATGGTATCGTACAGTAACTCTCAGGTAGTGAGCAAGCGACTTTTTGTATGGTCATTGCTTTGCTGAAATAACCTTCTCAAAACATACAAGAAACAACTTGCGTAAGACTAACACCGCACAATCCTAAAGTAACATGTTGATGACTGAACAAAGTCGCAGCATCCATTGGTAGATAATGAGCCCAATTTGCGAGGGCATTCACGACTCGTCAATTCAAGTCTACGCTCTCACCGCCTGCCCTGATGGCATCTCAACCTACAAGACTCAACAACTGAACATCGCGAACTAGGCAAGTCTTCAAAACCCGAAACCACTCCATAATGCTCACGTGTCTCATCGTATCCTTCAACAATGCGAGTTAGCCAAATCCGGGAGCATTGCCTTGGCAAGCCCACCAGGGCATGACCAAGAGTCAACGTTGCCTCGGCACGGCGGTGCACCTGCTGAAGAAATGATCTACACGCAAGACCACAAAAACAGGGGACCAATGCAAAAAGATAAAATACGACCACACACGCAAACCGGAAATACGGCCTGTCAGCACCGCGCAAAAGAGTCTTTACTCCTTGGCAGGCCGATCGGCCCTCAGCTGGGAGGACCCTGCATCAGGTTTCAGGCGGCGGTACTCTCGTCACGAGGCGGTCAATTGGCACGTCACGTCACAGGAACAGGGTCAGAGAAGGGGAAAAGGGAGTGCGAAAAAGCCCTCATTTACCCCTGCAGCGTACATCAAAAGCAGGAAAGTACTCGCGGAACTTGTAGCACTTGTCAAGAAAGAAGAAACAAGAGATCCTCGGTACCGGCGTCCTGGGTAATTTGCCACCTGTTTCCCACAAGCGGCGGACCTCGTGCGCTAGAAGGACACCGGTTCGCATTCTTTTGCTTCATTCCGTGACCAGAATTGGCTGGCAGAAAAAAAAATTTCCCCTGAAAAAGTCCCTGCGATCTTCAGGGGTGTTGAGGCTGGTTGGACAGGTTGGGTTACCCCTGCTTACCACGTGGAAACAAAGAAGACTGAGCAGGTGGCGCCGGGGGTCCGTGGGGCTGGTTTCGATTTGCTGGGAACCAGATGTGTGTTGCGTATTCGGTAGCGACCTGGTCCAAGCGGAGTGTCCTAACGTTTCAACTCGTGTCCTCCCCCTGTATTGGCTGACACTCCATTGGCCGCGCAACGAAAGGGGCCGCTGGTTTTTTTCCTCTTTGCGACCTGAGCAACAGCTTCAAGTTGCGTCGCGTGACGCCGCCTGCCTGCCTGCCCACCGGGCGCTCCGACGCAGTGCTCGCTGCAGATGGAACGCTACCGCGGAGGTAGGTCGGCCTTGGTCACTGTTTCGTGAGCAGCCGGGCGTGCGGTAGTTCTCGGTTCTGGGTCTTTTTGAGTGAATTTTAAGGTATTATTGCCTTGGTGCGCTGAAACCAAACAATACAATGCTGCAAGCAGGGTCGGAGATTGGCAAAGAAGCGGTCTGGCTGGTCTGCTTTGGGGAACCAATATCCGTTGACATTCGAGACCTGTCATGAATGCATATCTTGGTGCAGAAGCTAGGTCGCTTCAGGACACAGTAGCCCTGTCGAGCCCTATGCACCTCTTGCGATCCATGACACCATCGAAGCAAAAGCGAGATTGTCAACGGGGGCTGGGCGGTCAGCACCCTGTTCGCAGGTGGATCCCTTGCGTTGTTCGGAAGAGGAATGCTTCTGGAAGGAATTTTTTCTGCTGTTCCAGTTCGGTGTGGAGGACCGCATCTCGCTCTCCAGGTCGGTACATGAGTACTCACAGGACTGGTACCCTGCCGCTAAGGATGTGAGGACAGGGCAGGACAGGCACTCGTGGCTCCACCGCAGCCCGATTGTCCCGCAGGTCGCTTCCTTGGGAGCGGCACAGAGTGAGGTCAGCAGGTTCGTTACTCATCACGGAATTTGTGATCTGTCAAATCACGGTTCCATCACCAGTGGAGCATGCTTCCGGCACAGCCTTGGTCGACGACGTGCGATATGGTGCGCGCGCGCACAATGGTTTGCGCCGGACCAGCCAGGGTTTTGTATTCTCCTGGTGCCACGCCCGCGTACACGCAAGCCCTTTCGGTATCGCGAGATTGTGGTTGGCCCGTGGATATTCAAGAGCTGAGTGACGAACGACACTGGCGTTTCAGCGCCACCGCTTTGGTATGATCGATACGCCCCAAGTCGGACTTCTGAGATCTCGACGCCCGTCTTGGCAGCAGACGAGATGGCGAAGCTATCGCCCTGTAATGCTCGGGTCAAATTTCCTCGGCGGCTCTCGAGTACGGTTGCGAAACAGACTCCCCGAGACATGTAGTGAGTTAAAGCCGCATGGCGCGAATTTCGTGCATCTTTGGCGGTGAACAAAAGCCAAGCAGTCTTGGCAGCGCTCCTAGACGGAGATCCTGCCGTTAGAGACGGCCGTGTGGGTAGCGGCCGACGACGGCACCGAGGAGAGGAGAATGTCCGCACGATCACGGCACGAATTGCCGGAAAGAGGGACGCGCTGCCTTGCGCGGGACCAGGCACCACTGTCAGATGACCGCCCTCGGAGGATCCCACGGTGTTTCATCATTGATTGATTCGTTCCTCCGCCCGAGGCGTCGGGGATTCGTCACACCCTAAAACAGGGATCTTAATGGGCTGGCAAATAGCGCGGGCAATAAAGATACAATATTCAAGCCATGAGCACATTGATAACTTGGAAGTGGGCACTCTCGCAGGCAGGGAAACAACCAACATGGGAAAGTTGAAATGGATGGACCGCAAAAGCAACATGGAATGCGGAGAGGACCTCCAAGAACTTGGCTCTTAGTCCGTCTTGGAGGATTGGAATGTGCCAACCCCAGAGGGCGATCGCCGATCTGACAGGAAAAAGATGAAGCAGCCCCAGGGGCCATGTTTCGGCTTGACTGGGCACCTGTAGATCTCCAGAGCTCGGAGCTTTCGGTCCTGGAAGCTGAGATCCGGATTCAAGTTTTTTGCCTTTCAAGGCAAAGATCAAAATGCTAATTCTCTGCTACGGGGTGGAGGAGGCTTGACACCGTGCAATGGACTGTCAAGTGGGTGACAGATTAGTTGACGGTTTGCCTTCTCGATGTACCTCAATCCATAACTGATCACCCAGGATTATCCCACTACCTAAGGGCATATGGATCATTCAGTGTGTTAGCAATTTAGGTATAGATTGATCCAAAACCGTCAACCTTTCTGACACCCACTTGACTGTCTAGCTGAAGCAGGGAAGACGTGCATCGTAGACGATTATCGGCCTTTGGAAATGAGTATGGAGCTGTTGCCAAGGTCATCGTGCTTGTGTCTTCTGGCGCGCGTCGAGGTTCCCTGCAAGAATCGAGGACGCCCAGCCATCAGAGACTCGCTTATCCCAGGCTGTTGGGGACCTGGGATGCTGGTGCCCTTGCCTGCTCGCCCTGCAATGCTAAGATGAGGATGCGCGATGATCACAGCTCAGCTGACGAGGCTTCATGGTGCGTTGAGGTGGTCCTTGTTCTTGATGGTAGAGTAACAAAGTGATCAATGTCTGTACAGGGCACGTCTTGCGATTTCACATGATGCAAATCTCCATTTTGAACAGGCTGGATTGTTTCATGAAGCAAGAGAGAAGACGTAAGATCGCAGGTGCCAGATCTCGAAGGACCGACCCATGCCAGGCTGCTTCCAAGGGCAAGTGCATTCCGATCGCGCCTTCAAGTGCATGCGCACTCGGTCCAGATGTCACTGCCTAATCCTCTGGCGCATCCCTTGGGCTGTTTTGACACTGCCGAACAAAGTGGTGATAGACAGCAATATTCAAGTCGTCAAAGATGCTGACACATCGCTGTCGAATCCCATTCTACCGATAAGCACGCAGATGATTGATCACTTCTCATTCAACCAACGCCCCAAATTTGAGTGCTGTTCCTCAAAATAGGCCGGCGGAGGTGGCGCAGGTAGGCCTCGGACCCGTGGGCGAGGGAGGATCTGGCCCTGGGTCCCATCCGTTTCAACAGCCGCTTTGTGCACAGACGTTATCATCACCACTATCATCATCAGCATCATCACAGCATCAGCGTCTAATTTCAAACACCTTAGCGCATCGCTGCTATTGCATTTTTTTTTTAGCGCTGATGATGGCCGTATGAGGCCTTTTTCTGGTTCCCACATCCAGGCCGTTTCTTGTAACCATCCAGTCTCGAAATAATTGATACATCCGGGCAAAGTACACGAGGAAATATTAAATCGACCAGACGCGACAACCGTGATGGAATGTGAACAAAAGGGCCACCAAGCCGCTACGGGACCCATTATTGGGCACCTGTTTCAGTGGGAACCCGGCCCAGAATGGCGACCTTACCGACACGTTGTCTCTCTCCCCCAGACCCAGACGGGAAGCGCCGGGTCCTGTCACAGCCGCTCCACGTGTGCTAGATGCGCACTAATTCCTTGGGAGTGTGTGTTCAGCCTCGGCCGAGGATTCACCTTGGATTCGGTCCGCTGCCTGGAGGGGAATCCATTTCATGGTGTGTGTGTGTGTGGCTCATCTCCCGGCCATGCAACTCTCTGGGATGCCAACGCATCGGTCGTGACTCACGACCCCTCACGGCGCTGCAGGATGACTGAGAGCTGCACCCGTCGCCGGGGGTTATCCTTTTTACCTGATCTGCCCTGGAAAACCGTCGGCCTACCGGGATGCCGCTCGGGAGGGGAAGCTTTGGGCGGCGGTAAGCCACCCCTCGCACTCCTCCCACCCCGCCGGGAACGCTCTCATCTGACCACCCTGCCGAGCACAAGGCTGCATCTCGGCGGATCGTCGTGCAGGAATGGCGACATATTCAAGGTTTTGCCCAGTTCTAGTTCCATGTCGTCAAGTGCGGATGTGGTGAACAATCATGGCAACCCCGCCGCTCTCCCTTGGCATCAAATAAACGGAGGTCCAAATGACATTACGGAGTACATCCAGTGAGTACCTAGGAAACGATGGATGATCAGCAGCTAAGCGACAAAAGAAAGCAACAGTAAGCCTTGTGCCTGAATCCGTCCCTGGTGTACCTCCATCCCTTGCGTCGGAGAAAACTAGAACAAAGTTTGTGGCACTCTTACGCCAAAGGAGCCAGGAACGGTGTCTGAGACGGTGGCACTGAGAAAAAAACACAGGACGTGATTGGGTTGATGTGCACGGTTCCCGCTTCCGCACCACCATGTCAGCGCTGACCAGCACACACACTGCTGGGAACTCTAGGTCGCAGCACTACTGGAAGATCATTTTGGTTGCACACCATTCCCAAGCTCTGGGATCCGGACGGCTCCCGATTAAGACCGGCAGTTCAGCTAGACACGGCGTGTGGTGGCTTGACTTGGTGCCATTATTTGAGTTTTGGGCCAGGAACAGGCCTTGCACTAACAAGAAGTTCGAGCGCGAACCCAGAAGCAAAGTAAATTACAAGCCAGGAATGGAACGACCGAGACCTCAGAAGGCTGGCTGGAGAGAGAGCCCCCAAGCGCGATCGGGACAGGGTCGAACCGTGGTCTCGGCGTCGTATCTCATACCAATAGTCGCCCGAGACAAAGACAGCCTTCAGCCCCATCCTGCTGGGCCTGCAGCGAACGCTGCCCGTTGCAAGAGACAGCGAGAGCAAGCGCGACAAAAGCAACAAGCGCAATCTTGGACGTGCGGAGGAGGCGCAACACTAATACATTTCCCATGCGGTGCGACCGAGACATTGCTTTTTCCTCCGTCTCTTCTTTGTGTGTCAAGCTGCATGATGCTACTATAGCGGCTGATCATTATGATGAACAAACAAATTACCTCGACGCTTGTCGAGGCCTTTGTGTTCGACAAGGCTCCTGATTCAGCATTGTGCAGCTGTTGAGGGTGCTAATACGAAAAGCGAGCAGGGTTCGTGCTTGATTAAAGACGAGCAGCTGACCACCGTCCTGCATGCGCTATCAATGTCAATTTGGGACAAGACAACCCCCGGGTTTTGGCGCCCAGTCCCTGGGCCTTGGCAGGTCGGTCGGGATAACATGGTCGATATGGTTTTTGCGATTCAACCCAACGGAGCGGAGCGCAGCGGACATGTCAGAATTGATGACACTCCCTCTGCCAATGTTGGTGCTACCGTTTCATATTTGCAGGCGATGGATCAACTCGGCGAGGATCTGCCCTCTAGTTGTCCGTCTGCTGACGATGCTTCGTAATCGGACATCTGACAACGCTTGCAACGAAGGAGAAAAGGGCTGACACCGTTGGGAATACCGGTGCGATCCTTGATGCTTGTCGGCAGTCCTGATGCCCTGCTTGGTAATCTCTCTCTCCCCAACAAGTGCCCTGTTGACAATCAATCCACAGTGATGACACTTTTCTGTGCGAAGACCCACAGCAGGTCCCCTGCCTGGAGTCCACCCTGGAGCAAATGCCCTGAAAAATTAGAATTGGATCAAATTTCAAAATTTTTAACGAGCAGTGAGTGCCCGTGCCAGCGCTGTAGCCGGCAGAACGGTGGGGTACATGGAAATTCTATGAGTCTTCTACGCATGGGGCCAGTACCACTTTTCCAATCGAGCTCCGTATCGCGGCAGGGTCCTCCCTGGGGCAGAGATGACGGACAGCATGCAATTTTTCCTCCCAAGAGCCCCATTCGAGTGACGTCCTCCGGGCTCCGCACAGAAATTTTGGCTCGTGAAAAAAGAAGAAGAGAAGGAGCAAAAAATGAGGCGGACGAGATTTGTGGGAATTCTTGGTTCCCCCGGCCAAAGCTGTGATTGTTCGGCGTGGCTTCCAGAACACGAGCAGCAAAAGGAGGGCCGAAAATAGAGCTCGCGCCTATCTTCTCGTGTCCCGGGCAATCTAGCGGCAGGCTATTCTACACATGCGAAACGAACTCTGTTTACCACGAGCACACGAATAGATTGCATTAGTTCGGAAGCTTCCACGAACACTTTACGAGTAAGACGATCCAAGTAAGTAAAGTGGTTGCACTGCAGAGGTCTGCTGGACGGTCGCGTTCTGGGCCACCTGGGGGAGGCGCCCGCCGCCATGTTTAGCACCCGTGGCTTGCATGCCACAGCATATTACAGGGGAGATTTGGGTTCAGGCGGTCGGTAGAATGGCCCTGAAAACAGGCCGCCACGAAGCCAGGAGGTGGTTTACTTTGTTGGCCAAGTCTGCCAGCTTGCCAGCCTCCGGCGCTCTCCACTTTTGGAGCATTTACCTCGGCGGTGCCTGAAGATTAGCAGTGGATTCCACGCATTGAGTCCTTGTGGGGGGCTGGGTAGACCTGCTTTTTGGCGGTCAATCTTGTCAGTGACCGCTATTTTGGGCCACCGTAATTTCAAAATTCTCACCCTTTGGGGACGCTTCGACCATGCCGAGCTGACAGCTTGCTCAGCTTAGACGGTAGCTCAGTGTTAGTTTATTCGTGGTGGGCAAACAAAGCTGGACGATCGCCTCGGGCTTTTTATGGCGTCGGGAGACAATTGCCTGATTGATCGACTCGAGAGAAACACAGTAGAGTGGCCAAGGGACAATGTGCTCTGGCCAAGTAAAGGAGCAACACGGAGGTAGGTACCTGACGACCTCACCTCACCATCAAACCATCTCGCGGGCAATTGCAACAATAAGGACACGACCAAACAAAGCGGTGGTGTCTCGGAGCGGCCCAGGGGTGGGAGGTTCCAGGGGCCGCACATGAGAGTGTGGCATCGGACGGGCGCTGAAGCTAGAGACAGGGGTTCCATGCGCTTGGTGCTGGTTTCATTTTCACTCTCTTGGTTTGGCTTGGTGGCCAGGATCCGGGCTGGCTGGCTGGCGTGCTGGGCTGGGCTGCGTCACCGCAAATCCTCTGGGAAGGGGGAGAAGAATGGAGAGAGAAGAGACGGTGGCAGCTCAGGTAGGTAGACCGTAATCCCATCGAGACAAGAAGACGGTGTCCAGGACAAGGCATGTACTTGTCCCCACCACCCATGCCATGCCCGGATTGCAGTGTTATTTTTGTACCACCACCCGACCGACCTGCAGTGCGCCAACAAATGTGAGGAATCGCATGGTGTTTTATTAAATCCCACCAGGGGGTACAAAGGGCTGAGGTACCGAATCCACAATGGGGGTCCCATCCCCCTTCGGTGGGCTCCATTCTCCCATCTCTCGCTCTCTCGCTTCACCGCCCGAAGGCATGCATGTACCTTTTCCTTGTACCCGTCATTGTCTCATTGTGTGAGATTTGATGAGCGCAGTGGTGCAGCTAAGCGTGGCCGTCTCCGTATTTCCCTTCGTCAGAACCAAGACCCGCGACAAGGCTTCATTCAGCAGGCACCACCCCTGGTCACTCTCACGCTGGCGCGCCCCCTGCTCCTCGGATTAGGCAATCTTGAGATATTCCTCTCCTACTGCTCACTGCCGGTCTTGCCTGCCTACCTACATAAGGCAGCCTTCGTCCACCCTCTCCCGTTCGATCAGGTTCCCGCTCCGCTTCTTCTCGAACAATTCAACCATCATCATCACTACTTGATCAAAGACGCCTCTTGGTCTCTCACAATACCATTACAACAAACAACATCATTGTCTACTACTGCAACAAAGCTGCTTTGTCAGACCTACTCGGCTACTCGCACACATCAACAACAACCTTTGGTATCACCGCCCATATAACAAGCACGCCTGGTCACCTTCCTCTCGGATCGTGATTTCAAGTCTCACCAAAGCTACTACTACCACCACCAACAACCTTTTGGATCTCTCGTTACAGAGATCCTTTAGTCAGACACCCTCACAACAGTCAAGCTGGCGTGCCTACTCTCCAACATGCCTGCCCAGCGACCTTCGCAACTCCCTCCTTGTCCCGGCCCACCGCCGAGCCGTCCCCTTCCTCCTCTGCCCAAGAGGGGTTAAAGGATGGGCGCGACAATGGATTTCGGACGGGACGCAGAAACTACTACAACTCGGAACATTCTTCTCTCGATGGTGGACTCTCCAGTATGGAACACGAACTCGCGGTGCAACGGCCCGCGGCAACCCACGCATCGGTTTGCGAACACGATGATGGGCAAGCCGCACGCAGCCGAAATGCAATTTCTGGGAAACGCATGCCATCGCGCATTGCATCTCCTGCCACATTAGTGCCCGGCCCTTCAAGTCTTGCAACGCTTGCTTGATGCGCTGGCACCCCCGCCCCTTTCCCCCTCGGCCGACTTACACGGCAACGCTGCCCACCACCACAACACGCACACCCCCACGACATCCACGCCCCGTCCGAAACACAGCACCCCGCGCGCGCAAACGCAACTCTCGAGCAGGCTCTACAGGGAGAAAACAAGTTTCTTTCCATCCCAAGGCTTTCTTCACTTCTGCATCCGGCGGCCAACACTCGCGACGCATTTCACCACTGTACTATTACCACTACCAATACCGCGCCACAACACTATCATTATTTTTAATCACAACCCTTATTTCGCATCTGGTCTACCGAATCCGGTGACCAGACACCACCAAGTCAGCAACGAGTCGAGGAATTTCACGAAACGGGTCAACCACATCATCATCTGGGGATTACTTTTCGCAACTGTACAAATAGAGCATCTGGGTCCGGCGTCGTTTTTAAAGAGAGTTCATACCTTATCGTCGCCGATACCCCCAAACAGCAGCACGGGGACCTTGACGGCTCGGCCGGCGCTTTGCTTGCACAGAGGGAGGAATGAGTAACTGGGAATTTGATTTTTTCAGGGGAATGCTTTTTTTCATACGGGATACCTGCTCGCATGTAGCACACAGTTTTACGACGAGATATCATATCACACACTGCCCGCCATTTGGGTCAGTCAAATAATGAGATTGCTTTAACAGCATCAACTATCATGTTCTCTTCGAGTTGCCTTGCTGTGAAAGTGTGCGAAGTGAAGTGAAATGCACTTACAATCTCGACTCATGCGGACGACTAACACAGGCGCGAGTACCCTTCTCTTTCCATCCCATTTCTCTCATATTGCCCGACCAAGTTCGACAAGTCTATGGTTCAGCCAAGGCGCTACATCTCGAGCTGTATCCCCCGCTCACTGGTGGAATCACTCTTTACTCGTACGAAACAATTGCATCATGAGCCCGCCAAGCCGGGCCTGTGCTAGCCGCCACATCGCGTACAGCGTACGGTGCGCCTGCCTCCTCATTGGAAAAATCACATATCATAATCACCCCAAACTCTTCCAAGCTTTTTGGGGGACCCGCCCAACACTTAGTCGATGTGATATGATCCGGTTTAGGAAGAGAGAGGGGAGATTTACATTGTTTGCGTAGTTAGCGAAAAAGGGCAAAAAAAGCAATGTTCATAATTTTAACGCTTTGGACAGAGAGAGGAGAGAGACACCTGTTGGTGCCGCCAATACGAGTTTAGCGGATCGACACGGGCGGCCAGGGGGAGGCGAATCTCGTGGTTGGTGAAAGGTGGGATTTGCGATATCACATGGTGCGAAACAAGAGGTTCTGATCGTCGTGTCGATGGTGATGGGCCCCTCTCTCCTCTTCTCCACTCACGACTCGTCACATTTTGGCTTGTGACCGTGCGTACTTTTTGAGTTGAGGCTATCGTCAGCTGGTGTGGTCTTGTTGGTGATCATATCAGGATAAGATGAGGGGAAGTCAAAGACCGGCTGGACGGTACAGGCTTAGTGGCGTCTTAAGAGCCAGCTTGGGCGCCACGAAACAGTCTGCGTAATCTATGTACTGGCTGGGTGGATGGATGGGGAGGGGGAAACGTCCGATTTTGGATGCAAACCTTGGGTTTGGGTCAGGTACCAGGGATGAAAAAAAAACGGCCAAAGTGGAGGAGCAGCTACGTAAGTGATGATGAAAAAGCTACAATCATCGACAAGTAGTCTTTTGAGTTTTTGCCAGGAACGGACCGCCAAAGTGTCATGGACCGCCCCGGAGCCTGAAACGTGCTAAAACAGACCGTCTCGAACATTTTACGTTTGCTGCCCATCGCCCTGTTGATCGGTGGCAAAGTACCAACAGATCTTGCCATTTTGATGGGAGGAGAGGCAGGGAGATGGACAAGAGATAAACCTTCTGTTCCTGATTTGTGGTGTTGCTGATTTGGGATGATGAGATGGATGGGTGGATTTGAATGAAACAGAATGGGTCAGGTACAGCGCAGTATGTACATGATGTATGTGGTGGATGGGATGAAATCATCTCATGCGTGTGTGTTTCTGTTTCCCACGTGCTGGACGCACCGACCACGATTTGGATCTTGCATGTCGATACGGAGGGCATCAAGCTCAAACTCAAATTCCCCACGAGCCAATCGCCCTTTGGGGTCCTACTGCACTGCACTGACGCTGATGTGATCCTACCGGCAGCTTCGGCCTGGCGTCGTGCGTGCTGTGCGAGATACCGCTTGATTGGCAATCTGTGATGTTCCCACTCTTTTGGGAGGAGCATTTGCGCCGCACCGACACCGCCTTTCGAGCATAGCATAGTAGGGATGCTAAACTCCGACCTCGTGCAAAAGTGCTCTCTTGACTTGACGTCAAGGTGCACGCAAGGAGACTCGCTTACCTTGACCAGCTGAGACCTGTGAGATTTGGAGGCTCCGCTCTTGCGCTCGCTCGCGCTCCTCCCCTTTCGCGTCACGACCCCGGAAAACGGGGACCCTGGCGATCGCTACTCTGAGCCCTGCCCACTGAACATCCTCATTTCATGCAAGCCTTCGGCGCCCGCCGTTTCCGGAACACCCTTTGCAAAGGTACTTACGCTCTTTTTGGGCATTGAGTTACGAGATACCTATCTGCGGAGTAGCTAGCCATCGCCAAAAGTCTAAATCAGATCATACGCAAAGGGCCGTTGTTTCTCCACTGCTGGTTTAGCTGCCTGAGCTATCAACTTGTGGGGTCGACGACCGTTTTTGTGACTGTGGCTTGCGGCTCTCCTGCAGGTACGCACGCATACACGCCGGACCAGATACAGAGCAGAGAGCTTGCCTGCTCGCATCAGCTCAGAGCTCCCAGATACACAGCTCGACTACACACCATGCTGGAGCTTCACGTCTGGGGCCCCGCATGCGGCCTGCCCTCCATCGACGCCGAGTCCCTCGCCCTCATCACCTACGCGAGCTTCGCCCTGCCGCCCACGGCCTTCACCCTCGTCACAACTAGCCCCTCCGCCGTCCCCTCACGTATGTCCCCCCCTTCCCTGTTCTGTCTCACTGCTCCCCCGCATCCTAGGCTAACACCACCGTAGATGTCCTCCCCTCCCTCCACGACCGGGCCTCGGGCTCCTGGATCTCCGGGTACCGCGCCATCGTGTCGCACCTCGCCTCGTCCTTCCCCTCCCTCGACGCCGACCTGACCCCCGCCCAGCGCGCCGACGCCGACGCCCTAGCCGCCTTCCTCGCCTCGCGCGCCGCGCCCGTCGTCGCGCTCTCGCTCTACGCCTCGCACGCCAACTGGAGCGAGGCCGTGCGCCCGGCGTACAGCCGCATCCTGCCCTTCCCGCTGACGTGGGTCGAGCCGCCCCTCGTGCGCGACGCCATGGTCCGCTGCGCCGAGGCGCTGGGCGGGCTCGACGACCTCGACCCGGACGCCGAGATCCCGACGGAGCAGCAGAGGCAGCAGGCGGCGGCTTCCAAGCCGCCCAGCTTGAAGAAGATCGCGGACTACCTGGGCAAGGGCAGGATGGGCGGCACCGAGAGGATATCGGAGGAGCAGCGCGCCATCAACAACCTCCACGCCGCGGCGCGCTCGTGCCTCGACCCGCTGGCCCAGGCCCTGCGCCGCGCCGGCGGGCAGTCCTTCGTCGCCAGGGCAGAGACGGCCAAGCCCACGAGCATAGACTGCCTCGTCTACGCATACCTCTCCCTCATGCTCGTCCCAGACCTGCCCCGCCCCTGGCTAGCCGCCCTCCTCGCCCAGGACCCCTCCCTCGCGCCCCTCGCTTCCTTCACGCACAGCCTGCGCGCAGACATCCCGCCCGCCGCTCCGTTGGCCCTGACCACGACCTTGACATCTTCCTCATCGCTGATGGCGCGCTTCCTACGCGGCGCCCTGCACAACGCGCCGCACGTCGGCGACACGCTGCACCTGTGGGACCTGCGCCGGCGGTCGGGCGCCGCCCAGCGCCGCAGGGACATCCTGTTTGTCTTTTGCGCCGGCGTGTTGGGTTCCGCGCTCGTGGCGGGCGTGCTCGCGTACCGCCGCATGCCGGCGTTTGGCGAGGCTGTGTACCGCTGGAGCCGCCCCGCGACGGGGTTCGGCGGCGCGGCGGGCGCGCTGCTCGGTCTGTCTGCTTTTGGCGGTGGTGATGCGAGGGCGCCGCAGGGGTATGCTGGCGGCGGCGGCGGTGTGGGTGGTGGTATCGGCGTGGGGCTGGGAGGGGAGTACGAGGAGGTTCCGATCGAGATGGCGGGGCGGCCTGATGTTGTTGAGGTTGATGTCGAGGTTGGTTCTGGGAGGTGAGGAACCGCTGGGGTGTGAGGCGGATTTATGACAGTGTACGATTGGGGCTGTGTCGATAGCACGGGTTTGTAGGTCTTGACTGGGTTGAATGTTTGTATGATATAAGGGACACAGAGAAGGGTGTCATTACCGCCATCCTGAGATGGATCATGTCACTACACCACTCGGATGTTAACAGCGGATTAGACCAAAAGCAAACGTTTCTTGTAATCGTAATATGATCTATCATCGTACACTGTCCATCATCCTAGCTGTGTTCTTCCAACTAATCATGATGACACCCTCTTTAATATGTCTATATCGCGGGCCTTCCACTTTTTCAACTTCCAAAACTAATCCTCGTTCAAAGACACTCATCCGCTCGATGACTCTGATGTTTGTACGCGACCAAACACCATTCCATTATCCCTCAAGCCAGTACCAAGCGGCTTCCGTCTCTCAGATCTGACGGATCTCCTTGTTGACCATCTCGGGGCGGTCCACCTCCCACTCGTCCCGCAGCACCGCAAACGTCAGGTCCGACACCAACAGGCTCTGGCCCAGGCTCCAGACAAGCGTAATGGCGTAGAAGAAGTTGGCGTTGCCGCTCCCAGCGTAGATCCACAAGTGGTAAAACGCCGGGCCGAGGAACGCGGCGTAGGTAATAGCAGCCGCGACGACAAAGGTGTAGCGCATGAGCGGGAAGACGTGGCGGAACAGCGGCAGCAGGCCCAGGAAGAGCGACGTGTCGGCGATGCTCGGGTACGGCTTGAAGATGGCGAAGATGCCCGCGAGCAGCGTCAGGACGACGAGCGGCTGCGAGCGTATGCGGACGCACAGGCCGCCGACGTACGAGGCGAGGTGTAGCCAGAAGACGGCGAGGAAGAAGGAGCGGAACGAGTCGAACATCTCGGTGAAGAAGTACCACCACAGCCCGACGTTGGGGGTCAGGTCCGAGAGCGTGAGCTGCGTGCCGTAGGTCGAGGGGAGGAACTCCCAGCTGTTGCCCGTGACGAGGAAGGACATGCCGAAGAGGGCGAGGAGGCAGGCGGCCACGGCGGCGACGTTGGTCGCGGCAAAGGCCGCTGCCGAGTCTGTCTGGCGCGCTGCGGGGCGGCGGTCATAGGCGAGCAGGACGAGCGCCGGGAGCAGGAGGAGCGGGTACATGGACAGGTAGGCGGCGAAGGAGAGGGCGACCATGGCGCCGAGGGGCGCGCCGGCGATGGCCTTTGCGATGGCGTGGAGGATGGCGCAGGTGGTGAAGACGCTTGTCGAGCGGCCGATGCAAGTCGCGACGGTGAAGGGGCTGAAGAGGTAACTGCGGGAGGGAAGGAACAACGTTAGCTCTTTCCATCTTGTATCTAGTATACAGGTGTATCGGCGGCAGGTACGTACACTGCGGCCACGACGTATCCGCTCCACCGCTTGTCGCGCCGGGGCGACTTGAAGAGGGCCGAGGAGCCGGCCTCGCACGAGTCGGCGATCTTGACGAGGGCGTCGGCGCTCACGAGGTCGACCAGCACGTAGAGCAGGTTGGTGAAGAAGGGCCAGCTGGCGTAGCTGGGAAGGAGGGAGAAGAGCGGCAGGAGGAGGGGCGCCTGGTGGTAGACGCCGCCGTCATATGGGGAGACATTGTGGTTGTAGAGAAAGAGGCCTTCTTGTACTAGAGTTGATCGCCGTCAGTCTCCGTCCGGGGTAGTCTGCGATGTCATGGCTAAGAAAGGAAGGGATGTAACTCACGGCGCTTGAAGCTGGTGACGGGGGTCGAGATCTCGACGCGTCCGGTCAGGAGGTCCGGCAGGCCGGGAAAGAAGGTGAAAAGCACGAGTCGCAGGGCAGCGGCGGCGGCAAAGAGGCCGGCCGTCTTTCCCAGAAATGCATTGCCCCCGTTCATCGCTCAGTCCATTGTCCGCCGGGGGAGGGGAGTTGATGGGAATGAGGGAGGGGGAAGGTTTAGCTGGAGCTGTCGTCAAGTCCGCCTTCGTGTTCTCAAAGATTAAAGTGGTCCCCGCCCGCCAATGCAAGCCACACCAGCACCAGCGCTACGCTGGAGCCACAGGCGGCACTTCAGCCAGTAATCATACATGTCTCACACAAGCATCTTCCCGGCAGCAACGTCAACTCTACTTTTCGAGATGAACACATTGATATGATCTTATCCTTATCCATGTATCTAAACTGATAATATAGGCTCATAGTCAAGATTCTACTGACTGATGCAATGCAAGACTCAAGGCCATGTGTCCTGGCCTCGTGCGGTCAGCCACAGTGGAAAGCCGAGTTCGTCAGGTTTGCCATGATCTACCAGCGCAAGTAACTTCCTTCGTCGAGTCGAGGCAAATGTCAGCATGTCTGTGACTGAGCTGGGAATGCGTCCTGTCGAAATCCTTCTCAAGAGAGAGTCCATGGGGCCCAGCGCGCTTCTGTGGCACATCAACTCCCCACCGTCTTCGCGGCATCCTCTTCAGGTCCTGATTCTCTTGCGGCGCAGCCTTGATCGGTAGCTTGATGTGATTGCTCCGAAAGGAGCATGTTTATGCGACAGTCCATGTGCCTGCTCAATTCGTTCTATTTGTCCAGACTATCCTGCGTTTCGAAGGACATGGTCGACTGTGCTGCAGGAGGCCGGTCCGCGGAAGAAGCTCCTGCGCCACCCTCCTCCGCCTGGCCGAGCTCGTAGTAATCCATCGGCGTCCTGAGCTGCCTCCACTTGATGCCGCAGAAGGAGTCTCTGGACATGCTGTACTCCCAAAATTGCTGAAGCAAACCCCAGAGTCCCAGGACGGCGAAGTAGAGGACGATGAGTGGCCAAGCCAGGCCCGGGATCATCCAGAAGAGGGGGAGAAAGACGCAGAGGCACCCGTCATTCTTGATGAAGGCTGGTACCCAGATGTCGTCGTGCATCACCCAGGCGGCACAAAACGCTATGGTCAAGTAGGCGCCTAGGGAGAAGACGAGGAATAATCCGTCGAATTCGGAGACCATGATGATGCCCCAGATCCTGCGTCGGATCGGTCGAATAGCGACGCAGCCTGTTTGGGTATGAGGATTGTATAGATCGAGGTAAAGAAGAAGGGTGAGATGGGAGAGGCAGCTGAAAGTCGGAGCTGAAGATGTTTTGCGCTCTCATGATAGGTAGTTGGCTCCACATCTCGCCTCCATATCTGGGTCACCGAGTCGGGCGTTCCGGCGAAGCCACACTCAAATCTCCACCTGATAGGAAGCTAGTGCTGAAGAATGCTGTGGTAGTTTGCTGCGCATTGGATGTAGTCGAATTCGTCTCTTGTCACTCTGAAGTTGCTATCACGTGTCTCAGTTGAGTGTAGTTCGACTCGAAGATTGAGATCATGAGCCTACGGCGATGACATGTTGTCCCATTGGCTCACTCGCAATCGCATCCTACTTTCGCATTAATACTGCGGAAGGGCTGCTTATGGCGGCGGCGCAGTTGGATGTCAAGTGCTAGAGTCAGCGCCCCCAACTCAACTCAACAGCACAAACTGATGTTGATGCAGTTGTGTTCAGACTTGAAATAGTACGCGAAAGACTAATTTTATCTTTGAGGCCTTCGTCATGCCTCGATTCTATGTTGCATCTTGTCTGGTGAATGGCTGGAACAGCCCAAGGTTGCTGCGAGGGAATGCGCCGGCCCCAAGGAGTCAGACTGTCCCTGAACCGGGTCAGTCAACTCTCGTTCGGGACTTGGACAACAGCTATTAGATATCGTTTGTGTGGTCGTGGTCGTTTTGATAGACCGTATGTAGTGCGAAAAAGTATATAAACGCAGGGCTTCTCCATGCAGTTATGCAGAATTCAACCTTCAACTCCTTCAATCAGTTCAAACTCCCATTGCCCTAATCCTCTTTCTTACAACAACGCTGATCGGAGATATCATTCGAGCATTGTTACTTTGTTGCAGATCAAAGAGTCCAACATGAAGCTCTACGTACTTGCCAGCTCCCTCATCTTCGTCGCCACGACTCTGGCTGCCCCGGCTGCCATTGAAGACAGACAGGCGGAGACAACCGTTCAGATGGACTGCGTACCCGGCGAATATATCTGCGCAGGAACTCCCGACGGCAAAGGTTCCAGCATAGCTGTTTGCAACTCCCTTGGCACTGCTATCACCATGCAGGCCAAGTGCGGTCGCAAGGACTGTTGCACCGAGGCCAGGAACGGCGTGCCGTACTGCATGTGTTAGAGCAGCGTATTGGATTTGCTCTGTGGTAAGTTTCGCCTTCCAATGAAGGTTCTGCTAGACGCTAAGGTGAAAGAAGTAGAAATACAGTCCATGAGCGGACTTGCGGGTTTATCAGCAAAGCAGCACTTAGGGAGCGAACTTTTGCCGTGGTTCACTATCTGCTTTAAGGTTAGATTGGGTCCGTGTACAATTGCAGTTTACTTAGTAATACATCTGGATACTTTTATTTTCATGTTAGGTTCTGTGAACTTGTGCGTAGTTTACAAAAGCCCGATCAAAAATTAATTGAAGACTGTGCGAACACGTTCAATAACAATCCATCATGCTATTCCAGTCAATGGAAGTAGAACTACGGGGGTAAGGTGAAGGTACGAAAAACACAGGCACAAACTCTACTCCATTCTTCATGTACTTTTCAAAATATTGAAGATGCGAAGGATGGGTTGTTGATTCTCAAGTCATTCAATAGCTCATGACCAAGATACGACCCTCAATGGTTGTGCTACTTAGAAAGATACTACTAGGGAGTTCTAGAATCAGTAGGGCAACGGTAACAAAAAGAAGGATAGTCTCGCATGTGACCGTGTTCAGAGATTGTGAAGTACCGCACGGGTCGTATCTGTCCGCAGTGCCTCGGACGCGTGGCCACTGATAGGAAGCAAATACAAGGCTGACGAACGCCATCAAACACCCTATAGGATGCTCTTGCAAGGCACCCACTCGGCCTTGATAGGCCTCTATAGGACGCCACCAAGGTGACGGGACGCCTTGGCACTCCGGGCTGACCAACACAAAACAGAGCTATCGCAGGCTTCCATACCGGAATGCCCCTTATGGCATGGTATACCGCCTTTTGCGGAAACCTTGAGCACCCTTGCAGCACTTCGCGTGAGGACCGTCTATCAACGAGGTTGCATCCGGCAATGCAATGACCTGCTCGGGCATCAGAAGTTGCTCCATTGCATGCAGGATCATCATGCTTGCATCCGGTGAGTCCATGGCCCCCTCGGATACCACAACTCAGCTCAAATGGGGTGGATGCACGAGCATCGCTTTTCCATCACATCAAGGAAGTGCTGGGCTCACGATGGTCCTCAAAAATTTGAGAATCTTTGTGATCGAAAGAAGTCTCTGTTGCCAACATGCCAGTCACTAACGATAACATTTACAAGGGCGTCTGGACGAACTGGTCCCGCGGCCGCGTTTTGGGAAGTACGCTGACGGTAGACTCGGATACAGGGGTGATCGTCACAGCTGTACTCGCCATTTTTGTCCAGATTGCAGCATCTTACGTCTGGAATCTGATCGCGTATTGTCTCCACCAGCTACATGGAACCGGACGGGAGGAACCGCAACATGTGCATCGCCGACAATACAAAGTGATCATCAGAAATGTCTCTTCTCCTGGATCGGTGGCATTCCAAATGCTGCGCTTGATCTGGAGCTGGCGGTCCTACGTTGGTTGGGCCGCTCTGCTTCCCTACCTCATCGTCACCCTCTCAGCAGCGACCTGCGCCGCAGGAGGGATCGTCTTTGGTATTTTCTCCTCTTACGTCGTTGATTCCTCCAACATCGAGGTCCTTCTTCGCTCTCCAAATTGTGGTATATTCGCCATCCCCGGGGCCGTTCAATTCCAGGATCCTTGGTGGGTGGCGCACAACACCTTTTGGATGGAAGGCCTCACAGCTGGCACAACGTACGTCCGCCAATGCTACAATGCCTCCTCTCCCTCGAAGGCCGCTTGCAACATGTTCACTGTCCCCACAGTGAGCTGGACTACGGATAATCTCGCTCCTTGTCCATTTGACGAGAAGATGTGCACTGGACCCGCCATCACCATGGACAGCAATCTGATCGACACGAACAACATTCTAGGCCTCAATTTCGCGGAAGAGCACCGCTTAGCTCTGAGGAAGGTCAGCACCTGCTCGCCAATTACCCAAGATGGGTATGTGACAGTGACAAACGCATCGGACCCGGAGGCCCTGGGTTACTACCAAAATGTCCCTTTCCTAGACGAGGATCAAGCGGCCGTGTACTGGTACGGCCCTCAGGTCACAGCAGGAGCATACAACTCCACCTGGGCAGCCAGCTTCTATGCAAATAATATCACAAGACGGTACCAGCTCTCGTGAGTCTTAGGTGTGGCCCTTTTGTCGAAAATATCCGCTTAGTATCGGAACAGTAAACTCAGCGCCTGGGGCCGAAATCCTATCCACAATGATTTCTACCCCATCCCGGAGCTCGGCCGATCAGACGGTGATGTGGTTCTCTTCTTCTTCCAGAGCGGAATGATTCCCTCAGAAGCACCAATCGATGACCCAATGTTCTCGGCACACAAGGCAGAGCATCCCTTTTGGGACACGACCAACTCGACCTCCTATTACTTTGCCGACGACATAGTGACCGTGATAGGGTGCGTGGAACAGGTACGGAGAACCTCACTCTGCTAGGAACGCAGTTTGTTACATTCACTAATGACGCTCTGTTTTGTAGTACCAGGTCTGCATCCCAAGCTTTAGGGGTGAGGCCGGTTGCATTGATCTGACTGCCATTGACGGCATCATACCAGATGCGCAACAACATCTAAAGCTGACCGCCATCCAGAATGCGACTCTCAACGTCCTGTACAACGAGATACGAACCTGGAGAAATGACATGAGCCTTGCTTCGTGGAGGCCAAACTTGGATTTGATAGCTCAAAAGACGGTGGCCCTGACGGTCCAATACGGCCTTCCCAACAACCAGTGGCAGATTGAGGTCGAGGACTGGTTCGCCACCGTCTGGGCAACTCTGATGCAGCGGCTCTTCTTGCGCGTGGTCGGCCCGATGGACCGCGCTTCACAACAATACATCTTGCCGCCCCAGACACCAGAAGAGCTCGTCGTCTGTCAGGCGCAAAAGGCGCGCATGGGCCAAGGATTCAGTAATGTATCACTCTTCGGCCTGTTATTCGTCCTATGTCTTGGCAGTGTCATCATGGCGACGAGTATTCTCCTTGAAATCGTGGGGCCGCGCTTGAGTAGCTGGTCTTCCAAGGGCTACTTCGCCTCTGCGCGTCGTCAAGATTGGCTTCAGGACGACGCCTTGCATCTGCAGATGTTGGCTTACAAAGGACAAAGCCGATCTGGCGCGGAGATCTGGATCCACGAAGATAGAGGCGTCCCGCTTGTTCAGCCATCGGACGCGCGGCTCCGTCCTCTTACCGACAGGCCTCGTGCGGCGGCGAGGCGCCCTGACAGTGATCGCGTATCGGACTCCGTCACCTTGACCAGGGCAATGACGGTGACAACACAGGGATCGAGACCGAGGTCGTTGTCGCTCGTGCTGTCACAGGATCACAATACGTTGACGCCTGTCAGACGAGCAACCACTTCCTAGTGTTCCGAGTTCGCAGCCGGGGTTGGCTACAAGAGAGAATTGCAGATTGTAGTACCGATGGGTCGTTGTGTTGGTGGACCAAACCGGCTTCCAATGTCGTCGTAATCCCCAGCATGCATGTGGAACCCACTCGTTTGAGATGGACACAAAAGGGTTTCACTCAGATTGGTTCTGATCTACAAGTGACATGGCAAGCTTTCAATACATGGCAATTGGTCTGATCCATGCATTTCACCCTGATCCCGCACTCTAGTGCCCTGAATCGCTTGTTCTGTCAAGACTAGCTGATGCCTCGTTTTCTCATGAAATCTTGCAAGCCACGGTAGGACTGTGCCTGCAATTCAAGATGCCTCGCATAGCTCCGCTGTGGCTCGAGAATGTCCATTGAAACTTCATAAAGCGTATCCACACGCAAGAACGAAAGCAGGGGCAGGCCCCTTGTGCCTAGAGGATTGTCGCAGAGTTTTAACTGCATGTTTGTTCTTCGGTTTTTACGGGTCGGGCTGATCGGGATGAATAGATCGGGATCGACGCGTTCGTCACTATCATCGGTAGTTACCTACAAACAACTCCGGGTCAGCATACGCGCTCTCGATACTTGTGATGGGAGATACCGAACAGTAGCGACTTTCACCCATCCCCGTCGTGTGTCTGACTTGCCCACTACAATGACCATGTGACGTAGAACAATACTCGGTATTTGGGCGTCATTCCCAGCGTCCTCATTCCAGAGGCGTCTGCTCCTGAATCGGTAAACTTTTCCTTGTGGTGAGTTTGGGTACTTCATTGCGACATGCTAGCTTGTAGCATAACCACAAAGGTGGGTAAGACCAGAAGGTTTCCTGCCTAGGATTCGAAGTCTGAAACTGGAGACTTGGAGTTTGTGATGATTGTGATGATGGTTAGAATAATGCCGTGATGTTTTAAATCTCCTAGATTCAAGGCGGGAGGTCATTTGTGGGCAGCATTTCTTGGATGAGCAAATAAGGTTTGGATGAGCATGTTAATGACGCACCAGTGAACGTAAACGTAACGAACCACGCATGGAGTGTTCCTAGGTAGGGATAACATCTGCACGTGCCTAAGTCACACACATCATATAAGATCTATCACCCTGTTAGTCCCTATTGAAGAATAAAGCTACCGCCGTTGTCAACTTCGATGAAATTTGGTCGACGGACCTGATCCTCGTCCGGACTTGTCTGTGTTTCCTTATCTGTGACATCCAGTCCATCCGCCAAGGTATGGTGGTTGTCTCGCGTGCACCTTCCAATGAACCCCGAGTACGACAAGACCGCATCAGCCGTTTTGACCCAGTACCGTGGCCGCGTTGCCCTCTCGAGTGCCACGCCGGCCTTGACACCGTGGCACGTCTGCATCCCAAAGGTGAAGCTTTCCTTGAGCGAGTGCATGATGGCCAGCATTGACAAGCCAGAGTCTTCTTTCTGCAGCATCTCGACAAAGCTGCGCACATCCTCCTGCTCGAGCGGAATGCCGTGCGGTGAGTGTAGCATCACCTCATGCTGGTGTGCCCCAAAAGTCCAGATCCATACTATGACGTAGTTTGCCTTGAAGGTGTCCATGGCGGGTATTCGAAAGATGTTCAACCACGGAGGCAGCGAGGCGCCAGGATGTAGAGCCTCCCAGTCATTTGCATCGGCCGGGGTGAAGTCGCGTGGCGAGTAAACAGTATCGAAGTGCTTGAAGCTCTTTACTTTCGCCACCGCATCAGGTGGAGTCAATACTGGAATGCGATGGTCGAACGTGCGAAGCGTCGCCTCCGCTAGATGATCAGGTAGATCTGCGCTGATAAAGATAGCGTCAATGCATGGCGAAATCGGTTGGAGAGACCGCGTAGTCTTGTTCGTATTTGCTGCTAGGGCTTCTATATCGCGAGCTAGATGTTCGACGGCGGTTCCGTCCTGGAACGCCGGGGAGACGATATTTTCAGTGTGGCTTAGCCATGAATGAACAAAGATACCGGGACCAACTAGCCACGGATCCAGGACTACGTGATAATAGACCTTTCCGGTGCTTGCCACCTCGGGTTTGGGGCGAGGAAACGAGACGAGCCACGAATTATCCCCATTGAGGGATGTGAGAACAGGCCGTAATTCCGAGTCGGGGGAAGAGAAGTGCGCCTGCAGAGTGGCAGTTCGTGATGATGAGGGCGAGGCCATGTTCGTGCCTGTGATGTACCGAAATTCTTGACGATCTTGTTTATGCTTTTAAATCTCGACCGATGCTTGATGTTTACCTGTTCATTCAGGAAGATGGGACCATGAAGATGTTAGGCGGTGTGCTCCATTTTAAGTGGTGGACTGAAGTGATCAAATATAGCCCATGGGGAACTTTCTCGGCGGGTGTCGGTTGTCAGCTTGAAGTACGTCAGCTCGAAACCTATTCCCCGATCAGGTTTAGCAAGTCTGACATGCTGGATTCGCGTTCCTTTGAGATGTCATGAGTTCGATCTCAATAATCCTGCCCATCCAGGACTTTCTAGTCCATGAATGAACGTTTCTCCAACTTCGACCCTATCAAAGACACCACCTGTTTTCCTGTTTTCTTACTTGCCAGGATCCTGCGTTGCTTAAGTACTGATACATCTTACACAATAATGTGCGAAGATCTCGAGACATGAACTGCCTTTCATTGAAATTTTGACTGTCGTCCAGTTTAACTACTATGGAACTTCTATGAAAACACCGACAGGTGCTAGCATCCTGTGACGTTGAGCCAGGGTCGGTTATTTCATTTGTTTGGAGGCGTCAGCCAATCAACCCCGCGCCACCTTTCAAGTAAGATACAAGCAGCTTATGCGAGACTGACAAGGTAGGTGTGCTAACCCAATTGTGTGATGAGCCCACATGATTTGCGGCATATGGATTTCTGGGCAGCAATAAATGCACTCCGCGAGAAGAGAAATTAGGGTCAGGAAGTTCATTTTTCAGGTTCAGCATCCGCCATCGCTACTTGTCTTTGCGCGACGACGATGGAGTATTCTTATCAAAAGCTTCAGCGGGGCCAGATCAGGTTGTTGTCGCTGTTCCCAAGCAGTGGCAATGATCAGGCACCATTGGAGGCGACGATTGACCACGTCTCCATAAACGAGGCCAAAGGCTTTGATGCTCTCTCATACACATGGGGCTCGACATTTGAGAGCGATGGGCTTCAAATAAGGGGGCCCGCCAGAGATCAGGGCACATGCGCGACTTTCGCTCTCACGGCCAACCTGGTCACCGCCTTGAAGCAGATCCGCCAGACTGATCGAGTCTGCCGGATATGGATTGACCAGATATGCATCAACCAAGAAGATATTGACGAAAAAGCAATTCAAATCCCTCTGATGGGACAGATCTACCAGTTTGCGGACCAAGTCATCGTGTGGCTCGGCGATGAGGATGAGACTACTTCTTCGGCATTCGAAGAACTTGCACAAACTCTGAAGGAAGTCGTCAGGATCAGAAACAATCTGAACTTGTCAACACAGGAGCCCAAGATGTCTGAAGGCGAGGAAGACAGGCTAGTGGCGGCGAGCTGGCCTTTCGTCTGGATCGCGTCTGACAAATGGAAAGCCATCGAGCATCTGTTGCAAAGGTCATTCTTCAGAAGAGTTTGGATCGTCCAGGAAGTTGTCCTGGGCCGGAACGTATTGGTGTGCTGCGGGAAATACAGCACAGGCTGGGACGAGTTGAGAGCACAAGCAGTGATACATCTACACAACGGGGATGCTCCAGATTCGATTGCTGTCATCGACACAGCCCGTCGGAACTTGCACACACATGGACAGAGAATGGAGCCTGTTGATGCTATTTTCAACTCTTACTTTTTCGAAGTTACAAACCCGAGGGACAAGATCTACGGAACACTGGCTCTGATCGAGCCAAAATTGGTCGTTGGTTTAGCCATCGACTATTCTGCCTCTGTGGAGGAGGTCTACTTAACTGCCGCGATCCACTGCATTCGGAAGACTTCATCACTGGACATTTTAAGTATTCAGAATGACGCTTACCATGAATTATTGCCTTCCTGGGTGCCGGATTGTCGCTCACAACCAACCGTCAAGCAACGAGTATCTCCGTCCCCAAAGGCTAGTTTGCATCACGGCTCACTCGTGGGTCCATTTGCATTTGGAATCTCTTCCAATCGCCGTGAGCTGCACACCACTGGTGTGCTACTTGCTGAAGTCAACATCCGCGCAAGCGACAAGAGCGACGTCATTCTCTGGGCCGAGTTAGCTCGCCAAGCAGCCGACGTTCCCGGAGCACCTCCTTTTCCTGTGAACCTCCACCGGGCTTTGGCTGCCCGTGACGACATAGCCGTTCCAAACTCGGACGGCTATGAGCGAGAGAGAACTGCATTTGAGGGGTACATGTCCCTTGCATCAATCACCAGAAAGCCTCAGAGGGAAGCCGTACATAAGTGGGAGCATTACGGCGATATGAATCGCGTGCGAGAGTTCATGACGCTCCAGAAGAATGCGTGCACGGGTCGTATCCTGGTACTGACCGAGGAGAAGCGCCTCGCGCTTTGTCCCGATATGTGCGAGGAAGGGGACCAGATTTGTTGGATCTACGGCTGTCCGGTTCCTCTCGTTCTGCGTCGGCTGGTGGCTGACGAGGGCGGCAAGTGGGCGCTGGTGGGAGCATGTTACCTTCAAGGCTATATGTCTGGACCATTTGGCGAGGGAATGGCCAACATCACACAGTTTATACTTCGTTGAGAATCTTTCTTCGGGGTCGGGCACGGATCCAGGCGGGTAGTTACGAAGTCTAGGATCCACAACGGTAACGCAAGCGAGCAGGACGGGATCCTAATCAAACCTTGCATGACTGTGATTTGCGAGGCCTTTAAGATGCGGCCGTAACCATGGTAGGATCGTATCCACCACGGGAGACTTCCTACTTCGTATATGGCCTTGGTGTCATACAGAAGACAGATTCTTCTGTGAAAGTAGGGCCAGCAATGGTTTGGGGGCCATTTCGAGATCCTTCGGCAATCCACCTTGCGGCTTTCAAAACTCCGATCTCACTCAAGATTGCAAGGATTTGTTTCCACACCTTAAATCTCGCCAGGCCTGCATAAGCACTAAGAGGCTATTACAACAACCCACCGTGCCAACCAAGCGAATAGAGGATGTCTTGAGACCTTTCGCCCCCACGGAGCCACTCGAGGAACCCACCATATATGGAAAACGAGCTCTCTTGCAAGGAGCCGGAGCCACTCAAAGAGCTAACCACATCTGGAAAACAATCTGTCCAAATATGGACAACAGTCCTTTGCAAGCAGTCAGAGCTCACACATCATCTTCGTTCTTGGCACCTTACGGGGGCTTCATGTTGGTCGGGACTTGCATGATCTCAGATCCTGTCAGAATTAGACATGGGTTTGCTCCTGTCAAACTGTCAAACGATGTGGCAGCTGAGCCCGTTGACTGACCTCGTTGCTAAGACGGCGGAAGCACCTCCTACCTTATCAAGTACAATAATAAAAAGCGGACTGCCATCTGTTTGGAAAAGGGTTGTCCTCTGCTGTTCATTCGTTATGCGTTGATATTGTCGGCACGTTCATTACCCTTCTCCTCGACAAAAGAGAAAAACCCTCGAAAACGCATCGCTGTCGAGTGTTCGATCCGGAAACCCGCGAAATACCAACCTGTTTCAATGTCTTCAACTCCTTACAACCAACCGCCATTCTTGGAACAGAGATCTGCTCCTGATCCGATACCACCCGCCTCGTATCCTCTCGCAGAGCTTCAGCACACGGGATACGACCTACAGCAAGCACCTTTTCCAGCGGAGGGACACAGTGCCCCAAATGCATACCAGTTCTCCGAGCATAAATCCACAGTCGCTCTTGAACCGTCTCAGGACGACGAGGCATCGCGTGAAAGTGCCCGATTCAGAGAACTGCGCGATGGCATGGCTGGCTGGCAGTGGCGGATCTTTCCCTTCATCTCCTTCTTCGGGGCGGCCATCTCTGGTAGGTCTTTTCCCTGGTTTCATTTTGCAGTTTATCGTACGGTCGACTTGTACTAATAGGTCCTTTACACTTGTAGGTTTCGATGTCAGTAACATAGCCACTCTTCAGGTATCTATCTACCATGCGTACGGGCGGATCGATCTCCTTCCTTGGGTTGTTACCGCTTTCTCCCTGGGTATGGCGGCCACGAGCCCTGTCGCCAACCAGATCATGAAACTCGTCGATTTGAAGTGGTTCGCCATTGGCAACTGCACACTATTTCTGGTGGCAAGCACCGTGACCGGAGCCTCCCCCAGTATTCAGGGTGTCATAGTCGGCCGCATACTTCTAGGCATTGCAGGAGGAGGTGTCTTTCTGGCGTAAGTCTCTGGTACAGGTTGCTCAGGGAAGCATCGCTGACTTGACAAGGATGATCACGTACAACACAATCCTGGCAAAGCCTGCTGAGCACGCAAGGGTCAATGGACTTCAGAGCATGGGTTATGCCGTCGGCATTGTTCTTGGACCTGTCATCGGAGGTGCCTTCGCAGAGAATGAGCATGCAACTTGGAGATGGGTACGTCTGTCGCGGATCCACACCGTTTCTTGCCCTTCTATTATTCGAGTGACCATACCAGGCCCGGCTTCACCTACCTAAGACTGACCGGCATGATAGGCTTTCTATATCGGCATTCCCTACTGCGCCATACTCATCGCCATGATGTTCCTCGTGTATCCCAATGTCAGGCTACACCGGCAGGAAGCCATCGGTCAGGGGCTCCGCAAGATTGACTGGGTCGGCGCATTTCTGCACGTAGCCACGCTTGTCTTCTTCGACGCAGCTTGCATCTTCTCTGGATCCATCCTGCCGTGGCACTCGGGCGGCGCCATCGCTCTGTGGGTGCTCTTTGGCATCATGCTCATCCTCTACATTGTTCAGCAGTCGATGAGCTTATTCACGGCCCCCCACAGGCGCATTCTTCCCATCGCCATCATGACTCACCGAACCGGTTTCCTTTGTATGATATGCACCTTTCTCTCCACCGGTGGATACAGTGTTGCGTTGTACTATCTGCCGCTGTTCTACGCCTTCACACGAGGCGACGACTCGCTGCAGGTTGCCGTCCATATGCTCCCGTACATCTGCCTGTACATCGCTGCAGCAGCTGGCGCTGGTATCCTCCTGCCCGTCATTCGCCGATACGCTTCGATATATTTGCTCGGCGGGATTCTCATCACTGCCGGATGTGGAGCCATGATGTCTGTCAATCAGGACACCTCCTTGAGTCGGACCATGGGGTTTGGTGCCATCATCGGGTATGGCGTGGGCTTGACTATACAGTTGGCCGGGACTGTGTTGCCCTTGGCGCTGCCTGCCAATGTGCGCATGGACAGCTCAATCGCCTTGACCGTATCCATCTACTCCGGCGCCACAGTGATTCTCGCCATTGCCGGCTGCATCTTCCAAAACATTGGCTTCGATACTCTCTCCGATGTCTTGCACGGGTCAGGCTTCACCGCGACGGAGATCCGCGAGGCCCTTGCCGGCCTGGACTCCCCGATATGGGGCACGTCAAACCTTGAAAATCTGGAAGCCGCCGTCGCAGCAGTCTGTTCCGTCCTTGTCAAACTTTTCTATCTCGGCATCGTCACTGGGGCCTTGATGTGTGTCGGTGCCTTGGCTATGAAATGGGAGGCTATTGACTTTAAAGGGGCGAAGCAGGGGCACAAGGAAGAGGAGGAGACACCGCGCGGGCCAACGGAAAGCGATGCCGGCAGGACGGGTGTAGCAACGTACCAGGCTGACAGGACTTACTAACCGTTGCGCCGCGGTACCATTAGGATGTAACGGCACAAGGCCTGATTACGACAGCACGCAGTTTTTGTAACGGTTCACATGCAGGCTACAGGGACCAATTTTCTTTGTAATGACCGTAGACGCGAACCTTAAGAAAGCCATTAGGAGGCAAAGATAGCGTTGTTCACTTCTCAATACCAAATTGTAGTCTTCAAATTGTGATTTCGACTTCTTGCAACTGAAATGCCCCTTCAGTTCCCCTTTCAGAATGAACTTGGCAAATTCCAGCTTTAATCACTCCGTAAGCCCCTGCTAGCTCTACTTTCCCTCTCGACCCCTTTGAGGGGTGTTACGTACAAGGTGCCTTTTGGCCTCTGGCCTGTTTTGACATGTCTGATCCATGCAGACACGGAGCGCACGACATCACTTAGTTCACACACCACCGAGAACTATCTTTGAAGCAACAATTACGAATTTGTAAAGATAAATAACAGTCTGTCATCGCTCAGGGCCCAAGAACGTGCAGGGATGTGAAAATCAGTGCGATCCGCCCTGATGACCAAACTTTCTTCGTGCGTGTGCAACCTTGAAGCCGCCAGCCATCAAATCTGTGAAAACTCTCCCGGGGTCATACTTGTCCCTGATAGCCTTCATGCGGGCGAGATTGCCTGTAGGATAACTCTCAAACACAGGCTGCCCCTCGTCTGCTTCGTTCAAGTAGTAATATGACCCCATGGCTCCAAGAGTCGTTAGTTCCGCAGTGATATTGACATTGAAACCTCGAATAAAATCATCGATTACTTCGCCGTCAGCATCGTTCATCCAGCTATATGTCTGCTCGATCCAGAATGAGGGCGTCTCGTCTAACCCTCGTAGCGACCCTGGCCGGGCATTTGTCGCGCGCAGCAACTGAGACGTGATGGCGTTAAACGCCAGACCGACAGTGACATTTTTGGATTTCGAGAAAATCGCTTGCGCAGCCTCAAAGTAAGCGTCGTGTACCACCTGCAACGCTTGCCTGTTGGCTTTGATGGGGAGAAGATGGAATCTCTGCTTGAGGCCATACGCAAATCCCCCCCTTTCAAAGGCGGGCCGGATAGTCTCACTGTATTGGTGTAGGCTATACGGGAACAGTGAGTCTAAGCCGTTGAGTGGTACGAGAATACCGCCTAGGAAGTCTTGCAGAATCTCTGGTGAAGAATCATGACCGTCGTAAACGAGAGTCGCGGCGTAGCTCGGCCCGGAACTGCCACTGAGATACTGTGCTGTAGGTATGATGCTCGCCTTGGGGTCCTTGTGGCCACCAGTAGCAAAGTTATGGATGCTATCCAGGAACTTGTCTTTTACTTCCCAAGATCCATAAGACGGTGAACCAAACATGAGGGACGGTGCCTGGTAGGTCTGGAGATCGAATCGCGTGACCAGGCAATATGAGTTTCCTCCGCCTTGCAGAGCCCAGAACAAGTCTGAAAATTCATTGTCTTCGGTGGCGTCGACTATTCTGCCGTCTGCTAGGACGCACTATGTTCTTTTGTTAGCTTTTGCCGCTCTGCGACTGATTCTCTCGGACAGACCTCGTAGCCCTTCAGGTTATCATTCGTTGACGCGAGACCATATTCAGAGCTGTAGTATGAGATTCCACCACCCAAGAGAAAGCCCGGAACCCCAACTGGACCGACACGCGCCCCAAGAACCGCCAGACCTGTCCCATCAAGTTTCGCATAAACGTCAGCCCAGCGTAAGCCGGGCCCGATAGACAAGGTCTGGTTGTCGCTTGAGAGTGACAGTGTTTCCAGATTCCGACTCGAGACCAAAACACCATCAGGGCCTATGCTGTTAGAGGTGGTTATCGGCATGTGACCTCCTCCTCTCATCGCAAAGTTCACTCTAGCCTTTGAGAGTGTTCTGACAGTATCAGACAGTTGTTTGGCGTTTGTCGGTGCAATGATACATCCCGGGCTCAACCAGGAAGCGCTGGACCAGGTACCTAAGTTGACAGTCGTGAGAAGTGCATAGGTCTGGCCAATAGATCACGACTCACCTTGGCTGTTGTCTACATAGCCAACGTCTGCTGGAAGGTAGGTCGTGTTGGCATACCTGTGCTTGAACGCACTGCAAACTTCACCAACATTTCGTGGTAGTCCAGACCCAGATGCCGCGTGAATCCCGGCTGTAGCAATAAAGACAATCAGACGCAACGGTCTCATCTTAGGATTACTGATGCGAATGTTCCTAGGTAACCCGATGACTGTCCTTCAATGAGCATTAGCTCAAGATCTCAAAACGGACAAAACAGACCACCCTAGGAACAGCGCATCTTGACTTATATATTCCGCTTTCGAACTCGAGAGATGATCGATGTTAGAGTGAGTGACAATGATGACCGGAGCGTCTGATGCACCCGGTCGATCTTTTGTTGTTCCGTAATCGGTGGAATTTTCTAGCCGGTGTGTCCTTCGACCAACCAAACACCCCGCTCTGGGAGATGCTTATATGCCTGCACGACATCGCCTTGTGCCAAGCTATCTGGGCTTTCTCGATTATTTTGCAGTCCGAACTGACTGGGCGCAAACTGGCACTGACTTTACAATTAAAGATAACGTTTTTGTCATCGCTCCACCAAAGCCGGAAATGGATGCCAATCAAGGCAAGGAATCTGGTTAGATCAGCAATCACAAGGGCAAAGCAGGTTGTATCGCACCATTTCCGGCCTGATTTACGGAACTGACTATCCCACCGTGCTGACAGGCCTCCTTACACCCCGATGTTCAGATTCCATGGTCATTCCAGCATCTCGATCTGCTTGATTGTTCCCCCGTCTGACCCAGTAGTCCTAGATAAGCCTGGAGTTTCCACACCGGCAGGCGTCAGGTATCGCTTCGAGATTGTCCCGAGCACTCCAAATCCGAGTTTCGACAGTTTTCTTGAGAGGATACTCGGCATAAGCAATGCACATGGTTAGATTGCTGCTCATTCCGAACCTCTTTCGTCCAAAAATCTCTCCAAGTCCTTGATCGGCTGCATGGAGGGAGGATTTGGGACCTTTCCTCTCCACACTTCTTTTCCATCTTGATAGATCACTATTGTAGGCCACCAGACCACATTGGCAGCTTGCTGTACCGTAGTGCCCGGCTCCTCAAGCCCATTAACCTACGAATCAATGAGTATGCATGGCTAGGCCGTGGATTGGCTAAGAACTTACTTTGAAGAATCTGACACTGCTGTTGGTGGGCTTCGCAGCAATCTGCTCATAGAACGGAGCAATAACCTAGCGAGTGTTAGAAGAATCCTTCATGTTTGCAGGGAAGACTGATTGCTGGATCGAACCTTGCAAGGCGGGCATTGGGTCGAATAAAAGTCCACGACGACGAGTCCATGTTTCTTTAACTCGTTGTGATAGTCGTCCAAGCTTGTTAGCGCTGAGACATTGTTGGTAGCCATGCTGCGAGTGTGTGGTGAGGATAGTAGACTTGGCTGCCACACCTTTGCAAACAAGGTCATTAGTATGCTGTGATTGTGAGGATGGTTCGGGATATATTTCGTTTTGCTAAAATGTAGAGACTCGGCATTTCGGACCCCGTTCTTTATGTCCAGTGGCCTGATCATATTGGTGGTAAACTTAGTGTTGGGAAGTGCGTTGTCGACTACTGACTAGCTTGAAGCACGCAATTTGATGCTAAAGAATCGCCAAATGCTGAACCCCCTTTAGCGATCGCGCAAGTTGGACGCTAAGCGCGTTCACAATCATGAGTCTTAGATCGATTACACCAGGTAGTCTCATGGCCCACGACGCTTCGAGAGAAGACACTTTGCCGGCCGTGAAGACCTGACTGCATTAAACCCTGTCTTCAAGGTCCATCTATCTGCACATAGACGTTGTCAAACCGCATTGCCAGAGACCGCCGGGCCCTTCTCAGGATGTCCCTCGTCATCATCGTCGCCCGTATTGGCCCTGTGACCCTGGTAGGGTTCAATGCCCAAAACCGCCGCCTCCTCATTTGAGAAAGTCCCATACTGTTTTCTTGTTAGCCCCGAGCCATTGCTGTCAAGCCGGAATCCAGAACGTACTGAATCATAAGAGTCAACCTCTCCGAGTCCCGGAGGTGGGAAGATAATGTTCAGTCCCCAATGCGCAAGGAATGAGATCGCATAGCCGGTGAGAAACCCGGTCCAGAAGACCTGGGTCAGTCCCTCGGGGATGTTGTTCTTGGGATCTACCGATGCCATACCGCCAATCGATGGCGCAAACCCCAGGATCCAGGCGGCATATGAGCGGAGATTGAAGCCGTGGAAAAAGTAGTAGATACCCTTGGGGCTGGGAGTGTAGAGATCACTCAACTTGACCTTCTTGTTGCGTACCATGTAGAAGTCTGCAGTAAAGACGCCTACCATGGGTGCCAGAATGACTGAGTCCTGTTAGTATCGCCACACGATAGGGGAAGTGAGTGACTCACTGCCAAAGCTATTGAGGGCGGCGGTGAATGCAGCGGCCTTGGAGAGGATGTACCATGGATTGAGAGCAATAGAGACGACGGCAATGAGGTACGAGCCCCGTCGGATGTTGATGTATTTGGGACACAGACCGGCAAAGTCCATGCCTCCCGAGACGCCATTCTCGACCGAGTTCAGAGCCAAAATATTGAGCAGAAGTCCGAGTGAGGTGAAGAAGGAAGCGGCTCGGAGCTTGGGATTGTGATACTGGGTGTCAAGCCACAACTGAACAATGTTCGGCGGATTCCAAAGCCCCAACTCTGTAACGTCGCCGTAGAGCTTGCCAGCCGCCGAAGTGCCCAAGACTCCAAAGACAGGGACCACAAGGCCGAAGAACAGCACGCCAAAGGCTTGGCCCCAGATCTGGTTGCCGGGTCGGCGAGCGAAACGGGAGAAATCTGTCTGGCTTGTCATGCCGACCGCATTTCCGCCCAGGAGAGCCGTGATGCCGCGCACGAAAGCCCAGCCAAGTTCCGACCCGGGCTTCGCCGCTGTGGGAGAGCTGATGTACGAGCCGGCGCCTCCAGCTGCAGCCATCAAGCCGATCGACAGGCCGAAGATAGTGACAGCGCTGGAGATGAGAGCGACTCGCAATGGCTTCCTGAGACGATCGGGAGGCAAGTATAGGAGAGGGATGGCGATGACATTATAGATGATGAAGCCGACAAATTGCTTGGTAGTCATGGATGCCGAAGCGGGTAATGTGTTGGGCAGATTCTGATAGCCGGAGAAAATTGTCGAGAGGATGGTGCTGACTAGCATGCCTCCTGTGAAGCTCTGGACGCCATACCACACTGTTCAAATATCAGCGATGAAGCCATGAGTGATAGTGTACTTCACAAACTTACCACAAGTAACGCCAACTCGAATGACGATAGGGAGCATGGAGCCCCAGATGCCAAACGTATAGCGAGCCTGAACAGTGTACGAAATATGCCACACGCCTCCGATCCTGTGAATCGTGTTAACCTAGCTCACCTCCGGTACATGTCAGCGTGGAAGTGTACGAACCACCCGAGGCTTAGCACGATGCCGTAGAGGACTACGCGTGCGATGATGGTGCAAAGCACAGCTTGCCAGACGCTGAGACCGAAAGATAAAACTGAGGCAGTCGCCTGCCAGCCGTAAATCGTCAGGAACACCGTGCTCCAGAGACCGATGAAGTCAAAGTCTCTCCACTGGCGTCGGCCTGTGAAAAGCACAGTCAGTATTGCTCATTCTTCCCTTGCTCTGTAGAGGGTTGCTTACTTGGTGGAAGAGGAACCAAATCGCGATTCTGCCACCGATCTGGAGGCGTATCATCATCTCCTTGATGGAGCTCCGCGAGGCGTCTAATGCGTTGGAAAATACCGCCCATTGTAACGGTGAATGTGTGCACTACGAAACTGGGATGATTTTTTATTTTCTCGTTCGTATGAACATCGAAGAGGATGCGCACTCTGCCTTATCAAGTACGTTGATGGGGGACTGATCCGGGCCCCCCAGCCGAGATGGCGACATTGTTTAAGATCTTGTCGTGCTGCTCTGGACTGCGCTATTTCGACGGAGCCACCCTGTCTCAACGACTACCTCCTTGCTATCCGAAAACCTCGTCTGACCATAAAGTCCACAATCACGTGGACTTATCAACGCTCTAACGACCTTGTATTGGTCTGGAAATCTAGACTGGTGAACGGCTCGTACCGCTAGCCGTGGTACGGCTTTGTCGTGTCAAGAACTTAGTCAGACTTGGCATGATCAGCACGTCACCCAAGCGTATTTTGCGTGTGGGAACTGAGGTGCATTGACTTTCTGTGTGGCTCGACTTTGCTCTGCCGGGGTCCACGGAATCATGTATGTAGTGCGGTAGCTCTAATACCGAGGCCGTGGTCCCGGGTCCCATGCAGCACTCACACCCACGTGTGAATCGCTACACAGCTCCCGAGACGCGCCCGACAGCGGATCATCCATTTACCGATGACGAGATAATGTTCTTCTTAGTACCCGTGACTACAGATTCTGTTCTTGTCTGCCCTGTTATTTCGTATCCGAAAGACATAGGTCTACATATTGACATTTGGGTAGGCTATAATCCTCTACCATGACGACGACGTCAATGCAAAACTGGACATCGATGCCCCTGGACAACCTTAGACCTTTTCAACGTTAACTTCCGAGGCAGCATCCTGCCCCTTGTTCTCGACCCGAGCCTCGTAAATCTCCTCAGCCCTCCTGGTCTCGATGTCCTTGAACTTACGAAACGGCGCGTCACTGGCAAAAAGCTGATCGACCTCTTCCAGAGTACGCCCGCGCAGTTCGGGGATAAAGAAGAACACCAGAACGACCATGATGACGTTGATGGTGCCGTAGATGTAGCCGACCTTGCCGCCAAGGTTCGCGTACTGGGCGTTGATCAGGTAAGGCAGGGTGAAGGATGTAACAAAGGTTGCCAAGACGGAAATAACGCAGGCAAGCAGGTTGGTCTTTTCCTTGACACGCGAGGCCGCTGTCTCGGAGACGACGATGTAGGAACTGTATAAGACGGACACATCAGCAAAATCCGGTTCATAGGAAGAATTAGTGTCAACTTACACGGGCGCCCAAGACATGTTGAAGAAGAACTGGAATAGCATTAGGGATGCGACCATCAGGTGCTTTTCGGATTCGTTCAGAGTGGTCTGGTTGATCGAGCCCACGCCAGCGAGGATAAATAAGAAGGCGGCCATCAGACTGCCCCCAACCAGGAGGATAGGGCGTCTGCCGATGCCGTCGACAAACAGCCAAACGCAGAGCACGGCCCCGAACGACATGACCGTCTGGATGATGTTGAAGAGGAACGACTGGTCACCAAAGCCTTGAGACTGATAGAAGATGACGCTGTATTGGCTGGGGAACGCTTGGCCAGTGATCTGTTGGCCGAACATCGCGAGGACAGCGATGTAGGTGCGGGTCTAGAAGGAGCGCATTGTTAGCCACAGAGTCAACCCGTGCGATTCTGCGCGGTGTAGGCATACCCGGTTGTGCTTGTCAAACACCTCTGCCCAAGTGCCCTTCTCCTCGTTGGCGTGCGCAAATGCCAGAGCCTCGATCTCGAGTTGTATCTCCTCCTCGGTCGCCTTCTTGCGTAGCTTGCGTAAGTTCTTGCAGGCGTCATCTCGACGGTCTTGGCTGAGCAGCCAGCGCGGGGACTCTGGGAGCATCGGAAGGAAGAGGAAGATGAGGACGGGCATGGCGAGCTGCAGGGCGGTCGGGATGCGCCAGCCGGCGTCGGATTCGATGCCCTTGGTCCCGTAGGTGACGCACGTGGCGACGATGCTGCCGGTGATGATCATGAGCTGGATCGTGGAGCCGAACATGCCGCGGAGGACCTCGGGGGCGGTCTCGGCCTGGTAAATTGGAACGACGACGATGGCCATGCCGGTCATGCCAAAGGTGATGATGCGGCCGATGGTGAACATGGCCGAGTTGACTGCTGCGGTCTGCAGGACGACGCCACTGATGAGAAGACGGTCAGGTTAGCGTGTCTTCTGTTGACTACACGGAACCTGCATGTAAGACGCATGATAGGAGAGTAGAGACATACACGATGGAGACAATGCAGAGGGCGAGGATAGCAGCGCGGCGTCCCCATTTCTCAGCGATCCAACCGCAGGAGATACAACCCTGGTTCTTGTCAGTGTAACCATCCCATGCTAAGATATTGAAACGTAAATAACGTACGAGAGCTTTGCCGATGAACGGAGTGGCAGTCATCACCGAGGAAAGCCATCCGGGAAGCGCGTACTTCAATGTCTTTGGGTTCTGCTCTCCGAATCGGCGACCGAAACTCTGCATGGCCTGCACACCACCGAACGTGGCCACGTCGTAGCCAAAGTTGAAGGCACACATCGCGAGGTACCTGCACAAGAACAAGTCAGCGCCCGAGCCGGGTGTCTGTCAACAAGCAGTAGTACTCACAACATGATGAAGACGAGCATCGGGTTGAAGAACTTGAAGCGCTGGAGCACCGTCAAGTTGGCTGCCGTGTGGGCAGTTGGGCCGGCCATTGCGTCGGATGGAGTCGTGGGCTAGGTTACTCAAGTAATATTATGATTGAAAGACACAGTAGAAAAGCCCCAGACCCAAGATAAGAACAGAAGTAAGGTGCGTGTGATTAGGGATGCAGATCAGAAGCCTGGGATGCCGACGTATTTATAAACTTCACGTCCCCACGAAGTCCCGTCACCACGGGATGTCACAAAAATGGGGTCAAGTGGCGCGAGCTGCACGACTCCGGACTCGTCGCAGCGATCATATGCATGCCCTTGGGGCCCCGCGTGGACGAACGCTAGGAGGAAGTAGGAATGTCTCCCCTGGAGGATTACGGCGTTCGCGGAAGAGAATTCACCAGTCCTGGGCGGAGTCCGAAATTCAGACCCAGATTTCCCGCGAGGTCCGGTGCGAGTTCCGCCGTGCTGAGAGAGACGGCCTCCGGAGGGTGCCATCCTTCGCCGCTCGCGAGTTCCGCTTTGAAAATTCGTCAGTTTCGTGCCCTTGGCATCATCAGTAGACTGGAGATTTTAATTACTTACCGGTGCTAGCCTCGGATATGGTGAAAGGTTGGCTGATCACGAGCATCGCATCGCGTAAATCGGATCCAGGGCCGGCGCTTGCCACCCCTCTCGAGGGAAGATGGTGGCTAGAACCCTTGGCAGCTCCATTGAGTGTCTTAAGAATGCTGTGCTTCGAGGCATCTGCAGACAGTATCACACGTGTCTCGTGAGAAAGCGCACCAGAGATTCTAGGGGGAGTTGCGCATAGACCTATGTAGTGGTGCAAAAGGGACCAAACAGGGCGTGATCGTCTGATTCATTGCATTCTAGGGATTTTTTTCACTGATATATCTCGAAGCTGCAGCTGCAGGTACAGATGCAAGGTTCATGCAGGAGAAGAGACCATGCGGGACTTCGTAGCATCTTGCCACTAACATCAGCCTCACAGAGACCGAGAACGTTAGATCGTTTGATGTGACCGAATCGAACGAACTGCCGTCCACACGACCAGGTTCCTAATGTCGAAAAATGCCTCGCGAGGAACTAGTCATCAAGAAAAATTGGGTAGAGTGTTAGATCAGAAGTCCTTCCTCGCAGACAAACGGATCAGCGCGTCACAGCTTAGTCTTGCCAATTTTTGTCCGGCATGGGTACTTTACAAACTTTCTCATTGGGTAGAACATGCTATGGAAGAATCTATGCAACCTGCGGTACAACCGCCTTGAGCCTCTCGGGCGTGATCTCGGGCTTACCGATGTACTTGATCCATGCGTACGGGTCGTCCATCTCGTCAAACACGTTTTGCTTACCCTGCGTGACTGTAGGATACTCCCCTGCCACTCCGACAGACCCGACGTCGCTCTTGTACTCATCCCACAGCACCAGCATCTCCTTTAGCAGCTCAGGCTTCTCCGCAGCCAGGTCGTGTACCTCGCCGGGGTCTTGCCGGATGTTGAACAGCTCCCACCTCTGAGGACCCTTTGGCGCAGGGACAAAAGTGATCTTCCAATCGCCGCGGCGGAGGGCACCGGAGCCCGCGACCTCGAAGCCCATGATATAGTCCTGGCCGTGAATGTCGTGGGTTGCGTCTGTGGTGCCGTTGGTAGCGGGTGCATTCATTAGCGAGAGGAACTTGACCCAGCTCCGGCCGCGGAGCGGTGCGATTGTCCGCCCCTTGTACTCGGCTGGGTGCGTCAGGCCAGCAAGCTCCAGGAAAGTGGGAACAATATCCATGACAGTACAGAAGGCGTCGGTGATAATGCCGCCGCTTCCTGCCTTTGAAGGGACGACACTGACGGGAGGTTTGACGACAAGAGGCACTCGGCAGCCGCCTTCTGTAGAGTGCATTTTGAACAATCGCGAGGGAGCAGTGGCCGCCTGCGCCCACCGGCACCCATACCAGACGAAGCTGTTACCTCGCCCGATGTTCTCTAGGCTGTTGTTGTAGTACTTGTCCACATGCGCCATGATGTTGTCGCCAACAAGAGGAATTGCTTCGTAACTGGCACCTTCAGCACCGTTATCTGATGACATGAACTTGTTAGCTTCTTTCGTTGCGATGGTTGTGAAGTTGGTGATAGCTTACCACTCATAAAGAGCACAAATGTGTTGTCGTACTCCCCGATCGACTTGAGGTACTCAACGACACGGCCAATGTTCCAGTCCATCCGGTCTACCATTCCGGCATACACCTCCATAGCCCGGCTAGATGCCTGCCGGACGTGCTCCGGAAGCTCGTCCCAATTCTCGGGCTTGCCGTCTGAGATAACGATGGGGTGAGCATCGACATTTGCATCAATCATTCCTAGCTCCTTGAGCCTCGTCAACCTTCTCTGCCTCAATGCCTCTGGACCGTCATCGTAAAATCCCCTATACTTGTCGCACACCTCCTTGGGAGCTTGCAGGGGCCAATGAGGTGCACTAAACGGCAAGTACGCAAAAAACGGCTGCGCCTTCTCCTCCTCCGTCCTCTCGCCGAGGTACTTCATAAGCTTGTCCGCATAGGCATCGCTGCTGTAGAACCCCTCGGGCAGGCGGCCCAGGAAGCGGTCGTCCTCGGCGTGCAGCGCGCGCGTCGCCGTCTCGAAGAACTTGCCGGGCTCCGTCCCGGGGTCCTTGTACTCGGGCTCGTAGGCGTAGTGGTTGGCGCAGCCGGGCAGCAGCGCGAAAGACTTCTTGAACCCGCGGCGGATCGGGTGGTGCTCGGGCTTGAGGCCCAGGTGCCACTTGCCCGACATGCAGGTGAAGTAGCCGCCGTCGGAGAGCAGCTCGGGCAGGGCGACGACGCGCTCGTTGAGGTAGCCCTCGTGCCCGGGCTTGCCGGCGTGCGCGGGCGAGGCGCGCGTGATCTCTTGCAGCTGGCCGAGGCCGGCGATGTGGTGGTCCGTACCTAGGGACGGGTGTCAGTCGCCGGAATGCCGATTGGGCGGCTTGCGCCCACGGATTCATCTCTTACCGGTCATCAACATCGACCGCGTCGGCGAGCATGCTGCAGCGACATGGTAGTTGGTGTAGCGCAGCGCACCAGATTCGGCCGCGATCGCATCGATGTTGGGGGTCTGGATCTCCGAGCCGAAGCAGCCGCAGTCGCTGAAGCCCAGGTCGTCTGCGACGATCACCAGGAAGTTGGGACGTTTGTCACTTGCCGCTGCCATCATGGAATGTCTACTGCCTCTTGTACTTCACAACACGTAGCCGGCTAGAAGAGGAAGTTCGAGGACCGCATATAAGGTCTCATGAAGATGTAGTGTCGGCAGTCGGCCACTTCTGCACCGACCTTCCTTTGAATTCAGAGAATCGGGGAGTTCAGACCCACATGGCTGTCTGGGCCCCGGAATGGTGCCATGATTCAGCAGCTCAATGGATCGCGCGCAAGTGCGGAGCCGAAGCTGGGACGGCTGCGAAGTCCGTGGGTCCAATGGCCACCCGCAAGCGAGTTCCGTAACATCGGCACTGGCACTGGCGAAAAAATGAATGATCTAAGACTGTTAACTAATCTGTCACTCCAAGGAGGCTAGTGTGGACCGACCCTGCACGACTTGACAGCTGCCAAACGAGTGTTGGGAAAGTCTCCACTTCGACCACCAAGACTGGAAGGTATCCTGTCACCATAGGCTCGGCACCATTTATACCATGTTTCAATCATCTGCTGAGCATACATCCACTGCCCGTTTTTCTTAATGAAGGTGACTGCACTCTCGAGCTACAATGGTTCGTGGATCAATAACGCGCGAGCCGCCGTCCTTGGCAAACTGGTGGGCGAGACAACAGAGCGCTGTTGCACGACGACCATGGTGCGCTCGCTCGGTGCGCATGATTCTCTGCTCAGGTGAGAGCCTGTCGGCATCTGACGCGGCGCGAGGTGTTTCCCTGCGCGGAATTGGATGGAAATCCCGCGTGGTTAAACATATGCACGGTGAGCGCGGACTTACCGGGGCGAATGTAGAGCGAACGTACTGGAATAAAGGCCATGCATAGGTAAAAAGCAAAGCTAAAAACAGTTGTGGAGACCCGACAGGGCATCCTGGCTTCTTCAATATTGTTCAGAGTTGCTGAAGTTCCTGAACTGTGGCACCAGGATATTACTCGGCCAATAACCCCCCCAAAAAGTTCGGCTTCAGCGGGGCCGACTTTTTGAAGCCTCTGAATGGCCAAAAAACTCACTGTGGGACTGACGGGTACAAAATCTCGGCCCCCAACCACAGTAAAGCCCGGAAGATCACCAGTGATCAACCTGCTTGCTGAATAGAAGAGGGATGTAGGCCGTGACTTGCACGCTAGTAAAAGAGTCGCTGCTTTTGACTCCAAGGAATCTCTGCTTGTCGGCATCTCGTAAACTCCGGAGAGGATCAATCGACTATGCTGATAAATCAGTTCGTTGAAATGACTACCTCGGCTTTTGTGACTCTACCGACGACCGGCCAAGTAACCTGTTCCTACTCTCTCTTCCGTAACTATAAGTATTGTACACATAGAATAGAATCTTCAAACGAGTGTTGGGAAACTCAATTGGCGGTTTTAAGTTTCAGGACACATCAGTTTCACCAGTCGGCGATGAATTTCCACGCTTTCTCCCTTCTTTTTTGGGCTGCCACGGGGGCCGTGGCTTTTTCAGTAAAGGAACTTTACCGGTTTTCAAACCATACCTTTATTGAGAACCTCACCTTTGCACCCGATGGCACCCTCCTCCTCTCTACCTTCGGAGAGGGACGGGTGTATAACTTCGACCCCCATGAAGAGAACCCCGAGCCTCGACTTGTGGTAGAGGTCCCTGGTCTCAACGCAATCACAGGAATTGCACAAATCGCTCTGCATAAATATGCTGTCACGGGAGTCATGCGGAAGGAGGGCTTTGACTTGGTCAATGGGACTTCTAAGATAGCCACCTTCGACTTCGGCAAACACCACTGTGGCGGTGTTCGCAAAGCTACTATTCTTGCGGATGTTCCTCAAGTAATGCTGCTGAATGGCATGGTCGCTCTGCCTCACAGGCCACATGTGGTCCTTAGTGCGGACTCTTTTGGCGGCCGCATCATCCGCACGGATACTTCTACAGGCGCCGTGGAGCAATCCTTTGAGCACGACTTGCTTCGTCCCAAGCCGGACGGAAGTGGTCCGGTTCCACTTGGGATCAATGGCATTGTTATTCACAAGCGTCATATTTACTTCACCAATTCTAACCGGCAGCTGTTCGCCCGAGCTGGCATAAATGAGGCCGGAGATATTACAGGCGATATCGAAGAAATCGTTCAACTCGAGAACACTACAAGGGTGTTCGATGATTTCGATATGGCCCGCAGCGGAGACGCCTATCTTGCTCTTGAGCTTGACTCGCTGGTGAAGATCACAAAGAGCAAGGAAGTGGTCACCCTCATTGGCCCTGGCGGTGAAGTCGAGCTTTTCCGACCCACATCCACTCTTTTGAGCAAGGACGAGAAGACGCTATTCGTTGTGACCGCAGGACTGGAAGAAGACGAACGTGGTCAGATTATCCAGGTTGATCTTGAGGAATAGAGCTGGTCTAGAGCTGGTCAAGACTTGGGATTTTGGAGAAGGATCCTGCTTGAGTTGTCTAGGGTCCTTAACATGGTTATCTAACAAACAAAGAAAAAAAGGAACAGCAAGCATTGCATTCATGTCACGCCAGGAGCTTTAATTCGGATGGTCGTGGCATGCTCAAGCAACACTTATCAGCATCTTTTGCAAGAAGGAGGCAACATTACGGTAGCCGGCAACGAAACATGATCGCCGGTGAGCCCAGCTGCTAGTCGTAGCCATCTGGAGATAGTCAAGCTGGAGGACACGAAGCTTTCGGTGCCCTACCGCTACACGATTGAACACGTGTTAAGAAGGCCTAAGATCTTGTTCGTAGAAAGTTTAGTGTAACTCGATGCCGGCAATTCCATCACCTGCTTAGTTACTGGAAGCCTTAGGAGAAAGCAGATTCTCGAGTGTGACGGCACAAAAGTACAGCTATTTCCTATTTGTGTTGTTTGCGATACCGCACCCAAAGATCATCTCTAGTAATCTGCCCCATATCAGGCTTGCAGAAGACAGGATTTCTATGTGATTATAGACACGTACAACTATGGCCCGAAAGGACAACTCCCTACACGAGCAGGATGCGCCAAGTGTTGCATCAATTAGTAGCTGTATCTAAATAGCGCATCCTCCTTGTCCGTCATATCAGCTCTATCTTGGCTGCTTGTCTGGGTTCCTTCACCCTCAGCTTGCGCCTTGCGATCTCGAGACCTGTTGTCAAAGTAACAGAGTGCCCAGTACAGGCAGACAAAAGCGATAAACACAACCCACAGAATAACGGAGCTGATGACACCCTTTCTGTAGCGCGGTGGTTCCGTCCACACCTGCGGGCCGACGATGGCGCCAACGCAATACCCAATGAAGAACAAAGTATTGACAACGGAACGCTTTGTGTTTCCTTTGACATTGGAAGCGGAGAGACTGAGGATCAAGCTCATGATGCATGAGATACTCGACGCCTAGACACGGTGAGCTTGAGAGTATTGGAGGAAGGATTGGGGACAAACTTACGAGCCAAGACGCAGCAATCATACCCCATCCTGCGTTGATGCTCAAGACGAGCAATAGAATGTTGCCAACCAGGGGCACTATCGTAAGCAGGATAATCACCAGTGATCTACGCCTAGGGAAGACGTAGCATCCCAAAACACCGAGCCATATGAAGAACAGTTGGACGGCGCCGGACGGGGAGCTGTAAAGCAAGGTCTCAAAGCTGTTGTATCCAATGTTCTTGATGACGAGGGAAGCGAACTAAGATTGCGTCAGCATTGACATCGATCATGGGTACACCGGTCGTTTTAGCTTACAATGATGACGGGCCCGGACATGGTCACCAAGAAGCCAAAGGAGCCCACCAACCACGCCTTGGGATCCATAAGAGCTTCCTTGAGTTGCGCAATAGAGAAGTTTGTTTGATCTCCACCCTCTCGATCAAGTCTCATCCTCATTCTGAGGATCTTGCGCTCTTTCTCGGTCAGGAACCAAGCGGTGTCGGGGCTCGACGGAACCACAAGAGTGAATATGATGCCGGCAGCGATCGTGAGAGCACCACAAATGACAAACATGGTCCGCCAGGGAGCGAGGGATAGCTTCGTGTTCTTGCCGATGCCGTACATCATGAGGGATCCCACAATCTGTGCGAGAGCGTTCATGGACACCCAGATACTAAGATTTGGTCAGCTATGAGACTTCTCAAAAGGGTCAATCATGTAAGCTTACCCGACGCGGCGAGGATGCTCCTTCTTTCTGTACCATATGCTAGTGATGGTGACAGCGGCAGGTTGGATGGCACCCTCTGTAAATCCCAGGAAGAATCTGACGGTACCGAAACCAGCGAAGTTGTGGGGAGCGGCGAGGCACATGCAGACGGCACCCCAGATGACACTACAACATATGTTAGAGCTACTGAGCAATAGCCTGAACCAAAGCTGGTGCTCACATGGAAACTCCAATTGTTCGGATCAAGGGTAGTCGACTCATGAGGTATATCGCGAAGTACTCGGATGCGAATTGACCTGGTTAATCGCTACGTTAGCCGCTGCCGTGTGGCAAGTTTCAGAATCAGAATCGCATACCAAAGTAGAAGAGTGAGCTGGCCCAGGAGTATTGGGAGCTGGTGAGCTTCAAGTCGGTGAGTAATCCGAAGACAGCGGCATAACTGAGGCTTTGTTTGTCGAGGTCTACTTCCTGTCAGCTTATTGTCTAAAGATACTCTGTTATCCTAGATAATCGACTCACACTGAAAGAAGAACACGAGACAAAGCTATGTATTTCTTGTTAGAGTGTCTTTCGAAATTTTGCTCTTCCTAGACGACCGAGATAAGCTTACCGCGGGGAGAACAGTCATATCAATCTTTCTCAGGATGCGACTCTCCTCATCGGCGGTCCATTCAACATAATCACCAGTATTCTGGTCAGCTGGACCGACTGCACCACCAGACATGCCGGGCTTCAGCTCGCCGAGCGCAAGCTCGGATTCTTGATGGCTTGACATGTCTCTCGAATTGGCTCTTGCGGAAGGTTGGATGGGTGGAACGGCTGCGACTTCTCGTCCAAAGGATCAACTTGCCCAGTCAATCATCGAGAACCATGTTCGTGTATGCCGCCATGTGCATTTATAGCATCTGGAGGCATGTTCTGAACCTTCGTTAACCGAGCCAGGTGATGCATGATTGGGCTACATGCTTCGCGTGAAGAGAAATGATAAGGGAGGTGGGGCGGCGCCGGCAAATTGCCGATATCTGGGGAATTTGCGGCAAACTGCCGTGTGATCCTGGGCCTAGGTCTACCACACGCCCATTGTGCCTGGCAGATTGCCGCCAAGAGGATCAATGCGGAGATTGTGATGGAAGTGGGAGATAGAGAGGGGTTCTTCTTGGACGTCTATTGCATAGAATCTCAAGAGAGATAAACACTTTATCGAGTAGGCAGTATCGCTTTGAGCCCTGAAATTTGACACAAGTGCATATCCTCTTGGCTCCGTGAGCAAACATCATGCCAGCCAACACCCAAATTCGCCCCTGGGCGCGTCCAGAGCAGCGAAAGTATGTCCTGAAGAATGCCAACATCATCGACACTGCCCAGGGTCAAGTCATACACAATCAAGATGTGTCCTTGTCAGGAGGCAAGATTCTGTCTATTGGAGACACCGGGAGAGTTAAGGAAGAAGTGTTTACCGTCATCGATGCACAAGGACTGTACCTATGTCCTGGCCTTATCGACTGCCACGTGCATCTGTCATTTACGCCCGGCTCGGACACAGTAAGCTCCTTGTTTGGAGCCGACGCGAGGGAATCGTACTTCCGGCAGCCCTACGTCTGTAACGAGATGCTGAAGAAGGGCTTCACGAGCGTGCGGGACACAGCAGGTGCAACTTTTGCCTTGAAGGAGGCCATTGCCGAGGGAGTCTTCCCCGGCCCGCGACTCTTCATCTGCGGGAAGGCCCTGTCACAGACAGGCGGGCACGGCGACTTCCGCGCGAGACACGAAGTCGGCGACTGTTGCGGCGGACGCGTGTCTTCGCACTGCCTACAGATATGCGACGGGGTGCCAGAGTGTCTCCGGGCGGCGCGTCAGGAGCTCCGTATCGGCGCCGACTTTATCAAGATCATGGCGGGTGGCGGTGTCGCCAGCCCGTTCGACGCCATCTCGGACCTGCAGTTCACGGCCGAGGAGATCAAGGCCATCACGACTGTGGCCGCAGCGCGCAACACCTACGTCACGGCGCACGCGTACACGCCGCAGGCCATCAAGATGGCCATCGAGAACGGCGTGACGTGCATCGAACACGGGAACCACATCAACGCCGAGATCGCCGCGCTTATGGCGGAGAAGAGCGTCTTCCTCGTCCCGACGCTGGTTACATACGCCGAGATGGGCGACAAGCGCTGGGCCGGGTTCCTGCCGTCGTCGCCGCTGGAGAAGAACGCGCAGGTCCTTCAGGACGGTCTGAAGTCGCTGAAGATCGCCCGCGACGCGGGGGTGACCACCTGCTTTGGCACAGACCTTCTCGGACCCCTTGTGTCCGCCCAGACGAGGGAGTTTGCCATCCGCGCCCAGGTTCTCTCTCAAGCTGAGATTCTCAAGAGTGCGACGGTGAACGCGGCAAAGCTAGTACGGCACGAGGAGAGCCTTGGGCAGATCCGATCCGGATTCTTGGCAGACATTCTTGTCCTGAATGCGAATCCACTGGACGACATTACCATCTTTGATAGACCCGGCGATCATCTCAAGGCCGTCATCAAGGATGGAAGAGTTGAGGTTAGTAGTTGGGAGAGTCTACCCACCGACTGCTGATTTGTCGCTGGACATTAGGGGTTCTTTCTATATCCCGTTTGAAATGCAAAAGCTGGGCTTGAGTAAGCACTTTCTCGTGTCAAAGGGGGACAAGCTCTTATGCATATGGCTATAGACTGTTTCAAATGATTACACGATCTGCCTACCCTCAACTTGTATTGGTTGGTAAAGAGGGGAATACTGTTTGTACAGTTGTTTTTACTTTCCGTAGAACAAATCTCTCTATAATTATCGGTCAGGAGCCTAACCTCCAGAGCCGACGCACCATTTTGACACCTTCCAGTGAGCAAATGATCTACGCTTAAAGTAACTGCAGTCATATTCTGAGTGCTTGTGCTAGCTAATCATACAGCGGATGGAGAAGACGAATAAGTAAATCCGATCAAAACGAGCGAGGTAGCTTATTGGAAACGACAGAGAGAGGGCCTTTGCAATATAACGATGATCTAATCATGACCGCCGGGATTAATACCGGTGGGAACATGTGCGTAGGCGGCGTTGACGGCATCATCCGGCGGGAACTGGTCATCAAACTCTCTGACGTATTTCCCCTGAGAAGTAGTGAGGCAATAGCCGTTCATAGCGACAAAACCCAAGCAGCTACATGTCACAGTCTGTCAGCGATATCAGACTGTCTCAATTATCATAATTGTCATGGGATGGCTGGTCACTTACTTCGATACTCGGGTACGTAAAGGCAAGCCGACGTATTGGGTTGATTGGGAACATGCTCCCATGGCGATCACCTATGGGTGTCAGTGTTGTGCTCACTTGGAAGATGTAACGAGTACCGGTTCGCAGCTTACACACTTAGCGAATGCGACAGACCATTTTGAAGCGTTCCACCGCCTCTCATACTCAAGTTCCTCGTCCCCAGCAGTCCGCTTTTCGATGCCAAGCCTAGTCCAAGTCAGCCTCACATCATGCACTTATGGCCCTCAAACCTCTTTGTTGTATTGCTGAGCTTCAGTATTGAAAAGCTTACACTTTCTTAGCTTCCTCAAGCTTGGATGGGACATCGATGGCTTTCTCGGGCGAGCGTTTGTTGGGCGGTTTGTCAGAGAACACCTGGCCATCCGCGATTTCGAACCACTCAGTGCGTTTCTGAGGCATGTTCGAAAACACCTGATCCTCGCCATCGCCAATACCGTACCACTGCTGCTCGACGTCACGGAGAGCAACATTGTGGTCATCCTGAGGAACCACCGCAGCAAACCCCAAGGGTAGAACAGCCGCGAGAAGAATGGTAACCTTGGAAGAGTGCATAATGACTGAGGTATAGTGGCGATAAAGAATTGATGGTGTAGAAATTTGTTGGTATTCAAGCTCGGTAGTATGAATGTTGTCAATGATAAGTTTGAAGATGTTGGAGATGGTTCAGAGTCGACCTGCGACTGAGCGCTCGTATATATATTCATCATGTACGTCTTCCCAACATGGCATGTTGATGTTGCAACTGGCCAATTCCGTCCTCTTGCGCACCTTGCTTACCAGCTTTACTGATCTTCGCTTCATGATATCCAGTTACTATTCTTGTCCTATGATGGACATCCGATCACTTCGAGTGCATCAGATTTGAGGCTACGTAGGGCGATCGCTGTACTTCTAGCATTGATAGGTGGTCATGGTAACATATGATCAAACATTGTGGTATTCTTAGAATAGATAGAACGCAACTATTCCAAGTTCAACTAAATTTAGCAAAAGAGATACGTTGATGGAAAGGAGTTATCGTCATATTACAGGGTCATCGCTGGTTGGTTCTGATGATGATCAATGATGATGGTGGTGATAGTGACTGCGACGTCAATTGCGAGCCTGTGTCTCAAAAGTGAGGTAACAACAGACTTGCCGACCATGTGCGTTAGGATATTTTTGTTTAAGAGTTATAGATTCTATTTCAGGTAATTGGTCTTGTGGCGCATCGTGATCTTCCTCGAGTTGAGCCGCATCCATGCAATTGCGCAACAGGCTGATCTGTGATGACCCAATGAACAGCAGAAGCAGAAGATGTACTCCGCTCTCGTGTGACACGAAGATCATTGTTTTGCAGACTAGGCCCTTGTTCTGTGTAAGGGATCGGGCCACCGGCATTGCGGCGACGAGCCGTGGAACATCGCCACGCCAAAATTAAAAATTGCTACACATACAGAGGATGACTAGCTTTGAAAAACTAGTAGTCTCCTGATCGGCGTCCCATTGGAAGGGCTTTTCACTTCTTGATTGAGTATTACAAGACCTTGAAGCCGATACAGGTATGTAAACTATCAGCCTAAGCGCCTTCTGGTTGTGCATGAGGTGAGTGATGCCGGGGAGTTGTTTTTAGCGATGTTCCGCCAGTCCGGAAGATCATGCAACACAATGTAGAAAGCATTGACTGTGGAGGTTACATTGCAGTATCTTTCTAACCTATTCATAGGACTTTCAACACTTACATGATCTCCATCTCTTGGGGATCACACCAAAAGGCACAGAAATTTCGGCTCTATCTAGCAGACTCATGATTATGTCGCTACTTGACTCGTCTTCAAAATACTTCAAGTCAAGTGTGATCACTATATTTAGAGAGAATTTACAGTAGGATATGTGGTTGTTGAGCCTCTCTCATTACGTATGCGTGAGCAGGAAAATGAACAGACACGAGATGATGACGCAAAAGATGTGCGAACAGAAATGCAGAGTGCTTTTCTAAGCACGTTTGACAGAAAGCACGATGACCAAAGAAAATTATAAAAAAGCAACTGCTCTTCCTCGTCTCAGCCTAGTTGAGCTTTCTAATGAACAAAACAACTTCATCTCTTCATCATACTCTATCAAACAACGCCTTCGATACATCGCCCCTTGCAGAGTTTTGCCCATCTTTCACAATCCAAATCATATCACAATGCAGATTCCCATGAACAGTCTTGTCACTATCCTCTCTATTCTCTCAATGGTGGAGGGGAAGTGCTGGAACTCTGGACCAGAGTCTGATGGCGGCCGGGATTTTCTCCACGACAAAAACAATCTAAAGACAGTTTGCCAGGCTCTATCAGGTGAATACCAGCCAAAGGAGACTAAGAAGTTCTGTGCGAGCGGCCCCGACGGAACTTACAAATGGGACTTCTTCATCAACGTAAGCAAAAGACAAACTCTCTGTTGGTTGAGAGCAGGCATCTTAATTTATGTGGATTCTAGAACAAAAAGAATGAATGGCGCAAGATCACGCTGCAGCACTGCGAGAGCGGACTAAAGGAGTACATAACATGTAGCACAGGATATGGTGGTCAAGGGACGGAGGATGACTGGTTTATGGAGTAAGTACATTCTCGCTCTGATCTGTGAAGAGTTCCGAGACTAACACCAGGAAACTCCAGGGCTGACCCGAATGATGGATCATGCTACGGTTTCAAGCCCGAGTGAACGATCTAGCATCGCAGTCTAGAACTTGATTGTTCCTGTGCTCAGCTTGAAACCATCGAGCATGGATTCTCTTGTCAAAGCAGTGTGCAGGATACGGTTGTGTTGATTTGTCGCTTTTGTGCCGCGTCTATGAATGGTACCCATCCCCATCATCTGTACTTTAGTCGTTCGTTAGCAAGATATCAGAGTGCAATGTGATATTTAACTGTTGCCACTCCAAACTTGACACTAGTGCTATGCTAGAACCCAAAGTCAAGAAGGTCATGTACTCCCGTAACATCAGAAATGAATGTGTCAGACATGAAAGGAGAGCCACTGAATGGATCGCCACTCATTGTCCCGTGAACGTAACTCTCTGACAGCGTCCCATGCGACCATTCCCCGGACGTGGGCTCATGCTCCGAAAGGAAATCGTAGATCTCGGACCCTTTGTCATGAGGGGCTGTCTCCGCTGTCAAAGTACCTGCGGTATCTGCAGCAAGAGTTGCTGACATTTCGTCGTTGAGTGGTGTGGCTGAGCGGTCTTGCACCGTAGTAATCGGACGGATCCCGGTGGTGTTGCCAGCGAGCCAAGCTTCGTAAACGTTCAGAGCATCTTCACCCCGCGAATGGTCTTGAGCAGGGCGAGTTGCGCTCTCGCAGACACGGTGGTGGGCCTCGTCTGTGAGTTTCTGCAAGTCACTCATGAATTGCAGAGCGGCTTTGGCTCTGTCATTTCCAGTGGCCATGAAGGATAGAGCACCAAGTCCCGCGTTGATGTCGCTCTGGTAGGTTTCGTCTCGTGATACGACCCCGGAAAGCAAGATTATGATGAAGGCTGTACTGCACCCCTGGAAGTCGGTGAATGATGATCGTGCTAGCGCATCGATGTTCTGAAGATCGCTGTATAGGCTGATCATTGATCTCGCCGCTTGATGGCAAAGTTGCGGGAATTGCATTGTGTGTGGAGAAGGAGCTGGGGGCGAGAGAGCCGTAGTCCCAGCTCTCCTCTCCATGGTCGATCTCACCCATGCAACCAGCGGTTGTCTCGCCAGCATAATCCATGCGTGATGGTAGTTTGCGTGTAAATGTACTACAGACCGATAGAGCTTTGACCGATTGTCGGCTCGGTCCAGATCGAGTGACGCAGGCAGCGAGGATTTCCATTCGTGCAGGTCTTGCACGAAGCGACGAATGTTTTCAACATTTTCGGAGCTCTGCGTCCTGAAAACTTGCGGCCTATCACTTGTGAGTACCGTGCTTGGGTCTCTTTCCTCAAACGAGTGGAACATACACTGCCTTGGCAATTGCTCTCCATATCCTTGCGAGACGGATGTAGGCGAGGAGTACGTCGAGGTTATTATGTTGTTGACCTTGGTCCAAAGCCCAACAGTGCTGAGGTAGCGGGGTGGTTACTGCATCCTCGTGGAAGGCTTCTGGCAGACCTAGTTTGATTGAGGAGATACTGCTTCAGTCAGTGATATGCCACCACCCCATGTACGTGTGATCGGTACTAACTGTTCAGTCAGAAACACGCTCCACCAGGTTCGATGGCGAGTCTCTCGTTCTAACTCCGAATCATCCGGGTCCCTCCGGTCTGAATGTAATCCGATAGATATCGACATTCTCAGAGCCAGACCGAGGTGGAGGTAGGATGTACCGCGGGCGTCGAAGGGGAATGAGTATATTGATAGCATTTGCAAACCTTGGACTGCTTCAACAGACGGGTTCGAGACCAAGTAGGGAATGAGTGACTGGGCGGCATTGTAGAACCCAGCGCCGGCTCGCGCTTGCATGCCCGCAGGCTCAGTTGCAACGAGTCGAGGATCAACAAGATGCGCAAATTGTGTCCCGATAGCAAAACATGACAGCGCCATGCACAAGAAGCTGGCATTTGCCCTGAGGGGCGAGTTTGGGTTGTCATAGAATTCGTGGACGCGTCTCCTGAACTGCTGATGTGAGAAGTAGAAGAGGTAGTCGGTGCCGTAGTCGATGCAGACATTGAGCAGGAAGGTGGCAACCTGTCGAGGAGGAAATGTGTTCCATGTTCGTTCTAGGAGCGCTTCATCGGCAATTTCCTTGACTTTCTACGAACAATTGTGAGTAAGATTACTGAACGACAGGACTCCACACATACCTTGGGAACTCTGACAGCTGGTGTCGAAGTGGACTTGCCAAGAAACAAAGATTCACGAATCCTTTCGAGAAGAGCTGAATCACATTAGCATGCATATCGTTGCAGTTACATCCGATGCTCACAGTTGGACGACAAGTCTTCTACCACGAGATCGGGGATCTTCTCTGGGCTCGACGATACCGTCTCGATACAACTCTGGATGGTCAATGCGGTAGGGCACGGTGATAGGATGTTCGTGGAGTCTTTTCGTCCAGCGCTGTTCTTGTATTAGCTCGACCTGTGGTAGTGGAATTGATCATACTTACCGAGGCAGAGGAGAGGACGAGGTTGAGTCAGTATCTTGGAAGCTGCAGGATGCGCCATTACGTGTGCAATTGGTACAAGCACCGAATGAAGTTGTTGTTGGCTGTACGCATCGACTTTTGCGTGCTTGGCAATGTGTGCATCTGCAGCAAGGGTAGGTTAGCCGGGGTCTAACAAATGATATCCTGGATGCAACACACGCTCGACGGGCTCGTCGGAGTTCCTTATCGGCTACCTTGCGCCTCTGCACGACCTTTGGGGACGGCCGCTGAGGATCCATATACCTGTATTCTGAATGTGTGAAACAATACAACATCAACTGAGTGCTGGGTGGCTTGTTCTCAGGTGCTTGCCAGAATCATCTGGATATCCGTAGTGAGTGTATGCATCACCCTCGTGACAAGATCCGCAGATATGGGAGACAAGTCTCGCGTCGAGGGACATGTTCACTATCACGGAAGAGGCTTAGTCTCTGGCGTTGTGGGTTCTCCTTCAGTCCTGGGAGAGCCAAATGCGGGGGTCGGGGACATTTTCCGGCAATTGCTCGGGCATCATTTTCACTGTGCTATCCTTTTGAAAGCTTACGAGCGGTATTCAATACGAATTGAAGATGTGATATAAGTATCACATGTTCTACTTTCTACGTAGAACAGCGAGTAAATGGTCCGCACAGCCCAGTTGTTCGTCATCACTCGAAAACCTCTCGAATAAGAGGTTCGCCCAAGCCTTCAAAGTCTCAGCACTGGACGTTGCCAACTTCGCGTCGAGCCCACCACCAAGAATTCCCTCCGTAGACCGTATTTCCACCAGCTCTGCCGTGTCGGCAAAGTGAGATGTGAAGAACTTGCGTACATCACTGCCCCGTGTATGAAACGATTGGGATTTTACTCCAAAGTATTGCTTGGTTCTTTGGTACCGACCGTCGGTGAGCTAGAGATAGGGGTCAGTGATTGACGAAGATCATCTGGTATTTCGATCGGAAACATACATATTCAGCATAGAAATCCTTCTCCCTAACGAGCCTCGCAGGATCGCGCATGGCAAGATCCCTCAAGTGAGCCTCGATGGTGACAAAAGCGCAGTAGACGAGACCCCCTGCGGGCCTCGCCAGACCAAGTGCATTATTCACGGCGAGTATGCGCTCGGACTCGTCTACAAGATGGTAGAGAGGACCGAGGAGCAAGACTGCATCGTAGGAGTCTTGTGGGAGCGCAACTTTGTCGAGAGCGTTGCCGACTGCGATGCTTGCAAGAAGCGACCGGCCTTTGGCTGAAGAACGCGCATTTTGTTCAGCTTGCGCGAGGCGAATCATTTCGGAACTCAAATCGACCAGGTCTACGTGATGGCCCTCGTCAGCAAGCGCAAAGGCAAGCTTGCCAGGTCCGCCGCCGATGTCCGCGATGCGCTTCGGCGACGCCGACGCGGAGTCGTCAGCGCCGGCCAGGCCTCGACGGATGGCGCGCAGTGTGAGCTCACGCTCCATCGGGTGGGTTTGTAACCGGGTGTTTTCATACTCGGTGATCCTGCCGTAGAGGTTGGCGACATCATCTCGAGATGTTGGCATGGTGGGCGATGGAAGTGGTGGAGATGTAGAGGGATTTCAAAAGCTGAAGGCGAGGAACATCACTGATGATGACATTTACTCTCGCCTCAGGCTCACGCAACGCGTGTTACGGACCACTCATATGCGCGTTCGCACCTCCAATACAGGCGTGGCGGAGTCGTCAAGAAAACGCTCAAACCCTCCATCTGCGCAGCATCTCCAGACATCGATATCTGGAATAGGTAGCAAAGTAAGTTGACATAAAATTGAAGCCATTCCAAGATGGTCTATGGTTCCGCCATTGAGTTAGCATGGCGCAAACACCTACCTACCGAGTCGGAGATGGACAACTAAAGTTTCGGGGCCAAAGTCCGCGTCTTGCAAGAGAAAGCGGGGTTCGGGGAGATATTCCGGTATAGCCGGGGTTAGCAAGCTCTAGCTAGCGCGTCCCCACACTCTGGTTGTTACGGAGATATTCCCCGGACCTCCATCGAACGTCAGCCGTCCCTCTTGCAGCGTATCACAGTCACCGGATTACATGGCACCTGTGGTTGCATCCCAAGGTGCACTGATAGAGAGAAGAAAGCAGTGCGGAGGTTCCGGCACATCCGGCTGTCCTGGATACTGTCGCGGGCATTCATCCGCGCATGCTGCGTGCCGAGCTTCCCTCTCTGGGTGTTCAATAGATACACTGCTCCGGACATTGTCCCCGGTCGTCTGCCGCATGCATCTCAACATGGAGACCCCAGAATCAGCAATGCACCCCGTGGTCCCGGCGAAGCGCCGACGCACCCACTTGGCCTGCATCAGCTGCCGCGATCGCAAGTCGCGCTGTGATGGCCTACGCCCTGCGTGCAGCAGCTGCGTGCGCCGGAAGCAGGCCGACTCGTGCTCGTACGACCAAGCAGCTGTCGCCTCCAATCGGTAAGTTCGACGTTCGCTGTCCGGCGCCCCGTGGGGTTACACGGCAGCCAACTAATTTCGCATCAGTTACATTGCGGCTTTGGAGGACCGCATCCAACGATTGGAGAGCGGGAATCGCCGCATTTCCGATTCGCCCCTAGCAAGCGGGCGTTCTCGTAAGAACCTTCGCTGATGATTACTATCCTCGACGACGACTAAGTCACTGATACACATGGCTTAGCCTCTGAGACAGGTGCAACAACATCAAGCAGGTACAGACAGTCCGACGTGCACAGTCTCATCGAAGCCGACCAGCCAATACGGCCGAGCACAACGAGAAGCGAAGACCATGGTAGTCCATCGAGCCTCGTGGGGTCAGAAGTCCCCTTCCAGGTTGATGGCCTCGCAACAGTCATGCCAACAGGGAATAACGACAACCTCACATATGGGGGCTCGTCAACAATCGCATTCCTTCGACAAGTCGGAAGAGCACCTGGTTATGTTACTCCTACACCTCGACGAGCCCCTTTAATCCATCGTACCAGGTCGACAACTGGTCCAGCAGACACTCCATCATTGCCACGCAGGTTGTTGTCACACGAAGCTGGTTTGACATCGCTGCCAATTCGGTATCGAGCCGACAAGTATCTCAGCTGTTACTGGGAGTTCGTCTACCCGCTCTTCCCGCTGTTCTACAAGCCACACTTTATGGCACGATACGAGAGGCTGTGGCTACCCAGTGCCAGCGAGCCTAGTGAGACGGCAGAGGATACTTTGTTCCTGTGCAACTTGAATTTAGCTCTAGCCCTTGGCTGCCAGTTCTGCGACGACGTTGACCCTCACGAGCGACTTGTGATGGCGAACCAGTTCTTCGAGCGCTCGCAACAATTCATGGCATTCGACTTCCTCGCGTCAACATCGTTGTCTGTTGTTCAGTGGCTTTTGTTGATGGCTGTCTACTGCCAGTCAACCTCACATGCCAGCCGATGCTGGAACTCTGTCGGACTAGCAACCAGAATGGCGCAGAATATGGGCTTGCACTTGGAAGGCACCGCATCGTCTACTCTGAGTCAGGTCGAGATGGAAACCAGGAGAAGGGTGTGGCATACATGTGTAGTTTTAGATCGGTGAGTCTTATTCAAGGTCTGAACCTTTGCCAGCATATCAATGTTGACCAATACCAGACTGGTAGCGATGACTTATGGTCGTCAGGTCATGATCGCAAAGGACTCATACACGACACAAATACCCCAAGAAATCGATGATGAGTTTCTACGAGAGGATGGAATTGGAAGGCAACCTCCTGAGAGACCTTCACAGATGGGTCTCTTCGTCTCGTCATGCAAACTTTTTGAGATACTTAACGGCATTCTGGGCACGTTCTACGGCCTAAACAGCGATCCACGAAACCATGACTCCATCTGGTCACAAGAAGCCCTTGGTGACGTTCTCAGCTTCAACAGGCAATTGGATGCGTTCATGAAGCAAATGCCAGACCACCTCAACATGTGGCTCAGACCGCGAGCTGTCGTCATGGGCGAGGAGCCATATATCCATCTGCAGCAGCAAGTTCTATGTTGCCGGTAAGCCAGACAATCCGTATCTATTATATGGTATGCTCACATATTTTCAAGATTCCTCTACACCAGGATCCTGTGTCTTCGACCGATGCTACAAGTAGCCCTCCAGACTCGGGTCCGGAGCAACACACAGCCTAATACCATCGATGAGACAATATTCGCATGGTGTTCCGATCTATGCATAGACACAGCCTATCAGCTCGTCGATACTATCGACAGGAATCTTGACACACCCTACAAAAGCCCAGGTTGGCACTCTGTATACTGTAAGTGATCAGCGCAATTTCAAAGGCTCATGTAGAGCTGCTGCTAACATTCAAAAGTTGTGTTTGCATCCGCCACAATAATTCTCTCGTCACTCAAGTTGCCGACAACATCGAGAGCCGGGAGCACGTTCGAGGAAGCCTGGAAGAGCTGCATGCGAATTCTTCATCATTATCGAGATCGTGTCCCGGCTGCACCACGAGCTGTCCAGGTCTTGGAAGGGTTGAGACAACAACTCGAGGCCGAAAATCAAGGTAAGTTCTCCACCCTAACCAATGAAAGCTATGTGACTAGCTGACACGATCAGATCCTGCGAACTTGAGACCCGGACGCGAGGATCCTCAAGGTAGTGGCGGGATGCTGCCAGGCGTCGGCCCAGCGATGATGGGCTCCTCGCGGATGCTTGGAGACTTGGACGAATCACATCTAGAATTTGGTCAACTCGATGGAACAAACGCATTGTACGATACCTGGTTCACTCAACAGCTGTTCGGTCTGGATTTTGTCGGAGGCGCATGATGGTCATCAGTATATCACCTTTGCTTAAGGCTGAGCCTGTTGCTATACCCGGATACCAGATCGAGACAAACAATGCATATGCTTGCAGCTCATTGTACAGAATAATTTGCCTATCTAATCACAACCTGGCGGTAGATTGTATCCTCTCCCTCAACTCGGATCTAGCACTGTTGCACATCTGTGCCATGTCGATATTTCCAAGTTTCGCGTTCCTCCAGTTGATCTCTGACTCAATCTTCTTGAAGTCCTCTCCAACTCCTTCCGCCCGCCACTCGTAAGTGTCGCCGATGAAACGGCTGCTCTGCATGAGGAACTCGCCTCTTGCTCTCCGTTGTGAATCAAACGCGGCGCAAACGGCCTCGAGTGCTGCAGGTGAAGTGACGTGCTCGTCGGCAAGGAGCTCCGCAAGAACAGCACTGTCTTCGATGCAGAGCCCGGCGCCAGCGCCGTGATGTGGTGACGTGGCATGCGCCGCATCGCCGGTTATACATACGCGTCCCTTGTTGTAGCTCGGGGGAGGATTGTTCATCAGGTCGAAAATAGCCCACTTAATGACACTCAAAGGTCAGCTGGAAGCTCATCTCCAAGATATGTCCACTTTAAGAAGGGTAGCACTCACCACATCCAGTTTCGGGTTCGTCAAGCTGAGTAGCTCCACGGTTTCCTTGCCGTAATGGCCAAAGTCTCGAAGCAGGTCTTCACGCTCTGCCATCCTTGTGAGTTTCTGGTGGTCTGGCCACTCCTCGGGATCCGTCTTGAACGCCACGATGTTCAAGATCTTGCCGTGGTCTACGGGAAAGGTCAGGACGTGACCACCGGGACCCATCTATGAATATGATCAACATCCGTGAAAGCTAGTACGTGAGCCAGTGGATACTCACATGCATACAGGCGTTCTGCGCCCTTTCCTCTCCGATGACAGCTGTAGCCTGGTCCATGGGAACCAGTCCCCTGTACGCGTACTTGTGACTGTACAAGGGACGCGCGCACGGGTGCTCGGCTCCAAACATGCACTGCCGCACACGCGACTTGATCCCGTCACAGCCAACGACCATGTCGGCCTCAGCCGTGCTTCCGTCCTCGAACCTCAAGCGCAGTCTGCCGTTCGTTCCGGCCCCTTCGTCAATGGCGAGCAGGCGCTTACCAAACCGTGCGACGCCCTCGGGCAGCAGCTTGATCATCTCATCAAGAAAGCGCGCGCGGTGCACGCCGTTCTGCCCGAGCTCGTTGCAGATGGAAAAGGCGAAGTTGTCGCCGTCGCGGAAGCCGTCGACGTAGTCGAACCAGACCTTTTGCTTGGACTGCCACAGGTTGCGCGTGCAGACCTTCTCGAACGCGGCGTGCACACCCTCGTGGCACGTCTTCATGGCCTGCACGGCGTTGGGGCTGAAGGAGACGCCGGCGCCGATCTCGCCGAAGGCGGGCGCCTGCTCGTAGATCTTGAAGGGGATGGAGCGGGTGCTCAGGGCGGCGGCGAGGGTGATGCCCGCGATGCCGCCGCCGATGATGGCGATTTCGAACTCTTTGGGGCGTGCCATTGGGTCAGAGGTGGTGATGCAGTCTGAGTTCGAAGAAGTAATAAGCTTTCTCTTTCAATGACTCTGACCCAGATTTATAGGAGCGTACATTTCGAAAACCATTGACTGGCATTGCCGGTTGCCAGGTGATGTCGTAGCTCATGCGGGGGCGAATCTCCGGATATTCTCCCCGACAAGAGCGGCTTCTCTCCGATACGTGTGGAGACGACTCCCCATCCCCAGATTCTCTCCAGTCAATCAACGCAAAGACAAAGACCCATCACAGATTGGATTGATTAATAGGGTCTTTTTGGCTGGTCCTCGCCTCGGGGAACAAGGCCGGCCCTGGGGATCCAGGCCCATTTTTGCATCCACATCCTCCTCCTAAAGGTCCTTCGGATGCCAGCTTCGGGATGTTCATCGGGTACCGGGTTTCTCTCCCCAAGATCGTGGGGCAGAGAAGACGAAGAATCCTACAAAGAACGAGTACCCCAGTCGTCCTGTCGGCAGTGACCCTACCCTGTTCCAAGTCTGGCGGCTGTCCTGCAGTTCTTCTTCCGCCCATTCTATCTCTCCCCAGACCGACATTTACTCCACCTCCGCAATGGCTAGGCCCAAAGTGCCAGAGGACCAGCGCCAGCGTGCCAGCGCGGCCTGCGTCTTCTGCAAGTCATCCAAGAAGCGCTGCGACTCGCAACTGCCATGCGGCCACTGCGTCCGCAAGGGACGTGCAGCTTCGTGCCACTACCGGCTTCCGGCCAAGCGGCACAAGAATGTCTTCCCACACCAGTTCATAGAAGCTACCACTCCCCCATTGACGGTTGCGGAGACACCGATCTCCGACTTCTTGTCTACAGCGCCTAGCATGTGCAGTATGCCTACGACAGCCACCAGCAGAGCGTCCGGCGACGAGGACTCCATCGCTATAAGCCATGCTTCGCTGCCGTCGCAGACTATGTCGGCGCGCTCTCGCTTCAGAGAGCCGTGTCTGTCACCCACGCAACAGCCACGCATGCTGAACCCTGGACAAAATGAGAAAGGTATGATGATGTAACACATCGAGTATTACAGTGGCACTACTGACTTGGTACAACATCGACAGTGCTCGTTGGAAGCATGGCTACGATTTCCTTCCTCCAGTTCATCCGCAAGACTCTGCGACGATACAGTGGCCCTTCGACATTCTCGGAGGGTGTGACACAGCAGTCTATGCTGGAAGTACCATCGCCGGACGCAGACCACCAAGATCAAGGCGAGGCAGACATTGCACCGGTAGATCGTGCTCGTCTCATACAATGCTTCTTGCAGGTAGTAAGTACACGTTCTCGATGTTCAAATATACATCACCTAGCATCCTTCACCGAGCAATAGACTGACGCTGTGATCGCTACGCATAGTCGAGCGGGATTCTCTACATCTTCGCGCCCGACAAGCTTTCCCGACTCCTCGCTGCCCTCAACAAACCGGAGCTGACATTGCCGTCGGACGACCTCGCAGCAGTATATCTCATGCTTGCCATAGGTGCTCGGTGTAACAGCGGAGACAACTTAGACCGACGGCTTGCCTCTTTTTACTTTTCCCGGGCGCAGAAGCTGGGCTTCCGGGACATGCTACAGCACCCGAGTCTCGGCATGGTCATCAACTTCACTCTGATGAGCTTCTACATGCTGTGTGACTGTCGGAGGAACGCTGCCTCGCTATACCTCGGCATCGCATGTCGAGGTGCTGCCATCCTTGGACTTCACTCGCCGGTCAGAGACGAGGCTTGGCCTATCGAGTCACAAAGGTTGAGGTATGTGTTCGAATAGCGTTCTCAAGTTCGTGTCGGGCTTCTTGACATGCTAACACATTCGTGTCATCTAATAGAGCACGAGTATGGCGAAGTTTGTGTGTGTTGGACGTTCAGCTAAGCACTATCCTTGGCCGTCCGAGCGGCTCCGGGGTAGCCGAATTGCATCAAGAGATCGATCCGCAAATGAGAAAGGGTGACACGGATCACTTCGCCCTGGCTCTGAATGCGAGCTTCTCGCTCAGTTGTCTAGTCAACGCCATCTCCCAGAGACTAACCGCGGACCAATCGCCTGACATACGTTTCGTTGAGAGCTACCTGCAGAAACTACGAGGGTGGGCCCAGTGTCTGCCAGACGTCCTGCGGCAAGACATTCAAACCGGCCACCAGGGGGTCGCGGCGTGGAAGCATCAGGCCAAGACCCTCGGGAGCATCCACGTGGCTTGCAGCTACTACTTTGCTGTCTTTCTCATCACTCGACAATTCCTCGTAGCGAAGACTATCCGCACACTCGAGACGCAAGAGCGAGGTCCTGATGATTGGGAATTATCGTTGCCAGATGAGGCGTGTCACAAGACAAACGAGCTGTCTAGGGCTTGTGTCGGAGCTGCTACATATTTGATACAGATGTGTCACGATGCGTTTAAGGAAGGGCTCTTGCGAGGCAACATGTGTATCTTACAGTGAGTCGAGGTCCTTCATCTTTTATATCGGTCACCAAGGCTAATCTGCTCTCCAAACAGATCATGGGTGTTCGCTGCCGGACTCATCCTAGGCTTTTCTCTGCTTGGGACGCCGGAGGGTACCTCCTCAGAAACACAAGAGGTCTTCAATCTCTCGCGCCAGATCATTGATCATCTGTCTAGTTTGAGTCCACAAGCTCAGCGAGACTCGGAGCTACTATGCGGATTTGCTGAAGCGCTAGATGCACACCGTCGCACCCGGCAAGCCAGGCCGACGACAACTAGCGGTGTCTACCTCGAGAAGATAGTGCAGTCACGGCCAGACACTATCATCACACAAGCTCACGTGTATCAAACGCCGGCACCGACTGACTTAGACACTGAGGTTCTCAGTAGCATCGACAACCCGGCGCCAGCTCAGCCGTATGATGTCCTGGACAGCTTTCAGTGGATAAGCTCGCCGGAAGACTTTATCGGGGTGGAGATGGGGAACACGTTGACATCACCACAGTTATGGGAGGATTACACATATACACCTCAGCTCAGTGGCCCAGTTGATATGGATGATTTGCTAGGATTTTGAAAGGCCGGGACCGGCTAACTTTGTACATACACTTTAGCTGCGGCGAAGGATTGCAAGTGGATTGAGTAAATACTGTTCTAATGGAGCGAATGATTCTTGTGGCAAAATATAACAACAGGGCGGCTACCCACAAAGACGGATTTGAGAAGCAAAGGCCAAGGGCCAGTAATGGTACAAGTACAAGTTAACGGAACAGAGTAGGTTACAACGAAATGACCTCACATGTCCCACCTGGTCTGGGAGTTCATATCCTGACCTCCCCTAGCCGACTCATTGACAGTGATGCGCGTCGTCCGGACAATGTGCCCCCGGCTGACCGACTTGCGGTTGGAGCGGTCTTGCTGGCGCAGGTTCTCGGTAGACTCGCCGGAACCGCTGCCCAGGTCTCCCATCTGCATGCCTTCCTCGTCCAGCTTGTAGTAGGCCTTGCTGCTGGGTACGCCGGCGGCAGGTATGGCCCGGCTACCGGACACACTGGCTTTGTGCCCCGTGTAACCGCCGTTGTGGGCAGCATAGCCACTCGGAGCGGTGCCCTGTGTGCTCATGCCGAGAAGGCGCTTGATGCCGCGGATGACGCCCTTGTCCTGTAAGATCTTGGGGATGCAGGGCACGCAGATGATGAAGAAGCCACAGGTCATCTCCGCCATGATCCAGAGGATCAGCTCTCCGATGCTGTAGGTGGCGTCGGTGGCGTGGCCGTAGACGACTGTGACTCGTAGTCGGAATCCCGCGGCAACACAGGCCCTGTAGACAGATTATTATTAGTGATGTTGCTTCTTGCGTGCATGGGGGTACGACGGCTATAAGGTGTGGGATCGAGTGATGAGATAAGATAAACTCACAGCAGACCAAGGCCAAACACGACCGAAACACCCAATCTCTTCTTCCACGACATCTGCAAGGTCCAGATAAGATGCTGAGGCATGAAGAACATGATGATGTCGGTGGTAAGATAGACGATACCGGAACTCAGCTGCAGGGTGTATAGGGGGAAGCACTTCGGGTTGGGAATGGTGAAGTCCCAACTAGCCTCGTGGGGGATACACTGGAGATTCTGGGCGACGACGAAGCCCACGCAGGCCGCTACCTGGATACCAATCATTATCATGCAAGCCCACCAGAAGACGCTGGTGGTTCTGGAAGTCCGCGGCACGAGAATGCGCGCCCACTCAATCAGCATCGCGACCTTGAGGAGGGCCAGGCAGACAACATAAGTGTTGCCCATGACGAATACAAGCTGGATGTTTGTTACTCGTTTGTCTTCTAAGATATGGTAATGAGAATTGCTTTCGAGAACTTACGTAGGTCATCGGAATAAGGGTCTTCATGCGGACATCCCACTGGTGAACGAAGTAACCTGGCGTATCGAGGACGCCGACCATGGACCAGATACAGCCCCAGAAAACTCCCTAAATGTGGAAGGTTAGCGAGCTAACATTATCGAGAGACTAGACCACAGGAGTTACATACAAAAGCACACAGAACTAGGCCTTCTTCCAACTGGAATCGTCGAAGCAGGTAGACTCGTCCATATGCACGCAGAAGAACGCAGGCGGTCGAAATGACGCAGCAAAAAGCCAGGACAAACACGGCCAGTCCGTTCTGGTTCTCGGGGTTGTCCAGGTTCGAGACAACTCCCTCGGGCGGCGCCAGCGCGGGCCCTTCCATCAACGCTGCCATGTCAACCTCAGCCATCTTTGCAAGAAGAACCAATAGTCAAAGCCAGAAAAGCAAGCAGGTGCAAAGGATGATTGACTCCAGAAAGCAAAGAAGTCAAATCGAAAGGATGGCCAAGCGCTGGGACACTGCTACTGATACAGCACAACCGCTTCAACATGCTTTTATTAGCTAATCATCTCTCAATCCAGATGTAACATATCGACCTTTCACACAGGGTGTCGCAAGGGCTCCGGAGACTTTACCAAACTCGTAAAGCATTCTGTGGGCCTTGAGACGCGCCCCTGACTTGACATTGCAACGACTTGGTGAGGCGAACGGCGATCAACATTGAAGTTTCTTAGAAGCGGTTAATTAGCTCTGGGTTCTCGACATCGCACTCGCGTACCCCAGTCAAATGCGAAGATAACTGCCTCGGGGCCTTGGCGGGTCCCACAAACTGGCGTTTACCACATCCCGGTCCCTGTCTGCCACTGTCGTTTTATCCTCGTTGGGACAATTTCACGAGGCCGCCACCCCCGGCCCGTACCGGGGAAAACGCCGTCAATGTCGTAAGTGGGTGGGGATCGTGGATGTGATACTGCCGGCTCCTTTAACTTATCCGCGAGGGGACATATTAAGCTTGAGACCCCCTCTTATGCTTACTCCATAAGCGATATGCTAAATCTAAAAGGGTGAGGCAAGCTGTCGATCAGTCAGGCCACTGCAGAGGACGGAGGACTTACACCGTTGATACCCTCCGAGCCCTCTAACATGTCCGTAGAAGGAGAACTCATCGCTGATAATTTCGGATTGTATGCACAAGTGGATTGCTCCAAGTGGAACTGTCTAAAGGACTGTCGATCTGTCATGCGATGAGGCGCGTGAGGTAGATTCACAAGTTCGTGGCAAATCCAGTTCTACTAGTGAGTGTCCCAGGTCATACGCCTGGAGGCCTGAGCATGGCCTAAGAATCTGTCATGATGATTCATGGTCAACTCTAAACACCTAAGCTTCTCCCTTCTCGGGCCATGGCGGGAATTATTAGAGAGAACATTAGCCTGTGCCGTTGAAAATAAAGAGTACTATGTAACTCGAATCGCTCTGCATCAAACTGGTCAAGTCTACTGTACTGGGCTCTTGTAAAGGTGCTAATCAGCAACCGACTACACCAGAGGATGAATACCCACTCTCTGCTGGCCGTATCCCCATTTCCGCCCTTATGTTGTACTCATCAAGACGTGTAAGACTACCGCTCTGGCTCCACTCCCACTGTATGCATCCGTTTGTCAACTCTTGGGCAAGGGGTAGAGGAGAAAGTTTCCGGTTGACCAGTAAGGATAGAGGTTCCGAGGCTTTGCCTTCAGACGAATATCTTTCTATCTTCGTACCCATCTTGTTACTTCTTGCGTGGATATCCTATCTGAATTGAGACAAGGCAATGTGGATAATGAGGGTTAGCCGAGATTTCTTCACGTGGCATTGTTGCCTTGCATTCGAGGATCGGGTTCAGGAGCCGCATGTGTACCACGTGGCAGCACATGGCTAACATGGATGTGCATCGTGTATTGAGTGCACGATATAAAAGGGCATGCAGCTTGGCTGGTATTGATTGCTTCTTTCCTCTCGCCTCATCTCACCTCTAGTCTCTCCTTCAACTATTTACAAACAAGCTCCGCCGAGCACCCCAGCCCACCTTCTGCCTTTCCCCTTGTCGACACTCCCCATTAAAGATAGACGCCCAACAAGACAGTCACAATGCGTGTCACATCTCTCGTCGCCTTCTGCCTCTCCCTCGCCGGCGTCGCTACGGCCACCGCCGCCGAGCCTCGGACCGCACCCCCCGAGGTGCCCGCCGACATCGCCCAGATCATCACGCGCAAGAAGCTGCAGTACGCGCGCTTCGCGGACACCCGCGAGTGGGACAAGTTCGACCAGGTCTCGCTGCCCGAGTGCACCTACAGGTACACCTCGCACGGCGAGCAGATCGTCGACCACGGCTATACGTACAAGTGGGACTCGACGGCCGAGTTCACGGCCTTCTTCTCGATGGCCTTTGAGACGCTCGAGACGGTCCACCACGTCGGCCCCGGCGAGATCACCTACACCCACTGGCCCGACGAGATCCAGGGCATCTTCCCCGTTGTGTACTATTCGGGCCTTGCCAAGGGCGTCAACGAGACCCAGGGTGTCACTGGTGTCGGTGGCGGACACTACATCAACAAGTACACGCGCAAGGGGCTCGACTGGTTCATGTCGGAGTGCACTATGAACCGCATCTATGAACAGTAATGAGTTGGATTGGCATGGATAAGAAAAGGAGGGTCACACGCGAGCAGAGCAATACCAAAAAGCAGCCAGTGGATTGTGGATGGATTAATAAGGGGTTGTAATTAATAGCATAAATCGAAGCTTCTTTCAGAGACATCCTGCCTCTTCCATTGGTACAAAAGTATATTCCCAAGGCAATATTCGTGATCTGTTAATGGCATTGAAGGCTTTGAATATCTCTCTGTCATTGTGAAGTCTTCCACATCACTACTCAGAAATTGCCGATACAAAATCTCGAAAACTCACGGATCCGCTCCACACAAGATCTTCTTTCAACGCATGACGTGACTAATCTCCCAACAAGATGTAGAGTCTAAAGCTCCTATATTGAGCTTGCATGTTTGCTTTGCCTGCTGCCGGGGCATGCGGCGGGTTGACCTGCGTGAAGTCCATCTCATTGTACACAGCGGTCCCACTGAACCGAGCCGCCTGTCAAGGCTCGACCGTCAGCACTAGTTGTCAGCCCTGGACGAGAGCCCACCGCCGACAAGGGGCTTTCCGTGACGAGCTCCGCGACGGCCGCGGCCCTGGGAATGCGGCAGGTTGGCGGTCGTTTGATTGCCCATGCTGAAGGGCGTGATCCGGGCCCGGCTAGTCGATGGATCGGCACTGAAGGCCGGCCCGCGCTTGCGCGGCCCGAGGTGGTCGTCAGACTAATATCAAGAGTGGAAACCAAATCAACCAGCGTCTGTCAGCAATGTCCGTTACATAGGCAAAGATGGAGATCTGGTTTGAGGCGTGATGAACTCAGTAAGCCCTTGACGTAAGTGTGCCAAGCCCACGGATAGTTGGCCAGCGTTGTTCGCGCTTCTTACAGACCATGGGCAGGATATGAGCCATAATCTTTACATTCTATATGCGTTTTCATGACACAAGTCAAAGATAGGTGGATATTGACTGAACATGCCCTCCACAGTGCTCGTCAAATCGCCGTCGTCGAAGCTTGACGTCCTGAACAGAGTTGTCAAATCCTCGCCGTTGATAAAAGTGTCAATCCAAGGAAAGCCAGGATCCCATTGGATCTCTCCGTCCTGCATGTTCCCGAGGCTCGTTTGAGGTACTGCATTGCCACCATAGCTCAGCGTGTCCCCAATTTCAGGGTCCGCCGCAGGCTCGGGCCGGGTGATGTGCTCTTGCGGATGGGCCGTAGCCATCGTATTGGCGCGGACGCCCACGAGCCACCGAATAGTTGCTGCGGTCAAGTTGTTCAGCGAGTCGCGACACTGATTTGCATCGGTCCAGTATTCGCCGGAAGCACTCAGGAGGCTGTTCGCTGTCATCATAATTTGAGTGAGATCGCCAATCTCCGTGTTGACAGCCAGGTCCTTGACCATCCAGATGCAATATAGTATCGTAATAGCACTCAGACAGATAGAATGGACGCTCGGCCACGAGTATGAGATCCTGTTTGAGTCTGCCAAGCTCTTCCAAAGATTGATAGTAGCCTCAGCACTGGTGAAGCACTGGTACAACGAGCTCCGGCCTGGTGCACTCAGGCGTGGCGTAGGTCGGAATAAGAGCATTACGACCTCATGGTATCGTATCTCGCAAAGTAGCCATAAATACCGATCTTTACTTTGGAGGTCTGCAAACTCCTCCCGGAGAGACAAGAGGCGTGTGTACAGTTCGCTCTTCCAACCCTCTATATCTGGGACCTGGGGATATGTATACTTCGGAGCATCAGTCTTACTGTGTAAGACATAGATAATCTCAGAGTTGAAAAGTGCGAACTTGAAGTGGATTAGCGCGCAAGAAGCCGAGCCCGTGTCGGCGTCGGTGTTGAGTGGTGGGGAAGATAACTTGCCATGCATTCGCATGGACTCGAGTTGGTCGTCATTCAGGATTTCTGGCATCTAAGTAGCATTAGTGTGAACTCTTTCCATACTGACCAGTTTGTCAATTGCATGTCTTACCGTAAGGTCGCATGTTTCGTCCCTGAAGCCGATGGGCCGACCAAGGGTGCTTGCAAGTATTCTGTCCACCGAGTAGGCCACCCAAAAGATACGCCTGCGCATTTCGCTCTCGTATCGATCCATCATTCGTGTTGGTTTTATGTCATGGTGAAAGCCAAGATCCAAGATAGCGGCAAGACACTGATAGTTTAGATACCACGGGTTGAAGCCAAGTACTGGGCTATGTAGGGTGAACAGGTAGATGAGCAGGAGGCATTGAACGCCATCAGCAGAGTTTTGAAAGTCGATCTGGTCTGCATATTCCATCGCAGTGGCACAGAAACCTTCGCCGTCGAATGTCTTCCGGAGTCGTCGTGACATGATGATGGCAGAGATTGCCATTACCATTGTGACTTGAAAACGAAGACTTTTCGGAGCCTCGGGGTTCTGGTAGACTTCGGAGATTCTGCGGAAGTGGGTCTGTTCATGTAGAAACGGATACCTTGGATGAACTTGTTCGAAGAAAGTCCTGGAGAGCTGTGTCGCCTCCTGTTCTGATATCGGTAGCGGGGTAGGCTTGAGCATGAGAAAGGAGCGACTTAGACTTCGATCAACCGCAGAGTCTTGAGTTTCCCGTGGCCTGACACGGTCACCGCTGGCCTGGTCTGCTCTGGTAAAGACCAGTCGAGCAATGGAGAACCCACTGGATGGGCCTATATACTTGTTGACGCCGGCAGAGACACTGATCATCCCCAACTCATGCGCTATATCTCCATGCCGGTACTCTGACTCTCTCGAAGCGTCCTGTGAGGCCGGAGTCCCCAGTGGCAACAAGGCCTCCGGTGTACACGTAGGGACAGAATGGGCTGTGTCAGATTCAAGAGGAGGACTGAAGTTTGAGACGGCTTGTGTGTTTTTAACCCCCATGCCTGGTTCTTGGCTCGATCTCACATCATCGACTAAATGAGCTCCGTTCGCTACCAAGCGTCTTAGACGTTCATTTTCCTTACGCAGTTCAATGGCCATACTGTGAATGTTGCATGGTCAATCACGAGGCCATGACCCAATGACTTCGACGAAAACGAAAGGCAGCTCACCTTTTCGAAATTCCTGGTCCTACCGAGGACGACGTACCGCCGATGCAGTCTGCCGAGACCCTTGCGCATGCCGAGCATCTCGGTAGGCCTCCATCACACTTCGTGCAAGTCGAGAGTCAGTCTCCATACGCGTCTTGGTATGTCTGAGTTCCTACTTTGATTTTTCTTGACTGGCATCGACGGCATGCAAGTCTCTTTCGACTGCCCCGGGTCGGTCTTGGGGTAGCCGGACCAGGGTGATCAAGTTCGGGCTCCATCGAAGACGTGATCAGGGATCCTTCTCCCAATGGCGAGAGCTTTACTTCGATATCTTGTCGAGCATGCGCGAAAACCGTGTCACAATCCGTCAATCCGTCTTCCGTCTTTAGGAGAGAGAAGCGTGTCGGATTCGAAGAGTCAGCTTTCGGGAAACTGAGTTCCGTCGGAACTCACATCCGCGCGGACTCCACTCTCACGACTAGTCGAAAGCAGTTAGCCAAAAATGCTTCCTCCTGTCGTGTGCGTGCTGACTGAGATGACTGCACATGTTACCGGCCGGTCGGCTTTCAAGACTTCCAATGCGCAATATGACGCGCAGGGAACAGTTCCGTTGGCGTACTAGCAAGCGAGTGCGGGCAAACATCCCGTGGCTTTTCGGCAGACCCAGATGATCGTTAGCTGACAAAGCGTCCGAAGGATAAGAAAAGGAACTTGTGAAGGTGCACTTCGACAACTCTAATGACCACAGTTGAATCAAAATCACCGTTTATTGCTACCGAGAAAGAAACCAGAAAAGCCAAGAAGAAAGCCCGCCGACAATCATGGCTGTCACCGCTCACGGAGTTAGTGTCTTCCCCGCCCCGACCGCCGCTGCGGGCGCTGGTGGGAATCCTACGACCATATTCTTGGACGCCCACCTGCTATCTCAGGCTCAAATGCAGAAGCTGGCGCAAGCTTGCACACACGAATGCGGATTCGTGGTCAAGGCCCCGGTGCTCTCGGTGGACTCGTCCGGTCCATCCCATTACGACCTATCCCTTCAGTTCTGGGTTCCAGGGCATGAGATGGAGATGTGTGGACATGCAACCATTGGCGCCCTGTCGCTGATGGATGGTCTCGGCATGTTCCCGGATTCTCGCCGCGTCTCCGTCGCCACAAAGGCCGGTGTATTCGACGCGCTGTTGCCAGAGCCAACCACCGGAAGCGAGGGCTCGGCATTGACACGACAAGTCCAGGTTGCCCAGCCTCGAGGTTCGGCGGAAACCATGTCGCCGGCGGCTCGTGAACTTGTCGCGAAGGCACTCAACATCTCCCTCGACGACATAGTTGCGCCTGAGGAGATCCGAAACGCAAAGACCTCTCGCACCAAGACTCTGATTCCTTTGAAAAGCTTCGAGACGTTACAACGTCTGAATCCCATCCAGGACATTGTCAGAAGTGCTTGCGAAGCTATAGAATCGACCGGTCTGTACCCATATGCCCAGGTTGAAGATAACGTCTTCAGTGCTCGACAGTTTCCCAAATCATCCGGCTACTTGGAAGATCCGGCGACAGGGATCGCAGCAACGGCTCTGGCGTGCGGCTTGCTGGAAAAAGGAGCAGTTGCACGGGACGAAGCTCGACCCATCACGATCAGGCAAGGGGAGGCTATGGGGCGACCTTCGGAGATCAAAGTGACTTTAAGACGAGATCCTTCTTCAGAAGTCACCGGCTATTGGCTGAGTGGAAATGTGACACCGATGGATTTAGATAGCAACGTGGTTGAGGTACTTAAGCAGACCAACCAGCAGCTGTCGCTATAATATTACGTTCCCGAGGACCAGCAATGAGTCTTTGAGGAATTCTATCTTCTATGTTTCAACAGAGTAGTAATTTCGAGTTTACGAGGTATCATTCGAGTATAGCCAAAGAGCCCATGATTTTTTAAATACGTATCATCCGTCAGTTGCAAAAGCTTTTCTCTGACAACCTTGAATATCTACCATCGTAACTATCTCTTCTGTACACCATTGCCCTGTGAAACTCAACCTACGATATGTAGGCTGTCGCCTCAATCTCTACATCTGAACCGCGAGGAAGTTGATGGACCGCGACGCAAGTCCGTGCCTGCATGAGATCTTAGTAATTCAACGTTAAATGGGGCTGAATCTGTGCTTCCTTCTATTTTGACTCACCGGCTTTTGTCCACCAGTAAAAGTCTCGTCCCAGACTTTGTTGAACTCGTCAAAGTTCTCCATGCTGGTTAGATAGACGTTGACTTTGAGGACACGGTCCAAGCTACTCCCACACGCTTCAAGCACCGTCCGGAGGCCGTCCAAGACATATCGTGATCTCTCTTCAAAACTATTGTTGAAGGTTGAGTCTGAATTCGCACCCGTTGCAGCGATTCCACTGCAGTAAACCAAGTTTTGAAAAGTCCTGGCTCTGGCATAACGTGCCAGTGGAGGTGGCGCTCCAGGCGCGACAACAATGTTTGCATTCGACATAATTCGTTGTGTAGGCGCCTAAACGTTTTGGGGTTTAAGTGATCAATTACGAAAGCTCTGTGTATTACTCTTGTAGACTTTCGCAGAAGGCGGACAGCAACCCCTGCGGCTCCGATGTGCGGACCTCGGCCTTCCGTGAAGCATTAAACCCAATTGGCAGCGTCGGGGAGACTAGCCATACCCGTGGGTCTGTCACCCACCGGTAAGTCCGTCAAGCTTGTTATCATCAGGTACTGTCCAGAATGGTAAGTCATTCCACAATGATCATCATGTTTTCGATACTGTCTCTCCGTATGTCTGGACCCTTGTTACCCCTGATGCACGTTCAAATTCGCCATTGTGTTGTACCAGCCAAAGAGTCTTCGAATTGACTAGGCTTCGGAATTTAGAATCCTCCAAACCTCGAATAGTTGGAAGGGTGACGTTCAGAGGTTTCCTGACTGTCTGAGAAGCAAGGTTGTATTATGTGCCAAAGTTGAGATAGAATACTAGTCCCCTTGTATGTCTAGACTTGGTGAGACACATGCTCTTGAAAGCTCAGCTCTAAAAGGTTATCTTTGAGTAATCTGGTTTATGGCTGCTGTGTCCCCCCTTGTGCACCTTCTGGGCGACGACCCAACCCGCCGCCGCCCTGTTCAAAGACCCTTGCCGCTTTCAAGACCCCAAGATCGTCCCAGTGCTTGCCTATAATCTGCATGCCGACGGGGAGCTTAGTAACACCGTCACAGGCAGTAGCCCACCCGCAGGGAACGCTCAATGCTGGATGCCCTGTAGCGTTGAGCGGACAGGTGTGATAGGAAACACCCAGTCCAAGCTCAGCCTTCTCGAGCACGGTGCTACCGCCATCGCTGACGTCTCTCATGTCGGGATGAGGCGGAGCAACATCAGGTGTAGTCGGAGTGATCAAAACGTCGAATTCTTCCAGTAGATCGTCATAAGCTTTTCGAAGCTGAAAGACATGACGATGGGCCTTGGCCTGTACTTCTGGGCCATATTTCTCGCTCAAAAAGGTTTCCCCAAAAATGACGTGCATAATAGCAGGATTGTGTCGCGTCATCAAGTCGAACATCTCCTGGTCAGGCGGCCATCGCGGTGTCCAGTGAGGAAGGTTGTGGGTCAAAATGTCTGGTATCCGGGCTCCCATGCCGAGAAGGCCCATATGGTTTCTGCAAGAAGCCGTCCATATGGGGAGTCCGAGTGCGTAGAGGGGCATGGACACTTCAGTTACGGTCGCGCCGCCAGCAGTGAAGTGTTCATAAGCAGCCTGTCGGACTACCCTGGCTACTTCTTCTGTCGCCTGAGGGGCAATGAGCGATTCGGAGATGACCCCAACGCGGAGTGATCTTGCTTGTGTTGCTAGCTTGGAAAACACCCGCAGTTCTTCGAGGTAAGGGGTGACATTAGCTCTCAGGGGAGTCATCGGCGTCATGCGGCCATCCAGTCCATCATCTCCCGCCAATGCCTGAAGCAGCAACGCAATGTCGTCTAAATTCAAAGTTATTGGCCCTGCATGATCGATCATCGGATGCAGGCCTGCGATTCCTGTGTACGGGACGAGACCGTGTGTTGGTTTCAAGCCATATAGACCACAGTACGAAGCTGGGATTCGGATGGACCCTGCTTGGTCACCCCCAACAGCCAAATCAGCATCGCGACCAGCGTCTTCCAAGCCCTGTACACCTGCACAGCGAGCCAGCCTCAAGCCCAGCAGGCAAGCGGGACCACTGCTGCTTCCACCAGCGTTGAAGCCTTGCGCCCAAGGATTATGCACAGGGCCTATGGCCGAGCTGTAGGAAAGAGTCGATAGTGAATAGTTCTCGCATGTTGCCGTGCCGAGGATTCTAGCTCCGGAGTCGAGGAGTCGAGAAACAACGATAGCATCAATCGGTGATATAGGATACTCCCGAATATCAGAAACAAGCTCGAGAAAGGTTCCGCAGGTGAAAGGAACGCCGCCGACTGAGATGTTGTCTTTGAGCACCACGCTTCGACCCTGGAGCAGGTTCGACGACGATGCTTCTGCGACCAAGTCCGTTTCATGGCTCCAAGCGTTGCAGCTATTCTTCAAGGGTCTGTGGTACTTTCGGATACCACCTTGAGTGGGTGTTGGAGCGAGTCTTGCATCGACAAAGTCTGGCAAGTTATTGACGAGAGAAGCCGTGAGATCTGCCGATTGCAGCACAGCTAGATATCCGGGCACATCATGGTCCGGGATGCGGATGAAGTTCTTTGCTGCGACATGTCGTAGAGTATCCTCATCAACACTTGTTCTGCCGGAGTTAGACTTTGCAAAGCATGAGGATACTGGTCAACTCACTGGGTGACTTCACTGTCATTGATACGTGTAATGAGCGACATGATGACCGTTGTGATGTTAGCGTCATGGCCAAAAGGGATGGGTCTAGGGGCTAAGGCTTCAGGATAAGTGCAAGACTCGCTGCCTCCAAGGGAAGAAATAACCAGGGCAACTTCTAGGATTTTCCATGGCCATCACGCCACAAAGATGATATCGGAAGATGCCACCCGCTTTTCGGATCCGTAACAGCCTCCATGTAATCAGATGGGCAACACTGTGGCACCTTCTACGACCCCGGACAATACCTCGTTGAGATGGCCTCGCTCCACTTCTAAACGTAGAAAGGTTGCCCACACAGCCAAGATGGAGACGCGTGTAGTTGCCGGTACCCACTTTGTCGGAGCTGTTCACGCCAGATCTGGGGCGAGCAACACGGATGTGAGTTCCGCGCGGCCAAAGGCTTGACGGATTTTTTTGTCTCCGCCAAGACCGACACGACCTAATCGTGCAAAAGACTTGGGATGCTTCAGAGGTTTGCTTCGATTTCTCATCCTACGAGGCGCATGTCCCCAACCCCGGATTCCACTTCCGACTTCCGCACATTGGAGAAGACGCTCATTCCCCGGATCTCAATCAAATTAGGTCCTCGGTTATCTGGGGAGCACAAACTCGAAGACGCTGAAGTATTAAAAACGAGAATGCAGCTCCCTTGACAAAGCTAGCCTCTCGTATTTTCTCCAGCCATCCACCGTCTTTCAACTTCTGCCATCGATCATGCCTGTTTCCAATACCAAAGCTGACTCCATGGAAGCCGCTTCTCAGTGCGAGCAGCAGACTCCTTTCGATCATGCTGACCCATCCGGCGTTGGAGAAGATCAGATGTTGCTGGAGAAGAAGTTGAGATGGAAGATTGATCTCTTGATTATGCCTATCATCATCTGGACATACTTGATGAACTACATTGATCGGCAAGTCTTTCGGTCAAGTTCCTACCTGATGCTCCATACTGACAAGCCGACAAACACAGAAACAACTACGCCGCTGCCCGTTTATATGGCCTAGAAAAGGATCTTGGAATGACTGGCACACAATGCACGAATATTACTTCCTAACCCTCCCGCAAGCAATGAGTGATTCTAATCTCTCCATAGACCAAGTTGCGTTGTCAGGCTTGTTCATCACCTACGTACGTTGCCCATTGATTATGTAGCCGAAGAGATGCACTCGTTCTGACAGTCATGTAGGTACTGGGTCAAGTTCCGTCCAACTTGCTACTCAACTATTTCGGCCGGCCGTCACTGTATCTGGGCTGCTTCACGATTCTCTGGGGCCTCGTGTCCGGATTGACATCCCTAGTCAACAATTACGCAGGAATGCTGGCCTGCAGGTTGCTTCTCGGTCTCGTCGGTAAGTATCTAGACGGTCAGTCCCACTTGACACCCAGCGTGCTAATGATACTTTTGCAGAGGCGCCTTTCTATCCCGGAGTATGTTGAGTTGCCTCACCCTACAAAATTGACGACCGATCTTCAGAAGCTGACTTGAGTGCGTGATAGGTAATCTTCTACTTGTCGAAATGGTACACCAAGAAAGAGCTCTCCCTCCGAATCGCACTACTGTACAACGGCTCACTGATAGCCGGCGCCTTTGGCACGCTGATTGCCGCCGGCATTCTGGGCGGCATGGGTGACGCCAGAGGTATTACAGCTTGGAGATGGCTCTATATCATCGAGGGCATCGTTACTGTGGTCACTGGAGTTGTGCTCGCACTCCTACTTCCAGACTTTCCGGAGACTTGGAAGGTTCTCACCCCGGAGATGCGCCGTGTCGCCGTTCAACGGCTCGCAAACGACGCGGCAGAGGCTGACATCGACGCCAAGGGTTGGAAGGCGCAGTTGCGAGGGTTCACGATGGCGCTGAGAGACCCCAAGGTCTGGATCATTACTGTTGCCTACCACGCTTTGACTGGAGCGGAGGGGTTTCAGAACTTCTTCCCTACGTTGACTCGGTCTCTTGGGCTCAGCAACACCATCTCGCTCCTGCTGGTCGCGCCGCCTTACATCTTCATGGCCTGCTACTGCATCTGCCATGCGCATCTCTCAGACAGACTCCAGAAGCGCTTCTGGTTCTTCATCTGTAAGTTGCCTCTCCTTAGAATTTACCGGGAGCTGTTTCTATGGCACACAGTAGGGGACATCAGCTAATTCACTACTGCTCACACCAGACCCGATCCCTATCTCAGTCGCGGGCTGCGCGATATTCATGTCGACAAGTTCCTTCGGACCGCGCTACTTCTCCCTCTTCCTCTTGAACTTTGCTTTCACTATGAACGGCGTCCTGCTAGCCTGGCTCTCGGCATGCATCCCGCGGCCGCCCGCCAAGCGTGCCGCGGCAGTCGGCCTGATCAACTCGCTCGCCCTCACGGGCAACATCTGGACGGCATTCACGTACTACCCGTCCCAGGGCGGGAACTACCCCGTTGCTCTGGGCATCGTCATCGGCCTCTTCGTAGTCGCTGCTCTCGCTGCCTGCGTGCTGCGATGGGTGCTGGTCCGGGAGAACAACTATCTCGCGCTGCTTGATGACGAGACGGTTCAGCCGGATGAGAAGCTGGTGGATCGACTGAAGCGGAATGCTGATCTCGAGGTCGCTGATATCTTCACCGTGAGAAGAATTTGGCAGGGGTTCAGATATGTAATCTAGTGTACAAGGTAATTTCGCCAGGCTTTGGGACATATTCGAGTGAGAACCACCATCCTAAATTGTTACTAGCAATAAGACTGCTCTGTATCGTTGAGAAAACGAGGGATAACCCAATGAACGAGCATCGGAGTTGGGGACATGAACATAGTGAAAAGAAATATGTTGTAGTATTTGATAGCTACCGCAGTAATCTAGAAATCCGTTGATCTCACCCGTTTGAAGAAAGAAACTCCCAACGCCGCTCAATGCAGACTACAGAACTCTAATTTTCCCCACGCTCCTCACGCATCCATGGCCTTCTTGGCCGCGCTCTTCTGCTTCTTGAGCTTGGCCTTGCGGTCGGCTATCGACTTGTCTAGCTTGCCGTCGTCGCCCTCGGGCACCGCCTTCTTCGCCTTCTTGGCCGGCTTCTTGACATCTTCCTCGGCAGGTGCGGCAGCCTCCTCGATAGCCTTGCGCTTCTTGCCGACGTTGGCCCGCTCCTTCTTGTCCTCGAGGGCCTTGGCGGCCTCGGAGCCGTCCTCGACGACGTCCTTGCCGTCGAGCCACAGCGACTCGGTCTGCCAGATGGGCAGGGCGGTGCTGTGCGGGCTCTTGATAAAGACGCTCTTGACATTGTCCCACTTGGAGGGCACCAGCTTGTCGACGACGTTTTGTACCAGCGCCTCGACGTTGGCGGCCAGCTGCTCGGGCTTCCAGCCGGCGTAGCCGACGATGACGGCGGTGTTGGTCGAGGGGGTCAGGTGGACGAGGGCGGCGCCGACGGCCTTTTCGATCTCGGCGGCGACCTCGGCGGCGGGCCGCGAGTTGACGTCGTCACTCTTCTCGCGCTTGACGCGCTTGCCGTCGACCTTCTGCCTCGGCTTCTGGAAGACGGCCGGGATGGGCCGCTTGAGGGTGCTCTTGTAAAAGACCTTGCCGAGGACCTTGGGCAGGCGGTTGATGATGCGGTCGTCGGCGACAAAGACGTCGTGCTCGTCGCGCAGCTTGCGCTGGGCCTCGTACTGGTTGAACTTGGCCTTGAGGTGGGTGAAGTCGATGACGCGGGTGACGCGCGCGCGCAGGCCGTCGGGGAAGCTGTCCGAGGCGACGAGGTTCTTGTAGTGGCGCTGGGGGTCGGCCGTGATGACGCAGATGGTGGTCTCCGGGTCGGCGTTGAGGGCGTGCGGCAGGGCGATCTTGGTGGGCTGCAGGCGCGCGCTGTCGTGGATGTGGCGCTTGGTGGTCAGGGTGACGAAGATCGGGGTGTCGGCGCTCGCGCCCTCGTTGTCGTCGGCGTCGTCGAGCAGGTTCTTCTTGCCCGGGGCGACGGCGCTCTCCTTGGCCGACTTTTTGATGTGGGCGAGCAGGGCCTTGGAGGCCTTGAGGGCCTGGGCAGAGTCCACGAGGGACGGAGTGACCGTTTTACTCCTAGTGACGGTAGTTGAGCCGGCCATTGTTGCGAATTGTGTCGTGTACGGCGATTGAGGATGTAGTCGGTGGAGGATTTCTGCCGCTGGGGGATGGCTGGTGATTTTTTGGTGGGGAGTGTGCTTGAAGAGCTCGAAACTTTTTTTTTCTGCCAAAAGCGGTGACAAGAATTGCCAGCTGGAGACGGCACCTGGGGGACCGGCGCTAACGGAGGTCGGCCTCGATAAGCGCCGGAAGAGCTCCAGGCCCCGCAGCCGTGTTTAGCGGGGCTTCCCGAGCAAAGACGCACGCGGCGGCGACATTCATGGCAAGAAAAAAGCACATTTCACATTGCAAACTACATTCGTGCTATGGCAGATTGGGATCAAACACGGCGATTGGAAATCGAGTAATATTGTTTGGGTGTGGCGAAGGAGTAAGGAGGGCTTACTTTCTGCGTAAATTCGAGGCAAACTGCAAGGATTGGGTGGAATGGAGAACACGGCACATGGCTTGAATAACTGAGGTCAGATCCGACACGCGACGGAAGATCCGCCATGCGAGACTTGAAAAGTCTGAGAAGAAGGATTGAGGTAGGCAATCATTGCAAACATTTCTCTTCCAGTTTGATGCTGCAATAACGGCTCGGAAATGAGACTGTATCTCAATGCAGCTTGCACGGCTCTGGGGCTACACACATCAACCGCACCTGCTTCTTTCAAACTTGAGAGCCCGGAGCAAATCAAGCAAAAAGAATGACATACCGCAGCCACGGTTATCTGAGCGGCTAATCATCATGCCATGCCCTGCCCTATGACTGCATATTTCTTCACTTTGTCCATGTGCGGGCAGCGGGCGGTGCGTGGAGCCAGTGGGGTCCTTCAAGACGCGATTTGGAGGAGGCTGGCGACGACGTGCATGACGCGCTGCAGATGTCCAGAACTGACATGTTCGGGGACGAACAAGACCTTGGATCGAGTGCGTGCATATGAGAAGAAAAAAGATATCGAGAACTATTATCATGATTTCGCCGATGATTGATACAACAATAAGGGGAAGAAGCAAACGTAAAGGGCGGGCCAGTAAACACGAGACCTTTTGCCTGTACGTCATATCTCGACCACTTAAAGACCGTTGCATTCCTCGCAGGCCCCTAAAACGGGCATGAAGCTCCCTGTAGAGGTCCCTGTAGTCCAGCCCCCCAGAGCCCGCGTTTAGTCCAATTAGGGGACCTGGCCTCCCTGGAGCACGCGGTGCCCGGGCCACCAGAGCAAGGATGGCGCTCGCTAAAGAAAGAGTTTGGCAGTGTGGGAATCCACACCCAAACCACCAAGCCATCAAACCAAGCCCGATACGCGCTTTCTCGACCCGAAAATCACGACACGGCCGCGCGCGACCAGCACACGACGCCCTTTTTTGCTGCATCTCCCTGTTAAATATCAATTTGGGTCCCCCCACCCACTCCTCCGGGCCTCTTCCCACCAGGCCTTTTCTTTTTTGTCCAACTCTGTGCAGCAACGTACGCACACAAGATTTCTGTTTCGTTGGTGATATCTTTTATATTCTTTACTTTTGGATCTCTCTTCGAGCTTCAGTCCTCTCCCTACCCAAAGCTCGCAAGCAAGAGCAAGCCCGGCACTTACATGTGTGATGCGGGCCCAATAAACCGCGTGAATTGAGACGAGACGCGCCTGTCAACCACGACTACAACGCGCGAGATATTCAGCCACACCACCCGAAATTCGACCTCGGGGAAGCTTGGTCGTGGCCAAACCAAATCCAATAATTCAAATCACAGAATACACCTTGACATGCAAAAGTCACGACAATAATGGATTCATCCCCCGGTAGCAAGGCCACAGAGCCTACGCTGCCCTCTACAGCAGGCGTAAAGCGCCCTGCTCCCTCCCTCCTCCCGGCCTTTGAGCCTCTGTCCTCGTCACCAGGACTCCCTCGACCGCTCAAGCGACAGGCACGGGCTGGATCAATAGGGACAAATGCCTACCTCAAATATCCTACTCCCGTCCCGACATCAAGCACGGGCATCCTCTCCTCATCTCCCCCACGCGTCGGGGCGCGCCCTGCACTGGTCCGGACACAGTCCAATGCTATAGAACGCGCCCCCCTTTCAGCTGTACCCTCAATCGAGCTCAACGAGAACGGCGAGACGCTTCTCATGGGCCGCTCGAGCAACTCGTCGCACTACCAGCTGTCTGCCAACCGTCTGATCAGCCGTATCCACGTCAAGGCCCGGTATATCCCGGCCCCGAGCCCGATGGAGATGAACAAGGTCGAGATCATGTGCAACGGCTGGAACGGGCTGAAGCTGCACTGCCAGGGGCGGACCTGGGAGCTCGCCAAGGGCGACACGTTCACGAGCGAGACGGAGAATGCCGAGATCATGATGGACGTGCAGGACGCGCGGGTGCGGATCCACTGGCCCAAGAAGGACAGGCAAGAGTCGCTGGCCAACCTCTCAGACTCGTCCTGGGACGATTCACCTCGAGTCCCAAGGGCGAATGCCAACAGCGGAGGCTCGGGTCTGCTGCAGTCTAGCCCGCTGCGCAGGAACACTCGCATTGCCTCGCCAGAGTCGCCGACGCCGGCGAACAATGCCTCCGGGTCTGCCGCCAGCCTGCAGGCTTTGCTCCCAGATACCCGGGAGAACTCGCCTGGGGCACAGATCCAGATCTATGAGGACGCCAGTGCGGACGAGCAGGAGCTGCCCAAGCAGGCCGAGCAGGACCCCAACACCAGCTTCATGACCGAGGTCACAAACAGCTTCTCGAGCGACCTGAGCGATCTGCAGTCCGAGGAGGAGGACGAAAACGACCCAAACGAGGAGAACGATCCCATCATCCATTCATTTGGCCCGTTCGGCGCCAACCTCTCCAACCGCCTCGCATCCTTCTCCACCCTGAGCCCCAATGTACGGCATTCGCCAAATAGCCGCATCACTTCCAACGGCATTGACGCCTCCACCATCGTCGCAGCCTCCACAACCGCCGCGCTCGCATCAGTGATGGCAGCAGGTTCGCCCAAGCCCGCCACCATTCCTGAAGAGGCGCCACAGGAGCCCGTAGTCATCCCGGACCACATCAGCGTGCCGACCATCACCAACCACCTCGTCAACCAGCTCGCCTACTCGCGCCTCTCGTCGGTGCCGCTGTCGGCCATCATGCACAACCTGCCCGCCGAGGAGAAGCGCGACTTGTCCAAGGAGTGCCTGCGCCACATCATCGAGACGACCGTCTGCGTGGGCATCATCCCGCGCCAGGGCAAGGACGCCGCGGGCAAGGCCCTCGAGAGCGAGTACTACTACGTGCCCGAGCGGGACGAGGACGAGTCGCGGAGGGCGGCCGTCGTGGACGGCCTGCGAAAGCCGAGCCTGAGGAATTGCCGGAAGCAGCACAAGGTATGTTTTAGTTGGACGTTGGGGAAGAAAGTCGTCTATTTCGATGCCCTTGATGTGGGGAATTTTTTTACTTTGGTGTTCTGGACTAACACAGCTGGGTGCAGCAATATTATTGGAAGAGACCGCGAACTCCGTAAACGATGCACATTCCTCGACGACGATGACGAGCTTTGAATTACGCGATTCTTTATCTCAGAGACGATGCATTGACACAATTCCCTGCGCATACCCCCTACACTCGACACCTAAAAGCTTCAAACATTTCTGATTGCCCTGTCCATATTATCATCATCGACCTTGGTCTACGGACCAAAACCCCCTCCCCCTGTTTTCCCCCATAGTCATTATTGCATAGCGCAGGGCGTTGTTTGGCATCTTTGTCCCTTTTTTTGTATCCTCTTGATTTGAGAGGTCTTTGTTGCACAAGTTTGTTGTCGCTGCAAATGCCTGGAGATGCTTGTGTTTGTGCTAGGATTGGGAAAGGAGTACCTCGTGTGTAGGTCGTGTATGAGTTTTTGATAGTCGCTGGGGAGACTTGAATACAAAAAGGAGATTTGGCTGTCCCGATGGCACACATTACTTTCATCTCGTCCTATTTCTCCATTGCTGCCGTGGGCTTTCGTATGTCTTTTGTCCGAAGAGACTCCTGACATTCAGACTGCACAACGACCCTTATACTACAGATTACAACGCAGCTAGAACACATTCAGTAACGGCTATCAGCCAGCAGATATTCCAGAATCGCTACCCGGAACTCGTCGCTCATGTCAAGCGCCTCCAAGCCAGATATTTGCGCGGACCTCGACATGTCCGGGTCTTCGAACAGCTTCCATATGGCTTCCTTTAGGTCGTACTCGACCTCCGCGCGGTCGACTACCTCGCGGACGAGAGACACTACATCGTTGGCCGCCAGCGGCGGATCATCGCTCATAAAGACGATGACACCTTGCCGCGGCAGCTTGGGTCCGATATCGATGATGTACCCGTTCGCGACTTGTGACGGCTCCACGTGAATAGGCTGAGCATCTCCGATCTCGACGCGTGTGGGCTGTGCCGACCGGGCCTTGAACCCTATGAGCTTCAGTGACCAGTGCCGTTTTGTCGCAGCGGCCTTCGAGCCCGGCGAGACGCCTTGCGTGGGGAAGATGCGAATTGTGCCCGTCGCGTGCTCGAGCTCGATCTTGGTAGACATTCTGGCACCGGTTTCCTCGTCGTCCTCCATCAGATCAAACGTCCCATCCTTGCCAACAGCGATGACAATCTCCAGGCCCTCCGGGTTCTTCGCCCCAAACTCAGGGGCCTCCGCCAGATCGAGCGGCACAATGGCACCCTCCCGCAGCAACACTGGCATGGCATCAAGCGGGCGACTAAGCCACACGTCCCGCCCACCCTCGTACACCACCCCCGTGAAGAGGTCGACGTACTTGCTGCCAGGCGGCAGCCAGCACCGCACCCTCCCCAACCCCACCCGCCGATCTCCCGGCGCCGTGATCGGCACAACCATCATCTCCGACCCAAACAGGTACTGATTCCGATACCGATACGCCTCCTCCCGACCAGGCCACTCCCAGTACACAGGCTGCACAAGGGGTTCTCCCCGCTCCGCAGCGCGCACGTTCATCGCGTGCAGGTACGGCAGCATCCTGTGCCTGAGCCTCAAGAGGTCCGTCACGGCGGCGCGCGGGTCCCGGCCCAGGCGCCAGGGCTCCTTGGTCACCCAGGGCGTGTGCGTCGAGTGCAGGCGCATGACGGGCGAGAAGACGCCGAGCTGCACCCACCTCACAAAAAGCTCGGCGTCCTTCGCCCCGTGGATGTGCCCGCCGACGTCGTGGCTCCACCAGCCGTAGCCGACGTTGGCCGCCGTGGCCGTGAACTCGGGCTGGAAGGCCAGGCTCGCCCACGTCACGCGCGTGTCGCCCGAGAACCCCACCGGGTAGCGGTGGCTGCCCGGCCCGGCGTAGCGGGACAGGATCAGGGGCTGTTGGCCTCTGTGGGAGCGCAGGTTGTGCAGGTAGTGGAAGTGGTTGAGCGCCCAGAGGGGGTCGACGCCCTTTAGGCGCGAGAAGGGCCCCTGTTGCCAGTCGATCCAGACAAAGTCCATGCCGTCCTTCTCGAGGGAGGCGATCAGCACGTCAAAGTACGCCCGCAGGTACGCGCGGTCCGTGATGTCGAAGGGCACGGGCTGCTTCGTCGACGGGTCGCGCCCAACTGCTTTGGCAAACTCTTCGTACTTGTCCTCGAAGGCGTACACGCCGTCGGCAGGGTGGTCGTTGAGCGTGGTCTTGAGCCCGCGGTCGTGCAGCTCCGCGAGGAAAGCAGGCGGGTCCGGTATGAGCTCCCGGTTCCACGTGTAGCCCGTCCAGCCGGACGCGCCGGACTCCTTGACGCGCCGGTCGTCCTCGGCGACGTGCCAGTCCATGTCGAGCACGGCGACCGACAGCGGGATCTTCTCGGCGCGGAAGCGGTCCATGAGCGCGAGGTAGTCGCGCGCCGTGTAGGGATAGTACCTGCTCCACCAGTTGCCGAGCGCCCAGCGCGGCAGCAGGGGCGTCGGGCCCGACAGCATGTACAGCGCCCTGACGGCGTCGCGGTAGTCGTGTCCGTAGGCGAAGAGGTACCCGTCGACGCGGCCGGCGCCCGGGCGGCGCGCGGTGGGGAAGCCGTCGTAGTCGAAGATCATGGTGTCCGAGTCGTCGATGGAGGCATGGCCTCTGCGAGAAGCGACGCCGAGGCCCATGTCCACGCGGCCGTCGGCGTCGTCTAGCGTGCGGTTTGTGCCGCCAAGGTTCTCTCCCGGCGATGGCGCTTCGCCGTACCGCCACGTCTTTTTTGTGTGGTATTTCACGACGGCAAACAGGCCGTAGGGAGTAAATTGCTGTTTGTTATAGGTGAGATGGAAGCGCGAGGTGATGATCTCGAGGCCGTCGTCCTTCTCCACGACGCGGAAGTCCGGCGTCGGGCACTTCTCCCGCCGGGTCGCGAAGACGGAGGGCCGGTCCTCGAACTGGCTGTCTGGCGCCCACTCATAGCGTAGAAGACCGTCGTCGAGGACGGTGAAGCGGTATGGGAGCTTGGGACCGCCGCCCACAAATGGGGACTTGTGATGACGGCTTCCGCCGCCACTGGAGCTGCTTTCGGTCTCTGCCGGAGCCTGCCTGAGCTGCATACTTCCAATATTCATGCGGTGCACACGCTGAAAGAATAAATTAAGCCAGGGCCAAGTCGTGTGTAAAACCAAGAATAAAATTCCCAACACAGATTTCGCAGCTCGCCTTTTCAGTGAGCCTGATGGCCGGCTACTGGGTCACCCCGCACAGCGCCCCAGATTCCACTGAAGCTTAACAGTAAAGATCTCCATAAAACTCCGACACACTCCGACCACACGTCACGTCACTTCCTCGTACAACACACAGCAACGCCATCACGACGTCCTTTAGGGCTCAACAAGAAGTGCGGATTTTGTCTGATCATCGAAACTACTGCAGACCTATCACGTGCAATTGTCCTCGAAGCATGGCGACCAGATACATCTATCCAGCTTGCTCAAGTCGCCACCTTGCGACGATCCTGGGATTCCCGTCGAGGGCGACCATTGCTGCCGAGTACTACGACACTGCGTGTCGAGAAATTGCCAGTCTGGCTGCGGCCGTCTCCGAATTCGAACCTGTTCGGCTCTATGCCCAGCCGGATGAGGCGCCGAGGGCGCTGGCCACGGTGAAGCAAGTGATCAAAGAATCCTCCGGCATCCTGGGCAACATTGCCGTCACTCCATTCCCCACCAATCACCTATGGGTCCGCGACACCGGCCCAGTCTATGTGCGAGGGAGAGACCCAAGCCAACGTAAATCGCGATTCGCGGTCAACTTTGGCTTTGCAGAATGGGGCGGCAAACTCGGAGGCCAGGATCCGTTAGGGGTGGAGTGGCCTACGCTGAGCCCTACCGTCCTTGAACAAAACGCCACTTTCGCCAAGAGTGCCATCGACGCGGATACGGATCCGTCACCAGTCACGAGAATTAATTCAAAGATACACCTAGAAGGCGGTGCGTTGGTGGTCGACGGCGAAGGAACGTTGCTGGCTACTGAAAGCAGTATCATCAACGACAACCGCAACCCGGGTGTTTCGAAAGAGGAAGTTGAGACAGAACTAGGAAAGCTGTTGGGCATCGAGAAGACGATTTGGATGCCAGGCAAGAAGGATCTCGATCCGACTGATGTGCACATCGACGCCGAAGTCAACTATGTGCGGCCTGGTGTGGTTGCTCTTTCGCGACCTCATCCTAGTGCTCCGAAGGCATGGTGGAAGGTACACGACGAGATCCGGGATATGCTGGAGCAGTCGACTGATGCCAAGGGTCGACGCTTTGAGATACACATTTTGGACGAGCCTGACCCGAAGTGTCTGGGCCCGTGGGCTTGCGACGATGCCGCGACAAATTATGTCAACTTCTACTTTGTCAACGGCGGACTGATCCTGCCTCAGTTCGGAGACGCTGAACGAGACAAAGAGGCCCTGGAAACTCTACAAAAGCTATGCCCGGATTATGCCGTTCGACCACTCCGCGTTCGCGCACTTCCATTCCTTGGAGGTGTTATACACTGCTCGACACAGCAAGTGATTGACATTGACGCCGAGTAGCGTTAGAGAACTGTAAAGGCCTTGCCGCGCCTTGGATGGCCCGAGACGAGAAGTGGAATGAAGGCTGGCTTATCGTGGCGTCGAATAGACTTATCGGAAACCATGAATCCTGTGTGATATACGTCTAAACTCTACAAAGCTCCGCAGCCTTTTCCATGGTAGCTTTTGAAGCTGGCTCCCCAATCTGGAGCGCGATACCCATGCCTGCTCCGTGATGCCATAAAATATGGCAGTGCAACATCCATAGGCCGTGGTTGTCCAGTCGAAACCTAAGCACGACATAGCCCATCCTCGGCACATACACGGTGTCTTTCCGAACTGGGTTCTTGAGATTTAATTGACCGCCTGGCAACCCCGATGTGGCCTCGAATGGGTTGTAGGCTTCGTACTGCCCCCCTGGCGACGTATGCTTCGACACAACATAGAACCGGTGTCCGTGCTGCGGTCGAGGTCAGTCAAGGTACTTATCGCCTTACTATTGCCCCTATTGCATTCACTCACAAGGTGGAAAGGATGTCCTTTCTCGTCAAGATTGTTGATCACAATGTCCATCCACTGGTCCCCACCAGACTTGCCAAACCACGGTACGTCTCGCAGCATCTCGAGATCACCAAATACTTTCGGTGGAGTAATCTTGTCTTTCCAATCTTTTCGATCTTTCCCTAGCAGAGGAATGTCGTTTGGGTCTTCGACGAACCAGGAGGAGTGGTTGACGACGCCTACTGGCGCATTTGCGTGAAAGGCTAGGATTTCCAACCTTGTATAAAAGACCGCGACTTCCGACACAGTCTCCGGTATACTTGTATCTTCCGGGCCTTGTGCGTCCGCAAGGCTGAAACGTTCGAGACTGGCTTGTTGCGGACTGTGTTCTGTCGCCCTGCCAGATATTCCCTCCCAAGCCAGGGGAAACGATTGCGTGGGTGTTAGAGCGAAGTTGTGGAATTGCAATGCCCTGTGATGTGGAGAGTCAAATCAAACGAATGGTGGACGGTCGCATAGCTTTCAGAAGATACGACTTACTCTCTGTCCAATGCGACGATGAACTCGCCTTCGCTATTGTGCTGCTGTGACTGTTGTGTTGCAATCACATCCATTCTTTCGCCGGGATAGAGCACGCCTATGGACTTTGCTGATGGTGCGTTTGCAACCGGGCCTCCGCCGTCGATTTGGATGAGATCCAGTCTCGCGTCAGGTATCGTGACAATGATACCAGCTGTAGCCCTATATAAATGCTTGTCAGCTGAGTTAAAGGGGACATGTAACACAATGCACTCCATATAGCTGCAAACGAGTAGAATTACAATATGATAGGTGTCACTTACCCCGTGTTGACGATTCGCAACCTCGTGCGTGGACCATACAACTTTAGCCGTGGTCTGTCAACGGTATCACACTCAACCGGGAATGCCTTGACGGCCATTGAACAGTTGAACTGCCCTCTCCCATTGATAAGAATGGAGTCAGGTGATGGCTTTTTTTCATGAGCCCGTCTGGTCAGTATCCCTCACTCGGCTTCGTTCACTGTACTGGCGGGGTTTGCTCACCTCGAACGCAAAATGCTGAGTATCTTCATACCAGTCAAGCACTAACTCTGCTTTTCTGTGGTACCAATCTCCGATCAGGAGGAGTTGCTCCGAGTCGTAGTTCCGCGTTGTAACATCTGCAGGGTTATGCACGACGATGCCGCCGTAGAGACCATCCGCTAGGTGAACACTTGAGTGTGCGTGGTACCTGGACTCATTAGACGAGACAGATCTATGGACTTGAAAATTACTGAAAGGTCTCATATCTCTTACCAAAATGTTCCAGACTGATTCTCTTGTAGGTGAAATTTGTAAGTGAATTTCTGGTTCCTACTAATCTCACATTGAGTGAGTCCAATAACTCCATCCATCTCATTGGCGCCTGAGGAAGCTTCGAGTTAGCATATCGTGGACAATTCAATATGAGCATCCGCTCTAGCTACCGCGAAAGCCTCACCTTTCAGAATAAACCCATGCCAGTGGATGGAAATGCCTTCATCGTTGGCGGCGGAGTTGGTGACCTCGACCTCTATTTCATCTCCCGCCCTAGCCTCAATTGTTGGTCCGGGAAACTGCCCTGGACCGGGTAGTCAGCATGAAAGCAAGTAATGATGCAAACACTATATATACCGTTGATAAGATAGACAAGCTTCTTCACGCCGTCTGGGGCTCGCTCCTCCATGGTCACATTCCATTTCAAGGTAATGGTGGATGGTTCGCGATATAGATGTTTCTCTGGGAATAAAAGCGTTCTGAGTCCATTCCGATCTTCCTCTTTCTGTTCCTCACTGAGATTAGATCTCCATTGTTGAGAGTCAACACCCTGATTGCTGCTACCAATATGTGGGCGAAGGATAGTGTCAGGCCAAACTCGGATGTGAGGATTGTAAAAAATGGCATGCAGACTGAGAAGGGTAGCGACTAGTAATAGCCCTCCTCCGATGAAGAATAGAGCATTCTTGGTTGATCTGCCCATACTCCCTGCATCCCAAAACCGAATTAGTCGTACCAGAGCAATGGTTTGTCACTGTCCGAAGCGAGTCAACTTGAAGCAGCCCCGTAACACTCGACTACTGTGCGATGGAAAGAATGGCACAAGGCCACAGAATGATTATGGTGAGTGGGTTCATGGACAGACGTTGAGACCAATCAATACGGTTGAAATTGAAATACTCCTGGATTCAAGCCGCCGTCCTAGAGAAAGTCTGCAGTGTGGTCAAAGGAACACTGGGAAGCCCGGAGATTATAGATTGTGGGTACTAGACGAGCCCCGCGAGACATGGTACAGTGAAGTTGTTTCCCATACACGTTGTGCTTTGATTGGGTTTCGACGCATTGGGCAGGTCTGTATGCATGCAAATGGAACGAGCTCCATCGGCGTTGACGCTAGGTCATGGGCAAGCATATCATTCTACGGAGTAGCAAGCCTGGAGGGCTGTTTGCTGCGCCGCGCCGCACGCATAACCCAGCTTCTACGGCCCCGCTAGAGCAATCTTGGCAGGTGTCTTGGGAAAAGCTTGACTTAATCCAGGTCTTTGGACGAAGACGATCCCATGTCCAGCTGCCTTCGTTAGGTTCATGAGAAATTGGTCAGCTAAGCCCTAGCAGCCGTTAGCCGGTTTCATCTCGACAAAGAGGAGACAGAATCTCTTGTTCGGCCGATATTTGGTCAAGAAGCCCGACCGGACCCGGATATTTCTCTTAAAGTCCGATCAATTATAATCACCGTCTTGGAAGCTATTCTTGGCCATATGCTATTCCAAAGCGAGCGCGCTCGTGGAGACTTAATACAAGAGTGAATCCTTCCTTGCATGAGAATCACCACGTGCAATCATGAAAAAAGCCCGGTCGTCAAATAGAGGAGAGTGGTATGTTGGAGGAGAAGAAAATAATGGCGATGAACATGCACTGTTGCATTAGCTCAACTCAGGGTGATCACAGCTGTTGTGACCGAATCCAACCCACGTGCCTCGGCCCCATTGTAGGTACACCATGTCACCCAATTGCTTGCAGGGTTCTCCTCGTGAGCTTTCCGGATCAGACAGGGTTCAAAGGTGCCTATCTATGTGCATGCAAGGCCAGGGGTAGACCAGTAGTGTAAACGAGGATGTCTTCTCCGGCCCGCCCAATCAGTCCCTGCAATTGGGTCAGTGTGCGTCTTCATTTAACCAGGGTACTCTCGCTCGTGGTCTGAACCTTCGACGTTCTCAGCAGCGACTTGTCACTCGGGAAAGACAACATCACGATGAGGTATGCGAATCGCTATGCGACGGCTTTCGCCGCCCTCGCGGCCACGGCCACTGCTGCTGGGTCGCTCAAGGACATCAAGCACATCGTCTTGTTCATGCAGGAGAACAGGTATGCATCACTAGACCAGAAGTACTGACCAGTACACAATGATACTTGCTGTTATGGTACATAGGCCTCAAGCTGATTACAACGAAAACAGGTCCTTCAACCATGTATGTAGCGTGTCGAGGTGAGCTTATTGAGCTCAGTACTAACGAAGAGGACAATGTAGTACTTTGGCACGATGGCAGGGACGCGGAACTTCGCTGACCCCAACGTCCAAGTCAACCCCGATGGACACTCGGTGCTCGAGCAGTGCGTCGTAACTGGTTCCCCCCACGATTACGAATGGTATCTTACCGTGTTACAGGCTTGTAGGACAGTTCGAGTTGACTACTGCCGATACGCTCAAGCCCTGGTACATTAACTACCTGGACGGCTTCTGGAATGATGCTACCCAATGCATGACTGCCGGCAGCAACAGCTGGCAGGCCAATCACGATGCTTGGAATGGGGGCCTCAACAATATGTGGGCTGCAAAGAACACCCCGTTCAGCACAGGATACTTCAAGAGGAAGGATATTCCCGTGCACTGGGACATTGCGGAGGGCTGGACAGTCCAGGACATGAATGCAGTAGGCATCAGACACGACCAAATGCGAGCTGTTTATGTACTTACCAAAACATAGGAGTCAATCTTGGCTGCCACAGATCCTAACCGTGTTCACTGGATGAGCGGCACGGTCAACGTCCCAGGCACTCCCACGAACCCCGACGGAAGCGGCGGCATGATCCTTGACAACAATGCCACTCCAGGTGAGCTTGCCCTTCGCTACCCCTGAGTCAGCCTTCTACTAAGCCGCCATTAGGATGCGAGGCACCGGGCTTCAATTGCTATCCGTTTACCTGGAAGACCTTCCCCGAGTACCTGGAAGAGGCCGGAATCAGCTGGCAAGTCTTCCAGGACTTTGCCAACTTTGAAGACAACATGCTCGCGTATTTTGTCCAGTACCAGAACGCGCCCAACGGCTCCGCTCTCAGAGACAAGGGCAACTCGTACCCCGGACTGGACGCGTTTTACGAGCGCGCCAGGAACGGCACCCTGCCCCAGATCAGCTGGGTTATCGGCCCTGGAGAGCTCTCCGAGCATGCCCCGTATCTGCCCAAGAGCGGCGCGTGGCTCCAGAAGCAGGTCGTTGATGCCGTCACTGCTGGTCCTGCGTACAAAGACACGGCGCTGTTCATCACCTACGACGGCAAGTGAAAATCTCTTGTTTCCGAACAAGTCTGCTGGCTATCCACAGTATTCCAGCTAATTCTGTTCTGCGTGCTGTAGAAATCGGTGGATGGGCTGACCATGTGCCCCCGATCGTTGCCCCGAATGGAACGGCGGGCGAGTGGCTAGACGATCCATACAATACCTACGGATATACGCCTGTTGGACCTGGTAAGCATTGGACTGATGAGCATGTTTTGCCATGGAGATGGTTCGCTAAGAAAGAAGCTAGGCTTCCGTGTCCCCGGCTACATTGTCTCTCCATGGACTCGAGGTGGCAAGGTCTTCACGGAACACTCTGATCACAGCTCTCACATCCAATTTGTTGAGAAATGGGCTGCTGCCAATGGCTACTCTGGCGTCGAGAGCGCGGAGTTGACCCCTTGGCGCCGTAGCCATATCTCGGATCTCGTCAACGCTTTTGACTTTGATAATGTAAGTCGCATGGTCAAACAACCCAGAAGCGAGCATTTTTTAGTACAAGAAAGCCTGACCAGAGGTTACAATACTCTAGCCGGATTACTCGATTCCACATATTTCAGATGTTGAACCTCCGATCATTGGACCGGGCGAGCCCGATGGCTATTACACAGGCAACTTCTCCCTCGGGTCCCTGACTGGTCCATACCTCGACACTGCCAAGTGTCTGACCAGCTACCTGAGCGTCCGCCCTGCCGTACCTTACGGTGCCGACAACATGAACCAGAATCTTACCCAGCTGCCCGAAGAAGGTTTCAAGGAGGTCCGTGGTTTGCTTACTGAAGGTCGTTACCTCACCTTTGAAATGGCTGGTCTCGCCCTGACGAACCCCGATGGCGAGAGAGTCGCAGCTACCCCGGCCACAAAGGGTCACGAGAACATTCGCCAGAGATGGATCGTGCACGTCCAGGGGATGGAGGGCGAGAGCGAGGTGTTCACTATTCAGTCCACCGTGGACAAGAAGTACCTTGCCTCGACTGATATGGGCAGTCTGACGTCTGACAGCACGCAAGCTCAGACCTTCACCATTACGTATCATGCTTCTGGTTCGTGGTACAGCATCGCTCCCGGGACTCGCAAGGCCTTTGTCAGCCTCCGTACACCGACCAGTAACAGCACCAGCACTGTCAAGTTCAATGCCTGCACCGAGGGCCGAATCAAGCTCTTTGCTGTCTCGTACAATAACTAATCATTGTCGTCATGTACCAGCATTGAACCTGGTGCTAAGCCGGGGTGGTAAGCACTAGATTCGGACTTAGATAATCGCAATAGAGTGTAGGCCATATGGCACCAAGACTAATACAACGTCGCCCCTAAATCAGGTCGTTGGAAGGTTTCTAGGTCGTCTATTAGTCGCGATTCGGTGGGGATTACCGGCAGTCTCCGACACACTCTATGAGCCGTTGTAAATGACGTGTTCAAACATGATGTGCTCAGTGAATTATGATATACTCAATAGCCTATCCTCGATGTGGCCAAGTTGTGTCATCAGCTAACTCCATGGTCCCCGCCAGTAAGCCATTATTGACGCCTAACCGCTCCGAGCTTACAAGAGACAAGAGGAATTTTTATACAGCAAGGATACTGAAGAAATCTATTGATTCTGCCATCTTTTGGTCGCGATACTTCTTTCAACCAGCCTGATCATATCCTTGAAACGTGATCATGGAACAATTAGAGGAGTAAGTTGAATACCCATTAAAATGATGGCCGCGTTCCTAACAAGGCAACCAGTTATTTCGACTGCCCGGCGTTTTCTGACGTAACAATACGCTCGCGAACGAAAGACTTCCATGCCCACCGTATCATACTAGCTACCAAGTCTCGATATTTTGCAGAGGCTCTCCGTAACCATGAAGACTGGCCGACGCAGTCACCTCGAAGCGAAAATGCCAAGACAAGTGGTGAAATGAATCACTTTGCTACACCAACGCTAGTTCTGAACCTGGAAGAGGAGGATCCGTTGGTCGTCGAAGGGGTCTTGTTCTTCCTATACAATAACGACTACCGGGATGGTTTACCCGAACAGAAACCAGAATGTATTCTGGTTCACTTGCGCATGGTTTCCGCCGCCGACAAGTACAGAATCCCATCTTTGAAGGAATGTGCTTTGGATAAGCTCCGAGCCACAGCAAGAGAGTTCTGGGATACAGAATCGTTCTTCGCGGCGATCTCCCAGGCCTATCACAACGAAAAGGCAGGCGGCGACCGAGGTCATGCAACGTTGGTTACTGTTGCAGCGGAGCATGCATCTAGTCTGATGGATAAGGAAGAATTTGTAGAGCTGCTAGGACGCATTGGCGAGTTTAAGGTCGACCTTGAGAACGCAGTGGCGCAGAGGGGCAAATGGCAAGCGTGCATGGTCTGTCATGAACGGCACGACCCTTCTTGGTGTTCCCATATCTGGTCTGGTTGATCTGCTATCTGGTGGCCGTATTGCACTTGGGTGGCCGCAAAACCATAGTCATTGATAGTATCTTCCTGTTCATCCCGGATCCCGCATCCTTGCTATCTAAAGTCATCAACGAGGCCTGGTATGTGCTCCTTCAAATCTTGCTGAGAGAATAGTGCGCGACTTCAGCGTGCTTCCGATGCTGGAGAATGAGATGCATGTTGTTCTTGACGACTTTCAGTTTTGACAAAGGATTAGTCCGTGCCCGCTATTGTACCATAATCGAAAGGGGGTTGAACCTACCCTCAGAAGAACCCCTAAACTCGGCATGCGCCTTGGCACTCTCCCATCCGGCAAACGCCGCAACGGCTGTGCCCTCCTTTTCATCAGGGGCTCGCTTGGCCGGCTTGGCCGAGATACCCACTCCGGCCGCACACAGGCCCACTGGCTTCTCGGCGAGCAGCAGGTCCATGAAGTGGCGGACGTTGTCGCCGAAAATGGGAAGATCGGCGCCGTATCCCGTTGTGACCTCCATACAGCCTGCTGAGAAGACGCCATCGATGTCCGCCGAGCTGACGGTCATCACTAGCGGCGGTTGTGCGAGGTCAATGGCGGCGCGGGCCAGCATCGGGTGCGCCGCCTGAGACCCGTCGAATGAGGACCAAACTAGACAGAGCAGGAACATGGTTGGTGAACGCAACTATTCGTGAAAAGCAATACCATACAGACACGCTCAAAGCCAGTTTCTTTTCCTGTGAAAAGTAGGGGTTCGACATACCCAACACCCAAAGGGCCTTGCTGGGATCTTCAAGCTCTCTGCCAAAATACTGGCTCTTGAAGTTTGGGACCGAAGAGGCCAGCCTCCTGAAGTTGGCATATTCCTCCGAATCTTTCAGGTCGATCTGGGAGTTGGGCTTCAGTTGGAGCACGGCAAGTGCAACTGTCGATTCAATTATCGTCATTGTTAGTGAACGTCTCCTAATCAAATTTACAGGAAGTAGCTTGGAGATAGTGATGCACTGCGGCGTTGTGAAAGGTAACAGGTGGGCTCTATCTCTCAACATTTCCATAAATGTCCACGATGCTAGAACCTAGGCATATGTATTATGTAATCCATATCTACAACTTCCCAACATGGACAGTGTAGTCAGTAATAATTTGTCACACTAAAATGAAAGAAGCGGCGCCCTAGTCAAGACCTTGGGAGCGTCGCCGATTAATCAACCCTGGTCGGAATAATTAGCTCTGGGGTCAACGGCGTGTACTCGCTTGATCTCGATTGGAGAGTCCGTGATCAGGATATGTATCTAGAGGGATGGAATGGACATGACCTAGTGCTCCTCGGACTCGTGCTGCGATCGCCTCTCCGTAATGGCCGGGTTGGCACGACCGGCCGGTGGACCTCTTCTCGGGCCAAAAGTGCGAGTAGCTCGGACCTGAGCTCCGCCGACGCTCGGCGGTGCAACAATACTAGCCGGGCCTCGTTGGGCACGTCCGAGAACCAAAGGAGCAAATAGATGTCATAGTATTCATATAAATTGATCACACTCATTCGATATAGCAGAGGGCTATGCTCATACCACGGCCTTTACAGTTACCTTGTTCAGTTGTCGCCGGTTCGCACGGTTGCACCTGTAAGCATGATGCTCGACAATCTACAACATTCCACTATCAGCAAGGTCTTGGGAGCGGCTTCCGAGCTGCGTCTGGTCTACCAGATTCTTGCAACTGTGATCATTGCCGTCTTCTTCAGACAGTTGACGCATAGACCGAAGTCATATCAAGTATTTCCTGTCTGGGCGGCTCTCGAGGTTGGAATTGCCAACTCCCTGCTCCAAGGTCAAGGCGCCGGTCGGCGAATTTAGTAAGTGCTTTCAAACGGCCGCCATCCTTTTTCAGCTTTGTCCTGACACATTGATATCAGCTCCTCAATACGGCGATATGGTGGCTCTCTATTTGGCATCACCAAACGACACCAGGTTCTGTACAACTTTCCAGGTCTGACTCGGCTCTTGTCGCGGCCGATTCATATTGTCAACGCTGAACCAGTTCAGTACAGCATCCTTGTGCGAGTCTTTGGTGGTGTCGACTCGGCCGAGTTCAAACAAAAGCACGTCCGGTCGTTTCACGATCTCATGTCTCCTCTCGAAAAAGTCTTCTTGAACGATGCCGCTTCGAATGCCGCCATTGAAAGCGCCGATATACCCGCACAGGTGGCTTCGTTTCTTAGCTTCACTAGCGACCCAAAGCACACGAAGCGCTGGGAGTTATCTGCAAATGTTCGGGTCATCAGACCTAATGTTGCCGGGGGCCAGTGTGGGGTGGTAGAGGCTGATTTGCATCACCTTCTTCGAGACTTTGGCTTCTGTGTTGCGCTTCCCTTACTTTACGGCAAGGACTTCTTAGAGCGCGCTGATCCCCAGATGCTCGAAGACTTCTGGAGGTTTGACAATGAGACATTTGTCCTCCTGATGATGGGATTACCGACATGGATGCCAATCCGAGCAGTGCGGGAGGGAATGGCAGGACGCGCACGACTCATGGCGCTTCTTGAGGACTTTTATACTCGTGTCGACCACGTTCAACGTGGTGAACCGGTCGATGCGGACTTATCTGACGTGGGACTTGTACCCCACGAGAGGAACAAGATCTACGCAAGAGATGGCTGGACATTGGCTGAGCGTGCGGCTGGTGATATGCCGATTTTCTGGGGCCAAAACTCAAACACCCAAACAACGTTGTTTTGGTTTATCACGTACATTTACTCGACTCCCGGACTACTCGAACGTATCCGCACAGAGATATTTCCGTTCATGAGGCTAGCAGAAGCCCAACCTTTGGAGATAGTTTCGATGGAGCTTCCCGGCCTTGTCAAGAACTGCCATTTGTTGAAAGCATGTCTCTTTGAGACTTACCGGATCACCAATAACACCACCTCAATACGGGCTATTGAGCAGCCACTTACACTTACCGATGGAGACCTCAAGCATGAGTTGGCACCGGGCACATTCATCTCGGCGCCTCTCTCGTTGGACAATCATAATCCGGCAGTATACGCCGATCCCGAGAAGTTTGATCCGGAGCGATTCCTTGAACGTGACGCTGAGGGCCAACTTGTTGCTAGGTATGGCAAGCTACGACCGTGGGGCTTGGGTCATGGACAGTGCAAGGGCCGGACGTTCGCCGAGAGAGAACTATTGTCACTCGGCGCTGCCATAGCTAGCCTTTGGGACATCAAGCAAGTGGGCGGTGGAGAGGCGTGGAAACTGCCAGGCCTGGTACCTGGTATCGGTGTCAAGAAACCCGCGGAAGATATTCGTGTTAGTATCGAACGCAGATCATCATGATCCAAATTTGAGTCACTTGTAAGATAATTTCGAGCAGGATCTCGATGGTATTAGAAGTTGAAATAGGGCTAGGGTAATAGCATGATGCGTTTCTACGAAGCACTTTTCCTCTTGGCTACCCAGTAGTTTTCTGGCCGTGGCACACCTAGGTTCTCTCTGAGGGTGCGACCTTCGTACTCTTCTCGAAACAAGCCCCGGCGCACAAGCTCGGGTATGATGTGCTCTGAGAAGTCCCGCAGACCATTGATAAGTAAAGGCTGGATCACGGCGAACCCGTCAGTAGCTTCAGCCTCTAGCCAACTCTGAAGATCATCAGCAATAGACTGGGTGGTGCCGACCAGCGGTCGATGGCCAAGTCCGACGGAACAGCGCTCAGCTGTCTGACGTATAGACAGTCCATTTGCATGCGCAAAGGATGCAATCGCTGCAGCTCTTCCCGACGACCCAAACTTCAATTTGTACGTCTCGGGAAAAGGGCTATCCAGATCAGCACCGTCGAAGTTGATGCCGAGATTGGCAACAGCGACATCGATGGGCCACAGCTCAGAGACTTGCCTCAGCTTGCGCTCAGCCTCCTCGTGCGTCTCGCCCCAGACGACGGCGACACCAGTCAGCACAACCAGGTGCTCCGGCTTACGCCCCGCAGCAACAGCAGCCTCCTTGAGCGCGCGATACGTCTTTTGCCCGTCCGCGATGGAGTAGTTGGCGCAGTAGATCAAATCTGCCGCCGACCCTCCAAACGCGATGCCGTCCGCCGACGTGCCCGCCTGCGCAATGACGGGGTGTCCCTGCACCGGCCTCTCGATCTTGAGCGGCAGCGTGGCCTTGTACAACCCGTTGTCGAGCGCCGGTGCGTGGATCTTGTCGACGTCGACGTAGATCCCGCTCTCCTTGTTCCTCAGCAGCGCGTCGTCTTCGAAGCTGTCCCACAGGCGCGTCGCGACCTCGAGAAAAGCCCTCGCGCGCTTGTACTTTGCTGTGCTGTCCTGCGCTTCTTCCAGCGGTACGTTCAAGTTGCGCGCCCCGGGTCCCTGTGTCGTGACCACATTCCACCCGGCGCGGCCGCCGCTGATGTGGTCGAGCGAGGCGAGTTGGCGTGCTAAGGCGTTGGGCTCGTTGTCGCTCACGCTGGCCGTGTACACCAGCCCGATGTGCTTTGTGTGCACAGCGATGGCGGAAAAGAGAGTCGCCGGCTCGAATTGACTGACGCTCCAGTAGTGCTTGGTCACGTCGGTGATCTGCAGGCCGGAGCCGTCGGCAAGGAAGAGCGTGTCGAACTTGGCCTTTTCTGCGATCTGGGCGTACTCGATAAAGTAGTTGACATCGAGGCTCTGGTGTGCGTCGATGTCGGGATGCCGCCAGGCTTGGGAGGCCTGGCCGGAGTAGATGAAGGCTGCGAGGTGGAGCCTCTTCTCTGGAGGAGGAGGTGTGGCCATGATAGATTCAGTGTCAATCAAGGATTCGTTCTCGCTTTACCACTACTCGCAGTTGGACAGATCTGACGTGCTCCACTCCTGCATTGATACAGAATGCCAACTCAAATGCTTTAATATTGTAGGGCGGTTTTGCTGTGGGTTGTGCTATGACACCATCACCGGTGCTGATGTCGATAGCGTCCCCTTCCAAAGGTGCAATCACAACGCCGACCGGCGATGCAGGGGACTCATCCCGAAATCGGCTCCGATATAGCGGGAGATTGTTAGGCATCGGTGTTCCGACAGTTCTTGCACCATTTGCATCAAAGATACGGAGACGCTTACACGGTCAAATGTCTATACCGGCCTTATCACGCGGTCTAGCACGTCTTCCACATCAGGTCCGCGTCCACTTTACGTACTGGATTGCTTTGACAGGTTTCCAAGGGTCGCACCGGTTCGGGCTGGTAACAATTTCACGGCACGTCTGTGATGAATATGCCCGCTTAGCTTAGGCTATCTAACTTGTAGACATTGGCATTGACTGGTACTGCTCTCAGTTTTCTGGTCTGTATACGTCTGTAGGCTCTAATGCTCTATTGCAAAATGGAGATAACTATTGCGTAAAGAGCACCATGAAGTTGCAAAACATCCAACTTGTACGTTACCGAGCCGTATTGAGACTGTTCAAGGCGTCGCGCTTAGAAGCCACATTGCTCACCACCAGCGGCGGTTCTTGAGTGTCTCGTCCTCAAGGACGTTGATGTCGTCATGCCCATCATACTCGCGTCCTTCCTTCCTAGCTCTCAAGACCTCGCGCCTCACCCGCAAGACCTGCGACTCCACACGCCGCGTGAGCCACCAGCAGTACAGCGTCATCAGAAAACCCCCGGCAACCATGGTCATACAGATGACGAAGCTATTGCGGTAGCCATTGTAGGCCCAGCGCGCCTGGAAGTACTGTGGTCCGACGACGGAACCGAGCTGCGCGATCGAGCTTTGCAAACCCATGGCAAAAGCAGCACCTGTGGAGCCAGAGAGGTAGCCAGCTCGCCACGACCAGTAGGGCGGATAGAAGGCGATCGTGAACAGGCCTCCGAGAATGCATGCTGCGTACTTGCCTTTCGTGTCCAGGGTGATCAGGAGGATGTATGACAGCATCGAGCCAGCTACCAAGATCCTGTCGATGTCGTTAGCAAACATTTGGGAGGCAGGGAACAGTCTCATTAAACAACTCACAAGACGTATGCAGGCCGCCAAAAGTATCCGCGTCCAATGAACCAAGCGCTGAAGATAATTCCAAACACCCCAGCCGAGATCGGTGGGATGTTGAGCAACTGATTGGCAGGCAATCCAACGAAACCAAAGTTGGTAATAATGGTCGGCAAATACCAGTTGAAGCCAGCAAGACTCAAGTTCATCATGGTCTGGATCAGAAGGAATCCCCACACAAGCGGGCTGCGGAAAGCGTTCCACGCCTCCTTCTTGTCAAAGGCCTTGTCGTCCGTCGTGGGTGTGTTGACTGGCAGGCGAGCCTCGATGAACTCTTGCTCCCTCTGTGTCAGCCACGACTGGCTGCGCGGCGATTTGGGGAAATCAGGCAGAATCCAGAAGATGGCGCCGGCGAGAAGGACCGTCGCAATGCCTTCGATGATCAGGACCCAGCGCCAAGCGCTGAGCCCGCGTGCGCCGTCCATGAAGCTGATGCCGTAGCAGAGCAGGGAGCCTACGATGCCAGAGAGTTGCGAGATGGCGAAGAACCACATCATGGGGCGGCCAAATTCGTCGGTGCGGTACCAGTATGTTAAGGTTGTGATGACGCCCGGGAACATACCTGCTTCGAAGAGACTGGATGAACCTGTTAGTGTCGCTCAATGAGATAACGAAGTGAAGGTGTACTTACCCGACCAAGAAGCGACAAGCAAGCAATTGTCCACCTGTGCGTACGGCACCTGCACAGGCCGTGGCGATACCCCAAGAAAGAAAGATGCGAGACTGCCAGGCGTGTGGAGTGAAGTACTTGAGAACCATGGTACTCGGTAGCTCGAACAGGATATACGATATCTGCCGAGCTGTCAGTTCATTCAACTAGTTGAAAAGCGTTCGCAATTGAACTCACCCCGTATATCGAGCCAACCCAGTTGTAATCGTTCAGACTCATACCGAGCTCGTTTAAAATATTCGATGGCTTTCCGACTTGCAAGACTTTGATCAAGCTTGCATTGTTATTATCGATCTAGTTTCATTGCTTCTGTCAATACCCGGCTTCAACCACTTGTGGAACGAAGGACGTGCTACTTACGTTCTTGACCATGAACATCAGGCCAATAAGGATAAAGAAGCGTCTGTCGACCTTTCGCATGATGGCCTTGGACTCCCTCTGAGAAAAGGTTGCCAGAAAGGCGGCTCTTGCCTCCGGATCATCTCTCAGCCTGGGCTTGAGCACTACATCACCGTCTTCCGAGACCGAGTCTATTGCACCACCTTTGCTTGCTGGAACAGCTTCTTTGCCGTCTGAGCCACTGTCGCTCTTGTCGATGGCGATATGGATTGCGGAACTCATTGTGACTACAGTAGAATTGTTAAGAACAATACGGGTCAACAATGCGCAGTTTCCGTGCTTCACCAAGACAAAATGTTGAAGCACATGGCTTTTTATGGCTTAAATGTCGATCATTACCTGTGACCTAAACTGAATTTACTTTACTCAACTACTACATAAAATCTTGAACATAGTGCCCGGTCCGTAAAACCTTTCCCCGATGGATTAGTGGGCATGGCATTGTTTCGCCCAACATTGCGTGCTTGGAGGCAAGCGAGGTGGGAGGAGCCAGATGGGTGCGAAAAATGCTTACACCAGGCCTTGGCATGAAAATTGGCTGGTCCCAAATGCTGGAAGGGAGCATTGCAACATCGTCTATTATTTGATGTGCTGTTCTTAGTGTGGCGATGTCGGCCAGCTTGGCTGATAAAATCTCGAGTAGCAGGGCCTTATCAACCATTCGTCAACAAGGGCTGCAATAACGAACAGCGCTACAGTTCAAGGCGTGGGTAGAATGATAAGTGATTTCGGCATTAGGAGCATACCACAGTGTCTTATTACCGAAAGTTATCCTACTTATTGAAATCTTGCATTTAAGATACCCAGTGAAATGATAAATACCTGGTTAGACGTGATCGGTGGTGGAGTTGACGTAAGGCAGAGCTAAACCTCATGAAGCATCGCCGACTTACACCCCTCTTCCACGGACGATCACGTAGTTCGAGATAACTGTATTGCGAGCTCAGTGCTACCCGACTGGATTGATGGATCGCGAAGTAATTGAACACCACACCAAGTCCTCTCGGGACCGCGATTCTAGTCACGGGTGTTGTTCTCCGGAACCCTGGATTGATTAAGATCTGGATCAGCAAGTTCTTCTTGGAGCGTTCGACATCATCACCACGAAATAGAGTGACCATGGGCTCGATAGTCGAGGACGCACCCATAGGTGATATACCGATCGCCACAGCGACGGTACCTTCAAGTCGTTATGATGCGAAATACTTCCCCGAACAGAAACCTTGGAACCCATGGAGACCTGTCAAGGTAAGCTGGTGGCACAGTCACCTAGGGACATAACGAGGAGAGCTGACCCGCTGAGCAGATCATCATTGTCGGCGGCGGCATTGGGGGGATCGCAGCAGCGGCTCTTCTGTCGAAGAAGGTCCGAAACTCCACCATTGCGCTGTATGATAGACAACCTCGAGTGGGCGGAACATGGGCACTCAATGTGTACCCAGGAGTCAGATGTGATATTCCCTCACACTCATACCGTAACGACATCTCCCCATTGCTGCAGCAGTCCAAGGTTTCTAACACTTCACAGAACTGAGTTTCGACCCTAATCCCAACTGGACCGAGTACTACCCCAAGGGAGCAGAGATCCAACAATACTACGAAGATGTGGTCGACAGGAATGGTCTCCGGGAGTCCGTACACGTCAATTCGGAAGTACTGCGCGCGACATGGCTCCGAGACGCGAATCAGTGGGCCGTCGAGATCAAGAATGTCGAGACGGGCGAAGTATTCGTCGACACGGCCGATTTCTTCGTCAGCTCGCAAGGACGCATCAGCATCCCCAAGTACCCCGAAATTGAGGGCCTATATGACGGGTCATTTGGTGGCGATGTGATTCATACTGCCAAGTGGCCGCAAGGATTCGACTTGACAGGGAAACGAGTCGCCGTCATCGGAAACGGAGCAAGTGGGCAGCAGCTGGTGCCGAACATCCTCTCCCAGATCTCTCACTTGGACCATTACGTCCGTACAAAGACTTGGGTGACCGCCACGTTCTCCGGTGGTCTTCACGAGGCTACAGCTGACGCACCAGGCGGACCCGTCTACACCGAGGAGCAGAAGGAGACCTTCAGGAATGACCCGGCAGCATACCTGGAGCACCGACGCCAGTTCGACCTCCGCTTCCACAATCCACCTGGGCGCGAGGTCATCGGCAGCGAGACGAACAAGAAGCTCCGAGAGCAAATCATAGACACTATGCGTCGGAGACTAGGCGGAGACGAGGAGTGGTTGGAGCGCGTGTTGCCGGACTACTCTCCCGGTTGCAAGAGGCTCACGCCGGCGCCGGGATACCTCGAGGCGCTGCAGCATGAGAAGACCGACTACGTGACCTCGCCGATTGTACGTGTTGACAAGACTGGCATTGTCACGGCGGACGGAAGGCATCGGCCTGTGGATGTCATCATCACCGCCACGGGCTTTGAGATGGGATTCACCTCGCACTTCCCTGTGATTGGGTCTGATGGTGTTGACTTACGAAAGAAGTGGGAAACTGGCGGGGAGATTGGGTATCCGGAGTCATACCTCGGCGTTATGGCGCCTGGTTGTCCCAACTATTTCACCATTCTTCAGGTAAGTCTTCCTACTGCGTTAGTATTCACTGGTTGGATGCAGGCTAAAGATTTTGATAGGCTCAAGGAAATGCGCGTGGCGGTACAGTCCCGCTCCAATGCGAAATCGCGGCAACCTTCATTGCCAAGTGCATACGCAAGGTCCAGTCACAGAGCTACATATCTCTCGAGCCACGCAAGGACGCAGCAGAGCAGTTCAACGATGTGTCGAACAGCTACTTTGACAACAAGGTCATCCGCGACAAGTGCAACAGCTGGTTCAAGCTTGGGAAAGGAGCCACACGGGTCGTCATAGCATGGCCTGGGACGTACCACCATCGAGCAGGGATACTGCGCGATCCGAGATGGGAGGACTTTATCTTTCAGAGACGTCCGGGTGCTGAAGTCAACCGCTTCGAGTACTTTGGCGACGGGAGTACAGTTCGTGAGGTGACTTTGAGGGACGATCAGGATCTCACCAAGTATCTGCGAGAAATTGGTAAGTACGACTTCGAGACCGTTCACGAATTCTGGAATGATTAGTTTCAATGGTCTTTCTTCTTCAACTACCCTTACCAGAAGGGGAGCGATTTTGTATATTCTACAAATATTCTGGGTATATCATATGCCGTGGGCAGTTTGAAACGGTCTTGACCGTGGCTCCTTTTATGCCCAGGCACACCTTCATGGCAGTGTTCCATTCTGCGCAGCTTTCGCACCTCATTCTCGTGACTGCTTCGGCTCGTACTCAACCTCATGTCTTGTCTCTGTCGCAGGCATGTTTCGTGCATCGTAGCCTCCATCATGTCTTTGGTGCACGGGGGGCATATGTTGGGCCTCATAACCTCCTTCATGACCGTGCTGGTGGTGGTAGCCTTGCGGAGACATGTCTCTCGCCTCATACCCTCCTGCATGTCCTCGTTCCATAGCAGACGTGTGTCTCTGCTCGTCATAACTGTAATCTTCGTAGCCGCGTTCTTCGGATGTTCTCCCCATGAACGCGTTCGTGTCCGCCGGCGAAAGCGACAGTTTTGAGTACGGTGACGAACTTTTCGTCTTGTCCAGCACAACCTTGGCGCTGCTCCGGACGACCTTCCACGTCCTGTTCAGCTTCAAGCTGAGACCAGCCTCTGGGCCATCTGCAGTGGAATATGGGTTAGAAAGGCGAGAAGAGCCAGAGGACAGGCTTTCCATGACTTACGGATATAGATCGCCGCAATGTCGATGACGACCGGCATCCAGGTGGCGAGAGCCAACACTTGACCAAAGGTCCACGTTCCATCCTTATTATCCGAGCCAGAGCGTTTCGACACGTGAATCCGATACCCGGAAAAGAGGCCCAGCATCGTCCACATCACGACGAGGCTGATTAGTCCACCAGCGAAGCGCAGGTATGGCCGGAGCCGCGTGAACCAACTCCAGACCTTCCACCCTTCTCTTCTCGCTCTGATCCCCTTGGGAACAAAGGAAGCGATAAAATAGTACAGCCACCATGCGAGGTTCAGTCCTAGGAATACGTGAGCAGCCGTCAACATGCTGATCAGCTTGTATTTGGATCCGTCGTTGTCGCATGATGCATTCCACGCCATCTCGCGCAAATGTCTGAAATATGCCTTTTGACCCTCGATGCTGCGGAAGTCGTACTGCCAGGGGTTCACTGTGCGGTACTGGACCTCGACGACAATGGTCAAGGCGATCACGATGAACCAGAGAAACTGCCGTAGGAACTGGTGGCGGAGGCCGTCGGCGACAGTCTGCAGGAGGATGGCCGGGTAGATCGTGTATGCTGACATATACACGGACCCTACCAGGCTGTAGACCGACGTGTCCGACGACGGGTGGCGCATCACCGTGGTATATCGGACGATGGCGGCGCCAAGCATAGCGGCCGCGAAAATGAGTGCCGTGTCGAGGAACGTGTTGATTGAGTCGGTGAAGGAGTGGAAGAACAGGAACATGCCCGAACTCTTGGCTGTTTTTCTCTCGACGGGGCTAAGCCTGCTGATCATGATGATGAAGAAGTAAAAGGTTGAAAGAGCGGCAGCTGGCAGCCAGTTAGTTCCGCGACAATTCGTTGGACGTTTTAGGGGCGTATTTACCGAGATAGTAGCTGATCATCATCTGTCAATTAATGTCGCGTTAACTTTACTGAGGATCTTCGGGACGAGATAGGACATGAACACTTACCCCAACACCGGAAACGTCCGAGTCGCCTTGCCAGTTGAGATTCTTGCAGAGCAAGTCCTGGCAATTATTCATGGGATATCTGATCAATCTCCAGATAGTCTCGTTGGCGCCGGGCGCCAGATATGGGTTGTTGAGGTCGGTGATATTGGCCCAGTTCAGGTACCACGCCCCGAGCTCTGGGTCGGTGGGCTTCGGCCAGTCGGTCGGCAGCAACTTGCGGAGATAGTTGAGAGTGACATAGATGGGAACGTCCTGTAAAAGTTTCAGCTCGTTCAGCTGGTTAAACATGCTCCCAGTCCAGACGCTGGCCTCCTTGCAGAGGTCCGTCGTGAAGTTGAGCTGCTCCCAGGTCGGGGCTACCCAGTCCGCAGTGACGTTTAGCCCGCTCATGTTTGGTCAGTCTGCTCGCGGCCAGCCGAAGACTGAACTTGAAAGTTCCCGGCGGCCGAAATCGTGTCGAAGTTCCGGCTGCCGAGGATGTCGTCGTGTGCAATGGTCGGGAGTAGGATCTCGTCTACTTGGAGAGAGACATGATCGTCGAAAGGAAAGAAAGAAAATCGTCGGGTTGCCTCGAGAGAAGGGAGGGTCTCTGGCGATCGTTGATCTACCTAGTGAACGGCACAGCTACCTAGAGCCCACTACATACGGGGCCAAGACATGCAACAAACAGCCCTATCTACCACAGGACGCATGGCATTACGGGCAAAATGCTGTGTACACAAAGCTTGGCATAAGCCAGGTGGAGTCGCAGAGTTGCAGATCATTGACCGTAATGGGGCATAAGAAGTACAATTAGACTTCTCTGCCGATCAGCCACCTCCTTCATTGCCCGTTAGGCGCTTATTTTAGAATCAGAGAATGATGTCACTCTTTTTGGGAACGAAAGCCGACGACCCTTTCAGTCCAAAAGTTATCTAAGCCAAACTCCCCATTGACACCCCTTTGAAGGAGCGAACGTGCGTTGAATTATCCACTTCAAAGTTAGAGATAGTGCACGACATTAAAATGGATTCAAGTGTACGATTTGTGGTCAGGCGAAGGGGGGTTTCGTACAAGTACCTCATGTCCTATGTGGTGTCATGGAATTATGTCAGCAAACCCCGCAATCTTCAACTTCACCGAAAGCTCAGTTTCAAGCCTCTACACTCCTTCAGGTTTGTCGTTTCAGCCATAGCCGACCTTTCGCTTTTAGAATCACCCACAAAGTTGCTTTGTATCCAAACAAGACCCTGTCTGCCTTCCGCTTGATCAGCCCTCGCTCGAGGATAGTGCGCTTCTCCATCCTGGAGCGAGGCGCGATGCCGCGGGCCATCGGCTGCGATACCCGATATCCGCACTCGAATGGCCAACCCCATTTGGTCGACGGTCATTGACCGCGTTGCGTCATGGTCCATGGCGTCATCAACTGTGGCAGCTGCTGACTACCTTCTCGTGAGCCCTAGACAAGTTATACAACACGTGTACGAACTGGTCCAGTCTGCCTTATTACTGTCCATTACTCCCGGCCAGTTCCCTGCGCCAGCCGGAGGATCGGCAACACAGATCGACACCAGAACATGGCTCATCGATGCCAAAGCCGGCTCGGATTATTTCACATTAGACTTCCCCAACGGCACTGCCTTTGTCCTCGATGCGATAGACGGTCAATATGTCTTGCCCAGCGATGCGGACGCCGGCCCCGTCTATGGCCGCGGCCGGGCTTGGTGGCTGCCGGCTTCGCCATTCTCGCCGCAGTCCGCTTACATGATTGCCACGGACGGTGCCATTTCCGTGGCTTGTAGCAACGAACACAAGGCAGCTTGTTCGATCACGGTCCAGGCCTCAAGCGCAAACGCTACAGCTTACGCCGCCCGCCCACATGCAGATATCCACGGAGATGAATACATCTTCGAGTTCCCCGGATCCGATGGCCTAGCAGATGCACTGGCTGGCTTCTACTGGGGCACAATGCTACCCTCCGTCGTCGAGCGGACGCGTGCGAAGGACTACCCAGACTCCGAAGGTTTCGTCATTAGTACTCTGGCGGACAAATATGTCGGTACCTACCCCGATGTCGACCACGAGTTCCAGATAAAGGGGCGCATAGCGTGGGGAAGTGATCTAGACCTTGCCATTGTGCGACGCATGATCGAACTCGAGCTGAGACTGATGCGCGAAGACTACTGCGGCTTATGGCGGGCGCCCTGTGCAGTACAACCCTCCGGAGAGCGAGAGTACAACTTGCGAAGAAGTAGTGAGGATGGCGAGACCAACGCAGTCATGTTTCTTGTCTCGGGAAACGTCGAGATGATTGAGTCTGTGTGGCTCTACGTGGCGCGCACCAAGGACCTGGACTGGCTCCGGATTCACTTGGAAGATATTGAGATGGGCGCGTGGAGCGTAGAGCAGCATATCGACCCCCTCGGGCGACTCTGGAGTGACGTATACTACGAGGACCAGGTCATCAAGGATGGGCGAGAGACCATGTCGGCGGCTTTGGCAGCACGGGCATTTCGTCTGCTTGCTGACTTGGAGCTCCTCCTCGGCCGCGTCGACAGGGCGAAGCACTTCTCCAAACAACAAAAGCGTCTCTCCCAAGCTCTCATCAAACCCCTGCCGCAAGGCTACTGGGACCCGACACAGAACCGCTTCGTCGACTGGGTCGACAGAACAGGCTGGGCGCACGACCACATCCACCTCCTAGCCAACATCCTCCCCGTCATGCTGGACATGACAACCCCCGCCCAGACCGCGAGCATCGAGTCGCTCATCGCCGCCGAGCTCCCCGAGTTCCAGCGCTTCCCGACGTTTCTGTCAGCTCGCATCGCCGACTACAACAGCAGCGAGATCGGCGACGGCGGGCCGTACGACCTCTGCGCCGCGGGCCGCTACTGGGCCTGGGACGCCGCGTACTGGGCCTGGCGCGGCGACGGCGCCATGCTGCGCGAGCAGCTGGACAAGGTGGCCACCATGGGCGCCGCGGATGGCTACGTCATGGGCGAGCGGTACGACATGGGCCACGTGTACTACGGCGACGATCCAAAGCCGTGGCACGGCGCGGCGCACTACTATGAGTATCCCTGTGTGTACTCTTGGGTGATGCTGCATGATTATGTCGGCGTGCAGCCTTCGTTGGCGGCGGACGTACGGCTGAGGCCTATGCTTGTTGGTGATGGGTCGGTGACGCTGATGCAGGCTGCGTGGCAGCTGAGGTATGAGTTGAAGAATGGGTCGTTCACGTTGCAGAACTTAGCTGGTAAGGCTAGGACATTTGAGATCGATCTTCGCGGCTTATCCGGAGACAAGGTGGGGCTGAGTGTCTACCTGGGAGGGAACATAATGCCGCTGACTGACCAGCCAATTGAAGTTGAGGCGGGTCAGGAGTTGCAAGTTCTGGGGCTGTCGGACAATGCTGGTGATAAAGTAGTGTGATCAACGTGTAGGTAGGTCTGTCTATCTGCACCGAGCGTCAGTCATGATCCAAGGTTTCCGTTTTATATCTTTCTCTGACTCTTGAAATCAACTAAAAGTTCATTACGACGTAAGCACTACATTATCCGTGTTCTAGAGAGAGTATGGTAGTTGCCAGCATTTGTCACAGTTTCGATACAAGACTATTCACTAGTGATGAAAGTTATACGAAGCTATTGACACTTCTTGACTAGCTTGCAACTAACTCGAGTGCCTACCAATAATTAAAAGAGAACAGAACATCACTAGAAGTGACAGGAATCTCAAAGTTGTCGGGGAGCGACTCATCTGGTGCGCTGCGTAGCCGCCAGTTTCTACAAGGGTCGCTTACAGAGGCTATCGCATGCTATCAGTGGGCAGCTAGTGATATCACCTCGAAACCTGAACATCCCCTCATGTTTCCTCGTGTTGCTTGGGATGGCAAGGTCGGTTGGTCTAAGTCATCACGGGGGGGGGGGGGTAATTCTGGTAGAAGTGCGTACTGAAGACGCTAGCGGAACCAAACCCGTTGGCTCAATATTTTAGCCCATTCTAGCGTTTAGTCGCCCTAGGTGCCAGATTGGCTCTCGTGGGACAGACGACGAGCCTTGCTGCTTAGGGCTTAGTCCAGTGTCCGCAGAGATGCTCTGGCTCGTCTTCACCAGATTTCAAAACACATCATTATAGTCCACTCTCTGGCGACATCAACGGATATACACCCGTCTACTGGGACCGGGGCCCCGGATCCAAGGCTGAATCAAGGTCAAGATCGCGGGGAAAGGATTGTGGGGAGTGATCTCGAGATACGCGCGTGACGACTCTATAAACCACGACGATGATCTAGGAGAGCTGGAGGCTTCTGCATTACAGCAATCGCTTCGTTTCTCTAACGCCGTCACAACACTGCTTCCTGCACACTAATCTCCTTCGGTTTGAAACATCACCATGACGTCCACAAACGGAACATCCCAGCCCCAGGAGCTCTCCCACAAGCCCCTGGCCGACGGCATGTACTTCGGCGAGTCGCCGCGATACCGCGATGGCCAGCTGTACATCAGCGACATGACCGGCAAGACAATCTACACCATCGACGCGACCACCGGGCAAAAGTCCGTCCTCGTAGAGGTCGAGAACCAGCCCAACGGCATGTGCTTCACCGACGACGGCGCGCTCATCTACTCGTCCATGTTCGACGCCAAGCTCTACCGCCTCAAGGACGGCCAGCACTCGCTCTACGCGGACATGTCGGCCGTCATGACGGGCTACTGCGGCGACATGGCCATTGACTCCCGGGGGCGCGTCTACATGGACGACACGGGCGCGCGCGTCCTGCACGGCGAGTCGCCCAAGCCGGGCCGCATGCTGCTCGTCGGCACGGACGGCAAGGTGTCCACGGTCGCTGACAACATCATCTTCCCCAATGCCGTCATGATCTCGGCTGACGGACGCTCGCTCTTTGTCGGAGAGACGTTTGGGTGCGGTCTGCTGCGCTACGATGTTGATCCCGAGACGGGCGCGCTGAGCAACCGTCGGCAAGCCTGGGCCCCGTCGGCTCTCACTGGCAAGACACATGATGACCCGCGCGTCAGTATGATTGGTATCGACGGCGGATGCATGGATGCCGAGGGCGGGATCTGGCTGAGCATGCTAGGGCTTGAGCAGTGGGTGCGTCTTGATGCGCAGGGCAATGTTTCGCACCGAATCAAGACCGAGGGCCATGCGACGGCATGTGCGTTGGGCGGGGAGGATGGCAAGACACTGTTCCTTGTGACGAACTGGGTACCCGAGGGAGAGAACCTTTTCAAGGCTATGGTAGCCAAGAGGACTAAATGTACTGTTAGCACGGCTCGTGTGGAGGTTGGTCGGGGTGCGGCACGTCCTTGAATTATGTGACTTGTGTTAGGGACAACTGTCAAAGAGAAAATCGTTTCTGGCTACAAAATTAGAATTATGTGCACTTTCCAGGACTCGTACTTTTTCTATCAAGTTACACTCTATTCATGACTACCAAACACATTTTGCTACTATGACTCTATGATATACTTCCTGACCGGCTGTTCTCTTCGTCGATACGTTCAGTGCTCACTCCACAGTGATGTGATCTCCTCTTAAGCTCTTGTAAACTCCAGTCCGGTGGTAATGCTTCCGTACTTGGCACGCAACAGATCCAAAAAGTAGTTTGTCCTGCCTTGCCAGGGACCAGAGTCGCCACATTTGGGCAAGTCACTTGCAGATTCCTTCACATAGGTAGCGTCGAGATTCCATATAGGATAAGGTCGGAGGGAGGCAGGTTTGCGCACCCTGGGTGTGGCGCTACTCAGCCCCTTCTTGTCCAGATGCTGCAGTACTCGACAGACCAGGTTGGCTGTGGCCTCCGCTCCCAGTGTCCAGGATGCGTTAACATAACCCAACATGAACGCGAGGTTGGGGACATCTTGCAGCATGGCCGTTCGCCAGGCGTAGCGGTTCGCGAGGTCGATCTGCTCCCCGTCCACGCTGACACGGATGTGGCCGCCGATGGCGAGCTTGAGACCAGTTGCAGTGATGATGATGTCCGCTTCGAGGCGCTGGCCAGACTGGAGTATGATTGCATTGTCCGTCACTGTTTCAATGTGCCCGGTCTCGACGGTGGCATTGCCCCGACGCATGCTCTCAAAGAAGTCGCCATTGGGAGTGAAGCACAGCCGTTGGTCCCAAGGCCGGTAGGTCGGCCGGAAATGCGGGTCCAGAGGGATGTGCTTGGGCAATTGGTCTGCAACCATGCCTTCGAGCTTTGACCTCGCCTTGCCTGGGAATGCTCGGCAGAGATAGAAGATCATGGCAGTCATCCACATAAATGACCACCGGCTCAGCCTCAGAGCCCACGACTTGGGGAAGATCTTGTAAGGCCAAGTGTTGCCCACAGTGTTGTCCGTGGAAAGGATGTAGGTTGGGCTTCTCTGGAGCATCGTGACATGGCCAGCCTTCTTGGCCACGTTGGGGAGGAGTGTGATAGCAGTGGCTCCACTGCCTATGATGACCACCTTCTTCCCCTGATAGTCCAAGTCTTCTGGCCAGAATTGAGGGTGGACAATCTGACCCTTGAAGTTCTCATAAAGCCCCGGGATCTGTGGCCTCAGGGGGTCCTTGTAGTCGTAGTAACCACTGCTGAGGACCAAAAAGCGAGCGTGGACGGCCTTTTGGTGATTGTCATCGGCGTCTACAATCAGGTCCCATGCCTGGCTCCGAGATGACCAGTTCGCAGAGACAACACGATGCCGAAGCTTGATATGGGGCAGGATGCCATCCTCTTCGGCAGCGTCGCGGAGATATTGCGCGATCGAATCTCCGTCTGCGATCGCCCGGTTCTCGACCCATAGCTTCCACTCGAAACCAAATGTCTGCAAGTCGGTATCCGATCGGATACCAGGGTACCGAAAGAGGTCCCAGGTACCGCCAATTTTGTCGCGAGCTTCGAAGATTGCGTAGCTTAGATGGGGCAGCTTTGTGCGGATATGATGCGCAGTGTTGATGCCGGAGATACCAGCACCAATGATGACGACATCGTACACTTCGGCAGCTTGCGCGTGGACCTTCTCTCCCATTGCGTTGAGATGATATTTCTTGACTCGGAGAAGTTAAAATGTGAATGAAATACTGGTCAAAACGTGTCAGGACGTTGATGCTGAAACGCGAAGCGAGATGCTCTTTTGAGAGACAGTCCAAAATGCTACTAGGTATCACGATGCTAATGCGCTCGACGCGTTCCACCTTGACGCGGACGATGACCCGGAGTGACCTATCAGTATTCAGTGTTATATAATCAATGTTAGCTGAAACTTGGTACCTCGTTGGGCACGCTGGTGGGACTGCGGATGAGCATCCGCATCCGGCTGCTGGGGCTCCCGGGGAGACATGGCCAGGCTCCACCATTGCTCTCCGGGGATCCGGAGACACCCCCAGATGGAAAGTAGTACTTGCGGGGGATGACGCGGGGACGATTGAGCATCCGTCGTGGTGGGAAAGCTTCCGTTTGCGGATACCCAAGTGCTCATGAGACGTAACCGGTCAACTTCTTTAACTACAAATTAGACGGGGTCACGATGGCAATGAATGGTGATCCGGCTTCTCAGTTCATCTTATCCAACACAAAATTCTAACACGTACATCTTTGAACATCAAAAATCATACAGCAACCATGGCTCCTGACAGAATTGACGTACACCACCACTTCGTGCCCGACTTTTACCGCGAAGGTATGCTTTCACCCAGACCCTTGTCATGCATGAACAAGTGAGCTAACAGAACGATAGCCGTCATCACCTCCGGCGGAGACCCTTCCGGCTGGATCGTTCCCGACTGGACCCCCGAGCTTGACGATGCCGTCAACAAGAAGTTTGGCATCGCCTCGACCGTCCTGTCTCTGACAGCCCCCGGCGCCTGCATCCTCAAGGACCCCAAGGCCTCCGCAGACCTAGCCCGCAAGACCAACGAGTACGCCGCCAAGCTGAGGGACGAGAACCCCAAGAAGTATGGCTTCTTCGCCGCGCTGCCCAACCTGCTGGACAAGGAGATCACCCTCAAGGAGATCGCCTACGCCTTCGACGTGCTCAAGGCCGACGGTGTCACCCTCTTCACCCGCTACGGCAAGGGCCACCAGTACCTCGGCCACCCGGACTTCAAGGACATCTGGGCCGAGCTCAACCGCCGGCACGCCATCGTCTTTGTCCACCCGACGCACCCGGTCGACACCGAGCAGGTCAGCAACCTGCCGCAGCCCGTGATCCGGTACCCCTTCGAGACGACGACCGCGGCGCTCGACATGCTGCACAACAAGACGGGCCGCAACAACCCCAACTGCAAGATCATCCTGTCGCACGCCGGCGGCACCCTGCCCTACCTCATCGGCCGCCCGGCGAGCATCCTGCCCAAGGGCCAGGAGGAACTCGATGCGTTCTGGGACGATGCGCGCAACTTCTACTACGACGTCGCCGTCGCGGGCACCGAGAACGTGCTCAAGATCCTCGAGACGTTCGCCAAGCCGGGCCACATCCTGTACGGCAGCGATACGCCCTACGCGCACGACGGCATCATTGACTTCCACACGTCGAGGCTCGACGCATACGCGGACAAGTTCCAGGACCCGAGCATGGCACAGAAGATCAACCGCGAGAATGCGCTGGCTCTGTTCCCCCAATTCAAGTAGATACGTTCTGGATATAGCTAGTTAGCCGTCCTGGCGGCAACATCAGGCACCCAATACCAATTCGTTAAATGATTCTGCCTTCGTCTCTGACTTGAGATGTGCTGTGCTTGTGATCCGCAGCCCTCGAAATAGTCATGCGGCCCAGTTACCGTGAATGGTTCATACGGATCCACAGCCGGAAGGGCATCCCGCCGCGGGAGACAAACTGCTACGTACCCTACCCACACGTGAGATATAGATGGCTATCATCGTGCCCACCCATCGCGAACAATACTATCAAATACGTATGATTCTCACCAAAAGCTTAGTCATGTCTACACAAGAAAGTCTACGTACCAAGGCGTATGTCGTCGCTGAGAAGGGCGCCCCATTCACCCTGCAAGATGTACTTCTGGATGCGATACAACCGACCGAGGTCTTGGTGGAGATCAAGTACACCGGAATATGCCACACTGATATCGTCGTTCAGCAAGGTGGCATGCCCATCGGAGGGTACCCCTGCGTCCTAGGCCACGAAGGTGTCGGCATCGTCAAGCAAGTCGGCTCCGCCGTGGAAGACAAGTCCCTGACGCCGGGTGATACGGTCCTCCTCTCCTTCCACTCCTGCCGGGAGTGCCGCGCGTGTCTAGATGGGCGCTGCGGAAGCTGCCCTCACATGACGGCCACCAACTTCATCAACACGGCGCGTCGGGGCCCGGGCGCAAAGTCGCCTATCTCTCTGCCTGACGGCACTTCCGTCCACGGCCAGTTCTTCGGTCAATCCTCGTTGAGCAAGCATGCCGTGGTCACGGAGCGGTCAGTCGTCAAGGTTGATGCGCGTCCAGAGGACCTGCAGTTCCTCGCGCCTCTTTCGTGCGGATATCTCACCGGAGCCGGCACGATGATGAACGTCCTACGGCCCCAGAGCCACACGAGACTCGCTGTGTTGGGCATGGGCGCCGTGGGCCTCGCTGCGATGCTGGCGGCTAAGGCCATTGGAGTGCAGGAGGTCATTGCGGTGGACATTGTCGATGCAAAACTCCAACTTGCAAAGGAACTGGGAGCCACGCATACTCTAAACTCCAAAAACATAACAGATCTTGGCTCGGGCATAAGGTCGATATTCCACAACGGGGTGGACCAGATCGTCGACACCACTGGAGTGGGCGCTCTCTTACAGCAGTCATTCGACGCTCTCGCACACGAAGGTACCTTGGCTTTAGTAGGCGTGCCCAATCCGGCGGCTACGCTCCAGATCAATGCTCTCGACTGGTTACTATCCTGCAAGAGACTCATTGGTATCATTGAGGGCGGCGCAAACCCGCAAAAGGTTCGATCTCATATCAGCATGTATTATTACTGACGATGTCTAACACAAGCTACAGTTGATCCCCCATCTAGTCGAGCTGTTCAAGCAAGGCAAGTTCCCAGTCGACAAGATAGGCAAAGTCTACCCTGCTCAGAGCCTGGACCAAGCGATCACGGACCTCAAGTCTGGCGCAGTAAGTGCTCCAATAAGACACACGCTCACCGCCTTCGCCTCCTGACGGGTTGACAATTCCTTAGGTAATCAAGCCAATTCTATCCTGGGAAGAGGTATAGGGCTGGCTTGAGACTCTCTCTCTGCGAACTGATGACGGCGATGGCATGAAGCCAGCGGCTTGGGTGGGTTGATCACCAGTCGACGAGTGGAGCCGCTTGCGGATGTAGTTCCGCCACGCCCCGGATGCACCCCAGATGGGCGGGTGTAGATCCGGTGTTAGTCCGAGCTACGGCCGGGGGGCAAGCATCACCCCAGGAAGGCCCATTGATGGCCTGGGGTCGCTTCCCCGGGCTGGCCGTAGGTCGGGGAAGCAAGTAGGAAATAGCAATAAGATATCGAGACCATATTGAGCTCCGTAGACGTGAAAATGTATGTGAACTCAGCACACTGTATGATACGATGGCTGCCTCTTCAGCCAAAACCGCCGCCATAACGGCTGGCCTGCTTCACGGCAGGGTGTCCATCATCACTGGGGCATCGACAGGTCTGGGAAGGGCTACAGCTCTCGCCTTCATGAAGCATGGTGCCTCTGTAGTATGCGCCGACCGCAATCCGTCTCCGCGTGATCAACAGCCGACCCACGAGTTCATCCGAGAGCAAGGAGGAAAAGCCATATTCGCCCAGACCGATGTCGCGGACGAGAAAAGTGTTCAGAGCTTGATAGAACAAGCAGTCAAAGAGTTTGGGCGCCTTGATATGTAAGTTCCGCTCAATAAGCCGCCGTGTTGCTTGTCTTGCTCGACTGACGCGCTGTCGCTAGCATGATGAACAACGCAGGCATCGCATTCGAAGCAGCACAGCCAAAACCGATATGGGAGACTAGAGAGGACGACTTTGACGCCGTCTGCCGTGTCAATCTGCGAGGCACGTTCTTGGGATGCAAGTATGCCGGTGCACAGATGCTTCGCCAGCCCCGGGTCGAAGGCTACGCCAAAGCCGGGACCATCATTAACGTCGGCTCTGTCCTTGGTGTGATCGGCTTGGCCGGAGCTCCGGCATACTCAGCGACCAAGGGAGCAGTAGTCGCGCTGACTAGAACGGCTGCCATGGACTTTGGTCCGCATCACATTCACTGCAACTCGATTCTCCCAGGATGTAAGTGAGACAAGTCCTCAAGCCCAAAGATCTGCGTATTGACAGACCCTGCTCGCCACAGTTACACGTACGTCGATGATCTCGAATATGACAGATGGTGGAGAGACAGAGAGACATATGGAACAGTGCCATCCTCTAAGAAGACTTGGGGACCCAGAAGAGATCGCCAATGCAGCCGTCTTTCTGGCTAGCGACCTGTCGAAAGGAATTACTGGGGTGAACTTGTCAGTTGACGGCGGATTGCATGGGCAGTTGAGGTTCTAGTTCTAGGTTTGCGGCTCACTGCATTATCTGAATATGAAGTATTATCATTACTGTGCTCATGCAATACAAAGGCCCAAATGAGCAACGTAATGCAAAGCAAAATAATGCAGAAGCTCGGGGAGATCGGGGTCAGCTGTTTCGGACTTGACGCGTGATGGTGTGGAGATGAACGCATTCACACTAAATTTTCAGGAGATTTAGTGGCAGTGGTCTTCCCCACAGCGCTAAGCAATACCGAGAGTATGGTTGGCTAGTGGCCATGTCTGGGGGCTCCTTAGCGACTCGCTGCCCCAAAGGTTCCCCAAGGCGGGGGATGAAACGAAAAAATCAACCTCGAAGTCTTTTGATCCCTCCGTTGATCCGCGCAACCTTCCTCCAACTTCTTCTATTCCTCCCTTATCGTTGATGAGTCTTGTATCCTCTTCACTTTGGAGTACATTGTATCAGCTGGCTCATGCAGACACCCGAGTATACGTCTAGACTAAGCACTCCCGTCAGTGTACACCCTGAGGGGAAATGGCCCCAATGGCTCCGCCATCGCCCAGATCAACAGAGGAGTCGCCCGAGCCCGATGGCGGCCCCAAAAAGCGTCGCCGCACAGCCATCGCATGTGAGGAATGCCGCGAGAGGAAAAGAAAGTGCGACGGTGTCAAGCCAGTCTGCGGCGCATGCACCAGGCGCTCCTCATCGCTCTGCTCATGGAATGAGGACAGGAACAGCAAAGGATGGTGGAGCAACAGGTCTGAGACGACCGCCTCCCTCTTGCTCACAAATATTAGGAGAGCTCTAACGTTTCTGTAGCTATGTGGAAAGTCTACGAGCTCGTATCAACGAGTTAGAGACTGCGCAGATACCAGGCTTGCACGCGGTGTCAATGGAGCATCCCACTCCGTCCGTCGCACTGCCCGCGTTCTCAGATCACCCTCCGACGCTTCTGCCACCAGTCATTGAGTCAATGACAGAAGCTCCAGTATCTCAGAGCACATCAAACCATTACCCAACCTCAGTTCCAGGCACAGAGGCTCAAGCGACAGACTTTGCGCTGCCTTCACTCGCCTTGCGTCCCTCAATCGTATTTGACCCAAGCGAGGCGCAGAATACTGCTCCTGGCTTCAGTGGTAGGACACTGAATGCTGGCGATACGTCCGACGACGACAGTGAGACGGAGATGGATGCGATGGGCGTGCTTGGTTCGATCAACGGCCTGAATAAGGCACGGACTCGCCGACCTTCGGACTATTTCGGGCCCTCAAGCACAATCGGATTGCTCGGGAAGGCAAGGTTTGCGATGTCAAAAAAGAGCTGTCCTCACAAGACTTCCTCTGCTAGAGGCAATGGAAATTGTCAAGAGTGTCAAGAGGGATCCGGTCCCTTCCCAAGTCGCCCTCAAACCTCTTTTAGTGCAACAAGCAAGACCAAAGATCAGACAAAAGCATTCAGCTTCGTGATCCCTCCACGATCTGAAGCCGACAGTCTAGTAGAGAGCTACTGGGTCTTCTGCCACTCATTATATCCCTTCCTCCACCGACCGTCTTTCATCGCCAGATATCTCCGATTGTGGACGGGTGGCACGGAACCTCAGAAGGGCTACTACGCCAATTTAGACGATACTGGGTTTTACTGCATGCTCAACGTCGTCTTGGCATTGGCCGCACTGTTCAACCCGGGGATTGACGAAAAGTCGCGAGAAAGCGTCAGTCGCTCGTTTTTCGACCGGTCCAAGCAGCTACTAGACCTTGATCGCCTTGGCCATGGCAGCCCAGCTCTCGTCCAGACACTGATGCTCATGGGCCAGTACCTGCAAAGCACCGACATGTCGAGCTCATGCTGGAATATCGTGGGGATAGCAATACGAGTGGCACAATGCATCGGTTTGCACCACGAGCCCAGACAATCCCGGAAAATGACAGACCAAGTCGAGACAGAGATGCGTCGACGAACCTGGACAGGCTGCATTCTTTTAGATCGGTAAGTCAAGGATTAGTGCACCGTTTATCACCGACATAAGCTTGATAATAACTGGGTAACAGGGTTCTTTCTCTAACCTACGGGCGCCCTCTGATGATTCATCCAGTGATGTCTCGGAATCAGCTTGCGTTGCCTGTAGCAATCGATGACGAGTATTTGACCTACCACCCTGACCCTCCAGGCAAGCAGCCAGACGGCCAGATCAGTCACATTGAGTGTTACATACAATCTGTCAAGCTTCAAGAGATTCTCGGACAGGTCCTGGCATTCTTCTACTACGGAGGAGAATCGGAAGGCGACAAGAAAGACCTCGAAGGTTCTGACTCGGGGCCAAGTGGCTCTGCAACTCCTAATAGGGACCGCGGAATCAAAGACGCGGACCTGCAACGGCTTCTTGATGTCGACAGGTTGTTAATGTCGTGGCATAAAGAACTGCCTCCACATTTGAGAGTTGAGACGTACAGTGAGGACCCGATCCCGATGTCCAGGTTAAGAAACTGCTTTCGTCGACAAGCAACAGTGCTCAAAGCAAGGTACGTAGCAGCAGACTGCTAGAAACCTTTCCCAGTCGTTGCCGCATGACTAACAAACCCCCAAAGGTATCTGCATGTCCGCCTCATAATGCTGCGGCCAGTTCTATACACTCTTTGCGATATGGCTGGTGATAGCAGCGAAGCGAATGAGGGCGATTCGATCGAATTTATAATGCGGCATGGTATGCTTGTCCGGCTCGCCAATATTTGTGTTAATGTTGCGAGGGAGCTGGTACATCTTATTGCCGGCAACGTCCACACACATCCGGACTCACTCCCACCACCATGGTACAGCGTGTTCTGTAAGTTACCCCTCGGTACTACTACCTGACAAAAATAACAAAGGCAGGCTTTCACGTAGGGCTATGTACTGATACAGGAGTGCACACAGATATCTACAGCAGCGCACTAGTCCTACTCATTAGCCTTCTGTATTCATCAAAGCACATCGATGTGGATGATGCAGCACTTTTCGCCGACTGGAAGAGCTCCCTTGACTTTCTTCGACTGTATCGAGACCGACATCGGTCGGCAAGACGGTGTAGCAAAATGCTTGCAGTATTGGAGCAAGAGATATCCAGTCACCAACAAGGTATGTTCATGGCAGCACGATATTAGAGACAACATAATACTAACAGAGACCGAAGGTGCATCTATCCGTTCCTTCGCTGAGCATACAAATCTCTTCCCCACCGGCCCGGTGAGCTTCGCCACGGAACATGCCCCGACGGGCAACAGCTCCGGCCAGTCGGCCTACAGCGACGATCCAAACAGCATGCAGCTATTGCAGGACTTTACGCGGCTTGATCAGGGGGGCTTCCCGTGGATGCAAAACTCGACGTCAGACATGACATGGCTATCACTTGTCCCATTCTTGGAGAACATGGAGGATGCAAGCTTTTAGGCATTTCATAAAGCAATACTTGATTAATCCGTGTTTGTTCAACCTTCAACTCTATGAACTCTCTCCGCGTCTCAGGTCCTCATACAACCGATCCTCGACACGCATCCAAAGGCCTGCAAGCTGAGGGTCTGGAAAAGGTAGTAACTGGGATCCAACCACCCCAGCAACCCCGTTCTTGCGGTCGACCCACCAGTGGACGTTGGACAGCCCTGACCAGTGGACAGTCGATTCCGAACGACCCGTGATGGCAGGTGAGATCATGAAGCTGAGGCCCCATCCCTGGGGCTCGCCTGCAGGGCACAACGGGTAAAGCTCCTTTGCTGGGTACACTAGGTCTGGTTTTACCGCTGGCATATCTTTCCGGGCGAAGTTGGGATCGTGTGGAAGTTGGTTGACAAACATTGCGTCCACTGTCTCCGGCTTTAGAATTTGTCTGCCTGTCGAAGGTGAAGTGCCGTTGTTGAGCAGTGCGCTGAGGATCTCTGGCAACATATGTTAGCTGAAATCGAGCATATTTACTCTCCAAGGTTTAAAAACTTACTGCTGTACTCGCGTATGTTGCCGAACAAGCCGGCACCTCCGCTGTGAAAGAGGTCATGAGCGTCTGGTGCAACGAGTGGTCTGTTCAGTAGATACTCTCGTGGGGCGAGGCGGCCGCTCTCGTCGCGTTGCCACATGCCGACAAGTCTCTCCTTTGACTCGGGGGTCGGTATCATAGAAACTCCCTTGATGCCGAGGGGCTCGAAGATGTTTTGCTGCATGTAGTCGCCGAGCTTCTGGCCCGTGAGACGTGAGACTACAATTCCTGCCCAGTCCATACAGGTCTGAAAGGTGAATTATCAGCCGAAAGTAGTGTCACCAAGCATGAAAGAGACAAAGTTAACCGTACCCCATAGTTGAACTGCTCTCCGGGTTGAGATACCAAGGGCTGGTGGAGATCCGACTCATATCCCGAAAACTCATCGAAATCGGGCTGTTGGTTCTGGAGGCGGTAGGTCCGCAATTGGGGATTCAGAAATGAGTATCCAAAGCCGGCTGGACTCAATGTTAGCTAGCTACAATATCGCATAACTTGAATTCAACTCACCGGTGTGAGTTAGCAACATCCTCAAAGTAATCCCTCGCTTCTTGTCAACCAGCGTCCCATCCTCTTGTACAACCTTGACATTCTTGAGTTCTGGACAAATACTCTCTACTCTTTCGGAATCATCGAGATTGATTTTTCCCTGTTCGAATAGTTGCATGCAAGCAATAGCTGTGACCAGCTTTGTGCAAGATGCTAACCAGTAATAGTCTTTCTCTGGAGCTGATACTGTATGACTGGCAAGTTCAACAACATCACTGCCACTCTTGCCTACTATGATGGCACTGGCGCACGGCAGGCCGTTGGTAGAGTCTGCACAGGCATCGTCTAGTAGCTTGCGGATTTCTGCGACTGCTTCAGGTGATACTCGCGGGTTTGCCATGGTCAATGGTGATCAATACCAGTGAGGCAATCTTCACAACTACCGTAAAATCATTTCTCCACATGATCAAGCAATTTGCCCCAGAACATCTTTTATGGCAACGACTTCACTAATTCCACAGCCGTGGATGTCTTCCCGTGACGCTGCTGGAGATGTCCCGCAGCTCCGCTAGCCACTGCCGGATGAGATCCCGACTGGACACGAATCGGCGGCTCCCGACCCGCAACCCTTCCAGTGCCAGTAGCCCATGGCACTAAGGACAAACCACCAGTCGTCAATTCCCCCGCTTACCCCAAAAGGACCTGGAAGAAAAGACTTCCCTAGAGAAATATAGCGGCATTCCTATTGGCTCTCATTCCGGCTCAGTGTCCCCCTCACCGGGTCCCGGGAATGATGCCCGGCACATGCTCAGAGTCCAGACACACCACCACACGGAGTCCATACCCCGATAAACTTTTGGACAAGACTCCAAAACTCTGTTTGCAAAAAGTGACGATCTTTCCCCGAGGGACTTTTTTGCGCGGCCCTTTTCCTTTCCCCAAAGCAACTCTCCATCTGTGCCCCCTCCTACTTGACGACGACACAAATGGCCGAAGAGCAGGTCGACGTCCTCATCTGCGGCAGCGGCTCAGCCGGGCTCTGCGCCGCCGTGTGGTTCGCGCGCTGCGGCATCAACTACAAGATCCTCGAGCGCCGCGACGGCCCCCTCGTCAACGGGCAAGCCGACGGCGTGCAGTGCCGCACCGTCGAGATCTTTGAGAGCTTCGGCATCTCGGAGGCGCTGCTCAAGGAGGCGTACCACGTGCTCGAGATCGCGTTCTGGTCCGCCGGCGAGGAGGCCGCGAGCAAAGCCGCGGGGATTAAGCGGACGCACTACGCGCCCGACATCGAGCCCGGGCTAAGCCACCAGCCGCATGTGATTCTGAACCAGGCTAGGATCAATGGGTTGATGATTGAGGAGATTGAGAGGGTTGGGGGTGGGAGCATGAATGTCGAGTATGGGGTTGAGGTCAAGGGTGTCGAGGTTGATGGTGCGGCGGCGGCGGTGGATCCGCATGCGTACAGCTGTACGACGAGAGCTGTCGGTGCTGATGGGACGGAGAAGGTGTACCGGTCGAAATATGTTTTGGTAAGCGATGTCTTTGCCCCCGTGCAATTGTATGGGGCTAATTACTGACCTCTGTAGGCCTGTGATGGCGCGCATAGCGCGGTACGAAAGTCTCTTGGCTTTAAGATGGTCGGTGATAGCAGCGACTCCATCTGGGGAGTGATGGACGTGTATCCTCGAACAGACTTCCCCGACATTCGCAAGAAGGCTGTGGTACATGCCGAAGGCGGCAATCTGATGATCATCCCACGGGAGGGCGATTCAATGGTGCGATTCTACATGGAACTCAAGAACGCAGCGATTAAGGACGTAACACTGGAGGGTCTGAAGAAGCAAGCCAGCGAGATTTTCAAACCTTACTCAATGGAGATAGTAGAGACCGTCTGGTGGTCAGCATACCTCATTGGCCAACGGTTGGCAGACAACTTTACAAAGGACAACCGGGTCTTCCTCACAGGAGATGCTTGCCACACTCATTCTCCCAAGGCGGGACAGGGCATGAACGTCTCCCTTCAAGACGGGTACAATATCGGATGGAAGCTGTCTGCTGTTCTCAAGGGGCAAGCCACTCCTGCAATTCTCGACACGTACATCACGGAGAGACAAAAGACTGCCTCTGACCTGATCGAGTTCGACCGCACTTTCACAAATTACTTCTCGTCTTCATATCGTCAGAAGCACGGTATCACAGCGGAGCAGTTCAAAGACCACTTTGTCAAGTCTGGACGGTACACTGCCGGGCAGGGCACACACTATGCCCAGTCATCACTAGTAGCACCCGACGAAAAAGCCAAGAGCCTGGCTTCCGGGTTGGTCGTTGGTATGCGGTTCCCCAGCGCACAGGTTGTGCGGTTCAGCGATGCGAAAGCTGTGCAACTGGTTAGATCGCTGCCATCGGACTCTAGGTGGCACGTGATGGTGTTTGCTGGTGATATGCTCGATCCAGCTACGGGAGGCAAGCTAGCTGAGGTAAGAGTTTCGATATGTGAATAATTATCCGGGTACTGACACGATGGAAGTTGGCCAAGGTTCTCGACACAACGATCAAGAGATACACGCCAGCAACACATGACCCAGACAGCGTGATACAAGCACTCCTTGTGTATGCTTCGAAGCGACTGGACGTCGAGCAGGATCGCATACCTCGAGTTTTCACTCCCGTCACAGGAAGATGGGGCATCACCAGTACGGTTTTCGTGACTTGCAAGTGTTGACTCCGGAGCTGACTAACTCTAGACCTTCACAAAATCTTCGCCGACGATAACAGCTACAACTCTGGCCACGGACATGCGTACAAAACATATGGCATCGACCCAAGGAAGGGGTGCTGGGCGATTGTACGGCCGGACCACTGTAAGTTGTACTATTGTGTGTTGTTTATGAAATGCCCGCTCACCACGAATGCAGATATTGCCAGAATTGGATCTTTGGGCAGCCCGAACAGCATTACAGACTTTTTTGAAGCATTCTTGCTTCCACCGAATAGAAATTAAAGACATGCAAGAATCAGAAAAATCGACTCAGTCAAGATCATAATCTTCACAATACTGGCAAGAATAGTCCACAACTTTAGAATCTAAAATTAGTCCCATGACAGGTTGCGGCAAATATCTACTGACGAGGACCTTGGATTAGATCTATACAATGGAGTAGTTGTCGTCGACAGTTCACCTGCTTTACCGGCAGGGCCAGACTATGTGGATCTCTCGCCGCATTCGACTACCTCGATTCCCCTGCGTGCCCCATCTCCCCTATTTGCTATATCTGCCTCGGCCTCTTCCTTGGACCAATCTCCCGTTTCATTTCCCCTTTTTGTCTCAAGTACTTCATTTGTTCCAACTTGTGGCATCGCCATGCTGTCTACAGCCTTTGGCTCCTTGCCCTCAAACCGAAAACATAGGAGTCGACCCGCGCGGGTAGCAATGACGAGCTTCGTACCGTCGTGCACCGCGCACGTGTAACTTGAGAAGTTGTAGCGCTGGCACGGGGCGAAAATATCAGGGAGTCGAGCAACCAGCTGTTTCTGCCAGAAGACGGCCATGTGAGTGCCGGTGTAGACAACGCTGCAAGGATGCTCGGGCGAGGGCTGCAGCCCGACCTTTTCAGCTTTGTCGTCCTCATTCAAGTCGCCAATCGGAGTCGACGGTACTTCCCAGACGCCAATCTCTGAGTGCAGCAGATATCGTCCGTTGATGCTAGTCGAAGTGGACAGGCGGCGAGGGCAGTAGGCCCAGAGCGTGTCGCGTCCCGGAACGGCGAAACCATGGGCAAATATGGCGGGTGACGGCCGCCAGCGATCAACGTCATTATTGTCAGCATCGTCACTTGTCTTAGCAGCAAGCGACCAGACAAGGAGCTGGCCGTTTTCGCAGAAGCCAAAGAGCGAGCGACTGTCTGGTGCGAAGGCAAAGCTTTGGCAGATCAGGCTGTTGGCACTGTCACGGTCATTACCGGAGATAACATCATCATCGGAGGCATCAAAGTCATGATTATCGTCATCCGAGAGTTCTTCATGTTCTTCGCTTCCGTCTCGTTTCTGTGTGGTCATTTGGGCCCACGACAGAGTTGTGCATGGCTCTGCCAATTTGTCAGGAAGTATGGTACCAGAGTCGGGTGCAGGAGATATGTCCCAGATGTGACCGAGATAACCGGACGTGGCAAGGAAACGACCGTCTGGCGAGAACGCGACCGTGCCTTCTGAATGACGGGCCGCCCCCTTGAGGGTAACGAAGATTCGTTCGGTCGTGGAAATGCGTTGTTTGTCAACGACGTTGTCACTGGTATCATCCTTGTCACCGACATTGTCCTCGCTTTCGACATCTTCGTTGTCATCGGACAGGCTATCATCCTCTCGAAAAATGCCGTCCATCCTCCCGTCCGTTTCGATGTACTTAGCACGGCATGCGGCTAGGTCCCAGAGCCGGACCAACCCATCGTACGATGCGGTAGCCACGATCTTGTCGCCAGGTGCAAAGGTGGCGAATTGAACCCAAAAGTGGTGACCGCCAAGGACAGCGACACGCTTGCCCATGCCCATGTCCCAGACGTCGATTCGGCCATTGGCCAAATACGCCACTAGCAACAGTGCGTCGTTGCTAGAAAAGCTGAGCCAACTAATCTCGGAGCCCGCGTCAATCATGGTGCGCGACAATGTGACATCTGAGATTTTCGAGGCATTCGAGGCGCTGGGTGCAGCTATAGTATCTAGATTCCAGACCTGGACTTCACCATCTTCCATGGCCGTAACCGCCTGCAACCCGTTGTGGGAGAGAACGGTCGTCGTTAGCAGTCGGTCTTTTTGTCCCGTTGTGTTTCCGGTGCTGTCGGTGTTGCTGCCATCGTTGTCAGGATCATCCAGGCTGACATGGTCTACCCCGATCTCGACGAATCTGTGTATCTTTGTGGAGCCGTTTCGAAAGCTGAAGCCGATTTCATTCCGGTCGTGCGAGAACGCATATGACAACGGTCTCATATCTGCCGGGGCTCTATATGATCGGATGAGCGGCTCTATAGCCCCTCCTCCTTCGTGTTTGTCTCGTTGTTCTCGGCCGCGGACGAGGTGGAATGTCACGCGCCCGCTCTCATCACGGGTGACAAACACGTCCCAGAACATATCAAAGTTCACGGAAGTAAACTTGCTGTGCGAACCGCGTAGCACTTGTAGCCGCGCTCCTGATTCCAGGTCATGGATGCTTAGATGCCCATCGAGTCGGAGGAATGCTGCCAATCTCGATGCGGGTGCCACGGCGTTGTCCACACTCCTGGATACGGACCCTGCATCGGGCAAGCTTGTGTTAACAGGATCCATGCGCAACACCTCCTTCCACTGCAGCCCCGGCATAGCCAATACCACATGAGACGGCTGTTCACCATAGCCTTCACAAATGACAATAACATCGCCCGAGCCATCCTCAGCGAAACGAATTCCGGTGAAGAACGGGATGCTAGAGGAGCTAGCATCGGTCGTGTCGCTGGAAACGCTAGAATCGATGACATCGTTGGCTTCGTTGGCTTCGTTGGCTTCGTTGGCTTCGTTGGCTTCGTTGGCTTCGTTGGCTTCGTTGGCTTCGTCGGCTTCATCGGCATTATTGGCATCGTCGGCATCACTGGTTTCATTGAGACCATTGGCGTCATTGGTATTATTGGTATCACTGGCATCCTCCGAAAAGTTCATATCATTGGCACCACTGTCAACATACTCGTCCACTTGCATCAGTTGAGTGACTGGCCTAGCTAGTGGTGACGCTAGTTGGTGGTCCGCTTGCTCCCTCCGTTTTCGCGAAATATCGTCACGGTTTGTTCTTGCAGCGACTACGGCTCCCGCGGCAAGATCCAGATGCACAACATTCGTGCTGTCAATGACAATTAGCATGGAAGGATCTGCTGGGGAGACGGCCATTTTCTCGGGGTACCCCGGCAGCGTGTGTGCTGTTACATGCTGCACGAGCGACGAAGCGCGGTCATAGCACCGCAGCGTCTTGTCGTCCGAGATGGTCACAATGAGGCGGTCGTCGTAGGCCCAGTGCACATCGCGCACCCAGTCACTGTGACCTGAAAGTGTGGCCCTAGTCGCAGCCCTCTCGGCCATCTCCGAGCTAGTCAAGGATTCGATTCCCGACAGCAGTACTGGTGGATTTTGTGGGCGCACGGGCATGTCTTCGGACTCATTGTTGCCTGCTTGATGGCCTGCCATGCGGAGGAAGCGGTCGGTATCGGCAAGGGAGAGACCCATTGTCTGCTGGCGCACAATGCTCGCAAATAAATTCTGCAGCGCGGCCTGGATTGGCGACAGCGGCTCGCGGGCTGATGCGAGTAGGTCTTGAAGTAGGCTCCGAGTAGCAGCGAAGGCTCCGTGTGCCTCTACGTCGTGAAGCCACGGTGTAGGATAGATCTCGACAAAGTGGCACAACTCTTCTCTGAGCGTGTCATCTGTGGAGCTAATGTCAACACAGTTCAAATGACGCAGCCATGCGATCTTCATGTAGAGTGAAAGCTGGTCACCGCTGGCCGTCTTGGCGCCATCCTTGCCAATCCGGGCAGCACGGACCGTACCATAGTGCCGCGTGAGACAGCGAAGGTGGCGGCAAGCCATGTTCTCATGTAGTTTTCCATATGGCTCGGGAGCGGATGTAGCCTTGGCCAGGCGTGCACGTTGGGCCGCCAACATGACCCAGCTTGAATAGTACACGTATGTCTGAGGGCCGCCACCGCAGTCTATGTCCCGGGTTTCTAAAAGCGGTTGTGCCAGGACGTTGACGAGGACGGCGGCGTCCACGGTGTTGGGCAGATCGGCGAGCGCTGCCAAGTCCGCGACCGACAGTGGCCGGAATGCGAGCGCGGCTGTGTACAACAGTGCATCCACATAGGTCATGTCGTCGTCACTATCACTAGTGCTGCCGCTGACACTCTCTCGGATGATCCAATCCAGTAGAGGGCCCAGTCCCGTGTTGCTGTCGGGCAGGCGCTGTAGAACGTGGATCGCGTTCCATGGTAGGCGCACGTCGGCGAGTATGTCCACAGCGAGGTCTACCCACGCCATGTTCCCGCCGGCCTGGCGGACAAGTTCGCGCTCTATCTTGTCCAGCATGTCCGGCTTGTGAGTCTCAGCGAGCCGACTGCGCGACAGGTGCCGGATGTAGCTGCGCGTGATGTGGCGGATGGCCGGGTCCTCAGGCGTGAGTTGCAGACAGCAGTCATCTCGCAACGACAAAGAGGACGACGAAGATGGTGAGGTTGCCGCCACTACCCAAGCTACCTTGCTCGAAAGGCGACACGTCGTGCGGATTAGCTTCACGAGGTCGCGGGCAGTCCAATCATTCCTAGCTGTGCGGCTTGAACCGCCCTGGACGTGTTTTTGGGTTTTGTCGATATTATTGTTGTCATTAACATCGTTTTCCTCGTCCAAAAGCGCGTCTATATGGTCAATAATGAAGCACGTTGGCTTAAAGTCCTTGTCGTGGACAATGCTGCATAGAAGTGCCAGTAGAGCATAAAAGTCACACGACGTGCCCAGTGCGGCGTACCGTGCCTCCATAGTGTTTTCTTTGGCGTTCTCGTCGTTGCCGTCATCACTACTGTCGCCACCCAACAGCGGGTGTCGCCCCGTGGCACTTGTCGCATCCGCAAGATGATCCTGCATCGCCGGCTGGTCGATGAGTAAGGTCCACAGGAGGTCGCGCAAGACCGTTACCACGGACGCCCCGTGCACATTTCGCGACCAGTCCCAGAATGCGTGTGCCACAGTATGGCGCGGTAGCCTGAATTTGCTCTTTCCGTCCTGTCTATTGTTCGTCTCCGCCTCCGTGAGCGCTCGAAGTAGCATTGTTGTATTGGCGTCCGCCGGGCCGTACACCCAGAGAATGCGGCCGCTTGTTGCATGTCCATTGACAGGATCAGGACCAGGATCATGGACATCAATGTGAGACGTGTCGACACCAATTGATAGACTGCGTGCGTAATACCACTGCTGGTACGCGTCCTGTTTCGATACCCAGTCATAGAGGCTAGCAAGCACGTCCGGGGGCCCATCGTGCGAGGGCCACAGTAGCGTCGGGAGCGTAGGCGGCCGCCTAGGCGTTGTACACAGATTTTTCAGACCGCTATCATTATCGCTGTCTTCATCACTGTCGAGACTGCTGTCATCGTCGTTGTCGGTGCTGTAGTTGCGATCCCTATAATCATCGTCATCAGCATCGCTATCAAGGTCAACGTCAACCTCGTGCTTGTCGTCATCTCTTATCATTTTTCTTTCAACTGTCTCTCCTATCACTTCAGCATCCCCGTCGTCCTGGTCAGTGAGAGCAACGGGTTGCAATCGTAGGCGGACAAGCTCATTGATACTTGCTTCTAGCTCTCCATTTCTGGCATAGCCCCCCAGAAACGAGTCGAGTTCAATGACAGGATGCACAGCGGCGCCAGATACGTCAACATCTGCGCGGTTCCACATTTTATTTCTCTGCTGTTGTGTGCGCGTTTCGGGCGGCCCATGGGACAGCGCGAAGTTGATAATAAGCTGCTTTAGCACGGCTGCGTACAGATCAATAAGCGCTCCACGAAGATAGTTGTCCTGTTCCTCGTCTGTGTCTGCAGTAGACACCCGGCTCATAGCCTCTCTAGATGACTTCGACGCGAGCCGCGCGAGCCGATTGTAAAAGGCAATGCGTGAAACAATATAGGCAATGTCCGGGGAGTCAGACGCCAGCATCGGATCCACGGCCAGTTTCTGGGACTGCAATTAGAAAGAATCAGAAGTACAGGAGTGATGCAAGCATGTGTACCTGGATACAGAAACCGGCTGCGACCCATGCCAGTTGCGCAGTGGGGTTCTCTTGAACATTTCTGTTCAGCAAACTCTTGGCCGATGATAGAGCAAAGCGCATATCGCTTTCATCTTCTCCTTCTCCTTTCTCCGAGGCCCAGCGGTGGATGGCACCCAGAATTGTCTCAGGCGGCATACTGTGCCAGCCCGACGCGGTGAAGCGGCCCTGAGCATTCGAACTGCTGCTTCTCTTTAAGGGCCGAAAAAGAACGTCGGCCTGTTTCTCGTATGTTTCGAGTTCCTCTGTGTGCGCCTCCCGCAGGCGCAAGTAAGCTGCGTGCCACAGCGCACGCGCTTCCTCGTTCACAGGCCTCTCGTTGAGTCGTGACGCGGCCGCGATGGTAATGGTAATCGTGCCGTCATCGTGGCTAATAGTCACGCCTGGGACCGGCTCGGGCGGTACGGTGAGCTGTGCCATGGGGTTATCGTTGTTAGTGTTATTCTGCTAAATCTTTCGTCGTGCCTTGACCTGAAAAGAAATTCTAGACGGCCACGGAAAAGAGGCAAGAAGGAGCAGAGGTGGCCATATTTTCCTTGCTGGGACAGGCGCGCGCTTTTCCAGGCCATTGGGAAACATGACATGGGGCATGCAGTACAGTGTACATGGCAGGTACATGGAGGATACATTGGAGTCGTAGGGTCCCTGCACGCAATGCATAGCCGTGTTCAAAACGAGATACTATAAGACAGGCTTGGCAGCTGAAATGCAACTTGGTGCCCGACAGGTGCAAGGTGGTGGCCGATGAACGAAGAGAATAGATGCCCAATTACAGAGAACTCGGTACCTGTCATTTACTGCGCGGTTGTACAGAGGACGGATTGCAGGCTGTAAGACGATGCGTCGTACTGTCTGAATAGGTCTATTTTGGGGGCCATTCGATATATATAAACTCTGGATATGCAAGGCGAACGAACTCAAGAGGAAAGCAGAAAGACACCATCGAAGGACCAAAAGAACAGCCAAAATAACCAAACCCAGAAACGCAATACAATGAGCGACGCCTTTGGCAACAACGTCATAAGCCATGACTTGTTTGAGGATTCGGAGACATGCAGCCCTATCACGCAAGCAGAGCTCAGGGGGGCCCAGTCGTTCAATGCACTGGCAGAGACAACCCCAGTCAAGCTAAAGGCGCGCATTGAGGAGGACCGAGAGGGCAACGCTCGCACTACAAGAGAGCGGACTATCGATGGTGACGGGCCAGTGTTGTTCTCATCCGACGTGTTCTTCATGGATCGACTACTGTGGGCCGACGGTATCATGGAGAACAAGACCGCGACCGAGACGGTAAAGACTAAGGCGACGCTTGCTGTGTTCAAAGTGAACCTAGTGTCTCAAACCAAGAGCAGCGGTGTGGGCTCAGACAAGCCGGTGCGTCGGGCGCGCATCCAGGTCGAGTTTCACGGCACCGGCCCGAACGCAGGCGAGGTTGAGGCCAAGAGGCCCTGTCTTGTTGGCTGGGCACCATTTGCCACGATGACGCGGCCCAACGAGACAACTGCGAAGCTCACCAGCGACAGGAGCTTGAGCGCCGGCCTCCAGGCCGGTCCCCCACAAGGGGCTGTCACGACCCAGGTTACCGCCAGCAACAGCCGCGCGTGGGAGGAGCGCTACTTTGACAAGTACCACTCGCGGCCAGTGTCTGTATTGGACGTCTCTGGAGATGGCACCAAGAGCAGTAACTTCAACGGTGTTCTGTGGACGATGGAGATGAATAGTCAGCGGCGCGAGGGCGTTATGCCTGAGCTGCTGATGTATCTACTTGTGACACGCCAGGATGACAGCGAGTACGCCGTCAAAATCTCTGCTACTATTACAAAGGAGCATCTGTTTGGGAGGCTTGTGCGGGGCGTGGAGCACAAATGCGTCCTCCGTGTGAAGCCCGAGAAACCGAGCCTCGAGAGGCCAATGGTGTGCCACCTGCAGGGTGTGAAGATGTGGACGGAGCTGGACGTGAACCACTTCGAGGCGCTCTTGTCGAAGGACACGGACGACCCGAGCCTGGTCCTGCCGTGGGATGTCAAGAAGGCAGAAGTGAGAAGCGCGGACAAGAAGCCGGTTTCCGAGAACGAGGCTGCAGAGGCCATGGACAAAATTGACATCGGACATGACGAATGGCAGGGGCATGCTGCACAGACAGACGCGAATGCTACGCTGAGCGTGGCGGTGTCTGCAACGAAAGGTTGTTCAGCTGAGCCGAAGCCGGCAGCTCCAGCAATCGGGCGCGATCAAGCAACACGATTGGTCGACAAGGATATGTTGAACGCCCTGCTTGGCCTGTCCGAAGGTGGGGGTGTGCACGACCACGACACCGACGAAGAGAACATGCCTACTCGCATCGCGATGCTGGAGAACCGTATGGAGCTAATGGAGTATCGGATGGCGCGGCAGGCGCTGGTGATTCGGGCGCTACTGAAGCACAAGGGTCAATAGGGATCCCCTATCTTTGTGCAAGTGACTCACAAGTCTTCTGCAACTCACTTGCATGTCCGAGTTTCGTACAGAACCACGGAGGAATGTGACCCCCCTTTCTATCATCTGTGTTGGTACTAGCACCATACAAATCGATAGGATGATAGAATGTAGTCGTTCGGCACAAGGAGCACTGCTGTTCACATAGTCCGAGTACATGACATGTGCCAAAACGACCGGTCTCCCACATGTATACCGCCCAACCCAAAATAAACGCCAAAAATTGAACCCCAAAAATTCACAGGCCTACAAATTCAAGAACGCCCCCCGCGAAACCCCAGGCAAGTAGTGCATCGGCCCAAGAACAGACCAACAGGCATACCCTTCAGTCATGGAGGCAAAACTCGCCCAGGCCATTGAAAAATGGACAAGCGCATCTTTCACAGACAACAAGACGTTTCAAAAAGAGATCGAACCCCTTTACCAGACACTCGCCGAAGCGAGACAGGATGCCCCCGACGACATCAAAAAGTTTTTGTCTAGAGAGGACAAGATCGTGGACAGGTGTGTGCGATGGTATTTGCTGAAATTGGCAATCGAGAAGGCGCAAGGTGTGACCGGGAGCGAGTCGAGCAACGCGCACTTGCACCTGGCCAAGACCATTATGGCGTGTGAAAAGCCGGAGGGGTGGAATCTATTCTTTTTTCGCCCGAATGGACTCAAGATGGAAAAGTCGTGCAAGCGAAGCTCAAAAGATAAAGCCAAAGCCCACGGTATGCCAGCTGTGGTCCCGGGGGTTGCGAACGACAACCCGCACCCCTTGTACCCAAAGTCAAACACCGAGAAGGGAGAGACGCTGTTTGCAATGGCCCTATACAGAGGCCACCCGCTGATGGAGAAGTTGCTGGTGAAGGTGAAAGAGGTGTACAACCAGCCCGATCAGCTCAAGCCTGGCCAGATCCAAACGGCAAATTTCGCAGACAGGGCAGCCAAGGTGGTGAGACTCAATAACGGGCGTCTGCCTGATGGCATTGTCAAGAACCACACAACGGCTTGTGTCGCATTTAGCCACGTGCTGCGCGAAATACCGGGGGCTTTACAAGAATGTCACAAAGATCCGAAGAAAGAAAGTGATATGGAAGAGAGAGAAAAGGCGATGCTGAACCGCATCATCGACGATTCGCTCCTGGACTTAGCGGATGTCATTCTCCAATCGAAACACCATGGCAAATTACTTACAACGCGCGAGCGCATCGAAAAAGCGCTCAAACTGTGGATGGCCAAGAGGAAGGACCCTTTAGGGAAACACCATAGTCGAGATGACAGCACCAAAAATGACCAACACCCAGACGGCGACGACGATGATGATCGCGACGACGATGACAACGACGAACACGATGACGACGGCAGCGGTGGCGAGGCCAGGCGCCAGCATCTAGCTGTCCAACTTCTGTCCCATGCACCCGACGACGTGCTCCTGTCGCCGGAGGTGCTTGCCGTGGTCATGAAGAACGGTCTGTTTGATGATGCCGACGTCCTCCACGCCTACGAGAATGCCAAACTTGCCAAAGATGACAAAGAATTCGAAGTCAGCAAACCCGTTGTGGCTGTTGAGACAGCTGTCAAAGATGCCAAAGAGGTGACAATTGCGAGAGATTCCACAGATGACAAAATCCTCCCCAACCATCATAACAGGACGCCTCCAACGACCTATGAGCCCTTTAAGGTCGTCGCATCTTTTCTGAAGAACATCCCTGGCATCCTCCACATGGCCGTTCTATTCCAGGAACAGAAGCTGGTGGAGGCGCTATTGCGTCTTGCACCCTGGCTCGCAGTCACGCGTGCGTATGTCCAGATCGACGCGACTCGCACTTTTCCTGAGAGAAAAGGGTCGGAGTCACCGGTAGTGAGCATCGTCACTTCTGACGACAAAACTGTCGCTGCCAATGGTATGCCGAGCGAGCAGGAAGTACAGAAGGCCGAAAGCGGGTGCTATCCGCTGTGGTACAACAACGAGGCGAGTCGAGGCTTGTCTGCCCTGAAGAAGAGCGTGAAGTGGAAGCAGATCAGATCGGCGCTGATCTACTGCACAATGAAGCACGCCGAAAACGTGCAAACTCTTCTCACCATTCTCCACGAATCAGGAGGTGCGCTGATCCCCAGATCCTTTTATCTAGTTCTCGATTGCTATATAATCTGCTTCTGACAAACTCTGACACGCTCGAAACATAACAGAACCCGGTAAGGCGTTTTTGACTCGATGACCTCCTTTGCCAAGCAGTCACAGTTCTAATCCGAGAAACAGAAAACGAGATCAACTTCGACATGTCTCGTCTTCTTCTTGAGGGTACAAGTGTGGCCGACTTTGTCACGTCGATGCCGCGACAAGGGCGCAGCTACAGCCTTATTCGCTACGAAGAAACCATCCGGTACGCCGAATTCCCCGTGCTCGATCTGAGCACGCAGCCGCAGGCACATGTTGCACAGAATCTACAGAGCTCGCATCTCCAACGAACGCACACTGAGATTTTCGACATGCTTGATTGGCTTTCCGATCATGGCGTGCGCCGCATCATCACGCTGCGCGTGCCCGATCGCATGGCGCATCCGCACGACGAGCTCGTGATTGCCGACATGGTCAAGCGTTTTCACGTCGAAGAGCTCGATTGGCGCATCCTCGACCTCTCTCTGAATATCTTCAAGCCGCACAGCGGGCCGGAAGATATTCCCTTGCTTTGTAGCGTCGACAAGAGCATGGACGACGTGACGTCTAGGGTTGATAAGGCCAAAGATGACAAGGACAAGGCATCCCAGGAGGACAAGGGCAACATAGTCAATAAGGATGAGGAGACTAACGAAATGTTCAATGATTTTAGCATGCAAAAGTCATACCTCACGCGATTGCATCTCTACACAGGCGGTCGACGCTCAGCATTAGACCACTGGTTTAGCACGGAAGGTCTCGCGTCGATGAATGTTTGTTTTCCACTTACTTATGCTGTTTGCTCGTTGCTGTCTTACATCATGCTAACATTACAGATTAAAAATGTCGACATCCATGTCATCAAGGTAACGAGCGCCAGAAGGGAAGGTGAAATCAAGGCAGAAGGTTAACGCGCGCGCATAGGAACTCACGACTGAGAAACAAAGCGACGCGACACTCAAGTACATTAACACAAAAGCCGATGAAATTATGGAGGAACGAAACCCGTCGATGAAAATCGAGGTGGAGCCGCAGCTGTGGACGGCCCAGACCGAGACGCCACGCCTGCAAGACATGTGCGTTCTTGTTGACCTGTTAATTCTGTTCCTTTGCCGCTTTGTAGTCTTATATACTGATGCAATACCGACCTCACTAGCATCCATCGCCTGTCGCCGCGGCTCGCGCAGTTCATCGCATACTACTGCCGAAGAGCCTCCGAATGCCATAAGCAAACCAGGAAGTTCCGGCCGGCAAAAGTGGCCATCATTGACAACGGCATTCTCGGTATAGACCCGCCAAAGACAGCGCGTGGGTCCGACGTTGGCCAGACCAAAGACGAGGCGAATGTGCGCGGCGGCAGCAATGACCACAACACCACCAGCAGCGAGCGGCATCTGAACAGTCGGGACTTTCTCAAGGCCGAAAGCTTGTGGGCACGCGTCTGCGATGGCAAATCATTCGTACACGAGCGGGACCGCGTGAGTCCTTGGTATTTTGCGTCGAATCCGCATGGGACGCAGATGGCGAACCTGGTGTGCGCCATCGACCCCTTATGCCAGCTTTTTGTCGCCAAGATTGCCGACAGCCACTACGGCTACTCGGCGGCGCGAGCCGCAGCGGCTGTCGATTGGGCAATCAGCAAGGGCGTAGACATCATCTCAATGAGCTTCACAACTACCGAGAAAATTAATGAATTCAGGAATGCAGTTCAGACGGCCGTGGACAAAGGCATCATTGTTGTGTGCAGCCATCATGACGAGGGCGCGCGCATGACCACCGAAGTTTTCCCCGCTCATTTCGGCGCCGATGGCAACACCATGCTTCGCATGGCCAGCTGCAACATGTACGGCAAACTGCAGCACGACTGGGACGACAACACCGCCGATGATGCCAAGAAGAAGACCAGCCAGTACGACTTCAGCATCAACAGCCAGGACATCATGGTCGGCGCCATCCCCTTCATCGCCGCCTCAACTGAGCACATTAGCGGTAGCTCTGTCGCCACCGCCATCGCCGCCGGCGTCTGCAGTCTACTTATCGCTTGCCTTCGCACCCTGCACATCGTACCAAAAATCCGGCCAGATAAATTGAACACACCCGAGGGCCGTGCCATCCAACAGATGCGCGAGAATGTCGTTCGTGCCCTTGGCCTCGGACTGCCGCCCACCGATGAAAAGTACGACCGGCCCTCCTTTAAGGATGTGAAAGCCTTTCTGTCCACCATGAGTCCGTCCGACACCAACCCGCGTTTCATCTCATTAGACCGCTTCGCCCATCTCGACGAGCTACGCGACGTGAACACGCTCAGTCTCTCGGATGCCTTCTTCGAGCTGGGCGCCAAATTTCCCCTTTCAAAGTAACAGTATCCGTAGCAGGTTGCAGATATCATTTCAGTTCGGTTTAATACTATGTTGGCTCCAAAATTTGGGGGCCGAAACAGGGTCCCTGACCACAACAGTAATTTTTCAGTACATCGTTTTCCAGGAAATCGGCCGACTCGGGGCGCCGTCACTCATGGGTCCCCCGTACCCTTCCCAACAGGGATCTGCCGTCCACAATAATTGGAACCTCGAAATGCACAATGAATCAGCATTGTTAGAAGCATTTCTAGAACTACATGTAGTTATTCTCTTGACTAAAGAGACCACCTTATCTGCTATGAGTCCTCAAACACCTGATTGGTCGGGTGTCCGCAAAACTTGTCTATTTCGTCCAATTCCAACACTCTCATCTAACATTGAAGAGGCTCTAAGGATTGTCGAAACAGCTATACGGATAGTGCGCTGCGAAACGCATGACGGTTGCGGCCGTTGGGTTTCATCAAAATCTCACTTGAGCAAGGGTTAAGGTTACGCAGCGATAGCGCGGGCATCCAGCCAAATTCGACGCGCTTTGTCGGCAAACACAGCCCGCTTCAGGCCTCGCCCCTGTCGAAATGTGGATAGCTTCATCCAGAAATGGTCGTCCAAGACACAAATTAAGGCCTTAAAATCTCACTGACTTGAGCCCTGTCAGCAGTCTAATCTTCAGCTGGAGCCACTCTTCGGGCCCGACCGCCATGACTTTAAAGCGTTTGAGCCGCCCACATACACGCGACCCTTTCCTTTCTCACGATGTGCGAAACTGCATCATGAATCGACAATGACGGAAGTGTTCGACAGTGAGAAGCGTTCCGCGTCTTGGTACCAGAAGATCGCCCGAGGCCGAGGGTGGAATCTCGAGGTCGCCAGCGCCGTCGTCAGCACCCTCTGCATGCTGGCCATCGTCATCGTGCTGGCCGAGCTGCAAGACACGCGACTCGCCGCCTGGACGCTCGCCGTACAGCCCAACACGGTCATTTCCGTCCTGTCGACTGCCGCCAAGGCCTTCTTCATCTTTCCTATCACCGAGAGTCTCGGCCAGCTGAAATGGCTGCACCTGACTGACCAGAAAGACGGGTAAGTTTTCGGGGAGATGTTGAGAGGTGGGAATTCGAGAGAACTGATTGTGCATCAGGTTGGACGACATCCAGGCCTACGATAATGCAAGTCGAGGGCCAGTGGGTGCGCTGAAATTCTTCTGGGCGGCTAAGGGCGCGTCCATTGTCTCGTACGTCTCCTGCCTGGTGACCATTCTGGCACTGGGCTTCGAACCCTTCTCGCAGCAGCTCTTGGGCTTTCAGCAACGAGAGACGCGCAGCGCAGACGTCCAGTCATCGGTTCCATGCTCGACAACCTACGACTTTTTCAATGAGGGACTTGGAGGGGCCAGTATGGGCGTCGGTATGTGTGGCACGAACCTCGCCGCGATCGTTGTGCTGGGCGAGCTGACAAGTCAACCACTCCCACAGTTTCCCAGAGGGATGCTCTATTGGCAGCCTCAGTCTTCAACGGCCTGTATGGCGTCGTCCAGCCCCCGCCATTTGTCTGCCCGGGCACCACCTGTGACTACCCCGACTTTACGACGATGGGTGTCTGCAACCAGTGCAAGGACGTCACGGCTACCTCGACCAAGCGCCAGACAAGCCCCAAGAACAGCACCCGCGACGAAGTGTGGGAAATCGTCACGCCCGGTAACCTAAAGATCGTCGCCACCTCCAGCTACAGTTCCCGCTCGGGCTTCCAGCACACCATCCTCAACACCACCATCACGGGCGTCACTCTGCCCTTTACCGCCGGCATTCTCAAGCTACCCGACGACGTCGGCACGTTCCAGTTCAACGGGCAGGGCAAGTACCTTGAGCAGATGCAGGTGTTTGAGTGCGCCGTCACCCTCTGCGCCCGCACCTTGAGCAACTACACCATGTCCAACGGCACGCTACACCAGGGCGCTCAAAACACCACGCAGCTCTTCCTGCAGGAGCCTCCCAAGGGCAGCGAGCCGGCGCCCAGGACGGAGCTGCAGACCTGGACCGGCGTCAATGCGACGGACCCAAGCAAGAATATGACCATTGTCCTCAACATCAACGACAACCGCAACATGTACGCGTACATCCGCACGGCGCTCGATGTCGGCGGCAACGGGTGGTCCGGGTTCCAGAGCGCGCTGGCGGCGGCCCCGAGCATCCCGGAAGCCATGGACAAGATTGCGGCGGGCATGACGCACCGCATGATGTCCGGGCCCAACGCGACGGTCATGTACGGCGATGTGTACAATGTCGAGACGTACATCACGGTCGAGTGGGGCTGGGTCTCTTTGCCCCTGGCTCTGACGGCCTTTGCCTGCGGGTCTTTGGTGGTAGTTATGCTTATGACGCGCCAAGCGCGACAGATCAAGTGGAAGACGTCGCTGACGCCATTGCTGCTGACGGAGGATGCGTGCCCGCTCCTCGACGCGAGCGGCAAGCCCGAGTGGACGTCGATATCGCGTGAGATCAGGACGAGGACTATTGCCAAGCACTTGCCGGAGTAGCGGTAGGGCTAGAGGTGTCAAGGCAGTTTAGAAGAACAAGTGCATAATCTAATGATATTTGGAGACCTCTTAGGAAGGCTAATGGCTCATGTCCCTAATCCATGAGTGTTCCCATTGCGGAAGGGACGAATCGGTCACACGGCTACGAGGAATGTTGTTGTTCAGCGTGACTGAAGTGCTAGGGGGCAAGCGGAAATTCTCATGGTAGGTCATCGGAATCGCAGTATTCCTCGGCCATATCCACTCGCAATCAGCCATGCACAGGGCGTTGCTCCTTTCTCTTAGCTGGCGGTCAATCTCCACCAGCTGGTCGTGCACTTTGCCATGGATCTCCCTCTCGATAGCCCTGTATGCTCTGTCCGTGTATCGTAGGACGTTGAGAGCGAACGGCGAGATGATGTCCTCCTTGCCCCGGAGACTGTTGGACCAGAGCAGCTCCGGCATGTTCTTCCCTAGCTCTGCGGCCATCGCGTCGTGGAGACGAAGGTCTCCTGTTTCCTGCAGCACCATCTGGGCAATGGCCGGCAGGTGGTGGACATGATGATGCTTGCCGTCGGCAAGAAGACTTGCGATATTCTCGCGTGCCAGTGTGGTTAGTTCGTCGACTTGGTACTAGTCGGCCAACGAGTTCACCAGGATATGTTGGCGTAGCTCCTCGTTGATAATAACGCCTTGGTCGTTCGACCAACTCACATCCTCGCTACCAGGTTGAGGCGCCTTCTCCTCCTTCACGTCCTTCTCGTTCACATCCCTCTGCCTATTCTCATCCTGCTCATAGCCAGTGTTAGGCCGAAAGATATCGTACTTTCTTGTATACATGTACTGCACAAACTGTCCGACCGTTCCGATCTCGAAGGCGTCCATGTTAATGATGTTGGTTCTGGATTCCTAGATGTACATCTAGTCAGCCCATCTCGTCTACACCCACCAACAATACTGCTGTCGCACCTCGAAAGCGCCTCCGAGGGCCGCCTCGATCACTGGGCAAGAATAGAGTCGGATACGGTGGACAGGAAATTCACGGCCGCGACAGGCGAGGACAACGGCCCGACGCGCACTCGCCTCTATGACCTCGGGGAGGTTGAGGTGCTCATCTTTGGCTAGGAATTGGTCTTCTAGGACCCATTCTCCTTCCATGATGGGCGTTCTGAGGTGATGTGAGTCCGAGGATTGATCTTTGATGAGAGCAAGCAAACGGTTTTTTGAAAAGTTAGAGATGGAAGATGCGCAAAATATATGTGGCCACAAAGGAATTAATGCCCTTTCCAGCCATGGTTTCATCTCATCCACTCTCAGGGGACATTCCAACCTTAGTTGACAGCTCAAGCAGAGAGAAACATGCTTCAATGTGCTCTTGAAACATGGATGAACATTATTTAGCGTGGGAAGCTGGGTGAGTCTAAGTCTAGCGGCGCATGTTATGGTACAAATTTCCCTCCCTCCGTATTTTGGTGCCCCTACACAACGGCATCCATAAAGCTAGTCCGAACGGTACGGGTCAATCTTCTCGGACATCCTCAGACTTTGACCTCCGCACCCTCGCGGGGTCGTCCGTCACCTGCCTTCGGCTCCATCTCGGACAGCTCCGCCGAGTCAGCAGCCTTCTCATCCTTCTTGCTGATCTTCTTCCAGCCCATGCCAAAGCCTGCGAACATGGCCACGGCGGCGAGCGCTGCGCAGATGTAGAACACTCGGTCGAGACTGTCCGAGTATGCCAGGATCACGCCTTCCAGGTCCTGGGGGCTGACGATCTGTCGGAACTGAGTAGCGCCAGCTGCGACGATCGTGGCGGGGTTAACGTTGGGCGCATGGTCGCTCAGGCCTGACCGAAGGCCGGTGTCAAAGATGACGTTGAAAAGAGCGAGGAAGATGGTCGGTCCGATGTACTGCGCCCAGACGATGAAGGCTGTGGCAATGGGTAGTTCGTCCGCCGTGGTGGCATTTTGGATGGCGAGCAGGGGCTTGACAACGACGTCAGTGATTTTGGTCTGGACCGGTCGTCTGGAGAACATACCATCATAAATCCTGCACCGCGTCCAAAGCCAGTGATAATCATGTAGCCGACCCAGTGGCCAGTCGATGTGTCTGGCTTGAGCAGACCAAACAGGCCCGTTCCGACTGCCGCGAGAGCACCTGAAAAGATTGAGAATGGGGGGATCAGACCAATCCTGTTGACTATCGAGGCGGATTAGTAAAATTCATCTCGGAAGAGCGCCGGCCTCCCAAGCTTACCAAGTATGCCGCTGATGATCACTGCCAGAAGCTGAGGGAGGATCATTGCCAGCAAGTAGACTCCGCTGGTCAGGGCCGAGACACCTTTGACTGCTTGGAAGTACACTGGCATAAAGTACGCTGTGACCAACAAGGTTGACATGAGGAAGGTGTAGTTCAATCCGCTATTCAAAACCTCTTGGCGCTTGATGATCGGGAAGGGAAGCAGAGCATCGTCGCCCTTGTAGTAGTTCCAAATGAACCAGACGATGAAGTTGACCCCAGATCCGCAGAACAGACCAATGACGGTAGCCGAGTTCCAGGCAAAGTCGTGTCCTCCGTACTGCAATGCAAGGAGCAGCTGGATCACAGCAGGGGCAAAGATGACAAAGCCGACCAGGTCGAAGTGGCGATGAAGCTGGCGCAAGACGACAATTGGCCTCTCCTTCGAGGTCTGTTCGGGGATGTGCATGAAGGCGAGAGGGATCGCGACCAGGCTGCCAAGGGGAAGGTTGATATAGAAGCCTGAGAACCCAGTTCTTAGCACCGACCCTGATAATTTGAGAGCAGGGGTTTCAAGGACTTACACCATCGCCATGTATAACCAGTAGTGAAAGCACCACCAATGACAGGTCCAAGAGCTACACCCAGCTGGGAAACTAGAGTTTTCAGTCAGATGAGGAATGTGGCGGCGTAAATGAAGTTGTGACACTCACTGCCCATCATGATTGCGGTTGGCACTGGGAAGGCTGTTAGTTGAAACCTTTCATGGTGATATTACAGAACCAAAATCAAAAACAAACGCAAATTGCAAGACGCAGAATTCACAAAACAGAACTCCAAAAGCAAAACCCAAAAAAGCAAAACTCGCAAAGCAATACTTCGAGAGCAGCTTACTGGGACGCTTCTCCAGAGGCAATGAAGCGGCGATGAGCGAAATTGCACCATTAATCAAGCCAGAGGCACCGATACTAGCGATGGCTCGGCCGACAATGAGCATGGCGGAGGTCTGGGCAGCGCCACAGATAGCAGAGCCAATCTCGAAGACGGCAAAGAACGAGATGAAGGACCACTGTATCGATCAGCATGGTGTTGAGTTTTCCTCTTTCGGGAGACGTCGTACCTTGAGGCTGAAGCGCTGGTAAACCTTGCCAGTTAATGGCTGGAGGACCGCACTGTGTAAATCTGCATCAGTATTGCTCGATTGCATGCCTGAGTCTGTAAGCCTTACCTTCCGAGCTGGTATGCACTGCCATACCAACCAAGATCCTTGATTTCGTCAGCTTCTGGGGCTTTCACTCCAGGGTGTCAATCTACTGACATGAAGAGAATGGAATTCGTCGGTGATTTTGGGGATAGCCTAATGTCGTCGTTAGCTTTTCCTTGAATGCGCGACCTTTGAGCTTGCAAACATACTGTAGAAACAATCGAGGTATCAAGCATGATGAGAAATGCTGCCAGGGTCAGACTGCCAAGCATCATGTACAGGCGAACACCAGTGACATAGTCGCCCTCGATGCTTCCCGAAGATTCGGTCTTGTGGCCCTCGCGCTGGGTCGAATCGTTGGTGTTTGCCTCCGACATGATGTATCTAGAAAGAGGATAATGGGTGAAGGGCGTGCAACTGTTTACCGACTCTGTGTCGAGAGACGCACACTCCTTTGAGCGCTTTCAGGGGCGGTGCTCAGACTTGTTGACCTCTAAAGAAAGAATTCGAGGCTGTGGGAGAACCTGGGAGAGGATGTTTTTTTTTTATTAGTGTTGGTGGTGTTTTGGAGAAATTCTGAAGCAGGTGCGCAATCAAAAAAGGGCGTGACACCTTCGGCAGGTGCGAGGGGAGGACAGGAAGAGGAAGAGAGAAGCCGAGTAGGTTTTTATCAGGCGTGTCACAACCTGATAGAAATCTGAATCCCGAGTGAACACTAGAATTGATCGGCCTGCTTGATTTGTAATTTTCTTTACAGGGAAATATGTCCATACAATTTCTCTCTTGCAGTGCACAGAAATGTCTGTCTCAGTGCTTGCATCGTTTTGATGCGTGCAGTTTATGTGGTGTCAGGCAGGGTGCACTTACACCCCAAAGAGGACTCGGATACGGGATAACTCTGAATTCCGGTTCCGCCGCAAAATCGCAATCGCCCGCCGCAATTCCGGCTCCTGTTCTCCACCAGTCTGACTCGCTGCCACACTACATTACGGCCAGAGTTCCCAGTCTTTTCGCGCTTAAGGCTATTTCCTGGCTTTGTCGACAGGATATGGGTGGTGATAATTGTCCGGTTCACACCTGTCGCCATCATCGACTGTAAGCATAAACCAGAGTTATGCCGCCGGCCCGCAGGACAAATCAACAAGATTGCCTTTCCACTAACGCGTCTTGCACCCTAATTCCAGCCGGAAATGAACCCAAGTCCGGATAGCTCATCCCTGTCGTCTCGGGCACACGGCAGCAAAGCTTGTATGAACTGCGCCCGAGTCAAATGCAAGTGTATCTTCCGCGCAGATGGTAGTGGATGCGAGAGGTAAGTAGCAGCTCGAGTCCATGCATCCCTCGGCAGACACTGACAATGATACAGATGCCATCGATTGAGCAAGCCATGCATACCTTCAGCTCCAGCGAAAAGGCGCGGGCCGAAGCGCGACGATGGATCGCGGACAGCGAGGCTCGAGAAGAAGCTTGATGATCTCGTCTCGCTCCTCAAGACCCAACACTCTTCGGTTAGCCCTGGTGGCGACGATGTTGGTGTCGTGGCATCTATCGACGACGATGTCAACGAGCAGACCGATACTTCTCCCACGCTGACCGACAATACGTCGGCGGTAAATCCAAATGACACTTACCCTGATGAGCCTTCACCAGAAGAAGCCGGGAGCTGTCTTGAACTCTTCCGTAAAGAGATGATGGCGAGTTGTGTTCCAGTGTCCCCAGGCTTGAGCTGCTGCTAACACGTTCCACCAGCCACTGTGTCCATATCTCTACCTTGAACCCGATTTGTCTTCGGCAACTCTGCGACAGCAATACCCTTTCCTCTGGCTGAATATAATGAGCGTGTCCTCCAGGTCCGTAAAGGCCCGTAACTCTCTTGGAAAGGAGGTGAGGTCCACGATTGTCCAAAAGATCGTCGGGGATGGCGTCCGGAGCATGGATATGCTGCTCGGGGTGCTCACCTATCTCGCTTGGTAAGTGATGAAGGGATTGCCCGGGAGCAGATTGTGCTAACCTGTTCAAGGGTTCATCTCTTTCCCATGGACAAGAACTTCGCGTCCATGTCTTCTCAGATTGCCATTTCCCTAATATTCGACCTGGGCCTGCATATGGCGCCACCAGAACAGCCTTTCAAAGTTGGACGTCTGATCAAGGCGAAAGGGTTTGGCCCGTGCCAACCAAATGCAATTCGCAAAGAGCGGACCGATGAGGATCGACGAGCCGTCTTGGGTGCTTTCGTAACCACCTCCATGTAAGTATCTTCCGCGAGTGCTGACCTTGCCGTAACTGACTGAGCTCTGCAGGACATCGCACTCGTTCAGATCAGCTGATGGCCTGCGCTGGTCGCCCTATCTCGACGAATGTCTGAACCACCTCGCTACTCATAGTACTCTCCCCCAAGACGCCGACCTCGTCACCAAGGTGAAGATGCAGTTGATGATCAATCAAGTCCGCTATTCCTCTTGGAACAACGGAGGCGGGGAGATCCCAGTCACTTATGTCGATGCACTCCGCATGCAACTCGAAAACATGGCATCGCCAAGCAGCGGTATGAATGGGTTCCAAGGCAATCGTGAGTCTTGCGTACACTCTGTTGAGAAATTCAGAGCTAATGAAGTCTCGTAGAACCCCTGCTGCAGCTATACCACTTCACCCTCCTCATGGTCCACGAGCCCATCCTCTCCAAGCCCCCGTCGTCCAACAACGAGCCGGATCTAGCGCGCTTTCAGGTCTACCAGCGGTGCGCCGACTCCATCAAGGCCTGGCTCGACATGTTCTTCTCGGTGCCGCTCGCGGATCTGGCTTACCCGCCCTGCAGCACCTACTGCCAGCTCTACTACGTCATGGGCTTTCTCTACCGCATATCCACGATCAGGGTGCCCGGCTGGAACCCGGACACGATCAAGCAGATGATCGACCTGATGCCTACCCTCGACAGGGTGATCCAGAACTTTGAACAAGCTAAGACGGAGGCGTGGCTGCGCTCGCCTAAAAGCGGCAACGACGATGTGTTTTGGTTCGGGATCCAGAAATGTCTGGCGCTCAAGACGGTCTGGCAGTGCGAGATGGCGGGCCAGCAGCCGCCTGATGGAAGCGAGGGCGGTGATGGGCTGCCTCCGCCCGAGGAGGATGTGTTGATGAACCCTCCAGAGGGGAACTTCTCTTCGCTGTTTTCGATGGATTCGACTTTGTTCCCCCTGATGCCCGGCATCTTTGACGATATCAATTGGCAATGACCTCTGCCACATTCCCACGAGTAAATTATCACCTTCTCAGCGTCTACACCATCGTTGCCCTGGCCCAGCTTTCATCTGATCTTGCAACTACTCAGGTCAGGTGTCATCAACCACTAATCCCATCTCGTCCTCCGGCTCGGCTCACCTGTCTCATCCCTTCTACCTCCCCAGGTCGTCAATCTCCTGCCATCAATCGTTCTACGCTTCCCCTTGACGGTCAGGTGTCTGCTAAGAAAACAACTTCGCTCTTCTATGATCCTCCCTCAAACTTGTCATCGCCATCACCTTTGCCCGTCCAGATATCAAGATGGATCGAATGAAGGTTTTCGAAGAGGCGCTGGCATCGGGCCAATTCAGCGACCTCACCCTCTCGTGCCGAGGTGAAGACTTCAAATGTCACAAAATCGTTGTGTGCATGCAGTCACCCGTCATCAGTGCAGTCGTCACCAGCGGGTGCAAGGTGAGCTACAGCTTACTTCACCTCGGTATACAGTCTGATAGCTAACGATGCTACTTCACTAGGAATCTGCGGTGAGCGTCGTTGAGATAGATGCATTTGAGATTGAGACGGTCAAGCGATTCGTGGAGTTTCTATACAAGGAGACGTATACTGGCTTCGCCCAAGCCTCTCAAGAGCTGACCGGAGAGGCTGAATCTGATGGAATAGCTGTGCCTCAGCCTGCTGAGGACGATGATGGTAAGCTCGAAACGAAGCTGCATTGAGGCTGATCAAACCAAGCTAATTAAACGGCATTGCAGGCGAAGGAGTCGATGAGCCTAGCCCTGAAGAGCCCTCAGCACCGGAAGCCGATACTGCTCGCGATGAGCTGCTTCAGCATATCCACGTCAATGCCATGGCCGACTACTACGGGGTCAAGCCCCTGGTCGATCTGGCCAACCAGAACATTCAGTCCCTACTCGAAGATAACAAAGAGCTTGTCGGTTATCTGCCTGTCGTTGCCGAAACCGCGATGAATAATTCGGGCGACGAGCGCGTGCTCAACATCATCTCGCTGGCCATGGCAAAGAACATAACAGGTGTTTTGGAGTCGAACGCGCTCAAGGATCGGCACAAGGTCATAACGAGCTTCGGCTTGCAGGTTCTGCAAGACAGCACAGCCAAGTATGAGGCCGAGCTGAAGGAGCTTCGTGAAGAGCTGAAGCTGGCCCAGAGTGTGTCGTCGACTCCGGATGGCGGAAAACCTCGCAGTACGAAACGGACCCGTCAGCGACGAAGCTTGGCCAATGCTGAGGACGACGGTTTTCCGTACGATTCAGATTATCGACCGACGCGCCGTCAGAAGAACTGAGCGTCGTGGCGTAGGAGATACAGCGCGGGCGTCAAATTCGTTACTTTACCTGCTCGCAGGACGAAACCTTAGACGTCATCATGATACTTTGTGACGAGGCTGTCTTCTCAAGCTTTTTCGAACTAGATTATGCTTCTGACAGCACGACGAGTGCTGACGAACCAGTCTTTTTTCAATCTTGACTATTATTCTTAATGACTGATGTGATGGTTTGGGCAGATCTGTACGGGTATAGGTTTGCCTAGCTGCCTGGTAATACGTAAGGCGACTAAACATGGCAACCGTTAATTCAAAAAGCCCAGAAAAATTGCTAATTTCACAGGTTTGATTGTTCGTAGGCTGCTTGTCATCTCTTTGAGCGTGACAAAGATCGCCTTAGCTCCAACCTGGTAGACCTCTGCACCAATTCACTACCTGTTCAGATTTCTTCTAGGCTTCTCCTGCTCTCATCTCCCCGTGTGAGCGTTGTAAGATGCCAACCTCTTCCCCTCCCAAAATCCTCCATCATCAACATCGTCACCCAGCATTCACTCTCCATCAAAAACCACCACGATGGCCCAGATCAACGTCCTGGCTCAAGCCATGGAATCAGGCCGCTTCAGCGACCTGACCTTTGTCTGTCGTGGTCACAGATTCCCAGTTCATCGCGTGGTTGTCTGCTTGCAATCCCCTGTGATCAACGCAGCTGTGCAAGGAGATTTCGAGGTACGTTGTACCCAAACCGTGTGGTAGCAGACGAGAATACTGACGATAAATCTCAAATACTAGGAGTCGCACAGCCGTACAATCACCATGGATGATTTCGAGATCGAAACCGTCCGGCGACTGACGCAGTACCTGTACACCGGCATGTACGACGACTTCTTCGATATGACCGAATATCACGACGATACCTGTGAGTCTATTGGTGCATTGACCAGTGAGCTGAAGGCTTAATATTCAACATGTCTGCATGAACACGGCTAACAAGACTTGACAGATCAAAAGAGTGACATGGAGGGCGCCGTCTTCTTCGACGAGGACGTCTTCAAACACGTCCTTGTCAACTCGATCGGCGACTACTATGGCGTTGAAGGCTTGGTCACATTGGCAAATAAGAAGATTCAGGACATCCTCTGGGACGACAGCCGCTATCTGGTCAACAGCCTTCCCGCGTTGGCAGCTAAAACCATGGAGATCACCGGCGATAAGTCCCTGTTGAGCATTATTGCTTTGGCGATGGGCAAAGACATCGACAAGCTGCTCGAATCGGGGACACTTGGCGACCAGGAGGAGGTCATGTCCGACTTTGCTCTGCAGGTCTTACAGAACAGCACCTCGATGTTCAAGACGAAGTTGGCCGAGCAACATGCCGCCCGTAATTATCGACACACCCTTTCCCCAAGACGTCAGGTGCTAAATATTGAATAGTTTCCAAGTCTACCTGGTAATGCTCCTGTCTTGGATCATCTCTTGAGGCGGAGGGCTATCCCATTGCCCAAGACAGTACAGGTCAGCGCCTCGCAGGGATGCCTCGTTTGTGCTCACCAGCTACGTAATTCAGTTATCGCTCCTTGGTATAGGAAACACCTAGGGAATAGCTCTTAGATTCAGTGAATGTCTTGCAAGTGTATTAGGCATTCAAGCTGCCTGTCTTGTGGTCCCGGCTCTCACCAGCCCTCAAGCTTCGCCATGTTTTCGCATTGTTGTCTGTTTGTAGCCCCACTTTTAGCTGTTTGCTTCCTCACGGTTACCTAAAGTACCTGCGTGGGCAGATCAAAACACTTTCAACGACACACCCATCACTCTTCGCAACTCCTGCGCCAATTCATCACTCTTACCACCAGTATATCCCGTTTTTTCAAGATGGGTCCGGATGAGGTTCTGGAAGACCTGATGTCGTCAGGTCGCTTCAGCGATCTGACTTTCTCGTGCAAGGGCGAGGTGTACAATGTGCATCGCGCGATCGTGTGCTCGCACTCGCAAGTCATCAACACAGCTATCTCGGGAGGATTTGAGGTAATCACCAGTATCCACAACTCCACTCTCTCCTTGACGATTGTATTGACTATGAGATGCGCACAGGAGTCAACGACCAGGGTCATTGATATGGACGCGTTTGAAATCGAGACAGTCACGCGCTTCGTTCAATACCTTTACAAAGCCGAGTACGACGATTTCCCCGAGCACAGCGAAGAGACGACCAACGGCCAAGATACCGGAAGCGATGATGGTGCCGCACTGGCTGTTTCCCATGACGCTCGTAAGGATCCCAGAATCCGCGGAACCTTACAAATGGTTGACTGAGCATTTCTCTCCCGTTCCCCCTTAGACAATGACAGCACTTCACAGAAGAAATCAAGCATGTTGGTGTCAAGCAAAGCATTCCCTAAAGGCAGACTCTTCCAGCATATCCGCGTTAACTCGATTGGCGACTACTACGCAGTCGATGACTTGGTCTACCTCGCCAACAAGAACATCGAAGCATTGCTTCACAAGCAGCCAGACCTAGCTGCCAGTCTTCCCCTTGCAGCGGAGATGGCGATGGAAATCTCAGGAGATTCAAATATACTCAGTATCATTTCAACAGCAATGGCGAGGGACATCACCAGTCTGCTGGCGTCCGGTCAGCTGAAGGGCCGAGAGAAGGTGATGCCTGACTTCTCCTTGCAGGTCCTTCAACGCAGCGTTGAGAGGGGTCAGGCCGAGGTAAAACAGCTTTGCGGGTCCCTGCAAGATGTTAAACTGGAGCTTCTTGATACGGAGGTGAAACACTTGAAGGAGGTGGAAGATCTTCGTAAGGCCTACAATGACGCCAAACAGGCACTCGAGGAGGAGCGAGCGAGGTCGTCGGCAAATCGATCATTGGGATCCCCGCTTGGATCATCACCAGTTTCGACCCGCTATGGACGTCTTCAGCCCCCACAAATGCGCGCCTATCCGATATGATCCACAGCATTGTATTTGGGGACATTACAGCACTGACTCTGCCTATGTTGCTCCTCGCAAAGAAATCAGGGCTCCCTGCTCACCGACTGTTCTATCTTCGGCATAAGAAGGTCACAGAGTACGGTTGACTTTGTAGTTCTATTTGGTAAAGCTCCTAGCTATGTCCTAGTCGTACGACTTGACTGTTTAGTCTAGCTAGGCCTAATTGAATCTCATCCTGATCAATGCACTCCTGTCAAGTACTCATCGGCGCCAAGTGTGTTCAGCAAATTGAATGACATCGTCTCGCAAGTGGCTCGGATGGATGCGGTCGGGGTTGAGGTCCAAGCGGCTGCAGCCGGAGCACTGGACCGAGATCGGCTTTGTGTCGTAACAGACAAAAAGCTTGCCCTCGCAGCCATTGTACCCGCACCATGCGTTGCCCAGTATCTCGTCGACCTTGCGCGTGACCGACTTATAGTTGTCGTGTCGGTGGTCAAGCTTGCCACGTGCCTCGTCCCTCTGCGACTTGTACCTGGCAACCTCTTTCGCCATTGCATCTGTGGCATGTTTGATCACATCGATGGCGAACTGCGGCAGGCTTGTGTCATTCGCCTCGAGCTTGTCGGAGGCAATGAGACCCTTAGCATTGGTACCAAGGGCGGCTGCCAGGCAATCAAGCACCTTCTTGTCTCCAGTCGAGCTCATCGCGAGTTCTGCAATGTCGGGGAGGCATGCATGGGCCGAGAAGCTCTCACCAGCCAAAATTTTGGTGATGTTGGTATTGGCAAGAGCCACGAGTTTCTCCACACCATAGTAGTCCGCAATAGCATTGACCTCGATGTGCTTCAGGATTTCACCCTTCTGGGTTTGGCGCAGCTTCTTCTCCTCTTCGGTGGGCATCGTTGCTATAATTTGATCAGCGATATTCCACAACTTGTGAGAATTGGTTCCGAGAACAACTTACGAGCCAATTCCTCGTCGTCCGACTCTTCATACTCCTCTTCTGAGCCCCATCCGTCTGTCCAACTCTTGTTGTCGTCTTCTTCAGCTTCTTCTTCTTCAACCTCGTCTTTCTCGACCTCCTCTTCCTCAACGACTTGCTTATCGTCTTTCATTGCCTGCTTTTCATCATGGGCGGCAGTGAGGTTTCCAGTCGTTGCTTTGACATCATCCAGCCTAAGAGGACCAGAGACATTATAGGTGCCGAGGTAAAGGAAGTTGATTAGGTGCATTACGACATCAGGATGGAAATGATCCATGTTGATGACGCCGGTATTCGATTCCTAAATTGCTCAGTTTGATTAACGGATGCTTTGTGACCCTTGCCACTTCAAATAAGGTACATACCTCGAAGCCACCCTCGGTCGCAGCTTGGATGACTGGCGACTGGAAGCACACGAAAGATTTGTGGAGTTTGTAGACTTCCCCACGGCAAGTGACAGTCAGGTCACTGAAGTGACCAGACATCATCAAATGGACACGGAAGTCCCTGTTATCCATCGTGGAGGGGATGAGGGTTAAGCAATGATGATGGTAGTGATCACCAGAGATGGCAGAGAGAAGGTGATAGGAGAAGAAGAGGCTGCGAAGTTGTTGTTCCTTGCAGGTGTTGAAGAGTCGTGGAGGTGTGTGTGGAGACTCAGGGTCGACTTAAAAGCAATTTGGCTGGTATATATAGGGCGCAATCTGATTTCAAAGTGAAGGGACGCTCAGTGAGGCCGGCGACATAACAAGAATGGCTAGTTCCACTGTTTTTGAAACAGGCAAGGCGTTCCTAGCAATGCAGTCACCACATGTGAAATCACAACGAGGAAGGAAAATGGTCTCTTAACTGATGGTGTGCAATGTATTGAATGAACAGCATATCAAGGCAGGATATCACCATCTGTCTATATTTATAGCTCTAAGAAGCCTGTGGAATTTACACCCTTTGCTTTTTGACTGTCTGAATGACAGTTGTTGCTTTACATACTTGTACAAAGACCTTGCGCATGAAGGCACAAACCACAAATTTGTTGAAAAACTATCTGATACCAAGTGAGCCACATTGCTTTCACCCTCATCGTTCATCCAAGTCATCTCAGGCTTCCAGTCATAAAATGCACGCACCCCAACTTACTGAGGCAATGTCAGTCAGGTCACACGTTCAATCCAGACCTTCGAGCTTACTCAATCAATCCAGGTTGCTCAGCATACACCATAAACATACCTCACTCTTTGTATTAAGGGTTTCAATTTGAAACAGACCGAACCTTAGGTTTCTAGTGTTTGCTGTATAAAATAGAGTAGTGGTTTCAGTTCTTATTATGTTTCCTCATATATGAATCAGTCCAGAAATATCTGTTAATAATTCCTCTCATTTGTAGTAAGAGACCAGGTCTGCCCTTGGAACATCTTTGTTTATAGATAATGAATAAGTCTCATACATGTCATTTAGGGTTTGCTCTTGGTTCTCAATCTGGGGTCCTCAAGTTCCAATGCCCGAGCATCTCAGTCTCAGTCTCACATGTTAACGAGATGGTAAAATTCCGAGAAGCAAGTGAAATTGTTTTCACTTCCACTCTTCTTTGAAAAGCCGCTCAATTTTCTCGCCCCAAGTTCCCACAAAAAGCCACTTCCTTAACTTTAAATCTCCCAAAGGCATCACCTCGACCAACCCCCAACCCTTCTCCCTTGCACTTACTCTTCCATCCTTTGTACCGCGCAAACAAGTCTATCTACAATATGGCTCAAGGCAAGTTCTTGACTGAAGCCTTAGGGTCAGATCGCTACAGCGATTTGACTTTCCTCTGCAAGGGACAAGAGTACCCAGCGCATCAGTTGGTTGTCTGTTTTCAGTCGCCAGTTATTGCCACTGCACTGAAAGATTGCTTTCAGGTAGGCAAGAGTAGGAAGTTTCAGGCTGGTTTAGTATTGGATACTGACAAAACCTATGGGCATACAGGAGTCAGAGACCAATACAGTGGTAATGGATGAGTTTGAAATCGAGATTGTCGAGCGCTTCAGACAGTTCCTTTATTGCGGGGAATACTCTGACTTTCCAGTCAAGTGTTCCGCCGGCAACGATGTCGACAAGGACAACGCCGTCAATGAGGACAACGATGTCCAGGAAGACGACGATGTCCAGGAAGACAACGAGAACAGCGAGGACAGCGAGGAGGACGAGGAGAAAGAGGAGGGCGAGAAGGATGATGAGGACGAGGAGCACGAAGAGAACGAGGAGGAGGGTAAGTAATGTCTCAACGCGTGTGCGAAGAGTGCTTCTAATGAATACCTACAGACCTTTCAGATATGCACGTCGAGCAGCCACCAACGGACAACTCCGTACCTTTGAATGAAGATGTGTTTCAGCATATCTCCATGAACGCGATTGGACACTACTACGGTGTCGAAGACTTGGTTTCACTCGCCAATAGCAAGATCATCGCTATTCTCAGAGACGAGAAACGCGATCTTGTCACCAGTCTTCCGGCTATCGCAGCCCATGCAATGGAGGTCTCCGGCGACAATCTCCTCCTCCAAAACATCGCCCAAGCCATAGGCACAGTCGCCTCCAAACTCTTCGAAGATGGTGCCATCGAAGACTACGAGGCAGTTTTGCCGAATTTTGCTCAGATGGTTCTGTACTTCAGTGTGATGAAGTATGAGGACAAGCTTTCCGAGGCGGAGGTGCAGCGACAGTCTCTTGCGCAGCAATTGGAGAAGCTCAAGGACTGCGTTCAACAGATCAACACTAACTACTGGTGTCTCAAGTGTGGCAGAAACGGTATAAAGATCGACCTCGAGACCTTCACGATCGAGCGCCGCGCGGTCTTTTGGTGCGAGAATTGCATCCCGCGAAGCGAATAAGTTCTTTTGGGGGGGGCTTATATCAGACTGGAAGGCGGGCACCTAAAATAATCAAAAACCTGTACATTAAAAGGAGGTCTACACTACAGAGATTTTAAGCAGGGAGACAGAAGAGCAATCAACACGATCACAACCAAGAATTCGGTCCAACAACTCTGCTTCGGCTTGACACGGAGGTAGCCGGAATAGGGTCGGCGGCTTATAGTCCCGGTGTAAAGCATAGTGACTTTATACATACAAGGGAGATAGGCTTGACATTCGTGCTGGACATTATGGGAAGGTAACTCGGGACAGCGCCACTTCTTTTCGAAGTATGATTAGTTTCCAGGTATTAAGCCCAGAAAGACTCTTCAATCCATCTTTATTACATGGTTTCCCTGTTTCATACAGCTACGCCGGTGACAATGCTATTGGGCCACGTAGGGTGACACTAGGACTGATTGAGTTTCGGGGATTTGGCAGAATGACTTAGTACAGGTGTTAGGGTTTCGTCGTAGAGGCGTCAATTGATCCGAAGTTGTTCTTTGACTTGACCAAGGATGACTAGCTGTGGACCAGAGCAAGGCCGACACTTGAATAGAGCGCCGAAGCGCTTTATGCCCATGACACTGTGAGGACTCAAGGACCTGAAGACTACCAGGCGGGCGGCGTGACGGGAAAGACAATACGACCAGATGTTTCAGGATTAACTTTTAAAGGCATTGTATAGTCTACAAGGCTATCTAGGAGCAGCAAAATCGCCCCGGCATCTCTCGCTGGCCCCTCTAGGCGACGGCCCTCAGGTGGATGACATTGTTCGGGTAGTCGGACGCCGGGTACCAGTATATCGGACTGCTGCTGCCTACCGATATGAAAGTGTTCACGTTGGACGGGCCAGTGTTGGAGCAGCTCAAGATGGCGGCGGCGTCGATGGAGCAGACCAGGGCCACGTCTCCGTTGAACTCGTTCCCGTGGTTGAGAAAGGACCCGCTGGCATACGCGCTCAGGTAGCCGCCGTCGCGGCCTTGGAAGGCAGTGTCGACGACGTAGCCAGTGGCCGGGTCGTAGGTGAACGTCATAGCCGAGCCCCTGCTTGCGGTAGGCGAATACCACAGGTCCTGGTTGTTGCCCAGGTACTGCCCGTCCGACGCCCCGCCGACGATCTGCAGGGCAAAGACGGCAACGTAGGTGGTCGCGGTAGGCAGGACGGTCACGGTCTTGTCGGTGGTGGTGACGGTCTCGGTGGCGGTGGTGGTCATCGACAGGGTGGCAACGGTCTCGAGCGAGGTGACAACGCTAGTCACGGTGGCCGAGACGTAGACGGTGGTCGAAGGCGTCGCGGCTGTGATGGTGGTGGGCTGCAGGCCGTACGCGCAGCTGCACGCGCTCACGTACTTGGAGGCAACCGAGCAGTGGGAGGCATAGGCCGGGATCTCACTCGTTGGGGTCGCCTGGCGAGGGGCGATAACAACGCCATTGGTGATGATGGTCACCGTGGTTGCGGGCGCCGTCGTCGTCGTCGTCTAGTAGGTTCGTTAGCCAGCTTGACCTTGGTGGCAGATGGGATCTCCAGCTGGAGAAAGTCGGGCTTCACTCACCTCTTCATCTGTGGCCGTCTCGGTGACGGGGACGGTGGTGGAAGCCGTCACGGGCAGGACGGTGATCACAGTGCTGGTCTGAGTGAGAGTGCTCGTAATAGTCCTGTTTTTATCGTCAGCCACGCCACCACAAGTTGCCACCGGGTCATCGTTTCTCTATTTGTGCTTACGTAGTTGCCGGCGTCACTGTGGTCTTGAGGTACGAGGCACAGTCGGCGCTGGCCGGGCGGGTCGGGAAGGCCGAGGCAATGACATCTAGAAGCTCGTTGTCAGAAGTCGGCCATATTGGATCGTCTCAAACTGGAGGGATACCCACCACGAAGACAGTTGTTGTGCGAGCAGTCGCGGGCAAGCAAGGTGCTTCCGGCCTTGGGAATAGGAACAGTGTTCCGGTCGATGGCATCTTGGTTGAGCGGTGATGCCGCTGCCAGGGCGGGGAGAAGGAGAAGAAGCGACGCGAGGCCCATTTTGCTTGAAGCAGGTATTCAACAGTTGGAGAATAGTAGGAGCAAGAGGCAAAAGAAGACTCTTTTCTGGCGATTCCTGGCGACCCTTGGATGTCGAATGTTCTGCTCTACCGAACGAGACGTCCATCCCGCCTCCTACTTATACTGATCTATTGACCCTTGTCGGCTTTGTGCAGCGCGTGTGAAATAAGCATTTGCCGAGCCAGACAAGCATTTGCTGACCTGACCCCTGCCAACTAATGTCCAAGATAGGCAACCTCTCACAAGCTCTGCCTGGCCAGACCATACCATTCAGCAAACTAGCTACTCCAGCTGGGATCGTTCCGTGTGCGGGTGTTTACTAGTGGCGGCACGGGAGCTCAAAGCAATCTGCGCTATTAGTTTTGAGTGCGCGTCGGCGCTAACAACAACACTATCGCCTCCGTAGCTATGCAGCTGAAGTTCGAGGCCCTAGCTAAGCCTGTCAAAGCAGTGGCCTTAACCTCAAGTGACTTAGCATGGCTGTCGCAAGCAGTTAGTGTTCAGCCCGTCTTGTGTTTTGATCAGACCTCTAGCACCAGGATGGCGACGTGGCTCGCAATGCAGGGAGCGCCTAGAACCATATTCAGCTTTTGATCGCCAGCCTCATTGGCGGCGCGGCAGCCTACTTGGGTAATTTACCCTCTTTCGACCTGCTATAAGCCTAGTTTATTTCCGTAGGCATAGCTGAATTGGTTTCCAGGCCGAAACTATTCTCAACAAAGTCTCAGCAATACCGCACTCCCTGTCTCCAGCTTCAATACCGAGTCTCCACTAGAGTCTGGAGCTTAGTTTTCTCTTTGCCTGCCCAGTTACTTTTGACCTCGGCTTCCATAATGGAGGTGAGCTCCTCCACTTTTGCTCCTTTCTTCTCGCGATCCGATTCAACCTAGAGATGGAGCTTGATAGTCAGTTTTGAAACTATCCACTTGTCACGGTCGGCAGTGCTCCGAAACAGTCCGTATATCTTCCGTTTTTAAAGGTGGATAGATTCTAGGAGGGCATAAAGGCGGCGGCGGCATATAGCTCCCTTCTTGGTCATCCCAGCCCAGCATCCAGTCCGGGAGCAAGTTTGCTTTGTAAAGGATTGTCAATGGGGCGGTGTGAGATCTAATGAGCTACTTGCTAGGTCCATTGTACAGCTCAGATTGCATACTATTATGTCTACACCAGCTTCGTGATCGACCAGGGCTGTGTTATCCGAACTGAACTATGAAATCTCGGACTGCACACTGCGTTGGACCGAAAATGGTTCCTTCTTATTGTGATTATCGTTCTTAGTCTCTGTCCTCTACTTGAAATCTCTGTAGTGGAGACCTCCTCTCAATGTATATATCTTGATTATATGGTGCCCGCCTTCCGGTCTGACACTAGCCAAACACTGAAGTCCAGAACTCATCACACGCTTAATCTTCGGAGTTATAAAGGCAGCCTTGTGGAATTAGCTAGAATCGGTGCTTGGAGCGCGAGAATCGATACTCCGTACTACAGTCATTAACACCGGCTGGTATCAAACTTGAATTCAATCTGCGAGATTTTCCAATCGTCGAGCCGGGTGGGAGTAATGAAACGCGTTGGCGTCGCTTTCCTAAGAATGAGTGACATCTTCACCCTGCTATTCCCATTGGAGTATCCCACTACCTAGTTTCAGAGCCGGCCACCCACTACTTCTATGCATATACCAGTCCCACTGCATGATGAAGTGTGCTATTGATCAATGAGTACAAGTACCATCGGCCGCCTGGCCCCCAGTAGCTACCTATCACCACTATCGTCCTCCTCGTCCTCGCTGTAGCTATCGCCATCGGTATAGCCCTCATCCTCCTCGTCAAACTCCGAAGCCTCACTTCCGTCATCATCCCCTTCATATTCCGACTGGCCCTCAGCAAGGCAATTGGGGCATATGATGTGGCAGTTCTCGTCATCGATGTTGACGGGCTCACGACAATACTCACACGGCTTATTGCTCTTGAGTCTCGCAATGCGCGCTTCGAGTTGTTGCACCTGATGTACACGCAACTGCAGTTCCTGATGATTGCTGCGATTTATCTCTTCGAATCGCTTCACAGTGTCTCGAAGGACCGTCAGGGCAAATGGTGAGATGCATGGATCCTGCTGTTCAGCGTGATAGTCAAGAATCCTTGTGCCCAGGAGCCTGCACAGGTATTTCGACATCACTGAGGCAATGATGTCCAGCAATTTCTTATCTCTTGTCATCGTCTGTGCCTTGGCTGCTATGACGGGGAGATAATTCACGAGATCGTAATCAATATGCTGGATTAGCTGGTGAATCTTTTTGTTCGCCAAGGTCACCAGCTCCGTGACGCCATAATAGTCGCCGATAGCATTCATAAGGATGTGCTTATAGAGATCTTCGTTCGGAAACAACTGGTAGTCCCCGGTATAGAGGTATCGAATAAACTTTTTGACAATTTGCGAGTCAAACTCGAGGATCAGGAGTTCTTTGCAGGCGGGATACTGGATCAACCACAAAGGATTAGCATCCAGAGCACAGTATAAGACACTCTACTTACCTCAGGATCATGTTCCAGAGCATCACTTATGACTGGTGACTGTGAAAACACAACAAGTTGGTGGGTATAAAAAGTGCGATCGAAGCAGATCAGCTTCAGATCGGTCATGCGACCCGAAAGCATTGCTTGATAAAGGTAGTTATTATCCATGTTTCGACACTAGATGTAGTCGATGAACAAGACATAAGACCAGAAGTTGGGCGACGGAAGAGGCGATTTCAAGAAGATGGAAGAGAGGAGGGGAAGAAAAAGGAAAATGTGGGATGGAAATACCTTTTTGGGTCTGGGTAAGACGAGCTGGCAAGAGAAGGACCGGAAGAGATTTGATATCCAAAAGAAATTTGCGAATGAACCATTGGGACATACGATGTGTTTTTCAACTCAAGGCTCAACCATGGAAATGTGAAAGGTGGAAGCTTTGAACAACTTTTTGATTGTACAATTATGCAGCGACACTAAGTAGGGGTTTTATGCAAGGCTAAGTATGCAATCACGAGGTACATGCTCTTCAAGCTATACATGTAAGGCATGTCTCAATTGTCCTATCAATGTGGGATATTCTAAACTAAAAACAAGGCAAGATATCGGGGCTCTCAAGTATCTGTGGCAAAGGTTACTGAGGCTTCAGAACAGTGAGATGAAGGTAGATCAGCCTACTCTGTCAGGTTCGGCAGTGCCAAGCCGTGGGCGCTCTCACTAGGATCGGGAGGGTGCTTGCAAAGGCAGTTTCGGCAGCGGACAACCAATTCGATAGGGTCGATATAGAAGCAAGGGGGCCGTTTGCAACTCTGGTTTCGACATTCGCGAAGATTATCCAGAATGCGAATACAAGTCTCGAATCGTCGGACCTTCCTCTCCAAAGATGTACACTCATTCTTTTTGTTATGCAGTTTCGCCACGAGCTCGAATTTCTCGAAGTTCTCCTGGTCCCGATACTCACGCAAGAGTCTCAGGGAAAAGTCGGTGAAGAGCTGTTCATGCGCGTCAAGGCTTTTACGATTCAGCAACTCGCCGACATTCTCCACCATAGCCATCATAATAGTCACCAGAACACCTGTGTCTCCCGACTCGTCAATCGCCATCTCGGCCAATCCTGGGAGAATTGACACGTCAAACTGATCAGTCCTCTCGAGGGCGCCTCGAACTTGTTCATTCGCATAGATGACTAGGTCTTTGACGTCGTAATAGTCCGCGATGGAGTTCATGAGAATGTGCTTCTTAACAGTGTAGTCAACGTTGATATTAGTGGACCGAGCGGCCACTTCTGTATGGTCTGAAAGAGTGTCCGTCAAAGAACGGTCCGTAGCCACGCCGGTATCTAGGTGAAGCAAGCGTCAGAGGTAATGCGGAAGCCACGTATTTCCTGTATGTAGACGGCTTACCTTGCTCCTGGTCCGCAGTCTCACTTCCACCACCACGTCCTTGTGCATCATTGTCGTCATCCTGGGTCACAATCGGCGAAAGGAAATCGTCATACTCTCCACCATACAAGAAGCTGACGAAGCGGGTCACAATTTCAAGCTCGAAGTTGTCCATATTAATCGTGTTGCTTGCGGATTCCTTTACTACGTCAGTGCTCGTCAAGTCCACTAGGTTTCTAACAGCATATAGACCCTGCTTACTTCAAAGTTCCCATTGACAATGGCCCTAATGACCGGAGACTGGGCGCATACAACATTCTTATGCACGTCATACTTCTGACCCTGGCAAAAGAACGCCAGATCGCTGAACTCGCCAGACTCCAGCATCTTGGCCAGTACTTCCTTGGGCCCCATGCTCACTGCTCACGAACAACAGACAGGCAAGCACTGTGGTTGGAAGTGCTCGAGGACCTGTACTAAATGCTGTAAAACGTGATAGATCAACACTTGGGGAGGAAGAATGGCTGAGATAGAGAATTTGGGATATGTAGAGTATTTCTGTTAATTAGCAAAGATAACAGGTATGTGTTGTAAACATACAGAAATTCTCACCAGTCACTTGGTCACAAAGAGGTGCGCCTATCGCTGACGGAGAATGAAACAAACTCGCCTTATCCATACTCAGAAACCCTCAACACCAGAATTTAGACCGCGCTAAATCTTGCTTTTGCTTGAAATAGCCAATAGGCGAAAGAGTTCGCATTACTCATTAGCAAACAAGAGGCGGACAAGCCGAGCAAGCAGGGGTCTTTGTTAGCTTGTACAAAGCACACAAAGAAGCGGAGTGTCAATGACCATGTATGAATCACGAAGGCGTACATTCAAGGCTTTGTCATTTTGACATCTCTGTGATTCATGCTATGTGGATTGTGTTTGATATGCCAGGGTAAGACTCAGTAACAGTATCTCTGACACTCCGTCTCCATAGTTGCAGTACACAACATGTAAACCGATCCAGCTGATCACATGATCCCTTATGACTCCGATTACATCTCTAGCAGTTGTAGACGGAGCAGCTAGTCAGGCTGCAGCAGGTCTGCTTGCCGTCCTTGCAAGGGTTGCAGTAGTCAAGGCCGATTTCTCCGTCGGTGTTGGGCTCGGGGGCGGGAGCGGCCAGGGCAACGGCAGCGAGAAGGCTGGTGAGGAAGATGGAGAGCTGCATTTTGACTTGGGTTGTCCGGGAAAAACCTGGGCTAAACAGTTCAAATCTGGTAAGAACTTAGGTCTCTTCTAGGTGTCGTCAAGCACCTAGGTGTTGATGAGACTTGTGACTTACAGTAAATAGAATTGGATCAGATTGTATAGAGAAGTTGATGATGAAGCTGTTGATGGATGGTGTGATTTTGGGAAAAGAGCACGAATGTGTCTGCTTTTATACTTTGAACATGTCCAGTCTCGCTTCTTGAATCGACACGACAACCATGGATATGCCACCAATGGAAGCCAACTTCTCCTCGAGATAGACTGCATTCATCTGATTTGCAAGCATCATCGGTGCCTCCTTGACCGAACCTTCCTCTCTTTCACAGGATTGCGGGGAAAGCATTCCCTGAAGGAGCCGTTTCCCCATGTTCCCCACAAAGCCAATACGCGTTAAAGTAGATACAACACTCGAAGCTTCTCCACGATGCAAGGGCCGGCGGCACCGAGAGTCTCCTTGATTGGCACGCATAGCTAAAACCATCGATGTTACCTGCCTGTAATTATTAGTTCAGCATAAGCGCTCCCTCGCTTCCTCCCCGCTTAGACTTTTACATCTCACTGTAACGAGGAAGCTGGCTTGATTATTGCAGGGACAGGACTGTAGTTGGGGGCCAAAACAACAGATGACTACTAACGGTTGCCCCTTTAGGTAATGTCAGCCTGTGGAGAACTCCGTAAGACTAGCATCATTGGACAAGAACTGTGGAGGTGCGGTTGCGGCCTCCGGGGAATAGCAGCCGCGAGTTCCACTCACGGGCACTTCCGTGCCTCCATCGCGCTTTGGCAAAACTCGACCCTGTTTCATGGACGATCAAACTAAACCCAAATTCCACGGACCTCCCGCAATTGTACTAGCGAGGGTCTGCGCCGTACCTGCGCCGAGCCTGAGCCGAATGGCAATCGGCCGAGTGAGCGACAGAAGTAACCTGGGGAACACGTCATGAATTGTTTACTGCATTCGGTCCTCGTTTGAACTACTAGCGAACATGTCGGCGGCTAGATAGCACGACTCATGCCCTCCAACAGCATGGGAAAGTCTTGAGATGCCGCACCCTGCAGGCCCATCCTGAGAAAGCCCTTGTCGCCCTCGAGCTTGGGCTTCATGGCCATCAGCTCCTCAACGTCCCAATTCGTCCACAGGAAGCGTCCGTGCAAGAAAGCGGCCTTCTTGGTCGTGGCCCAGACGTAAAAGTTTGCGGTCAGGCTTGCCTCGTCGAGTTGGACGGGCGCGAACGTATCGGCCGTGTATCCATGCTGCATGTTTTCCTCGGTCAAGACAAACCCCGGGTGCTACGTAAGAGACGTGTAAGAACTTAAACTTGATTGGCTCCGGGTATGGAGAATGCCGGACGTCTCCGACGATACTTACGATGCTCAGGACCTGCAGCTCCTCCACGGGAGTGTTCATGGCGATGTCTGACATCATCCGGGTCATGGCGATGCGCGGCGCGGTGGCTGCAGTGTAATGCATTGGCAGTTCATGGATGTGAGTCGCATTCGTCGACACGTAGATCAGCACCTGCACATCGAATCAGTCCGTTGCAGGTCGCAGTAAGATCAACCCCGCTCCGATACGCACCTTGCCCTGTTTGGGTCCCTGGGCGCGGAAGTTGTCGATATGGATCATCTGATTCCTGATACCGGCCTCAAAGTGCTTCCACAAGGTAAGCAGTTTATCATCTGAGAGATGGTGAGTAGGTGGCTAGTCATATGTATGCAGCGGAAATGTGTACCCTCAGGCTGAGCTGGAACCAGATTGCTGGCATTCAAGATTAACACGTCGAGTTCAATCCCGTCGCGGGTCAAGCTCTCCCACAGAGCCTTGACAGAGTCAACGTCGCAGATCTCCATCTGGTAGCCGCGCACCTTGGTCCGGCCATGCCCGCCGGCTTCGACTTCCGCGGCGATACTGGTGGCCTTGGCGCCATCTCGTGAAGTGATCACCACGGTGTCCGCCCCCGCAGTGACAAATGCCTCGGCGGCGGCGCGCCCGATGGTTCCGGTGCCGCCGGTGATGAGGACCTTGCGCCCCGCTTGCGATTGCTCAGGCAGCGCCGCATCAATCGCGGCATAATTCTTGCGATGCAATGTTTTGGTGACGAGAGACATATTGAGAGCTACCAGCTATTGATTGAAATGTTTGCAGACGATCGAGTCAAAACCGGAGTGGAATTTGTTGAGGTGTCAGATTGCCCTTCTGCTCGCGACCACAAGTAAGCCCTAGCAATCCTACAATCCTACACTAGCTCAACCAGGGTTTGATGATTCGAGTGACATTATTTTTGGAAGAGCCCTCTACATGGTCCTGGTGACTGGGTCCCCATTTTGAAGCGCCCTACAATGAAACAAACTTGCTAATAACCAACACACATCTAAGAAGACGCCACACAAGTTGTGGTTCAATCCACAACGTCAGTCATACAGCATGGCAGAGTTTGGCAGCCTTGCCTCCAAGAACCATTTGAAGAAACCTTGTGAACTTTGCTCCCAGGGCACTGTAAAGCAAAAGGTGCCAGGCCGAAGTTTAAAAAAAAAACACATTGCAGTCAAGTGATCAAGAGCTGACACACGAGGACTTGAAACAGCAGCTGGATTGAATGGACTTACTGCTTAATTGAAGGATGGGTTTGGTGCATTTACTGTTTGCTATGCGATGATGATTGAGACACACTGTGGCAATCACTCTGCTTTCACCTGCGCGTCATTGAATCATAAAGTCGACACGCCCTTTAAAAATGCAACACCCATTCACTACTTGCCTGGACCCAGCTCTCATCCTTGCCTCACAATTCAAGAACGATATATATACTACCTTTGTCACACTCATCGATCATTCTGCCTCCTCCATAACATTCTTCCATCTACAAATCGTCAACATGAGCCCTCAGCAGATGCTGACACAGGTGCTTAGCACGGGTCAATTCAGTGACCTTATTTTTACAACCCATGGGCAGAACTTCAAAGTTCATAAAGTGATCGTCTGCCCCCAGTCACCTGCAATCAATGCGGCGATTACAGGTAGCTTCAAGGTATGAGGGCTTGCATTTTCCCACTTGAGTGTATCGCACCGCTAATGTGCACTGGACATGTTTCTAGGAAGCCGCGACCAACGTTATCAACATGGATCATTTCGAGATCGAGACTGTGCGCCGTTTCATTGAGTTCATTCATAAGGGCAACTATACAGACACGTCACCTTGCAACAGAAACGACATTGCTACGGGCAGGAGTACCCCGTATGTCAACAGTACAACATCACATGCCAAGGGCCATACAGGTACGACTTGATGTGAATGCGTTGGGTAGACTTAAACAAAGCATATGGCTAACTTGACATAATAGAATAATGGGATAACGAGACTTTGCAATCCTCGGGGCCCAAGATCGAGTTGCTACAACATATACTGCTTAACTCAATCGGTTTCTATTATCAAGTCGACGACCTGGTCTCTCTAGCCAATGCGAAAATCGACTGTTTACTTCACCATCGAACCCGCGAGTTGGTTGATATCCTGCCTCGCGCTGCCGACACAGCCATAAGAATGACTGGCGACACGGAGATCCGGAGAATCATATCCTCTGCGATGGCCAGGAACATCTCTTATCTCCTTGCCTCCGGGAAGCTGAGGGGCTGGGACCGACTGATGGCAGACTTTGGCCTGGAGCTTCTTCAAGACAGAGTCGCCTTATATCAGGCTGAAGTGGATCGGCTTCGCAACCTTTGAGCAGTAAACGACTACTTGCTTTGCGATATGCCAAGAAGACTGGCGAGATCCTCCGGGATCCTGAGTGGGATGTTGCTCGCAGTCTCCCCGCGCTGCCGGCTGGCGATGGAGAAGACTGGCGATGCCTGCAACCCCAATCTAATCGCCATCGCCAAGGGAAAGGACATTACCGAAGTCCTAGCATAAGGTGCGCTGGAGGCGCATGAGGAGGTGATCTCTCCTTTGCGAGACAAGTGCTCCAGCACAGTGTTACTGGCCTGCTGGTCAAGCTACCAGAGCTGGACGCTTGAGATAATATACAATACAACAGATTGTACTTGACTGCCACGAGTGTCGCTCTGACATGTGCGAACGAACCACTTGGATGTATATATATGACATGACGATTTATGAGAGACGACGAGTGGGGGTTGCACCTTTCTCGACCTGCTGCAGATCAAGCACCTCAGCATGCATGCCGCAGACGACGCAGAGGCCCGAGCCGCCAAAGTCGCTAGATTCAACGACCCTCTTGGCAGCCGGGGCGTGCAGGTCTTCGTGACCAACTACCGTATCGGCGCCATCGGCTTCGACTTCCACGTCTGCTGCTGCAACGGTATCGTTATGGGCTGGCCCTGGTCGGCCAACCTCATAAACCAGCTACTGGGCTGCCTTCCCCGCATCGGCCAGAAGCGCTTCGTTACTTGGGTGCTCTTCTACGTTATGGGAACTATCCAGGAGAAGCATGAGATGATATTCTGGCTGAAGTACGTGCGACAGCTGGCCGCAGAGAGAGCCGTGCGCTGCCCAAGGAGATCCGGGGCGAGATTGGCATCATGGTGGTGTACGAGTACGTGCGCATCCTGTTCAACCAGTCGTTCAACCGGTACCTGTTCGAGGTCGTGCCACTAGACAAACCAGCTATGTCGATAAAAGCCACGGAAGTAGGAGTCGCAAGATGACACTATCAACTTGAACGACTTCGACGTCGAGATCACGAGCGACAAGACCGTTCTGATCATCGACGCTTTCGCTATGGGAAAGGACAAGACTGATTCTCAGTGTCTTGCCAAGAATTTAAGACCATATCCCAACAGTCAGTTCTGAAAACCCTCCACAACCACCTACCAACGATCATCAGCCAACCACGAGAAATCATCAGCAACATCGAGGCACACGTCAGCGAAGCCAGGTCTCAGCCAACTTCAACATGTCTGAGGCTAGAGACAAGGTCCTGCCCAGGTCATGGACTCAGATCGCGTCTGCGACCTGGTCTTCAGCTGTGGTGAAGAAAAGCTACTTGTTCACAAAGTCGTCGTTTGTTACCAGTCCCCAGTCATCAACGCTGCCATTAGCAGCCCTTCGTTAAAGGTGAGGAGGACTCGAACTTTGAAAGAGCCAGTAGAAGCTAACACACAACAAGTCGTGGAAAGGTCCAGCTTGAATAGTCTGTTAGGTACAAGAATATTTATGCCTATCAATTGATTGAGTGGTCGTCTGTTTGCAGCCTCCGGTTCTCAACGCCGCTATCAAAGGAAACTTCAAGGTGAGCTATAGGCAGTCAGTACAAGCGGAGATAGGAGATAACATTGAATCGCAACACTAGGAAGCAGATACAAGCGTGATCGATATGAACAATTTCAAGAACTAGACCGTTGAGAAACTTCACCAAAATCTTGATTGCGGCGATTACGACGTTTTCGCTACTGTGACCGAGCACAACAGCAACGCCGAGGAGTAAGCCTATGAGCAAGCCTATGAGCAAGCTATTGTATCTTTCATCTTCGACAGTTCTGACCTCCTTCTAAAGTTACAGGCCAACACTCTTTCAACCACACGGAGGACCACGAGAAGCATCTCAAGGGAACAGAGGACATTGTTGGGCACATACTCGTCAACGAAATTGGCGATTATTACCAGTTGACCGGATCAGTCACCTCGGCAAACGATACGATCGGCGAGATCCTCCGAGATCTCGAACAGGATGTTGCTGGCAGCCTCCCCACATGGGCGGCTGTGGCGATGGAGAAGACAGGCGATCAGTTCGGACTTAACACCAGCCTACATACCAATATGTCGATAAGCCCATATAAAGATCAAGAGGAAAGTCATGCTCATTAGTCGGCGAGCCCGGTCCTTTACAGGCGAGTGCAGGTCATCCGGAGTTGCACCGTGGCGTTACAAGCCCTTCACAAGCTCCGCACAGCCCATGGCGGCGGGAGCTTTTACAACTTCGCATTTGAGAAGCTGGACCTCAAAGCCATCGGGTCTATAGACGATGCCTCCTTGCGAACCTTGGTCAACAAACTCTGTAAGGAAGTAAGAGAAAGGCTTGATGTGGTGATCTAACCACCATTGAGTTCTACCGAATTCAGTATGGCAGTATATTACTATAACTACTACGGCTTTCGTCATAGTGGGTGAGAGGGTTCGTATCCTCTGGCTAAGATGTTCAACCTGGGAAGTTTAACCATCTATGACCGCGTCCATTCCTCAAGTGGTGATGTTATTCTACGGGAAGTCAAAGAGGACTGCTACAACTACTTACATAGAAACACCAAGTTGACAACTGAAATGGGCAATCAGCTGCAGGTTAAACCCAATCAGGGTTTACTGCTCTTAATTCGATGCCTAGCAGTGTCCTTGCAAAGCAAGAGTGGTCCATGTACATATGATGAACCCTGGAGAAAATACTTAATACCATGTGTTGTTGATTAGACACGACACTTTAGAGTTGGACGCGTCTAGACACAGGGCTGATCACCTTTGCTTCGTGACAGGGTCATCAAGTTCTCTGTCATAGGTGACAGTAAACCACTGCAACTTGCACTGCTGACGAAAAGACTCAGAGGTTTCGGGGCCATTCTTCTTGAGCCTTCTGTGAAGGAAAAGTGAGCGATGAGGTGAGGGTGGAAGTGAGAACGAAAGTGAGGATGAAGGTGATGAACTTCTCTGCTCAGTGCCTACCCAAATTATTTAAGGCCAACCTTCAACTGTCAGTTCTGAATACCTTCACCCACCCCCAACCCGCCAAGAACCAACAACCAGAAACTGGAATCCAACAACCTAAATCACGAACGAATATGGCACCCGGCAGAGACGAGGCCATGGCTCAAGCCATGAAATCCGATCGATTCACCGATCTCAACTTCAAATGCGGAGTTAAGGTGTTTCGAGTTCACCGGGTGATTGTATGTTATCAATCACCGGTGATCGACGCCGCCCTTCGGGGCGACTCATTCCAGGTAAGCCAGCCATCTCTCTGATGGAACAATAGAAGCTAACACCGAAGTATGACCAGGAGTCCCAGGACGCCACGATCGACATGAGTGAATTCGAACCGGAGACAGTGGAGCGCCTCAAACAGTACTTATATACTGCGACATATGATGACTTCCCTACCAAGAGCGACAACCACGGCGATAGCGGTGCCCAGACGAGTAAGTCGTATACACCCGTGGATTCTCGTAAATCATACATTTCAACTGACATATTTGCCATCTACAGGTCTCACTGCTGGTCAGACTCCCCAGGACTATGAGGACGTCATCCAAAACATCCTAGTCAACTCTATCGGAGACTACTATGGCCTTGATGGACTTGTTGCAGTGGCCAACCAGAAAATTGGTGAGATATTGAGGGATCCGGAGCGCGATGTGGCTGCCAGTCTTCCTGCCATGGCTTCAAAGGCCATGGAGGTGACTGGCGATGAATCCATTCTCAATATCTTTGCCTTGGCTATGGCAAAAGATATCGCCAAGGTCGTCGAGGCAGGCACCCTGGAGCAGTATGACGATGTCATGCCTGCTTACGCTCGGCAGATCTTGACACTCAGCGTCAACGGCCTGCTGGTGAGACTTCGAGAGTTGGGTGGATAGGTTTATATCCTGGGAGACCCTGATTCAGGGCTGTAACAATATCCTGTACATTTTTATTCCTCGTTTACCGATGGATGATGCAAAAAGACACCGTCTTTTCATTGTCTTTGGGCATGAGCAGGTCCCCAAAGTAGAAGTCAAAGGTAGCACTTTTCCAGCAACCCTTAATGCGCCGCTATGCGCCAATACATATATGATAAACACCTTCAGAGCAACTCATTCTCGCAATTATGTGAACTGACAAAGCGATAGCTGCCATTGAAGATACGTCGAGAACATTTCGCCTCGGATCAAGACGTCGATGTGTCAACTGGTTGTGAGAACCAGGTCGGGTGTTTGGTCGGTGGGTCGGGGTTTACAACGCCGAGAAAAGCTTGGGCCACCACGCTTCGTGAATGTTATGTTATGACGACTCAGGTGCGACCAACAGCCACCCTTGCCACCAGCAGCCTGGAGAGCTGACGACAACATCACTTCACACCCACCACTTGTACATTTTGTCAGTGTAGAGCGCGCGGACATCAACAACACACAGTACCACAGATCACAGCACAGACTGTTCGCGCCATGGTGCGTCTCCAAAACTTTCTGACCCTCGGGTCTCTGGTCATTCCATCCGTCACTGCCGCCACAATCACCCAGCACCAATCGAAACAGGCACGGAGAAGTTCCGACGACAACGATGACACTCCCTTGCCGCTGGTCATCTGGCATGGTATGTTACAGACCTCAGCGGCGCTGAAGTAGTGCTATTACACCCACACGGCACACCACTAACCTTCCAAACCAAAAACTAGGTCTAGGCGATAACTACGCGGCTGAAGGTCTCCAGTCCGTAGGCGACCTCGCCGAGGCCGTCAACCCGGGCACCCTCGTCTACTACGTCCGCATGGACGAGAACCCCTCGAGCGACCGCTCCGCCACCTTCCTCGGCAACCTGACTGAGCAGGTCGCCAAGGCCTGCGCCGACATTGCCGCCCACCCGATCCTGTCCACCGCGCCCGCCATCGACGCCCTCGGCTTCAGCCAGGGCGGCCAGTTCCTGCGCGCCTACGTCGAGCGCTGCAACACCCCGCCCGTCCGCAGTTTGGTCACATTCGGCGCGCAGCACAACGGTATCGTGGCCTTCCGCGACTGCGCCGCGACAGACTGGCTGTGCAAAGGCGCCATGGCCCTGCTGCGCGGCAACACCTGGTCCTCGTTCGTGCAGAGCCGGCTCGTGCCCGCGCAGTACTTCCGCGACCCGGCCGACTACGACAAGTACCTCGAAAACTCCAACTTCCTCGCCGACATCAACAACGAGCGCATCCTCAAGAACAAGACGTACGCGGCCAACATTGCCAAGCTCGAGCAGTTTGCCATGTACGTCTTTAGCGAGGACACGACGGTCGTGCCCAAGGAGACGAGCTGGTTCATGGAGGTCAACGGGACCGAGATCACACCGCTGCGAGCGAGGAAGCTGTACACGGAGGACTGGATCGGCCTGCGGGAGCTGGACCGCAAGGGCGGGCTCAAGTTCAGGACGGCCGAGGGGGAGCACATGCGCATCACGGACAAGGTGCTCAATGAGACATTCAGGGACTTTTACGGCCCGTACGGGAGGACCTTCGCGAGGGAGGACGTGCCCTCGGATGAATTGTAAGGTGGTGCAGACATCTTGTGGGCAGTATTAGGGAGATAACAACTTGGAATGGCGTTTTGGGGGTTGAACACTTCTTTCTGTAGCATACTTTATTGAGCCTTGGTAGACGATGTCTCGTCCATTGGAAGGTCTAGCTCCCGTCGTGGTTTTCTCCTCTGCCAAAGTACTGACCGATGGGGTTTGATCATTTCAGTGAAAGTCATCAGCATTTTTGGACCTCTTGGTACGGGAACGTTTGGACAAATTCCCAGAGCGAAGTCAAGGCGGGTACACGCGGGCACAAGCACCGTACACATTTGATACACCTGGATCGACCGAGAAACAGTCACACTTGGCACTGAAGAATGAAATGATCAGATCACCAAGAGCCCAAGCCAGCTATGGGCATTTACTGTGTCAACATAAAAAGTAGCAAGCACGATGTGTCAACAAGCCCCAAAGACAAGCCTCGGCATGGCCAGTTCGATCTCCGAATTGTAGAAATTGCCCAATGGCGCCTTCCCGTTCTGTTCCGGGCAACTAAGCACAAGACCAGCCAAGGAAAGGCAGAAAAACGGTGCTCGGCAACTTGCTTTGGTTCGACTGACCGTGGCGTGATGTTGGTCACGTTGCGGGAGAGGCACTGCTTTTCGAAGCTAAAACAGCCCGTGTGGCAGTAGCGCCAGCTGGAGCCTACCAGGATCCGGCACCAGCGGGAGCCAGCCCTGGAGTGATTTTCAGGGTCCTTCGGATTGTGCCTTTCAGGTGAAGACAGCACCCGGATCCCCACAGAATCCAGACCGGTCCGCGCCCAAGAGACACAAGACACTAACCGGTCTGTGATGTGATGCGTTTCCCCTCACCTTCGCCTGTCCCGAATAACACGATTTTCTGTCGTGACCGTGATACACTGCATCAGTACGACGTCATGATAACATTATTCCAAGTGCCGGGTGCTGTGGTCTCTTTGATGTATCTCTGAGCAACGCAGCAAATCGGGCCCTCAATGCAGCAATGGATTGGGATAACGGATTCAGGGTCCTAACAACAGTGGGGATTCCCAGCAGCGTAAAGATTAAGAACCACTAAAGTCCCCAGAGCCGCCACGGCCAAGGTCCAGAACTTGCGCTGAGCGTTCTGCGAAAGGCCTGAATTGGGCACTGCATGACCTTACAGTGGATCGTCTGGACCTGGACCCACGATCGTTCGTGGTTTCCCGCATGTGCCTCTCCTGGGTTCCCCAGAATCCCGAACTTTGCTCGTGTACAAGAAGCCGCGAATGCCCTCTTTCCTAATGCCTTGATTTTACGACTTTCCTACCAAGAATAAACACAAACGCTTTGAACAACATCTCCAACAAGAGGTACCTTATCATACGAATACAACAACATCAATACTCAACCAGCTGAATATATCCTAGCTCGGCTGAACTACATCATCTAGTTACACCAACACCAACCAAAGAAGGTGAGCACAGCATCCCCTCCATCACGCAAGCCGTTCCCGCCCTCCCGCCGATCAACCGCCGCAACCCCTCCATCCTCGAGCTTGATCCTACGTCACATCTCAGGACAAGAGCAAAAACACTCAACCTCAACAATCTCAAAGATATTCGCTAATACTTCCATTTCCCCCTCTCTTTAGAAAAACCAAAGCCACTTACACACCTACCTACCTCACTCACAAACCTCATTATCACCACCACCTACCTCCAAGAAACAGACACCACCCAGCACATCCAAAACACACACAATGGCATCCCACCACCAGGACCAGACCCAGCAAGCAGGCGGCGACTCGACGCTGTCGCAGGACCTCATGACGCCCGTGTCCCCGACGACGGAGCACTCGACGGCCGACGCCCAGCGCGCCATGGCCCACACGCAGGCCTGGAAGCCCAGCCTCGACCGCCGCCAGAGCTGGGACGACCAGGAGCACAAGCGCGAGCTGCAGATGGGCCCCATCGCCGACGTCAAGACGGGGCCCGGCTTCACGGAGAATAAGTGAACAGCCGTGAAAGAGACTGTGTGCTCCTTTGTCTCATTTGAGATTGGGCCGGCCTTCTAATGCGACTTGTTGGACGGATGTTTTTCATTGAGTCTTGGGGATTTGGAATTGAAAAGCGACATAGGTAACAAGGGCATGCCGCCGGGAGGAAAAGTCTACAGGCAACACGAAGGGGCGTAATGAGGCGTTTAAAGGACATAACTGGCATTCGCACGAGATTGAATGAGTGGCTCGACAGATTGGCATAATCGGGCAAGGACATCGGCTCCTTTCATCACCTATAAGAGCCACGACCATCATCACTGTACAAATAGTATCATTCTCACATACATCCTCACGAGAAAGCATGCACAAGTCAAATTCAAGAAATATCTTTGGTTTTATTTCTCTGTTCTCTAGTTCTCTGTTGCCTCATGTGAACCAGCTACCTAATGTTGGGTGGAGAGATATGTGAACACACAAGACGCACAGTAGAAAACCACACGAGCCGACCGATGAGATGCATATGATGCGGGGAGTTGATATCATTCGAAACTTGGGAGAGGGAAATGCAATATGCCGTAGAAACCTAGCGAGTGGTAAACCCGTCCCCAGAAGTAAAGGGGAGGCGATGGTGTGTTTGTTCGATGCCGTTGCCGATGAATTGCGCCGGGCGAAGCAGATAGAAAAAAAAAGCAAAACGATGCAGTAGGGGTAACAAGGAAGCCAAACTCATATGAATCATGATCCATGCCAATGAAAATGCACACTCAGAAACCAGTCCGGAAATATCCTTCACTCCTTAACCTGTGCAATAAGGAAAAGAAAAAAGGAAAAGCAAAAAAGGGGTTGAAACAGAATTGAAGATCGCGATGGTGTAGGTCAATCACAGACCCTTGGGGCCCATGCCGTCCACGCCGCCAGTCTTGAAGTACTCGCCGACAACGCCGAGCGCGTACGACACGCCGGCCACCCACGCCGCACCGATGGCCATCTTCTTGGCCACCTTCTTCCCCTTGCGCGGCGACTGCTGTTCCCGCGCCGACTGCTTCGGCCCGCTGAAAACGGGCTCCTCGCGCCGGACGTCAATGTTGGACCTAAACACCTCCTCCGCGGGGGCAGCCGGGGCCAGCGCCTCGTAGTTGACATATCCCGTCGGCGACGCGAAGCTGCGGGCGCCCATCATGTCGATCGGGTTCACGGGAGGGGACGCTGCTGAAGACGACTGGTTAGACTCGGGGGACGGGCTCGGGGTCACGGGAGAAGACGCGAGTGCAGCCTCGGCACTGGGGTCGGGGCTTGGATGAGCATCTCGCACCTTTCGGAAGACTAGGACGTCGCCGCTGCCGGACACGATCTCGAAGCCCTGGGCCTGGAGCGGGGCAAAGTGCGGGAAGAACTTGCTCGGGTTGGACAGGCGAAGAAGGACCTCGGCCGGCGTCAGCGGCGATGCCGTGTCCGGTACGACCGAGGTCGTCTCGGCCGTGCTGATGGCCTGCATCGTGGGGTCGTAGGCCAGAATCTTGTAGATCTGCTCGGCTGGCGAGGTGGTTGCGGTCTCCTCGGTGGCGGCAGAGGTGGCCGCCTTCTTCATCTTGCCGTAGATCTTGACAAACGTGGGCCAGGTCTGCTGGCCCTCAGTCTCCTCGACGTAAGAGGTCTCGAGGCCCTGGGGGACCGTCGAGTATGGATCAGAGTGAGCAAGGCGCCTCTCCTCGGTAGTCATGGACTTGCGGCCGAAGCGAGGCTTGGTTTGTCGGTTGAGCGAGGGCTCGATCCGCAACAGCGTGGCAGCCGAAGCGTAGGTACGCGCAGCGCTCGGGTCTGCCTTCTGTGCAATAGTTGCGGTGGCAAAGGCTGAGCCGCTGGGCATGAGTGCAGAAGCGGGGGATTCGCCCCGAGTCCACTTGGCCGCAAACTCCTCGGGGAAGTCGCGGACGAAGTTGCCAATCATCTTGCCAGTGGACTGCAGCGTGGCGACAGGCTCGACACCAGCAGCGGCACGCACGTCGCTAGCTCGCAGGGAATCCAGGTCTTCTTCAACCTGGTTCTCCTCCACCGCCTTCAATGACATCCTTCGCAGGCGCATCATGACATCCTCGAAAGACGCTTCAGTCGTCTCCGCGGGAGCAGAAGCCTCGGCCACCCACGAATTCTCAGGGTGCTCGTCGAACTCGCGCAGGGCGTCTTCGACGGAGCTGGCCTTGGCGGTGGGCTTGCCATCGGGCTCATTATGCACTACAGGCTCGCTGTACTTCTCGAGCTCAGGCTCTGGCGCTGTGGGTAGGCCCTCAGTCGGGTCAACGGTAGGCACATCCTCGCTGAGCGGAACGGGCTTTCCCTCTGGCTCATTGTAGGCGACCGGCCCGTACTTTTCGAGCTCCTCGGGCGCCGGCTCCATAACCGGGTCAACAGGGGTATCCGCCTCCTTGGGCTTCCCGTCCGGCTCATTGTACACGACGGGTCCGTACTTGTCCAGCTCCTCCGCTGGCGGCAGTTCCTCCTCAGCGGCTACGTCAAGCGGCTTTCCATCAGGTTCATTGTACCTGACGGCAGTATACTTGGCCAGTTCATCTGGATCGACCTTGTCAGCTTGCTCTGTGATGGGCTGTCCGTCGGGCTCGTTCCACCTGAAGGCTTGGTACTTCGCCAGCTCAGTGGCGTCGTAGCTGGGCTGGGCGAAAAGTTCCGGCGCCTTGCCATCAGGTTCGTTGTGGAGGAAGGGTTTGTACAGGTGCAGCTCTGGAGGAGGGATTTCGTGCTCGACATAACCGGGTGGCTTACCATCGGGCTCATTGTGCATGACCGGAGTGTATTTGTGGAGATCCTCGTAGGGTGCCGCAGCCTCTTCTTGCAAAAACGACTCATTCTCCACCATCACAGGCTTGTACTTGTGGAGGTCAGTGTATTGCTGAGCAGGCTCGGCTTGCACATCCTCGTTGTGCATCACCGGCTTGTACTGCTTTAGCTCCTCAGACTCTTTTGTGACGGCTTGCTGAGTGGCCTGAGGGACAGCGTCAGTGGCGGGGGTGATGTTGTGAATACCTGACTCGGGCGGGGGCGTGGCACCGAGAACGCCAGTGTACTTCCAGCTCAGATAGCTAGTCTCGCTCGCGTGAGAGACCGTTGAAGGTAGCGGGCCAGGGCCACGGGCCTTGGTAGGTGCCGGCGCTGCAGCTTCAGTGCCGACCAAAGATTGTGAGATCGTCGCTTCCGGCGCGAAATCAATGTTGTCAATGCGGACCTGTCCGTATTGACGCAGCTCAGCTGGTGTGGGTGGCAACTCCGAGTCCGCAACGATGCTGTCTAGCGGACTGGGGTTTGTGGAGATGGCGTCAACTTTGACTTGACGGTATTGTTGCAGCTCTTCCGGAGTTGGTGGCATCTCGATGACGGGCTCTGTGCCGTTACTGAACAGCACACCGTCATGCACCTCGTCGATCTTGACTTGATCGTACTGCTTCAACTCTCCAGCCGGTGGAGGGCCGTCTTCAAAGAAGGGCTCCTGAGCAATCTGGGCCTTCTGGGCCTCAGTTGCTAGGAAGGGAAAGTCCGCAGGCACATCGACATCTTCAATTTCTTGAGCGACAGGCTTTTGGGCCCGTGACTTTGAAACCTTGCGATTCGTGATCGGATCGATAACAAAATCATCGACCGGAGCACTAGTGGATGCGGCGGCGTCTGTAGAAGCATAACGCTTTGATACCTCTGCGGAGGCGAAACCCTGAGACGTGTTTTGTGCCTGCTGGTGCGCAAAGAAGTTGCGAAGATTTTGAAATGGAGATGTCCAGTGATCGTAAATGTACGATTTGGACCGATCTGATGATGCACGGTCTCCGAAGAACAGGTGCTCCATCGCACCCCGCTCGACATCTTCAATGTTGCTCCCAGGCCTGACACCTGTGGGGTTGCTCGGTGTCTGGTATCTCCGCGCATTCTTCAATTGGCCGTAATGGCGAGCCCATTGTTTGAAAGCCTGCTTGATCTCCTTTCCTTGCGACGGCTGCTCCCACGACAATTTCCTATGTACCGTCTCGGCATATTTTTGTCGGAGCGCGCGATGTTGGCGGCGCATCTCCCGGTGAAGATCATAGTCTTGCCGGGAGGTGGAAGTGGAGGTGGAGCAGGAGCCGAAGCGGAACCCCCGAGCCTGTTGGCGATGGCGGATCAGGGCCGTGCTTGTCGGACCAAGAATGCGCAGGCTCGCGGTGCGGAGTTGGAGCGTCCTCGCCTGAGGAGCGCCGTGAGAAACCGTTGTTAACATGATGCCGAAGGGTAGGCGGATAGGCCCATACTATGCGGAGGGCTACCGGGACTGCTGAAGACGAGTTAGTACGGGCAATTGGCTGCTGAGGCGAGAGGCGTGTAAATGCGGCAGTCGAATTGCCGAATGCATCTGGCTTGCATCCACTCGCAACCAAATCAAATCAATTGACTTGTAGCAAGAGCAAGACACAGAAAACAAAGAGTAAGCGATGGAATAAAGAGGGAATTAACTGACCGTGACGAGAGTGGCCGGGAAGGATGAGGGCATTAGAGTGAGATGATCACTGCCTGTCCTGAATCAGTACCCGCGGGTGTTGATCACCTAGTCATGTGAAGCCCCTTGCAACTATGACGAGATGGATGCTAGGCAGGAGGAGAACAGCGCAAGATTGCCCAGCCAGCAGGCAGGATGAACGAGGAGATAGATAAGCGTGTTAATGTATGGTAGATCACGCGAGGATGCGACTCGGACAAAACAATAAAAGGGAGGGAGAGAATGGACGAGGCACGACACGACAGGAGAGAACAAGATCAATGAGGAGACTCGTGTGCAATCGTGGGCCCCCTCTTGTTCATCCATCTGTGCCGGTTAGGCGGCGGCGAGCGGGTCCCCCAGATTGACTACCGATGACACCAAACCAACATCTAAGGCACCGCGTTGCCAAAACGAGGGCATCCGCAGCAGCAGCGCAGCGCTGGCGGGCTTGCTGGCCGAGTGAGCGGCCTCAAACCTTGGAACATCCCACAAATGGTGGGAGTGGAACCCTGGTTGGCTCCCTAGAGCCAGTGACGTGCCTCCCTGACCATGCGGGGTAATCGTTTTACAGATAAAGGACTCCCCCGTCGTGCCCGTGAAACCCGCTTGCCCGCCTAAACCCCCGTAAATATCCGAGGCCAACCACTGGCTGACTGGCACGACGTGCACACGACTAGGGGGGGTTCCTCAGGTCAACCCTGGGCGCTCCAAGGCGCCATGACCGCTACAACTCTCGCTGAAACCAGCGCGCTCAGTAATTGGCTGCGCTTGTCATCCTCGGTCCTTTGCCCTAAACTGTCCTCAGTTTAGCCCGCCACTGGCTCGTTGCCTTGCCTGTGCCTGCTAATGCGTCCTGGGTTTAGCCAAACCTTGGGCATTCATTGAAAGTAATCCCTCATCTTACCCAATCGAGATGATACAGCACGACAGGGCGCCCAAAAGGTCCCGCTGCTGCCGTGTTGCCCGTGCTGCAGTGCATCCGCTGTCAGGAACGAGCTGGCCAATGGCTGCGGGCTGTGGCGTCGCAGCCTCGGTGAGGCTCACGTGCGAGGCTGATGTGCGAAAACACCCCGCCATGACGAATTGGCCGACGAACCAGCAAAAGTTACCCCACGACTCCAAAATTCCATGTGCTGAAGAAGCTTGGATTACTTTTTCGGCCTGACTCAACTGGGCCCGAGCTTTTTGCGTGCTGTTGCTTTGGATGCATGATGCGCCTCGAAGCCTTCCCACGGACTTGTAAACTCTTTGTCTTTCGTTGAATTCGTATTCTGTCTTCCTCTTGTCCATGTCCATGTCTCATCGCAATTGTGCTGCCAAACCCACGACGGCCCGTGCCACCTGTTAAATACCACCTACGCAAGCTGCGAGCTCGGCGGAAACCCCTCTCCGACCAACTGACCAACTTGCGACGACATCAAATCACAAGGCCATGAGTAAATCAAAAGGAAAAGGGCGCATTGCCAGCAGCAGCGCCGCTTTTGGAAGTGCCGGCCGTACTGGCTTTGGCAGCGCCTTCTCGACAGCTTCCAGCACCAACCTGTCCTACCTCTCCGAAATCCCCGACTTCTCGAGCATATCAGACGCAAACGTCGTCGTGTCCTTCAAGAATGTCCTCAAGAAAGACAGCACCACGAAAGCAAAGGCGCTCGAGGAGCTGTTGCAGTATGTCTCGGAACACCCCTACGAGGAGGGCGGTGGCGTAGAGGAAGCTGTCCTCGATGCATGGGTTCGTCTCTATCGTGGAACAAGTGATGCGCAAGAATGGCTAGTAATGTATGTAACAGGTCCAATTGTACCCGCGTGCATCAATAGACAACTCTCGCCGCGTCCGGGAGCTCAGCCACAACCTTCAACTTGACCTAATGAAGTCGGCGAGGAAGCGCATGGAGAGGCGTCTGACTAAAATCATCGGCTCTTGGTTGGCCGGCACTTTCGACAAAGACCGCATCGTCGCCCGCGCAGCTTCGGACGGGCTGGCTTCGTTCCTCAACACCGAAGAGAAGACAGTCCAGCTCTGGCGCAGGTGCCAGCCACAGATTCTCGAGTACGCGACCGACGCTGTCAAAGAAACCCCCGACACCCTAAGCGACGAACGATCTACCTCGAAGGACGATGCGGATGCGAAATATTACAGAGTTTTGAGCGGAGCGTTGTCGCTGGTTGTTGGACTACTACAGAAGCTCGAGGCGGACGACGTCGTCAAGGGCCAGGAGGATTACAATGGCTTCTTCGCCGTAGAGGCTGTCTGGACCAGTATCATTGTGCCGGATCCGCATGCGAGAAGGACAGTACTGCAGTTGATCTTGCTCCTTCTCGAGAAGCAGGAGCATTTCATCTCCGCCCAGCTGCCCCGGATAGGAAAATACCTGATAGCAGACGGCCTCAAGAGCAGTCAAGTCGGCTCCGCGATGGACTTTGTCAAGGTTCTGACCATCATGACCGAGCGACATCCCGAAATCTGGGGTGAGAAGAAGCAACCGTTTATGCGACTTCGGCCGTTCCTTGAGAAGGGATCCCAGGGAAGTCCGTCAACCCCAGCTGGGAATTACTGGAGGTCCCTCGACCGATTACTCGTCGTCATACCACAAAAGACAATCACTCCGGACGCTGCGGCGGAGGTTATCAAAGCGCTGAGAACTGGGATTTGTGGGCGAGAAGAACCTAGGTCGAATGCGGTGGATGCGTGGACGGTGTATTTGACGACAACCCGGCGCCTGGCGGACATTGTGGACGGTGACGGCTCGCAAGTCAAGCTCTTCCAGGAACAGGTCTATCCCCTCATCGACCACTACATGCACCCAAGTCCCGACCGGTCGGCATGGACTGGCGGGACACACCTTGCTGTCCTCTCCCGCGCCTTTCTCCTCGTGTCGCGGTCGTCGCATGCGGACGCGACTGCATCATTCGAAGCCGAGTGGACAAGACTGGCCGACCACCTCATATCAAAGATGTCCAACTCATTACCTGAAGTTTCAAAAGACTACCAAAAGTCACAGTCAGACCTTGCCGAGGAGGGAAGTCGGTGGTTTGCTCTGGTGGAGGCCATCCATCAAGACTTGAGCAGGATACCCAGTTCAGCAGGCAGACCAGCAGCTTCAAGCGAACTGGTCGACACCCCATCCATCAAGATACTCGAAGCTGCTTTGAACCTCCTTGAGAAGAGGAATTATAAACCGTTCGGTGTAGCGGCAATTTTGAGCGCTGCGTTTACCCGCACACCGTCGCTCGTTGAAGAGAAAGGAAAGACGGTCGCCTCGAACATTTTCCCCATGGACAACCCGAACCAGATCAATCTGATACTTGCATCCCCATCAAGCTCACATCTTCTGACCTTAGTGAACGCACTTGGGCGCATAGAAACGTTCACGAATCAATACACTTCGACGTGGAACATTGTAATTCGGTGCCTCGTCGAGCAAAAGGCAGAGAAGGGTATTTCGGATCACATCACACAACTTCTGGCGAATAAGGCGGCCGGCCCTCTAGCCCACGAAAGCCAACCACTTCAAGAATACCTCCAGGGTCAGCTGTTGCAATGTGCGACGGGGAAGATAGACACGTGGACTCTCTTCGAGACTTGCTTCACATTTGACAGCCTAACACCATCAGCGAGCAGAGAGCTGGTAGGAAGGATGGTAGGAGCGCTTGGTCAACCGGAGAGCAGTACCGAATCTTTGACGAGAGCTCTACAAATCATCGCGTCCAAGAAACCGGAGCTGGTTTCGGACAACGATGTTCATCTTGATCTCGTTTCTAAGCTACTTGGGGCCATGGAGGTAGCAGACGACTCCACAAAAGTCGGCTTGACCAGGTTGAGGACCTTGGTGGAGAAGTCGCCAAATGTCGAGGGGGATTCGCCCATGGTCAAGATCATACAGGACAACCTTGACGATGTCGGGCCAGGTTCTCTGGAGATTGACACCCTTGTTGAGCTAGCGCAAAGTGTTGGCCAACAGGACTCGGTCGAGCTGGACAGCCTCTTGCCAAACACCAACATTTGGATGAACGAGTTGCTCGCCGTGATCGACGAACTCGACCCTTCTTTGTCGCTGACAAGCAATCTTGGCGGGGCCTACTTTCTGGCTCAGGGAACGAAGACGCGACCGGCACAGATCAAAAGGGATCGCAATGGCTACTCAATATCTGTCAGAATGGCCACGTACACGACCCGTATGCTCTCATCAGGGTTCCAAATGTCGGCTTTGCCGCAAAGTCTACAAGTCGAACTTATCTATCTGTTGTACCTGGTGGCAGAGATTGGGTCAGACGAGATCGCCTTGGCAGCCAACAATAAGCTCTGGGGCTCTCTGTCGCAGACAGATGTTCTAGCGGATGCGGAAGATCTGGTTTCGGAGACGCGCAAGGTGCTTAACGCGGTGATTGCTGCTGCGCTGAAGGCGGCAGATGGCGAGGCGCTGGTCGATGCGGTCGTGAACATCATGATCTCGCAGTGCACGCAGCTCACACCGATCGCCGTGTACAGTGCTAGGTCGCTAAGTCTCGTCTTTCAGTCTCTGGTTGAGGATCGCGGGTTCACTTCAAAGGAGGAGGCGCGCATTACCAATCTTGACATCCTGAAAGCGACACCGTCGACCGTCATGGCCGCCGCGGCTGTGTTCTCTGGCTACGGCGAGATGCTCGCATCTTCCAAGATGATCAGCACCCTCTGCAACAGGCTTGTTAGCGACGTGGCCGGCGCAGATGCCACCTCGCCAAAGAGTCTCGTGGTGCTCGTCCTTCTCAACGCGTGCATGTCGGTGTACGAGGTTGGCGAGCTTCCTGTCGCAAACAATCGCCTTGTGTTTGCGGTGCGGCAGATCACGGGGTGGTTTGATGAGCCAGAAAAGCTGGACAGCAAGATGGCGGCAGAGAGCTGCCGCGCACTACAGCGACTCTTGCCGTGCATCAAAGATGTCTATGGTAGCTATTGGGAGAAGACTGTGGAATTCTGCCTCTACCTTTGGGCCAAGGCAAGGAAGGACCGGGCAAACACTCGCCTGCCATACATCCACGCATCTCTGAAAGTCTTGTCCGCCCTCGACGCAATCCACGAGCCGAATGACGACCTAGAAGAGGCGTTGCAGAGTCTCGCCGAGCAACGGTCTGCAGGCCTGATCGATCTTCTCGGCCTCATCAGCGACCGGGCTACACAGCCCCAGGAGGTTGTCGACACGATCCTCTGCAGACAGGTCGAGAGGATTCCCTTGGATCACGTCAAAGATCTGTCCGACCTGTACAGCCTTGTGGCGGCGGACTCGAGGGACATCCAGACCGCCGCCTACCACCTCCTCAGTCGCGCGCTACCGGCAGCACAGGAGCAACTATCGCTGGATGTGCTGCTGGACAAAAAGGGTAAGTATCAAAGTTTTGAACCAGCGAAGCACACAAGTTGACCTGATTACAGATGCCCAACTTCCGGCCGAGCTTCTCTCGCTCCTCCTCGACGCCCCGACGATCGACGCCTACCCCGACGAAGTCCTCGCTAGCTTCCCGGCGCCCATTCGCTCCTACCTTCTCACGTGGCACCTCATTTTTGCCGCCTACCGTACCGCGTCCCTCAAGGTGCGCAACGACTACACCGAGAACCTTAAGAACGCCAATTACGTTTCGCCACTGCTCGATTTCACCTTTGACGTCCTCGGCCACTCGGCGGCACACCCCCTCAACCTTGACAAGCAAGGATTTGGGCCACAGAGCATCACTGCCTACGACATCAAGCTCGCCGACACCGAGACCGAGGAGCGCAACATGCAGTGGCTGCTCGTCAACATCTACTACCAGACGCTTAAGTACCTGCCGGGCCTCTTCAAGGCGTGGTACCTCGACTGCCGGTCCAAGCAAACGCGCATCGCCGTCGAGGCCTGGACGGCCAAGTACTTTTCGCCCATCATCATCAGCGAGAGCCTCGACGAGGTGGCCGAGTGGGCCAAGACGCAGCAAGAAGAAGCTTCCACCGGTGCGGACGACGAGCGCGAGCTGCTGGTCAAGGTCAGCAAGCTGGCGCGTGAGGTGGTCGCCGGCTACGAGGTCGACGAGCTGCAGGCGTCCATCTCGATCGTCGTGCCGCAGAACTACCCGATCGAGGGCGTGACGGTGGCGGGCAACAACCGCGTGGCGGTCAACGAGAAGAAGTGGCAGAGCTGGCTGATGAGCACGCAGGGCGTGATCACCTTTTCCGTGAGTAGTCTTCCCCTTTTCTGAGCAAGAGATTCAATGCTAACTTGACGGGGAAAATAGAATGGCAGCATCATCGACGGGCTGACGGCGTTCCGGCGCAACGTGGTCGGGGCGCTCAAGGGCCAGACCGAGTGCGCCATCTGCTACTCGATCATCTCGTCGGACAAGCGCATGCCCGACAAGCGGTGCCAGACGTGCAAGAACCTGTTCCACCGGACGTGTTTGTACAAGTGGTTCCAGTCGAGCAACCAGAACACGTGCCCGCTGTGCCGCAACCCGATCGACTACCTCGGCGCCGACACCAAGGGGCGGAGGGGCGGGCGCGATGTTTGAGCGAGTGGTGGGGTTCATATGGGGCCTTTCCGCGTGTGGTGTGGTAAGAGTTAGAATTGTTAGATATATATGACCAACAAGAATGGTAAGAATTGAGACAGGATGGCGTCAAGCGCTCCTGGTCTTCTTGGAAGCAATGTTCATTTATCGAGGTGTATCGTGATTGAGCATGATTAGTCTAACTCTGGAGTCTTGCGGCCCAAGACCGCACCGCGCAGCAAGTCTTCCATATCCGTACAAGCAATATCCGTGTGTCTGCAACACACAATCCCGGTCTTTCCCTGCTTTTCCTTGACCTTGTCATTTAAAAGCGATGGACCTCCTTCCCACTGTATCCCAGCTCGCTCAGGATTCCGCTGCTGCCAAACGGCCCCTTGCCGCCCGCCATGACCTTCTCCATGGCCGGCGGCCCGCACAGGAACACCTTGCCCACGTCGCCCGCGCTCTTCTTGACGCCGGCCCGCTCGAGCACTTCCTTGGTCACACGGCCCGCCACGTGCATGGACCCGGCCTCGGGCTTGGACACAACATACACGACCTCCAGTCGTCCGGGGTGCGAGGCCTGCAGGTCCGCCAGCTCTTTGCTCAAGATGAGGTCGTCGTCGGTGTTAACGCCCCAGACGAGCGTCACGCGCGTCTTGTCGGCCGGGTTGGTCAGGATGCCGCGCGCCAGCTGGTAGCACGGGGTAATGCCCTGCCCGCCCGCTACGAGGGCGATGTGCGACTGCTCGTTGGGCTGCCACTTGTAGCCCGGGATGGGGCCGGCGAAGGTGACGGTGTCGCCGGGCTTGAGGGAGTGGAGGTATGTGGAGGCTTTGCCGTTGGGGTAATGTTTTATGAGGAGCTCTATGACGCCCTTTTTGCCTGTATCATTCAATTAGATCATTGCTCATCAAAAGTCGTCGAGGGATGTGGAAACGTACTCAGGTCGCTGACAGGCGTGTACGGCCGGACGGTAGGCAGCCACGCGCCCCCCGGGAACGACACAGTCAGCAGCGCCGACGTCAGGCTCAGGCCGCTCTTGGCGTCCGGGTCGGGCAGCGCAAAGACGAGGCGCTTGGTGTCGTGGTTGACGGCGTCGGAGCTCTGCAGGCGCAGCGACTTGAAGCCGAAGCTCGAGAAGGGCGGACGGGGCTCGCTGCCCTCGGCCTGGGCGGCGGTGCGCCGCACGTAAAAGGCGTAGGCGCCGGCGGCGAGGGCGGCCGTGGCGAGGACTGCTGTCGCGCTCATGGCTGTCGGCGTGCGGGCTATGGCGCGCGCTGTGGAGAAGTTTGGCGGTGATGGTTTGAAGGGAGGCCGTGGGAGGCCGGGTTGTGAGGGGGACATTCTGGGAGGAGGGAAAGGAGATGTGCCTGAATTCGGCGGGAGGGTGAGAGGGTAATTAAGAGGGAGTGAGGATGGCGGCTCTGTGTGACGAGGCTGGTAAGAGGTACAGACTTGGTAGTAGGGTGATTGGATGTATGTTTGGTTCGACGGAAGTGTTGGTCTTCGGAGCACCGGGGCGCTTCAGGTAAAGTTGTGGACGGTTACTGATGGAGGGGTGTGAGGGAGATGTCATAGAAGAAGAACCTAGCGAATCAATAAGGCCGGTAATGGTAGTCGTAGATGCAGGCACAGCTCTTGGGCGGGAAAGAAGAATTGAGTTGCTATACGACGAGCTCGAGAAGGTGCATACGGCCCGGACTAAATATTGGGGGAAGTCCTCATGATGTCTGGTAGGAGCAGCCCGTCCAGCCGGGCAGGTACAAGTGTCTCTACGTATGGACCCTGTCGATCCCGCCATGCGCGTCACAGTTACTGGTCAATCTCACGGTAAGACAGAGCCACCAGCTCAAAGCTTGACGCGTGTTGTAAAGGCCGGGTGCCGATGTCACTCCAGTCTGGTGGTGCTGGTGTTCGGTCATTGTTGGTGGGAGCTTCCTTAAGGTCCGAAGTCCGACCAGGCTAAAACAAGCTCAGATGTCAGCCCTCACTGATGTGCTTAGCATCAGCCCACCGTTATTCGTCAGATGTCTGGTGGAGTTTGGTACCAAAGATTCAAAGTTCAATAGAGCCCTAAGCTCCGATTCCACCAATTAAAGCCATTACGTTTCTTCACGACGCGACCGAGGTTTGACATCATTCTGGGACAGTTATTTAGCAAAGTCGGCGCTCGCCGGACAACCCCTCCGATGGGCCCTCTGAATGTGCCTGAACAGCCCCCTGTGGTCGGGACCGAGTGGGGCCTGTGATCTGCCCTATCAGTGGGGCTGTGGCAGCTCCAGCGCTGGCTCGGGACCGAGGTGGACTTTCAGCTCTAGCAGCCCAACGATATCCGCAGGCGACGTCAATGGTGACAGGGAGCCTGAAAAGCGCACTCGATTCCCTATTGTTGATTCGGTTTTATTCTTAACTCAATTAAATTCACAAGTATGAGCACTTCGTTGGGAATCATCTAGGACGCAATGACTGTGCAAGGACCACGGCTACTCGATTGCCAGTGCGTACTGACGCTGCATATCTGCGTTGTATTGTAGGGAATTGAGTCTAAAACGGTAACAGTAGTAATGCACCCCTAACATGTTCGAATATGTTTAGACAAGCTACTGTCCTCCCAACTCGCGAAGCTTGGCTTGCAAGCTCCCGACGCTGTACATCAGAACTTGCTTGGCGAAATCAGGCATGACTTCCTCTTGGCCGTCAAGTGCACCTGACTTTATGAGGTTGTCGATGTCTCTAGCCATAGCTATAGCAAGCATGGTCAGTACCGCCTTGTCCCCCGTCGTCCTCATCGCTTCAGCAGCGAGCGCAGGAAGACTCTCAAACACATCCTCAACCAATAGATCCGCAAACTTGTTGTTGGCTAGCGACACCAGACCCTCAATACCGTAGTAATCTCCAATCGAATTCATGGCAAAGTGGTGGAATAACTTGTGCTGACAGAGGTTTCTCGCATCGTCCGGTGTTGGGGCGCTGGTCTCGGATACGTCTGTTGATGTTGGTTAGACGTTTATTGCGCAAGGTACGTGTTGATATGTATGACTTACCGGCTGCCTGATCATGAACATCTTGAGACTCTGTCTCGGGTTCAAAGTCGTCGTAGTCACCTAGATATAGGAACTGCCGAAGTCTGCGGACTATCTCGACGTCGAAGCCGTCCATATTGATGGTGTCATCTTGCGACTCCTACTTTGATGTTAGCTTTTGTCTGCACAACGAGCAGCATACTCTTGCTTACCACAAATCCAGTGCCTTGGATGGCTGCACTGATCACTGGAGACTGAAAGCACACAATGACCTTGTGAGCTGGGAATTCCAAGTCGCCGCATCGGAATTTGAGGTCGGTGAAAAGCCCCGAGTCCAGAGCCTCGGCCAAAGCTTTATGCCTGCTCTCATCCGTTTTCCTGTCGAACATCTCGGCTATAGCCTCAGCATTCATCTTGGTGATGATCTGGCTTTGTGGCCGTTGTCGTCAACTTGGTTGTTGTTGTGTTTTTTCTTGCTTGTTGGTTGAAAAGAGCTCGTCCTGAAATATCCTGTTAGACACTAAAAAGAGAAGTTCCTGTCACTTCCTACTCACTTTCCTCCTCAGATTCTCGTAATAAAAAGCTCAGAAGAAATTCATCGTCTACCTCAGGGAGAGACGCATCCAAATTCAAGTGTTTTGAGAATTGCAGTCAACAGATCACCCCGACTAGTTTGCCAAATTGTTTTAGCTATTATTGATGATCTATATGTAGTGGATGAAAAGTGCCCTAGCAGAATGTAAACTGAATAGATGGCTGTGACCAACCTAAATGAACTTTCCCCAAAGGGCGGTATCAATTACTAGTAACTAGTAGCAGACAATCACTCAGTGAACACAAAACATCTTAGCCCCGCACTTGTGAGTTTATAGCTTCAGCTAGAGCTTCATCTTTGCTGCGTGCCATGTTTGTAGTGTTGGTTGCTGGTTTCCAGTCTTTGATTGTTATCTCTTGACTGTTGGTTGTAGGTGAGACAAGCACCAGTCATGTCCGTGGCTTCTGTCGCCATAGCTGGTTTGTCCAGTGCCAAGCCCCACTCGTCGTCTCTTGTGAAACATGTCATATATATTCACTCAAGTAGTTCACACATGTCAGAGTGACACTGATGGCAGTCAAGTACAATCATTGATGTATAATTTTCTTGGTGAACATTGACTCGTGTTACTTCTTTACTGCACTTCTCCTGCTAATTTTCCGGCATCCTCCCGTATTCGACTGACAAGACCAGGGCAGGTCACCTGTTCCTTAAGCAGGCGCGCTGGCAGAGTTGATGGTGTTGAGGGACGACGTGTAAGCCGGCTTCTTGTTGAAGTTGTCGTCCCACAGCAGAGCAGCGCCCTCGCCGGAAAACGTCTGCGGCACCCACGAGTACTTGTCTGAAACGCCCTACAGTCGTCTCTGTCAGTCTTATAATTCCCGACCCAAATCGTCACATAGGTCAAACTTACCCAGAGTGTAATACCAACGCACCGCGCGTTGGCCATGCAAGAGCCAAACACGCGCGCGTAGCAGTCGGCCTGCACTTTGAGCTTCTCGGGCGTCGCGGGCGTGTTCATGCGGATGTCGACCTCGGTGTACGCGACGTCGACCCCCAGGTCCGTGTACATCTTGAGCGTCTTCTCGAGCGTCTCCTGCGACGGGGTCGGCACCGACTGCGTGCCCGTGGACTCGGTCACCAGGTGGCCCTGCAGGCCGACGCCGTCGATCTTGACGCCCCACGACTGCACGAGCTTGACGATGCGCGCCGCGCCCTCGGCTTTCGCCTCGCCGTACTCGAGGTTGTAGTCGTTGTAATAGAGCTTGGCGGCCGGGTCGGCCGCGGCGGCGATGCGGAACGAGATGGGCAGGTACGCCTCGCCGATGACCTTGAGGAAGACGTTGTCGCGGTAGGTGCCGTCCTCGTTGAGAGCTGTGGTCCTCCGCTGTGAGTATCAAGCTCGTTGAAGGAGGATGGTTACTACGGTAGGATGCGACTTACCCTCATTAACAACATCCCAGTGCGTGCACTTGCCCTTGTACCGGCCCATCACCGTGTTGATGTGGTTGGTCATGACCTGGATCAGCGTGGCGTTGTTGTTGATCTGGCTGACCCAGCTGGGCAGCTGGCTGTACCAGACGAGCGTGTGGCACCGCATCTGCTTCTTGTTCTGCGTCGCAAAGTTGGCGACCTGGTCCGCGCCGCCAAACGAGAACTGGCCCCGGCTGGGCTCGGTGGCGTCCCACTTCATGGCGTTCTCGGGCGTGATGGAGCCGAACTCGGTGCTCTTGATGAGGTTCTGCTCCGTGTTGTCGTTGCGGATCGTCAGCGAGGTGCCGATGTACTGCCTGCCCTTGGCGACGAAGGCCGAGTTGAGGGCGGTGTTTTGCCGGCACCTATCGAGACGAGTTAGTGATGTCGGTATGGTTCTTGACCTGTTGTCAAAACTCACTTGAGCGGATCAGACGGTGCTGCCGTGACTGCGCCCGTCACGGCCAAAGCCGTTGCAAGAGAAGAAAGCAGATGCATCTTGACAATCGTATCGCACAGCTGGACTACACAGAAGAGCTGAGAGGTGAGGCAACGGGCCCCCTCCCTCCTGGGAATACGCTGCTACCCCATTCCTGATATACACGATCCCCCTGCTCCGCTCCAGGGGAAAGAAAACGCAAGCTCGGTTCCTGGGACTGGGCAACGGACGATCATCTGGGTCTTCACATTTACCCGGCCTACGCGAGCCAGGGCGCCGGTGCACCCAGCCCGGGAGCTAGACCCGCGCAACCTATTCCCCCAATGCACCTTGCGCACGTTCCGGGTGAGAGGAGGCTGCCATTTTGGACGCGGCGTGCGGAGCATGAGCATGCATGTGCGCGTCACCCGTCTCGCGAGCGGTGCCCAGCTGGAAAATTAGAGCCGCACATTCATCCCAGAGTGCCTAGAGCGCCACATGTCCCCGCGCGAGCGCGTGTGCCTGGATAAAGTCGTTAAGGTTAAACCCGGCAGAATTGCCTGTCCGCAAGGTACCACTCTTGGCAGGCGGTTCGTGGCCCCTTGCATCTGATCTTCGGTGGAAATTCGATTGGAGCATGGGAAAGAACCTGGGTCTTGCAAGGAGGTACAATTCGCCTTGCAGTCTATCCTGCAAGTTTGAGATCATGAACACCTTGTTGGGCCACATTTGGTCCTTTCAGACCCAATCACTGATCAATCATCACTCGATGTGCAGGCCTCAGTTCCAGATATCTCCGATAGTCAATCAACATGTTCTTTGTCCCAGATGCCATCTTTGCTGCCAAGTTGCTGGGTAGCTGTTTGCTATTCGGGAGCATTCCTTGGGTTCGGACCGTCTGTTAAGGTTGTCATAGTTCGTTTTGGCTTCAGCTTCCTTCATTGCCACACAATGCCTATTCTCAGATGCCCATTTCCGATGACGATGAGTCCATTGGTTGAGATGTCTCCGTTGTGTCACCTCAACTCAAGAGCACATGCCTACCACGTGCCATGCCACACGCCCGCGTTGCATAAGGCCGTTCAGCCGTACATGGCAGCCCGACGCAGATACAGACCGAACTTTGCTTACGTTTGCTCTTCACTTGAAAGAGACTCATCCTAAATCCGGAGCAACACATCATGACTTCACAGGCTACAACTACCAGGCGTCCGATGGATCCCAAACGCCCAATGTACCCAAAAGGCGTGCTGACCAAGTTCTCACCAGATGGCGCCCTACTACGATTTCCAGGGAACACCACGCTTTGCCACCTCCCTGCCGACTGCCCCCTCTTACCTGGTCTCAATAACGTCTACAACGCACTGGCGTCGCACCCCGTCCTGTCGCAAAAGGTGCATCTCTTGCCTCCAGCGTCGTGGCACATGACCGTCCTCGATGGCGTCTGCGACAGCGAACGAGACCAAGCGCTCTGGCCGTTGGGGAAGCACTTAGAGTCCCTGACAGGCATCACTTCCGAGTTCGCCAAGGAGCTGAGAGAGCTTGGCCGGCAGCTTGACGGGGAAGGTTTGGGGCCTCCGTACCAAATGAAGGTCCAGGGCTTTGATGAGGCTGTAGTCGGTATCGGCATCAAGGTTGAGGGCGCAACGGCGGAGGAGGAGCATCGGATGCGGCGCCTGCGAGACAGGTTGTCCGGCACGCTTGGGTTCAGGGCTCCGGACCACAATACTTATCAATTCCATATAAGCATGGCTTATTTGCTGCGACACTTGGAGGACGAAGACAGGGCTGCCCTCAACGATATCACACGGGAGTATCTCCCTCCGATACAACGGGAGTTCCCGCTGGGAGATATTGAGTTTTGCACTTTTGAAGACATGTATTCATTCCCGAGACTGTTTTACCTAGGGAGAGACGATCAAGAGAGTTGAGGGGTTTGGTCATAAGGATCTTGTTAACAACTCAGCTCAGTACGGCTTGAAGTGAGCTAGCATATTATAATTTCAAATAAACATCGCTAGGCCTATTAGTTCTCCTACGACATTATATATCGACTGTGAAGTGAGTGAATATGTTTATAGTTCACCACTGCTGCATGTCCAGCATCTCCACAAGAGAGTTGGCCGGATTAGGTCAGTTGTGGTCAGGCCTTGTTGTTCAACCTTGACAACGTCATAAGTATAACCCCTAATGCTCATGTTCATGTGTGTGGCCGCTAGTCAATCACGTCAACGTCCGCCACGCCGGAGACGTCCAAATAAAGGAGTTGGCGTCCGCCACTTACAACGCCCAGGCTTGGCAAGTGCTGGCTATGAAGTGTAATTTGTGCGTTAAATGAGCATGAACGATATGATAATCAGATGCTTTTCGACAGACTGAGAGTGACAGGACGTATGACCAAGGCTGACGGCCTGCACTCAGCTCGTCAAGGCTAATCTTACGCCATTAGACGCCTTGCTGATACAACCCTGCAGTGCGAGGTTGTTCAGCTCTGCGTCGATCTACATGCATGTCCGAGGGTGACAGCTCCAGCATCGATCGAGCAGACAATCGACACATGGTTTCAACATCGCCATATGCTCTCTCGCTATGTACCTCAGTTGACTGCTCGTTCAATGCAAGGAAGCAGCGTGAATGCCCCTTGTAAACGAGTTAAATGTCATTGTTGAGCACGACATCAGTCAGGTATGTTATATGCTCTTACCGAGAGAGTTCTGGGTCTAGTGTCGCGTGCGTATCGCGCCACGCACAACGACGAACCACACAGGGGGTATTGGTCAGTGCTGGTTCTGGCCGGCCTGGGCAGCCTCGCTAAGGGATGGCATCATTGACAACCTAGGCCTTTTCGGCGGCTGAGGCAGTGGAGGATCATGAATACGATTCTCCTTCCCCATGTGAAAGTAGGCCAAGGCCATCAGGCAGGGTGGAGGAAATGTCTGGTTGCTTAGGTAGTCCGCGGAAAGCAGCGGTTGAGCCGCGTAAGGATGCGCGATCCCCAGAGCTCAAGCTCGGCATGCTAGCCAGCTAGCTACCTAGCTCTACCACACTTTCAGGATCCAGGGATGGGTCAGGGCTTTTATCACCTTATTCATGACGGGCCAACACCCTCGAAATGGTAGCTGGTCCTCGTGGACTGGTGGCGCGAGCCGGCGTCTTTATGGTGAGATTTGCCGAGCGCCGGCACTTGATTGGGCGGCAGCGCTAGCAGAGAATTTCACGGGAGATCGCGCAATCGTTCTAGACGGCCCAAACGGGCAAAAAAGATGTCATCGGATTCTCCACTCTTGGTTGACGACGCTGCATCAGCAAGATCAGCAACCATTTTTTCCAACGACATGGGGCCTTCCCTCAGCTCCACCGTCACAGACTCGGTGGTAGGGGTACCAAGACTTTTGCAAAACGCCCTGGCAATGGCACAATGGCCTTGGCTGTCCCGTACTGGTCCGGGTGTGCTAAAAAAGCTTATGTTTCGTCGGTGATCAAGTGTGGACTGGGTGGACATGGCGTGGTCCACCGTGAAAATGCGAATTCATAAATCTCTGATCTCCAGAACACTCTCCAGATTCTCCCCTCGTGCTATTCTTTCTGATACACTCCCCCATCGTGAGGTGTATACATCGACAGCAGCTTTCGTGGACCCATCACAGTCAGCCCCAGCATGAGCCGCGTTTTGGAGGATCCGCCATCATATGGCGACAGGAAGAATGGGGATAATCATGTCCCGGCAGCTGGCGTAGACGACGGTGAAGTCGTCGGTACGGCTCCTCCTTGGCCCAGTCCCATCTCTCCTTGCTAACACTGACAACCAGGACGCCTCGAGCACGCCCGCCAGGCAAAGCGCCAGATCGGCATCCCCACGGCCTCGGGCCTCATCTTCAACCGCATCATCGGCACCGGCATCTTCGCCACCCCGGGCGCCATCTTTTCCCTGTCCGGCAGCGTCGGCCTCTCCCTCTTCATCTGGCTCGCGGGCATGCTCATCGCTGCCGCCGGCACCGCCGTCTACCTCGAGTTCGGCACGGGCATCCCGCGCAACGGCGGCGAGAAGAACTACCTCGAATTCGTCTACCGGAGGCCGCGCTTCCTCATCACGGGTCTCTACACGGGCTACGTCATCCTGCTCGGCTGGTCCGCCGGCAACTCGGTCATCTTTGGCGAGTACATCCTGCACGCCGCCCGCGTCGAGGTGACGCGGTGGAACCAGCGTGGCGTCGGCCTTGCTTGCATCACCGTCGCCTTTCTCATCCACGGCACCGCGCTGAAGTGGGGCCTACGCTTGCAGAACTTCCTAGGCGTGGTCAAGCTCATCATCATCTTCCTCATGGTTCTCGCCGGCTTCATTGCCCTCGGCGGACACCTCAAGATCGACGAGAAGCCCAACAACTTTCACAACGCCTTCGAGGGTACCACCGGCAGCGCTTACGGTGTTGTCACGGCGCTGTACAACGTTATCTGGAGCTACATCGGCTACAGCAACGCCAACTACGCCCTGAGCGAGACCAAGAACCCCGTGCGCACGCTGCGAATCGCCGCCCCCGTCGCTGTGGCCAGCATCGGCGTGCTCTACATGCTTGTCAACATCGCCTACTTTGCCGCCGTGCCCAAGGAGGAGATCCTCGCGTCCAAGCGTCTCGTTGCTGCGTCACTGTTCCGCAATGTGTATGGAACCGCTGCCGAGCGAGCTCTCTCTGTGTTTGTCGCTCTGTCTGCCTTTGGCAACGTGCTCAGTGTCATCTTCTCTCAGGGCCGCCTGGTGCAGGAGCTCGGTCGCGAGGGCATTTTACCGTTCTCACGTCTCTGGGCAAGCAATCGGCCCTTCAACGCACCCCTCGCTGGTCTGTTTGAGCACTGGCTGATCAGCGTCATCACCATGCTCGCCCCTCCTCCCGGAGATGCCTACAACTTCATCCTCAAGTAAGTCATCCCTTGGCGTCAGTTTTGCCAACGTATCCTTAGCTAACACCCCATCAAGTCTCATCTCCTACCCTCTCGCCATCTTCAACTCCCTCGTCGCCGGCGGTCTCGTATTCCTCTACTTCCACCGCGATACGTGGGGCTGGCACCCACCCATGAAAGCCAGCCTGCCCGTCGCCGTCTTCTTCTTCCTCAGCAACGTCTACCTCGTCGTCGCCCCGTTCGTGCCGCCCGAGGAAGGGCAGAACGTCTACGAAACGCTTCCCTACTGGATTCACTGCGTCGTCGGCTTCGGCATCATCTTTGCCGGCGGTGTCTACTGGCTGTTCTGGGCCGTCATCCTGCCCAAAATTGGGCGGTACCGCCTTGAGCGCGAGACGATTGTCGACGAGATTGACGGATGGGAGAGGAATGTCTTTTTCAGGAGGCCGTATGGGGCTCTCAAGAGCACTCCTGCCTTGTAGATTATCATTGGGAGCGTTACGACTTGTGTCCAGTGTTAGTGACGAGGCTTTGACGCCGTTGTTTGTTGCATTCGCTCAACTCACGCACTCAACAGAATAATGTGTCGTTATGATGCATTTTATTTAATTCTCGCAACGTAGCACTTGTGAATTGCAATGTGATTATGGGAATGTTTCGAGGACTTTTGTCGCGATATCTCAATACCCTCACTCCGCATCTTGTTCATGGGTGCTACTGAAAATTGACGGCAGCCCTTCCTTCTTTCCCATATCCTCACGTATTCCCTTGATCGGCAGGGCATCCAGCAGCACGAAAGCCATACGTGCCCACTCGGTCTGGCTAGGGTTGCTCCATGCATGCCAGGTGCCACGCTGAACGATGAGGTCGCCCTTCTTCAAGAGCGTCTTGCTCCCGTCATCTAGTTCCATCATCACCTGGCCATCCATCACGATACCAAAGTCGAGGCTCTGCGTGCGGTGCCCGTGAGGCTCATGGCCGGGCGCCAGGTTGACGTATCGGCAGACGGCGCCGTTCTGGACGGTGATGCCTACCTTGTCGGCCGCGGCCCATTTTTTGTACCCTTCAATGTCGACGTCGTTGTTCATCTCGACCGGGACTTGGTCGACTTTGTACAGGTTGTGGTTGGTAAAGCAGAGCTGAGGAAAGACGCCTTCGGGGCATTCATATGCCTCTTGGATCGTGGCTTGGCCAGAAGCATTGTGACCTAGGATTCGCACAGTCGGCTTGAAAGGACTGGAGGTGCTGCCGTCGATGAAGCTCATGTTGCAATTGTATAGACTTGGGCTGGAACTTGAGATGCTTTGCAGACTGCGTGATATTTGTGAGAGCAGGCTTGGCCAGCAAGGTCTCACTCTACTGATAACGACTTTTATAGACTCTGACTAGGGAGCAATACGGCCAGATGGATCATCTAAACGCATCTTCTATGTTCCTTCCATGTGCACAAATCGAATCCAAGTCAATGGGTAATCCTGACTTGGTCGTCTTGAATCCAGTCATGTGATCGGTCTCTTTCTATTATCGCTGTGTTAGCAAGTTGATGTTCCCACCCTTTAAAAAAGTTAGTGGTAAGATCGATCAACGCATCGAGTTAGCTGCGATCTTGGCCTGAGTCCACATTTGCATGCGCTTCTCATGTGATCGGGATTGCTTCATCTCTATGCCATTTACGTGCGGGGGAAAGCGGAGACAAGGAACCTGGAGCGAACATTGGCGGTCGATTGCTCCGCTGGGCACGCTAGACAGTTCCAAAGACCAGAACAGGTATGCCGAGGGCCTAATAGCCGACATGATGAGGGTCGGTTTCGGAGATTATTTTCGAGGTGCACATTGAGATAAGCACGTCAAGGTGCAATTGGGGAAAGAACGATAAGACAGTCAATTGACACCTCGAAAGCGGATTTGTAATCGGGCTTTACCTGGACTGAGCTCAACGCAGATATACGCTCGAACCCCTCCTGCCAATCGTCGTATCACACACGTACAGAAGCACCTATATGTACAGGCAGTAACTACGAACCGTCATGAAGGCACTAGTTCTCCAGGGTGCGCCTGGCAAGGCCGCCCTTGTCTTCGATCGACCCCTCCCACGAGCTCGTCCAGGATACCTCGCCGTCGATGTCAAGGCCGTAGCCTTGAACCCCGCGGACTGGAAGCACATAGACAACCCCAGACTCAACACAAAGGACTGTGTCTTTGGCTGTGACTACGCGGGCGTCGTAGCAGCGACTGGCTCCGGATATCCCTCCTCATGGGCAGTAGGCGATCGCATCTGCGGCTTTGTCCACGGAGGTAATATGTACGAAACTGAGGACGGGGCTTATGCCGAGCGCATCATGGTTAAAGCCGACCTCCAACTGCGCATTCCTGACGGCATGTCCTTCGAGGAAGCTGCCACACTCGGCGTAGGTGTGGTAACGTGTGGCCAAGGCCTGTTTCAGCAAATGGGACTCGAATTGCCAACTCCGTCGAGTGATGGCAGTGGGAAGAAGGAGCCCGTCCTGATCTACGGCGGCAGCACCGCCACTGGTACCCTCGGCATACAATTTGCAAAACTGTAAAGTAGCGACGCTCCCACGTCTTTAAGAGAGTTGTTCTAACACCTCGATTCCTTTCAGGGCGGGTTATGACCCGATTGCAGTTTGCTCTCCGCATAACTTCAAGATGGTCAAATCACTAGGGGCCGTCGAGGCCTTCGATTACAAGGACCCCGACTGCGTTGCCAAGATCAAGCAGTACGCGCCCAACCTCAGGCTGGTCTGGGACACTATCTCTTTACCTGCCAGCCGCAAAATATGCGACGAGGTCATCGCCCCGGGCGGGACACACGGTCGCCTCATCCGAGGCGAGACGCCGCGTGATGACATCACGTACACATATTCACTCGGCTACACCGCGTGCGGAGAGCATGTCACCAAAGGCCCGGCAGATTTTCCCGACACCGAGGCCGACTTTGAATTCTGCAGCAAGACATGGATTCCGTACGTGCAAAAGCTCTTGGATCAGGGTGAGCTCCGGTTGCATCCAGCGGATGTGAGGCATGGACTTGAGAACGTATTGGGGGGCCTCGACCAGCTTAGAAAGAATGAAGTTAGCGGGAAGAAACTTGCATATGTCTTGTAAACACATCTCTCAATAAGCTAGAGTAAAGACAGTCTTCCTAAGAAGCCTTCAACAACGTGTGTGACATCCAGTAACAGGATGGCATGATTAACGAAGCTTATGCGCCTGGTCAATGAGCGTGGCTGTGGTGCCCCTCTCTACCAATGATTCCAGTACATAATGGCCATGGAATATGATTCCACAGACTTGGCATCGTAGCTGTCCAATTGAACCCTTCCCAAGCATCCGCCGCTATCAACATAGATCCATCAACGGGCACTGCCAGCCGATGTACCTCTGGGTCTAGCTCCACTCTCCGGGCGATCGGACCTCGCCTTGGTCTCCGGTAATGGGGTTAGCAGAGGGATAGAAAAACTCCGTGCACGTGAACTGGTTTTGTCATTGGACGTCAGTTCATCGGATCCTTCTGAGTTACAGGTTGTCAGATTGTCAAGATGCGTCTAAGCACGCAGAGAAACGGTCCCAGATCATGGAACTGTGATCGTTTCCGAGATCTGGAGTAAAAGCATTCCTGGTAATTGTCTCAGTTTTACTCAAATCAAGAACGAAAACATTACCATTCCATCAACCATGGCTTCGTGGGTGCCCGTGGCAGATGATTCGGACTTTTCGCTTCGCAATCTACCTTATGGAGTCTTTAGCACTCACAAATCAACCACGCCTCATGCTGGCGTCGCCATCGGCTCATTCGTACTAGATTTGCATCTTCTGGCCCAGGAAGAGGTATTTGACGACCTACAGTTCGACGTGAAGGCGCTTCAGATCCCAACCCTGAACGCATACGCATCGCTCGGAAAGGGTGTGCACGGCCGAGTTCGAAGGAGACTTTACGAGCTGCTCGAGGAAGACACCAAGCTCGGTGCTGTCTTGCGTGACAATGAGGATCGGAGGTCGCGTGCTCTAATCCCACTAGCGCATGCCACGATGCATCTTCCCATGCAAGTCGGCGACTATACAGACTTCTTCGTTGGCCTTGCTCACGCTGAGACGGTATGACTCCCCAGCCCAGGGGCCAATGTGACTCTGAAAGTTTGAGCTGACACGCTGTGCCCCGTCCCAGAGCATAGAACTTGTGCGGCCAGGCAAGTCCCTGGAGGAAGCCATACCCGGCTTCTTTGGCCTGCCTATTGCCTACCACGGCCGTGCGTCGTCAGTTGTCGTATCGGGCACTTCGTTCCATCGCCCGGCTGGTCAATTCCTAATTGACGGCAAGGTTGAATACGGGCCCTCTCGAAAGCTAGACTTCGAAGTCGAGCTCGCATGCTACATCGCTCGGGACACGGCAATGGGAACCGCAGTGGATGTTGACGAGGCGGAGGACTACATATTTGGCGTCGTCTTGATGAATGACTGGTCGGCACGAGACATTCAGATGTGGGAGTCGACAGTGATGGGCCCTTTTAACGGAAAGAACTTTTGCACCACTGTTTCGCCCTGGATCATTCCGCTTGAGACCCTCGAGCCTTTCCGTACCGAGACCCAACGACCGGTAAGGTGTTCTATCGCCAACTATCTGGTTTAGTCCGAACTAATTTTAGGAACCTCAGGATCGGCAAGTGCTTCCCTACCTAACCCAAAAGTCGAACAAGACAGCCTACGATATTCCGATCAAGGCAACCCTCACTGGTAAGCTGCGATCAATGTGAACACAAGCCTGTATTAGACTAACTTGGGCTAGCCGATGGGGAATCGCATCATATATCAGAGTGCAACTCCAATAATGTGACATTCTCGCTGGCTCAGCTGGTCGCCCATCACACCCGGGGCGGGTGTCCTCTGAAGAGCGGAGACTTGATTGGGACAGGAACATTGTCTGGCAAGGCGTTCCTGCAGCGAGGATGTCTTCTGGAAATGACAGAGTACGGAAAGAAGTCCTTCGACCTTGATTCTGTAACATCGTCCAAAAGATTGACGAGGACCTTCCTAAAGGACGGTGACATTGTGGAGTTTACCGCTCAGGTCAAAGGCACAGACGGGCTTGGAAATGTCGGGTTTGGTTCCTGCAGGGGTCAAGTCCTTCCCTGCCCTTATATATGAGATCAACTACTACGCTCCATCCCACCAATACTCCAGTATTTCCTCCAAAGTCCCAGATAGAATTCCTCACAGTGACTAGTTCATTAGATACATATGGCGCGTAAGTCACTGAGTGAATCATAGCGGAGAGCTACCGGTAGATTGTCAGCACTTCTTGTTGGTGTTGTTGATCACTAGTCCCCCGAGGAAGCAAAGTCTCGATCCCATTTGACCACCAGAAAGGCGGGATAATTGGCTGCTCCGCCGAACCTTCGTACTTCTCGATGGCACTCTCGAGGAGTGACTTACTACCGTTTCTGTCAACCGTCTTCATCTCGTCCAGAAACTCGTCAATGAAGGCGCCGTCGCACAAGCCCAACACCTCCAAATCTTCTGCGCCCAATGTACTTCCTTTGGGCTGCTCGTTAGACTTGATAGTGATGTTTGCGAGCGCGCACCTTTGACGCATCCAGCCCAAGGCACGCGATGCCGTTATGGAAATACGAGACTGTATGGTCAGGGCGGAAGTTACTACTGAGGCCATTACCTGTGCCGCAGTCTGACTTATTTGCCCTGTCTCGTATAGTAGCAAGATAGCTTTATTCGTGCGCCAGAGTACCTCGATCAAGCTTGTCGGAGTTGGGTCCTGCAACAATATGCTCCCGTAGCTTAGGTCCTCTCCCGATAACCTATCGTGGTTCAGGGCTAGGCTCAAAGCGTTCACGACTGATGTGCAGGCAAACAATCGAGAGAATCTGTGATCTTTCAGTGTGTCTGGAAAGGTGTCGAGTGCATCGAGGGCATCTGCCAAGGCTAGAGTGCCTAGATGATACTGGGAGACTATCAGGGCTGTATGCTGTTAGCTGAGGCTCGGCCGAGTAAGGAAATCAACAGTCTTGCTAGGCGACATACTATAGTTCAGTCGACTGGCAGTCCGTAATAGCGAATAGTCTCTCGCACAGATATTCAGTAAAGGGCCCAACGTGTCGTGAAAACGATCGGAGTGGTCGACCAGTCTTTGGGCCCCGACATTAGCCGAAGATGCCTCGTTACTTCTGTTTTCATCTCGAAATTGAGTCACCAGACCCATGAACATTGTTTTGCAGGCCAGTGCATGTTCTAGCACAATATCAACAACGCTTGGGTCGAGGGGCAGCGGCGACGGGTGAAGGGCCCGAAAGGAGTGATCAAAGATGACGTTCCGCTGGCAGATCAGGTCCCAAGCTTTCGTGTGATCCAGACGGCGGCAAAGCTTCATACTCCGATCCTGCTGTACTAGAGACCTTGTACAGTCGGTGATGATGCCAAGCCAGAATATTGAATTTCTGATGTAGCCGAGCTTCTCATTCTCATTTGTCGACGGATTTGACGGAGATGTCTGGGCTGGCGACGGACCCTCGTCATCGGGAGGCTCCACGGTGGTGAATTCGGACAACGAATGCGCCCTCTGATGCTTCTGCGCGGGCATTGCCATGTAGTCCATATGAGACATCGCAATCTCGGAGCAGAGGTGAAGGAACCCGCCATCCTGGCTATTCTCTGGCATCTCGGTCAAAGTGAAGAGCAAGAGAGCGAGAATGGAGCGATAACTCGGCCGTGTAATGGCGGCGTACATGGATTTGCGGGCTTGCCACCAGAAGTGATCGCGGACGTCTTGTTCCATCTCGCGTGCCCTCTGTTCTGTGATTCCTCGTGTCTTCTGGAACGCAGTACTGAAGGAAACCCTTGTGGCTGCATAGCCATATACAGCGTGACGCAAGGCTTCGTTCAGAGATCTATCGTGATCGGCATGCTTGGAGGTGTGCCAAGATGAGATGTCTTGCTGTTGAGGCCGCGCTGCTTCAGGCTCGAGTTCCGCAAGAATCCAGTCAGCTTCGAGAAATATTCGCGACATCAGAGGTATGGTTCGCTAGAAAAATGACGAGGTCGAGATCAGTCAACGCCTTCTGATGTGAAAGTGTCACTGCTCCATATTCCGAATTTGGAAGGAGAGCAAGGGAGAGACGGACGCAATATCTAGCCCTGCTTGCACATAGCCAGACATTGGGAGGTACTGGGGGATAACTTACCACGGAGGTGTTGAGAAAGGGGTTGCAGCTGGTACTGAGCCACAAGGCAGTACGCGAATCCCAGATGGAAACGAACACATCCCAGAGGAGATTATGGAGATGTAGCTTTTGTTTGCGTCGACTTGCAAGGTGCTCCACTTCGGCGTTGGACAGCGATAGGGACGATGTCAACGGGGTCGGAGTGCTGGCAAGATTACAATGGCCATTGCAATGGCTCGAGAATCGGGCGCCAGGTGACGTTGTGGTCCCAGAGTTGCCCGGGATGGAATTGTCGTCCTCAGTAATATCGACACCGACGTCTTCAAGGCTGCTGTTGACCAAACACACATCAGTGTTATTGTCCCCAAGACCGCTATCCCGATCGTCGTCGTCTTCATCATGGCCGCAACCAAGATCAGCATCATGGCAACGCACAGTGGCGAGTACATCAGCATTAGCTGAAGCAGAAGTCGCATTGACACCGCCAGCAGCAGAGATGTTGGACTTCCTGCGGGATGATGCGCTTCGGCAATGTTTGCCCCGCCTTCTACAGTTCGTACATGAGCTCGGCCTCCTGAGAACAGAGTCACATCCGATCCGGGATATGCGGCAGGGCTCGCAGCTGGTATTATAGCGACGACTCATTGTTTCGGGACCCAGTTCACAACGGGGAGGCAATGTCCAGATTGTCTCTAATGTCAGTGCCAATTGAATGAGCAAATGCACAGCAACAAGGCCGATACAGATCGCCCCGGGGATGACGACGGACGCTTGATGGTGCGGAGGGATCCCCAGATACCCCACACAGGATTCGTTGGTGAAGCTGGCGAACCTAACAACCGGACTACGAGTTATTTGGTTAGTCTCAGTCACGCACAAGATCACATGAGCGGAGTTCCATTTCCCCAGACTTACCAGGTACCCATTCCTGGGGATCAAGGAGCTAGAGCATGATGTAGGAAGGGTGGGACACTGGGTAGGAGAAATGTTGGATTGCGCTGGCCTCTCATCATTGTTCGTGAACTCTTTCCTATAAAAGAGGCCGGGAAACACCTTCATCCCCATCCCTTTTCCTCAACATCACAGAAGCCATCCATCATTACAGACACAGACAAGGAGCAAGGGAACTGCAACAATGGCCAACAGCTATCTGATCAAGGGTGGCACAGTTGTCTCTATCGACCCTTCCATTGGCAACCTGGCCAACTGCGACGTCCTCGTCGAGAATGGAGTCATCACGGCCGTAGGCAAGGGATTGTCCGCCCCGGGTATCCCCATCATCGATGCGGCCGACTGCATCGTCTCGCCCGGCTTCGTTGATACTCATCGGCATGCATGGGAATCGCAGCTCAAGAATGTCACCTCTAATATGATGCTGCACGACTACTTTCTTCATATCCGGAGCATCTTGGGCTCCTGCTATACGGCCCAGGACGCATACATTGGAGAATTGATGGGTGCACTTGAGTCTATCGACGCAGGCATTACCTGTATGGTCGACCATTCACACATCATGAACTCGCCTGAACATGCGGACGCTGCTATCAGAGCTCTTAAGGAGTCTCACATGCGGGCAACCTTTTGTTACGGTCTATATGTCAACCCATACTGGGAGGGGGTTGCGCCTGAAACCGTGACACTTGCTTCGACTACAGAACCGGACTGGAGGCGTGCAGACGCAAAGCGGGTTCGGGAGCAGCACTTTAGCGTTGAGAACGGCCCGACTGACCTTGTACGATTCGGGTTCGCGCCTACGGAGGTCGAACGGACGCATCATGCCCAGTCTGTCGAGGAGGTCGAATACGGACGAAGCCTCGGCGCTGCCATCATCACTGGCCATATTGCTATGGGAAGAGTCGACAGTGGGTACCACTTTGTCCGGACCTTGGGCGAGAAGAAGCTTCTTGGGCCAGACTTGCTATTTAGTCACGCTGCTGCTCTTGAGGAAGACGAGTTACTCATGGCCAAGGACAACGGTGTCGGTCTCTCTATCACACCAGATACAGAGCTGCAGATGGCCATGGGCCCGCTCCTAAGCTTCAGGGCCGAGGAACACGGGTGCAAACACGGCCTAGGAATAGACGTGGCTTGTAACAACCCTGTGGATATGTTTCAGCAAATGCGCTTGTTACTACAATCTGCTCGAAACTCAAAGCACCTCGAGCCGGACCGCAAACCCACCGAAATGCCATATATGTGTGAGGAAGTTTTACGCTTTGCGACCATGGGTGGTGCCGAGTCCGTCGGGCTCAAGGATGTGATCGGAAGTATCACACCTGGCAAGAGAGCAGACCTGATCCTCACCAAGGCCACCTCGATGCGTCTCACGCCCGTACACGACCCCGTCGCCGCGTTGGTCTTGTATGCTAATACTTCTGATATCGATACCGTACTTATTGATGGAAGGGTCGTCAAGAAGGACGGAAAGTTCACAGAGTTTGATTGGAGCACTCTTAGGGAAGACGTGCTCAAGTCTTCTCAAGCGATCATGGACCGGTCCAAGGCCGCGCCTGTGGACGAGATGAGGGCGGCCATTGCTGGTCTGACGAAGGATGAGACCTTCTGAAGGGCGAAGCCGAGGATTTTACAGAGGAGAACTTCAAGTGGCGTCAGGTAGAATGATTGAATGTACCTCATTACAATTGATAGCTTTTGGAAACCCATCATCAAGGTCCTGGCCATGGCGACTTGAATTCTGAGCAATGCTGATCAATGAACAACCTGGTCGAGTGCAAGAGCTTCTCGATTGTTCCCTCCTCGTGCGCGAAATTCAGACATGTAAATCGACATCGACGAATCCATAAGCCTTAGTTCAGGTAGTGAAAGTAGATGATTTCTCTTAGTTCATCTGCTCCAATCCGTGTCACGAAATACATGGAGCGAGCTCAGCAACTCAACACTCAAAATGTTCGGATCCATAGACGCCGTTAAGTTTAGAGGACTTCGTTAAATCATCTCCTGTCTGACTTCTGATCATCACGGAGGGATTGCTCTTCTCAAATTGCCGCACCAGGCAAATCTCTCTCGTCCCCTCGAAATTTCCATTGCTGCAAATACTTACCCTCATTTGGATTGATGTACGGGTTGTTCCAACGGATTGATGCAACGCACCTGACCCTATTTTTTGCCGGAGCCGCCGTTCAAAATACCAAGGCACAGTTGGGTTGAGATGTTCTTCCGTTGACATGCTACTTCAGTAACCTTCCCTTTGAGGTGTCGTTCGTTCCAACAGTTCCATATCAAAATCCTAGGGAGACGCTTCGGTCATCCCCCCAACCTACACCAGCCACATGTATGTTGGACCCTTCTTTGGTCTTGAAAAAAGCAATATGGCTTTCCTTCCGGAGCATGGCATACTGAATGAACATCGTATTCCGGGTCGTGTGTAGATCAAGTGCTATCAGAGCTTGTAGACTAGCAGTCGCAGGGGAAGGACAGTATTGATGGCACAACGGTATGAGTCGTGAGTGAATGAAGTCGGAACGCGACGGATTAGGATCACTGACGATTGAGCGATGGCATCGGAATTTGTTCTTAACAACGGCTTGATGAACTGGCTCGGAGAGGTCACTACTCTGCCTGAGTCAGCGTATTGAATCTTGATAAATGATACAGCGGGATCGTCTAGTCTTTTCCCTGTCCTCGTCTTCTCATTTGGTGTTTCATCCTGTTAGGACCTCCCTTAGACCTGAACAGGGCACATGGCATATTTCGCCTCGAAGCATCGCCGTGTGCAAATGACAATGAGACATGCTAAACGAGAGCGATGGATTTGTTGAGGGAGAGGTACCAGAGGAACGGATGGCATAGCCCAGCCCTGAAAGGGGCACAAAACAATATGCACTTCGCTTTCTAGGATTGTGTGATACTGGTCAAGTTTGAGTGCTGGCAGGAAGATCCTCCACGTTGTACGGGCCAAATAGGCCCGCTTGCGGCTCTCTCAAGGACTCCATTGGTCCCGAATGGGATGGTGGGTTTCTCGAACCCGACAGTATGGCTACGCATTCCCTCGTCCCATCGTGTCCTCCTTCAGGTGGTCGCTCTCGCGGCTCTGATAGTGCACATCAATACCCAGGGGTGCACTGCATCCTACCTAACCGCGGCCGTCACCATCCACATGTCGGACGTGCATCGGTCGGTAACGACACAGGAGATAGGCCGCACGCGCATGCAGCGAAGCTGAGAGCATCGTCTTAGACGCTACCCACGTGATGGATGGGACCCGAACTACTCCCCGGGTCACCGGCATGGCACATGGACCAAGTGGTCGGGCGGGGGTCGGGGCCCAGGCGCCATGCAACCGGCCCTGCCCCAGAAGGGGCGCCTGCTTGCTTGCTCTTATCTGCACTGCGGGATACAACCTTGTCAAAAGGCAAGACAACGCGAAGCTACATGTACATGCAGGGTGGAGGGTCAGGCTCCTCCATATCGTCGCCCGTTCCAGCGGGGCCTTCTAGCCTCCCTGGGACCAAGTGTCAAAATCTCGTCTGGGCATCTGGGACCGGTATGCTGATACAGTCACTCGATTTCTCATTCCGAGATCATGGATTCAGTACAGCGGACTTCAGCTCCAAGGTTTGGACATTTCACCATGTGTTATGTATGTACGGCACATCAAGCTGACGGCATGGGCCTGCAGATTGCGGGCGTCAATGCATCTCACTGCTTTTGATGAAGTGATATTAAATTAAAAAGTCCCAGCCCGTACTGACGGCTAATACCGGCAGACCCCCGGACCTGGGTGGTGTGCCCAGGCCCTCGGAACTTTCTTGTTTGGGATTCCGAGTGGAACCCCATGTGAGTTGGAGAAACCTGTACCTATCTGCATGCAGTGCTACAAAGGACAGCTGGATGGAAAAACGAATCACAAAAGCGTTTGCATCGTGAAAGAAGATGATCTGATCGTGATGTGCGTAAGGGGGGCAAACACTGGACACAAATGGCGCCTAGACGCACTCACAGACGTTATCACGTTGAGCTGGGGGGAAACAAACGCCGAGGCGATAGGGTATGGCATGGTAAATGTGCTGATGTAGCCATGGATGCTACCTCGTGGACTCGAGAGCAACAGCTGGCATCTCATTGGTTTGGGGGTCCGTGGGCACTCCCTGCTACCAGGGTAACGTGGGCGAGACGGAAGAGATCCAGTGGGATGGGGTGACAGGGGTGCTGATTTGGGTGACAATGAAATCTGCAGTACCGAGGGACAGCAAGAAGAAGAGTCGGTTTTGGGTCTCAAAGCCCGCGCGATAGAGGAACAGGTGTGCAGAGAAATTGGGAGGGAAATGGTAAAAAAAGATGCGTGGGCAGCAGTTCAGCTAAGTAACGTTCCGGCGGTAGAGCGCCTCGTTTGGGATTTTGACAAGTGCTGCCGACCCCGTCGTCTCACCTCAGCCTCTCGATCTCGGGTGCCATGCCAGGAAGGGTTAGAGACGGACAGCTGATGTGCCATCAGATCGTGTGCAATCAAAATGACAAGGGATGGCAGCTGCTCAAAGCTTACCAGATGCTAGCAACCGTAGCTAGCGCGATGATGGCATTTCTACAGCGAAAAGATCACTAGCGAGCAAAATACGGATTTCTCTCCTTTGCCCTCGATTGGGGACCCGAGTACTCGTCTCTACGCATTGTCTGGGGTGAACAACGAGGGGATTGAAATGGGAAAAAGGAGGGGAGGGTCCCAAAAGGCGTTATATCGGCGGCTCACATGCTGAGCGTGTCCACTCTGGCCACCAAGACAGACGCGAGCACCAAAGATAACGTTCCTAGCGCGCCCTAGCAGCTCTAGCATTCTCCGCATTTCTTTTGATAGCATGCACAGTGGGTTTGCGTTTCGAAATGGGGGACCCGTGGACGGCGTTAGCGCCTCTCCCACCCCTTTCCCGGAGAGATGTCTTGGCTCGGTCCAGTGTCTTTCTTTGCTTGTGCTGCTTGTCTTGATGTCCCGCTTGCGCCTGCCTTGCCTTGCCCGTTATTTCAGTGTCGCGTGGCGTGTCAGCAAAGAAGGAAGTCACTGATCCTTCTCGGATTGCCGTCCGCGCCCCCTCGTAAGACTCCGTCAATTGATGATTGCCATTTCTGTGGCTCGTGACTGGTGAACTCGGTCCCCCAACGGTCTGCCGAGCTAGCGAGCGATCCGGTAGGTGGTTTGTGGTGTGGCCAAGGTCAGATCTGTCCACCCGGCCGCCGAAGAGGTCCCGTGCAGGGCCAATGAAGGTCGAGGACTCGAGGAGCAAAGATGTGGGATTGCCCATCATCTCGTAAAGTACTTGCCCAAAGCTGGCAATGCTGCTTGGCTGGCTGGCTCTTCCCCAAAGTCGTGCGCACAGTCAGGCCAGCCAAGTCCCAAAAATCCCCAATCACCATTCATCACCCCCCGCATTGGCCGCCTCCCGCTTTCCCAGCGCAGGCGCGCCCAGGCTATCCCGCATTCGACCTGGTCGCCATGTAACGTCACATACTTTCCATCGACAGAGCAAAGTGCACAGCTGGTCGCGTGAAAGGGGGGAATTGCCCCAGTCGCGCTTGCTTCATGGACTGCCGTTTGTCTGCCCGCAATTTCTCACCACCACACCGATCAATCCCCATTCATCCCCCATCCGTGGACTGCATCCAAAAAAGCGTATCCGGGCTATCTTGTTCTATCTCGGACCCAATTCTTCTCATATCTCGTTCGTCCAGCTGCCCTCTTTTCCCCTTGCCCACCACTACCAATACCACCCCTGGTTGCACGTAGTAATGGGTACCACCAAGCCTGCGACAAGACCCCTGTGTTCACGTTGAAAGGAGCCCCATCCATCCAATCCCTTTCCCCATCCTTGCAGCGTCGCGACATCGCAGTCCAGTCCAGAAGCCCAATTTCCCCAGTTTTCCTGCACCAGAGCGAGTGTGTGTGCCTGGTTGGGTGTGTCATTTGGGTGTCTGCGTGTTGCCCTTTGGGGCAGAGAGGGGACCTGAAGAAGCTCGGAGCAACCTTACGATAGCAACCTACCCTGCCAGCCAGCCAGCCAGCCAGCAAGCTACCCTACCGGAACCCTGCATCGTCGCGATCTGGTGATTGGGGTAAGGCGAAAAGAAAAAAAAGTGACTGCGGTTTGTGCTGCTCACTTTAGATTAATACCACCTCCCCGTAATCTTTATTTATCTCAAACCTTGAAATAGGGACGGGATCTACCTCTTTTTCTGACCCTCTCTCTTTTTTCTCTTCTCCAACCCTTCCCGCCAGACTGGTTCAGCTTCCCCTCGCCAAAGCAGCAGGACAAAAATAACAAAGCCAACACTCACCATCGCGCTTCGCAACCGCTTTGGACTGTCGTGTCAACCGAACAAGGGGTATATAAGGGCACCAACCGCACAAAGCCAATCCGGCATCGCAACACCGCGTCGCATCCGCCATGTCTGCGAAGGATCCCGTCGCCACGGAATCGGCGGCCCCCGCCGCGCCTGCTCATGATGAGCACGAGGTCCCGACCACGGTCGACCTGCCCCGCGGCTGGAAGTACAAGACCGTCAGCATCTTTGGCAAGCGCATCTGGTACGCCTCGCCGCACGTCCAGCTCATCATGGTCGCTTTCGTCTGCTTCATGTGCCCCGGCATGTTCAACGCCCTGACCGGCATGGGCGGCGGTGGCAAGGCCGACCACACCCTCGCTGACAACATGGTAAGTCACTCTCACGATGACAACCTGCGATGAGATGTGAAGAAATCAATTGCTCACGACTGACACTAAAATTAGAACACTGCTCTGTACGCCACTTTCGCTGTCTTCGGCTTCTTTGGCGGTACCTTTATCAACAAGCTCGGCGTCAAGTACACCCTCGCCTTTGGTGGTATCGGCTACGGCATCTACGCCATCTCCCTGCTCGTCTCGGTCCACAAGGAGGTCCCCGGCTTCAACATCTTTGCCGGTGTCTTCCTCGGTCTCTGCGCCGGTCTGCTGTGGACCGCCCAGGGCACCATCATGGTCTCGTACCCCAACGAGAACATGAAGGGCCACTTCTTCGCCATCTTCTGGGCCATCTTCAACATGGGCGCCGTCATTGGCTCCCTCATCCTGCTCGGCCAGAACATCGACGTCACCGCCAACGCCACCGTCGGCGACGGCACCTACATTGGCTTTATCGTCCTCATGTTCCTCGGCGCCGTCATCGCCATGCTGCTTTGCAACGCCGACGACATCGTCCGTGACGACGGCACCCGCGTCATCCTCAAGAAGAACCCGACCTGGCAATCCGAGATCTACGGCCTGTGGGAGACGCTCCGCTTCGAGCCTTTTGTCATTCTCCTCTTCCCCATGTTCTTCTCGTCCAACTGGTTCTACGTTTACCAGTTCAACGCGCTGAACGGCTCGTACTTCAACACGCGCACCAAGGCCCTCAACTCGTGCCTGTACTGGACCATGCAGATTATCTCGGCCTGGATCTTTGGCTACCTGCTCGATCTTGAGAACATCCGCCGCACCGTGCGCGCCAAGGTCCTCTACGTCGTCCTTTTCGTTCTGACCTTTGCCATCTGGGGCGGCGGCCACGTCGTCGAGCGCATGTACACCCGCGAGAGCATCGCCCTCGACAGCTTCGTCGCCAAGGACTGGACCCACGACGGCTACGTCGGCCTCATGTTCCTGTACATGTTCTACGGCTTCTACGATGCTGCCTGGCAGGCGTCCATCTACTGGTATGTTTTCTTGTCTCTCCCCCACCAAACACAATGCATTTGCTGACTCTCCGACTAGGTACATGGGCTCCCTCTCCAACTCGGGCCGGCGCTCTGCCAACTTTGTCGGCTTCTACAAGGGCATCCAGTCGGTCGGCGCCGCCATCGTCAACAACCTCGACTCGCGCAAGCTGTCCTTCAAGGCCGAGTTCATTAGCAACTGGGTCCTGCTCGGCGCCTCGCTCGTCTTTGCCGCCCCCGTCATCTTCTACAAGATCAAGGACACCGTCCCCACCGAGGAGGACCTGCAGAACACGGGCGAGACCCTCGAGGACGTCCTGCCCGAGGGCCACCGCGAGAAGGTCGCCCTCGGCGCATAAACGGAGCACGAAGAAAATTTGGATACCCATTGCGCCTTTCAATTTGCATTTCTGTGTGTTTTATCTACGAAGCTTTTGCATGCATATGAAAGATTGAATGGGATACATGATGAGATGGGGGAATGTCTGTGGGGGGAAGAGGGGGATCTGCGAAGAGTAAGATGAGAAAGTGGCATCCACTGTCTACGGACCTTGGAACTTACGGACCTTGGAACTGGTGTCTAAAAAAGACTCTATTTTAATAACCTCTGGGATGTTGCGAGATGTTGCATCACCCACTAAAGCTATACCTTGTAGTTGGAAAGAGTAGTCCTGAATAATCTCTTGTTCTTCTCACGACGCGTCGCGACTGTAGTCCTTGAATTCCTTGTTTCTTGACGATGACAGGATCTCCACTTCCATCCCCTTGGCGCCTGGGGTTCAGCACGCTTGATCAGCGTAAGCTTATCGTTCCAAGGGACCAGGAAGCTCGTGTCCACGCGGCGACCTGAGCGATCCAGGTCGGCGGGATCGTCATCCTTGTTTCTGACTGATGCTCCAAGGTGGAGGATGAAGGCGCAGTGCACTGCGTTGTTAATGTCTTTGCCTCGATACGATATCCGGAAACTCCAAGTCTCATCCACGAATCTGGCTACAGAAGCCACATATCTCGTCATCGAACACGAGAGGAAAACCATTCGACTGATCGCACCACCACGTCTTACCAACCACGCCACGCCTCACAGCCATGGCCGCCGCACAACACGAAGACCACCTCATCCAAGGCCCGCCCTTCGACCTCAAACTCTCAGCCGTAGACCAGGTCCAATTCCCAATCTACTCCCGCCGCATCCTCATCTTCTCCCGTCCCTCCTCCGCCTCCGACCATGACCAAACCGTCGCGGCCCTGAGATCCGGCCTCCAGCGCACGGTCGACGAGATCCCCTTCCTCGCGGGGCAAATGGCCTACACCCCCGAGGGCGGGTGGTCCGTCGCCCCCGGCGCGGCCCGCCTGCGCGTAAAGCACGTCCCGGACGTGTCGCTCGCCGCGCTCGAGGCGCATGGGTTCCCCGAGGCCATGCTGCCTGACGACCTGGTCTGCTCGGTCCCGGCGTTCGGCGATCCGTGGGAGGAGTGGCATAGCTGTTGCGTGCAGGCCAACTTTATCGAGGGCGGCTTGCTGCTTGTGGTGTCGATACTGCACTCCGTCATGGACGGGTACGGCATCACGCGCGCCATCGAGTCGCTGGCGCGGCACTGCCGCCCATCCGCTCCCGCGCCGACGATGGCAGCCGATCTCTGGACCGAGGACCGCAATAGCTTCTTCGCCTCGCTAGGCAAATCCTCCCCCGCCGACGCAAGCAAGCTAGCCTACACCGTCGACCCCTCGGCGCAGTACCCGAACCTCGCCGGCAATGACGTAACCCAGACCTTCCGCATCCCCGGCCCGGCCCTCGCCGCGCTCAAGAAACAAGCCTCCTCTTCCAATCTGGGGGCCGGACAGTGGACCACGACGCACGACGCCGTCAGCGCGCTGTTCTGGCGCGTGCAGGCCCGCGCGCGCCTGGCCAAGGGCCACATTGTGTCCGACGAGGAGGAAGTGCGGTTCATGTTTCCCGTCGACTTTCGGAAGGTGGTTAGGGGGCATTTGCCTGAGGGGTACATGGGGAATGCTATCTTGATGAATGGGGTGGTGCTGAAGGTTAAGACGTTGCTTGCGCCTGGGGACGAGGGTCTGCGTGCTGGTGCGGCGGCGATCAGGGCTGGCATAAGAGAGGTGAACGAGGGGTACGTGGACAACTTTGTCGCTGTGGGAGAGAGCTTGAAGAGGCCTATGGATTTGAAAATTAGCGTCATGCTTGAAGGCGCGGATGCACTGTTTGGGTGCACTTCGTACAAGAATTTTGACCTGGGCGGGGTGGAGTGGGATCCCGTGGTGGGGAGGTATGTTAAGATGAGGCTGCCCAAGGGGATCGGGGCGAGGGGCGTGTTTATCGTCTTGCCGGTCCTGAGCGACGGGAGCTGGGAGGTCACGCTTACGATGGACGAGGACATTGCTGGGATGGTTGGCGAGGATGAGGAGTTGAGGAGATTCACGTCATAAGGAGAGGCACTCTCATAGACTCTGTATCATGGGGTCTGGTATTAAGTGTGTAATTAAATCCCCAGTACAGCACAGAACGAGTTCTATCTTTCCATCCTTCATGTCCCCTGATCAACTCCCTAGATCTAGCGAAAACTAGTAGCACAGCGATAACATGCCCAGACAGGTAGCATCCATCATCCTCGTCCACTGATCATTCCATCAACGCTTCTCTCCTTCGAACATATATTCAAAGTCCGTCATGCTTACATTTGCAGTAGCTGCATCTAACCACCAGGGCCTCGATATCAATGTAGAAGCCAAGGATAAACGCGTGCTCGTCGTAATGTTGCCACGACTGCTGCTTGTTAGAGGGGCAGGTTCTGTTCCGGCAGTCCGTCAATTTTCCTTGAGTAGTGATGCATTGCTCTAGCTTGGCGATCCTGCTTTGGGCCACATTAAGTTCGCTTCGAACCGTTGACAGTGCCCAATATTTCTTGCGGTCCTCCTCCACAGCGTTGGCCTTAGCAGTTCGTGCGGCAGTGAGCAAGTTCTCAGACCACTCAGTGCTGCTCCGAAGGATCTGCAGACCATGGCTGGATATCAGATTCTCCCGCCCCTCTAGCTGGCCCGACTCAATCAGGGCAGTCATGTCTCTTCCCATGGCGAGAAAGATGATGTCGTGCACTGCTTCATCCCCCGAAACCGCCATCGCCAGCTCGGCGGCTGCTGGCAAAACATGGACCAATTGTCGGGTCTCGTCTGACAGGATGGCCTCAATCTTGCCGTTGGCCAGAGCAACAAGTTTATCAACATTGTAATAATCGGCCATGCCGCTGACGAGGATGTTCTCGACGAGGTCCTGAGGAATGCCGTCCACTCCCGCAATGTCCTTGGTCGCCAAGGGTAGCTGCAATTGATGGGTGACGGACTCTGAGCTTGACTGCGCATCAATAGGTGTCGCTTCTTCAGGTGGGCTCAAAACCGGCTGCTCTGCAGCGGGTGTCGTAACAGTAGATGTTCCAAACAGGGCTACGGGCTGCATTGGAGATTGAATTTCCTCGGTCTCGACAAAGGACACGTCGTAGTCACCGTAGTAAATAAAATCGAGAAATCTTGATATCGTCGTCGGCTCAAATTCGCTCATGTCGATGAGATTGTCCACGCCTTCCTGCATGGTTCGAAAATGTCGGTCAGCATGAATGAAGGAGGAGTCAGAGGAATGAGGGGAATTTCATACCTGGAACCGACCCTCCTCGACAGCTGAGGCAATCACAGGAGACTGCTGGCAAACGAAATTCTTGTGTACGTTCCATGTAGTTCCGTTGCAAGAGATTCGCAGGTCGCTGTATTTGCCCGTCCGCCGCATGTCGGCAATGACGTCTTTTGTCGTTGCCATAATGGTTGGCCTCAGATATCGTTGAGACTCTTGAGAGAAAAATGGAGAGTGGTATCGTGAACTTGATTGAATCTGTTCGAGAAATATTGGATCGGTGGAAGGGCAGAGGCTGGGCGAGGGCAGGGTGACGAAAAGCTGAGGTGATTTTAAGTGCTCAAGGTGAGCACAGGGCAGCCTTCAGTGAAACAAGTTGAGGTAGATGCTGGGGGGAGCGCTTGCCAAAATAAATTCAGGCATAGGACATTGCGGAGGGCAAGCGGCTGCCTAATTCTTTACATTGGAAGGAAGGTGCATGAAGGAAGTTTTTACCCCAGGCAAGCAGCTCTTACAAGATTCACAATTTCAGATTCCTGTTGACAGGCGCGTAGTCTTACACTGAAGCAAGACATTAGGGAGGAATCAATTCGTGACTAGAGCCATTGAGTTTGTATTTTTCTCATTAGCCGAGTCTCTGCACATACATGTCTACATCTCCCTACATTACCACACTTGTAGTCTCATCTGATCAAAATCTTGCAGAATCCGGCATCGACACCTCTTCTCGTATCTCCAAACATGCGCGCTGCTCGTAGGAGATAATACATGGCAGCAAAGAAAGTCAGGAGCTTACAAAGACCCACAATTACACATCCAGCTCATCGCACCGTATCCAATGCTGCTTGAGTCGACAAGAAGGGCACCGAACAACCATCGCCTCCGAATCAATGATCAGTCCCGGTTGGGAGCATTTTTGGCAGCACCTCCTCGATTCCAGGAGTTTGATGCATCGCTCAAGCTCGTTGAGCCTGTAAAGACTTATGGCCCTGTCGGTTTCTGCAGCAGTCTGGGCTACCCTGGATTCATTTCGAGCAGTTTCGGCATTGAAGCGACGCTGTAATTCTCGCTGTAGACTTCCTTCGGCCTTGAGCTGGGCCTGTTTTGCTGTTGTCAAACGTGCCTCGTATGCTGCCTCAGAGCCTTCTCGAGCCTTCTTCTGTTCCATCAAACGTGCGTGGTACGCAGACACTGTGTCTGTCAGGAGTTGTAAGCCGAACGCTGGCATAATGTCGTCCTTTCCCTCGAGCTGCCCAGAACAAACAATCTCAGCCATCCTCTTTGCCATGGCTAGAGAGATAAGGTTGAACAGTGCCTTGTCTCCCGTGGTTTTCATCGCCTCCTCGACCACGGTAGGCAGAATAGCGGCCAGGTTACGATTGGAATCGCAGAGAATGGCCTCGATTTTCCTGTTGCTTAGATCCACCAGCTTGTCCACATCATAGTAATCGGCAATGCCATTGACCCGGACATGATCGATGAGATCTTTCGGAATCACATTAGACTCCAAAGTGACTGAGGCCCCTATCGATTTCTCTTTCACATCGATGTTAGGAGTCGCGGGCAAGAATCGTCTGGGAATATCTGTGCCGTCATCAGCCTGCATGTCATGGGTACAGCCCATGGATGCCTGGGTACAGCTTACCCGGTCTCATCTCCGCATTGCTGCTCGACGCCCGGCTTTGGAACAGTGAGCCAAAGAGATTGCTCGCGGGTTGTGGAATTGCGATGTTTGATGATAGCCAGGCGAACGGGTTGTTTGGCTTTGCAAGGCTCGATGACTTGGCGGGGAAGTGATTGGAAGACTGCCCTACACTTGAAGACTGCGTGCTGAGTGGTGTGCTGGTTGCACTGGGGCCACACAATCCGCTGCCAGCAGGTGTACTCGAAGTATTGGAAATTCTCTGTTGCGCGCTAGCTGAGAACAGCGACGGCAATGCTCCAGCTTGTGTACCGATGGACCCAGTAGCGGCTGTAGTTGAACTGCTTGGAGGTGTCTGCTGCATTGCGAACGGAGACGGGGGCTGTGTTGTAGTGGGCTGTGCAATCTGCGGTGCTTTCACGGTGGCATTGTCGGCTCGGACTTCTGTAATAATGTAGTCGCCTTGATACAAAAATTGTCGGAAGCGGGAGATGGTGGCCTCGTCGAAGTTGTCCATCGGAATAATCTTGGTCATAGTCTCCTGTACCGATGACACCAACTGTCAGCGCAGAGAAATCGCTTGAAGGTAGACAGTTTCGCATACCTCAAACCCACTCTGCAATGCCCTCCTGATGACGGGGGACTGGGCGCAGACAATGCTCTGGTGAACATGCCACTGTCTTCCCTCGGATGAGAACTTCATATCGCATTGTTCGCCTATTGCAGACAGGTATGCTTGGACGTTTGTACTCGCCATCTTCGCAGCTTCAATCCGATTAGGACCTGTTCAGTCGTGGAAGGACAGTGGGAATGGGGTAAATGAAGTTGCTGACCTGATGAGCAACCGATTGGTGAGATGTGGACTATGGCGCGGTGTGGTGAGGGTGCCTTCTGATCGAGTAGTCGAGACCAGGAGCCAGGACAGAGGGATTTGGTGAAGGGGAGAATACGTGGAATCAAAAGAATTGCATCAGTCCTGCTACTGCGCATTGGAATGGCACTGATTACACGCAATATGGTTGCCTCAAGCTATTCTCAAGGACGGCAAGAATTGCCCGAGTCGCCCACTAAAGATCAGGCTGTGAATGGCAGCGGCACTGCACTTGCTCCTGCCAACATTACGACAAGCTCAAAGCACCAAACTCCAGTTCAAGTGCACTCGCCTTTCAAGCCAGCTCAGTTTGCAACATTGAAAGAAGGATTCGATGGTCTGTCTGTCCCTGACGGTACGAGGACTTAATTCCAAAATGCGCTGCCTCCATTCAGATGCTGCGTCCAAAAATGAAACAAATGATATCCCATCTAACTTAAGCATCTTCGCAATACGTGGCTGGAGAAATTGGACCCGTTACTGGCCTCAGAGGCTTCTAGTCGACAATCTGGCTGCCCTCTCATCGATCCTGCCTTGAGCACAGCTATCCTCGCACAGCCTAAACATGACAACCCTGCGCACGACAGTAATGTGGACATTTGCTCGCGAGTCCAGGCGTGCTGTCTGTCAAATTTACAGCGTGGACCTCGGTCGTATGGACACGCGGGGAGCATGGCACCACGAAGGTGCTCCGGAATCTTTGACGCGCCCTCGCATTCGCTCTGGAAGCAATTCCAGAGCCAGTCTTCAACGAGGTCGTGATTGGTGCCAGGTAGTAACGATGACTGCCCATCTCTCCAATACCCCAGAGCAGGTGTGATGTCTTCTTCGTCCACGCAGCAAGACAAAAGTCTGGAGAATTTGTGCAGCCGATTTCCGTCCTCGGCATTTACAAAAACGATACGCTCTCCAATGTCCAGGTCAAAGAGCCCATCTTGCGCAACCTCGCTGGCAGTTAGGTGTATGACGAAGATTGCCGTACAGACAATGCACTCCTCGGTTTGAGGCGGTTGAGTGAAGCAAGGAGCTACACCCTTGATGTCGCCGTCAACTGGGTTCCGATCCTGGCGACGATTGTGCACCCTGCTGTCGTCTGCGGTAAGGGAGGCTCATCGAAACGCTGGGGCGTTCTTGAAAAAGTAGGGAACCCTGAATAACAACACTCGGCTGTCCGTGTTCTTGGGTTTTCTTAGAGGGGAATATCCGTTGAAATTGAGGTGGAGAGTGTCGTGTTTGGGGTTCACCCCCCGAAGCGGCTGCACTCGGCATGAGGCGTCGTTCAGGTTGCCGCCTCCAGGAGACAGCCAGTGACCTCCATCGCCAAGATCAACATCACGCGACTCCCTATTTACCCACAGGATTATGGGTGGCCTTGAATTCTTGACGCTGGTCTGGACTATCTTGCATTTGAAGTTGACGATCTGGAAGTTCTCGGGGTAGTCGATCTCGGCGATGCGGCTCGGAATGCATAGTCGCCAGATGTGGATGCGGAGCTCGGGCGGTAGTTGAGGGAAGAGGGAGAATGCCCTCAATGGACGAGACTCTAACCGGCTCGACATGATCAAGGTCTTGACCAATGATTGATCTGTGCACTTGACGGATCTTTGGCAAGTGAGTATCGGGGAATTTAGCTTGAGAGATCACTGTGTCTCTTAAATACAACCCATCAGCAGCATCGTGTCATTCTGGCAGATGCAAGCACCCCTCGTAGATGACATTTGAGTTGCTTACCAACATGAATCCAAGTCACCAATGGTGCAGATTGTCTCTTGAAAGGGGTAGCAGCATTACAGCCTTGGTGAAACCAGGCCTTTCTTTAAATTTTGTAGTATGCTTCTATTTGATCAAATAACGCCCCTTCTATATCTCCCGCGCCATAAATCATCCCCCTCTTTTTTTTTTTTAATTCTCTCTTGACTTCAAGAACACCCCCGCCAGAGGTCATCTGCATATCCGCACGAGCTCAAGCCCGCGTGGTACCTGCATCATCCTCCAGCTCTTGGCAGGTGCCCTCATGTCTCTCCTCCCTGGCCATCTTCCTCCTGGCCCTCTTGATACTCTCGAGGATTTCCTGATTAGCTGAGGGGCATGTTGCATCCTCGCAGAGGCGGACCATGATGGTTGGCCGTAGCTTCGGAGCCTGGGCGAGAAGCTTCTTGGCCCATGGATGGTCATGCGTCCAGAACACCTTACGACCCATCCGGGCCAAGTCTGGAGTCACAGTATTCCCTGGTAGGTACATCCCAGTAGGCAATGCCTTTGGGGAGCCCCATTTTCGTTCCTCCCCGGCACATTTCCGTGCCCAAAGGTACTTTGTCATGACATATGCCAATGCGTGCCCTGCAGCTCCCTCCCACATATAATGACGAATAGCCATGATGTCCTCGATTGTGTCATGGTCCGTTCCAAGCTGGAGTCGACTGAGCTTTTCAAGCCTGGACGAGTCGTCAAGGTCTATGAGGATGATGCGCTCTTCTCCTGTCAAGCCGAACAGTCCGGTTTCTAGGGCCTCTGTTAGCGGGGCATGAACATGCTCAATGCCAATGTTGATGGAGAATTCTGATGACCACATGCACTGGAAGCGCTGGTCTAGCCAGTCCCGCCCTTTGTACCTCGACCAGTCGTAATCATAAGAACTGTCAAATTCCATCACCGCCCCTTGGCAAGCAATCGTCGTCTTTGGAATGGTCACTCCGGACCGTCCATCTTCCGAGATCATGAATCGGGTGCTATGGATGACATCGTACTTGGGATTGATCCAGAAGCGACGGAAGACTCGATTGTAGTCGTCGGAGTATCTGCTGTCGTCGTCAGAATAATCCCCCATCAAGTCGCGGAGTCTAAACTCCTTGAACATGCCACCCTCGTCGAGAACAACCTTGCGGGATTCGTAGCAGACTCGGGTGATGACAGGGGGTCGCTCGTTGAGTCTTGAGGTGTCGTTCAAATGACAGCCCATGCTCACGTTGAGATCCCTAGACCTCGGTTTCGGGAACACTTCTATAGTCCTTCGGGGGATGCTGAATTTCCAGGTCTCCCTTCGAAGCTCGGCAGGGAGGTCCCGGAAACGAGTGAATGAGGTACCGATGGGTGGCTGTTCCATGTTGTGTTCTGCTGCTCTGTGACACGATAGCAAGAGTCAGGGATGTGCTGAGAGCAACGTGATGCTCGATCTGAACCAAAGATTGCTGATTGAGATCGAATTGAAGCTCCAAGGAAGGGAAGTCTGATGATCTCAAGCCTAGCTGAATTGTTACGAGAGAGAGGCAGAGTTGTATATCTATAGCCATGCAAACAAAGCCGGGTGTTCGACGGACAAACGCTTTGTCCATCTCGACAAGTTTAATTACAATAGGATAAATAAAGACAATTCAGACATAAACCACAAAGAACATCACAGAGGTGAAAGGAGTGGTCTGACCAAGCCCTTGTCCAGGAGCGAAAGTTGTTTCTTTAGACCTAAATGATGGACTTCTGTCCATGATCAGTGTTTCCTTCCACATGTCACTCGGCGAATGCATGACTGACTCGATGCTGCGGCCCTGTTGGGGTCAGGCCTGGCAATGCCTGAACCTGAACGTACTCGGCGGACGAGAATTGGTATGCATATTAGACATCATTGAGTTTGGACGGTCGATCATTTTATGGGTTTGCTTGTGTTGGTTAGAGCATGGAAGAGTAAGAGTTTTTCTAAACGCCTGTGTCTTTTATATACATCCTATGGACACTATGATCTCAATTCGATGGGTGTGAATCACTGCTGATGTGTCACATTGGAGTACTGACTGCCATCGACCCATGTCAGCTACGACGTAGACATTCAGGAGTGAAGAAACATTGCACTCGAGTCAGGGTCATTGAGGTTTATGATGGAATCTAGTCTCGAATTAAATCAGTCTTCATGAAATCAATAAAGCAACTCCAACTGGTATAAACAATGCGTAGCATGAAATATCCCCTCCCCTTATCCTTCTGTTGACTCGTCCAGTTGTAAAGCGGTCAATTTCAATTCGCCTGCCTCCAGGAGGTCGGACATCTGGGTGGGATCACTAAAAGCCGGTGAGTTCCTCAGGTGGATCTTCATATCAGGAGAGATGTCGAACAAGCTCTTCTTAACGTTGTCGAAGATTTCTTGCCTAGTCGAGGAACAGCTCTCATCACAAAGACGGACCATGATCATAGGTTGGAGATAGGGCGCCTGGGCCATAACCTTTTGGGCCCAGGGATGACCATACCGAAACCGAGTCCAAGCTTCCCTTTCCACCTCCTCCAACGTAAACGGGAACACTGGGTCCAAAAGGTCTTCAGGGACGAAACGCTTGGATGGGTACTCGGCTTGCAAGCGGGTCCACATGTATCGTCCCATGACATTGAACCAGGTAACTGTTGCCTTCTCGCGCCATGCGCCGACTCGCCATTCCATCAAGCCATCAATTGTGTCCTGTCCTGGTCCTAGCTGTAGTCGGCTGAGCTTCTCGAGCTCGTCGCGATCATCAAAGCGAAGAAGAATGGTGTGATCTTTGCCTATTAAGCCGAAGAGTCCTGACTCCAGAGCCTTTGCCCGCGGGACGTGGATATGCTCAATAGAGGCACAGATCTCGACCTTAGATGGGAACTGGAACTGGTTAGGCTTCACCTAGCAGAGGCTAGTACGTATGGGTTCAAAGCTACTGTGTAGACTTAGGGTTATCTTTTCGTGACCAGTTATAGCCTTTGCCTTGAAAGGAAGGGAGATTCCAGGCTAAAGGTCCTTTGAAAGTGTGAATTGGCCGATGTGAAAGATGTCGTACTTGGGATTGACCCAGAAACGACGGGTAACTCGGTTCTCGAGACGAAGCAAATGACCGTTATTGCTAAACTTCAGTTTGGTCTCACCGCCTAGTTCGATGCTCTCGCCGCCTTCGTCAAGCACAACCTTGCGAGACTCGTAGCATACGCGAGTAATGACCGGGGGTGGGTCTTTGGGTCTTGTCTTTCTGATCACATCATGATTCCGGGTTCTATCGGACTCGCGGGGCACTTCGATGACCCTTCGGAGGATGCATAGTTTCCAGATAGTAATCCTGATCTCGTACGGGAGCTGCAGGAAGAGAGTAAAAGAGACGGTGCTTGGCGGCTGCTCCATTTTTGCGCGCTGCTGTTCTATGACGCAGAAGAGGTGGAGTAAAGGTTGGCTGTGAATAAGGCAATGTTGATCGTCGGTCGAAGATTCTTGTCTTGGGATTGTCAATAGAGTTCGTTGGAAGCAAGTGATGGTCTGGAGTGTTTCTAATGTGTTAGTGACGGCGTTCATGACGATACTTATATACGTGTGTACAAAGCCAGATCTTCGATATATAAGGCGCTTTGTTTGTCTCGAGAGGTTTCAAAGACAAAGAACACGAGTCAAGGATAATGAATAGAGATTATGCACGTTCAAAAGAGATCAATGCCCCAGCCCTGATAAAGGAGTCGGACCTATTTTTAGACAACAACGAAGGACAGAAGCTTCGGCATCATCGCTCCCTTCCATGTCAATGTCGGCGACCATATGACTAAAACATCCCTCGGGCCTAACTTGAGAAGGGCATGGTAGCGCCTGAATACATGGGGCTGCCTTTGTTCCTATGTGTCCACTAGAGAAGAAAATGTCGCACCCCAACAAAGAGGCCATGCAGCAGCTTGAAAAAGTGCTTCGAAGTAGTCTCGAAGGGAGATTCATAGACGACTCGTCATAGCGTCCCTCTCAAAACGACAAACGCGCGATATGCTTGACTGTCCTCAACGTGGGGTGCTTGTAAGGGCTAAGAGCGGTGGCTGAGGCTGTTCATGTTGTACAAGACTTACTTCGTAGTTATGGCTGGGGAGCGTTCTGTCCGTGCCGTCTCATCCCTGGCATCTGGCCGGCAATAGTTGACCGGCCGGCACAGCTGGAATGAAGTCAAATGTCTCAGAATGACCAGAGGATCGAACGGCGTTCATGGCAGTGTTTAAGAAGCCTTATAACTTGTCCAACAGAGTATCTTTCTGACACTGGAGTGACCTGCAGTAGGATTCTTCCTCAAACGTCAAGGGAATTCTGGTAATTGAAATCAGCCTTTGCTGTATGGACTCCTTTCGTCTTACTTAGAATTGTGCAACAGATCTACTTGATAGCTCTGATCTCTAGATATTCAAACTGTCGTACAAAGAGCTCAAGTGGATTACCTCAGGGGCATGCGCGGCAGGTAGGAATGATACTCAAGGCGTAGACTCTCTATGCTTAAAGCTGCCCGGCTGGACATACCATCCTCTTGCTCCATGACGTTTCTTATCCGCATATCTTACGCAAGTAAGTCTTGCAGCGCGTCTTAGTCGTGCCGTCACGAGCCACGCGTATTGTTCGTGACAGAAGTTAAAGTGGTTTTAAGCCAGAAGGCATGGTGTCGAGGTTGGGATCCTCATTTTCCTTGCTACTATCCATCTCTATCATGTCCTGAAGTAGTCGGGTTTTATCTCGAGTCGAGAAGCTAATTTACTCGGTTCTCGCTTTTCGTTCAAACGCTGCATTGATCAACATCAAAGATGCATGCCTGGCAGCTCTGTGCGGCTCCTCTGGCCCTCTTCGTACAGCCCTGGTTGGCAAGTGCGCAAAATGCAGGGTGTGCAAGCGGCATTACGGAAGTCGATGTGCAGCCAGTCGTATATATTATAGAGCATCCATATGTTCTGAGTGGTTACTTGAGCACCAACACCGTCATACCACTGGGTGATGGCCTCTCTTATACCGTTTTGAATGCCCCGCTCGCTTTGAACACGCACATCACAGTGACAAAGACGTCGATAACTACTACGATATCGTGAGTTAGATCATTGAGGGGTGTTATTTTATCGATCTAACTAGTCATACACAGGACTTTGACAAAACAGCCAACTCCTACTCGGTCGACTGGTGCGATCAGAGGTCCGAATTCCATACAATCCGCCGCTACGAGGACCACTGGCGCGATACGTGGCCCCAACTCGATACAACGAAGCTCAACGACGGCACCAGGGTCGACAGGGGTTCCTCCCAGATATATATTTATGACTGTTGCCGCAGGTCCGGGCGCTAAACCAGGACGGGTCACGATTGCGCCGACAGGCAATACCCCGGGGACCATCATAGTCATCACAACCGCGGCTGCTGTCAACGGGCCACAGCAGACCCAGACTCCGCAGGCGACCTTCAATGGTCCCTATACAACCATAACAGAACAAGGAGCCGTCGACTCTGAGCCGATCACACTTACTGTATCTCCGAGTGGTGATGGCCAGACTCTCGGCACAGTATTCGTGGTGACTCCCGCAGCAACACCAAACGGCCTCTTTGTCACTTCCACCATTGCCGCGGCGCAGTCTGCCACCATCACAGTCCAACCATCAGGCAGTCTTGCCGGTACAATCTTCGTCATCCAGTCGGCGTCCGACAATGTGATCAATGGGCCTCAGCAGCAGTTTACTGGCCCGTACACTACAATTACCGAGCAACGTGCTGCCGGAATCGCGCCGACTACGCTCACTATCCAGCCAACGGCGAGCGAAACGCAAGGCACTGTCTTTGTGTTTGCACCTGTTAGTCTCGGACCTCTTGTCACATCCACGATAGCCGGCTCTCAATCCACGACGATCACGATCCCACCAGACGAGAGTGCTCCCGGTACGGTGCTCATCATCACACCAGCCACTTTCAACGCCCCTCAGCAGTCGTTCACGGGAGTTTATACCACGATCACTCAGTCGGGTGCGGTTGGTGCAGATCCGACAACACTCACGCTACAAGCCGAGGCTAATGCCGCCGAGGCCACCGTGCTTGTTTTCACGCCATCTGCCACGGCTGACAATGGCCCTTTCATCACCACCACTGTCGGTGGGGTTGAGGCCACCACATTGACGATTCCACCAAGCGATAGTCTCCCTGGCACAGTTCTCGTGGTCACATCAGCCGCCATCAACGGGCCCCTGCAGACTGAGCAGCCTTTCACCGGTCCGTACCTCACGATCACTGAGCAGATCGCGTTTGGCAGAGAGGCCACGACGTTTACACTGAATCCCACAAGCGGCCAAACGCAAGGCACTGTGGTTCTGGTGACCCCTGGACCAAACACGATTAACACTGCTCCGCTCGCCACTACAACAATAGAGGGAGTGCAAGCCACTACAATTACCGTTTTGCCCTCTGGATCTGACCCAGGAACCCTCATTGTTATCACCACCCCTACACCATTGCCGAGCTTTACAGGCCCGTATCAAACCATCACTCAGCAAGGGGCTCCTGGCTCTCAGCCGACGGCATTCACCATCCAGCCCGCTGCGGGTGAGATTGAGGGAACCGTTGTCATCTTCACCCCAGCGCCACTCATCACAACCTCCCAACAACCCTTCACAGGGCCTTATACCACTATTACCCAGAACGGCGCCGCCGGTTCTCCTCCAACTTCCTTTACGATCCAGCCTACAGCAGGCGAAGCACAGGGCACTGTTGTACTTTTGACTCCAGTCTCTGGAGTCAACGGGCCGCAGCAGACGTTTGTTGGTCCATACCAGACTATCACTCAGGCAGGAGCTCCTGGCTCACAGCCCACATCTTTCACCATCCAGCCCACAGCGGGCGAGACCGAAGGGACTATCGTCCTGATCACTCCCGTTCCATCTATATCTGCCTCTCAGCAAGTGTTCAACGGCCCTTTCATCACGATTACGCAGGACGGCGCGGCTGGATCACTGCCAACATCTTATACCATCCGACCTACTGGTAGTGAAACGCAGGGGACTATTGTCCTTTTCACTCCATTTTCTGCGGTGCCCCAGACGTTCAACGGGCCATATCGGACAATCACTCAACAAGGAGCACCTGGCTCACTGCCGGCTTCCTTTACTATCCAGCCAGCAGCGAGCGAAACGGAAGGCACCGTTGTTGTGTTCATCCCGCTACCTACGACTTCTGAGCAGCCCTTCACCGGACCATACATCACCCTCACTCAAAACGGCGTGCCCGACTCATTACCCACTTCTTTCACGATCCAACCAGCAGCTGGCGAAACTCAGGGCACCGTAGTGCTGTTCACCCCAGCTTCTGCAGTCAATGGCCCGGAACAGACGTATACCGGCCCATACATCACCATCACAGAACAAGGACCAGCCGGCTCGCAACCTACAACTTTGACGGCCCGGCCCGTGGGCTCAGAGACCGAAGGAACCGTAATTGTGATCACCCCAGCCCCAGCCCGTTTCAATGGCCCATGGGTTACCATCACTGCTGTTGGGGCTCCAGGTTCTGAGCCGTCTACACTGACGCTGGATCCCACAGCAAGCGCCACAGAAGGAACCGTTGTCGTTATTACACCTCCTCCGGTCGTGGCCCCGTTCAATGGTCCATATCTCACGATCACCGGCCTTGGCGATGTTGGATCTCCAGAAGTCACGATAACTCTTGCGCCGGCCAGCGATGCAACCGTGGGCACCGTGGTCGTACAGACACCGCGTGTACCAGACTTTTCGTTCTCAGGCCCTTATGTCACGAGGACCCTCACTGGGCCCGTCGGGTCCGAGCCCACATTGTTCACCTTGGCTGTTCTTTCGGGAGCAACGGAAGGCACAGTCATTCTGGAGACACCGGCCACAGTCTTACCGACGTTTGACGGCCCATTTATCACAGTGACTGGCGCCGGCGACCCAGGATCAAATCCCGTCACACTCACAATAAACCCTACAAGCGGCACGGTGGGCACCATCATTGTGCAGACGCCCCTGACCGTGGTCCCGCCCTTCGCCGGACCTTGGACTACTTTGACTCTTGTTGGACCTCCTGGGTCGGAACCTACTCTGCTTACGCTCGCTGTAGAAGCTAGTGCAACTATTGGGACTGTCATATATGAGACGCCCGCTCCGTTCAGCTTCGAGGGGCCGTACATCACCGTGACTCAAGTGGGCCAAGCCGATTCACTTCCAGCTACTTTCACAATCCAGCCCACTGCGGGCGAGACGCAAGGAACCATCGTCATATTCACTCCCGGGACAAGCGCTACGATCGATCTACCGCAAACATTCAACGGTCCCTTTGCCACAATCACCCAACAAGGCGTGTTTGACTCGGAGCCAACCTCATATACCATACTTCCCACAGGATCTGAGACTGAGGGAAGAGTCATTATTTTCACACCTGCTCCAAGTCCCGTTTTCAATGGCCCGCAACAGACATTTACCGGGCCTTACAAGACGCTGACAGGCGTCGGCCAACCCGGCACTCCGCCACTCACAATCACATTGCCACCACAAGGTGATGAACCTGCAGGTACCGTCATTATTCAGAGCCCGGGAGCCTTTCCGTTTTCGGGGCCCCTGACCACCCTGACCGTGTTCGGCCCGCCTGGCTCTGAAGAGACTTTGATTACCCTAGAAGCAGCTGCGACGGCTACTCTTGGTACCGTTCTCTACGAAACACCCGCCTTGGCGCCCTTCAACGGGCCATATATCACCATCACCGGATCAGGCGATCCAGATTCTCTTCCAGTGACGTTGACGCTGGATCCCACGAGCGGTGGCACCGTTGGAACCGTAATCATACAGACACCCGCTTCTGTAGTCCCGAGCTTTACTGGGACCTTTGTCACAATCACGTTGGTCGCACCTTTTGACACCGAGCCTACGCAGTGGACACTGAGCCCAGAAGCCTCGGCCTCCGTTGGTACCGTCATCTTCCAGACTCCAGCCGCCCGCGTGTTCGACGGGCCGTACAACACAGTCACCCAGGGATACAACGGCATCGAGCCGCAGACAATTACGCTGCCACCGGCCGGCGACGCTACGGAGGGCACTGTCATTGTGCAGACCCCTATCCCCTCTGGCCCCCGTGCTCCATGCTTCTATGACTCCGCGCCCGGCACCGGATACTGCGAGATTACCTTGCCGGACAGCTGCTTACGGCTGGACGCTTCGAACGTTGGCTCTCTGCCCGGGGACATTGCATCTTGCACACTCGACCTGGGCGAAAGCGCTGTAGGCAACGTAGCTACCTGTCTGATTGAAGGCGTCGTGCTCGGCGGAACAGGTGGCAGCACCGTCGACTGTCTTCAGAGGGTTCTCTCGGGCAAGTGTCTTCGCACACTGACCAATGCCTGTCTGAAGCTTACTACCACATTCACCACTGGTACCGAATTTGAGAATGAAGTCAAGCTATGTTCCAACTCCCTCGGCCCATTCCGTGGAAGCAGCAGCGTAGCAAGCTGCCTCAACACCGCGATACGCTCCAACGGTATCTCCGTCATCAACTGCCTCCAGGCAGCCTACGGCTTTCCCATCCAGATCCCGACGTTACCAGAGGGCTGTAGCAGACAGCTGCCAGGCGCGTCATCAGGCTCCGCGTGCCCGCAGATGCCGAGCAGTTGCGCCCTGCTCGCCAGCTCCACCGAGGACACACTCGTGGCCGACGTCGCTGTTTGCAGGGGCGATCTGGGCTCCCTCGCGACGCCCAACACGGTGGGCTGTCTGACGTCGGATTTGGAGCGTGGCGGTGTGAGCATAGTCTACTGTCTCAACTCCGCGCTCAAGGGCCAGTGTATCACGTCATTACCAGGTCCATGTCTGGCGCTGTCGTTCCAGGTGGGAGCATCGAATATCGCGAAGCTGGTGACGCTGTGCCAGACTGCGATCACGTTGTTCAACTACAACGGAGGTACGACGTGTTTTGAACAGACCGTCACTGTCGGAAGGCCCATTGTGGATTGCTTGAATCAGAAGTTGTTTGGGATCGGCGTTCCTTGAAATGCTAGTCCGTTGAAGGATCTCTGAGGTGCTGTTTTTCTTCATTCATCATGATGCATCGGGGTTTCATTTGGGCTTTCGTTGGCTTGCACTGGTCGCATATTTTTCGATTTTGATTGTCATTGTAGTTCACGGGGTGATCTCATTTTGTTATATCACGTCTCATAGAAGTATCTCATGATTTGATTTCAGATGCCCAAAGCTTCTGAGCCGTGTTCATCGCTTGCCTGCCCAGAACCTCAAGAACGCCTCCTTCTTAGTCTTCGCCGGCGGCAGGGGCTCGGGGTTCATATCATCCTCCTTCAACACTAGTCCATCGTTGCCAACATTCGTAACCGCATTCTGCTGCTTACCCAGATAAAAGTTCGTCTGAAAGCACGCCGCAATAAGCGGGATGAACGCAAGACCCAGCGCAGGAGCGATGCAGTAGTACAGCGTTCGCCGGTAGGCCTCAATCGCGCCCTGCCGCATCGGGTCGTCGAACGCGTACTTTGTCCTGATGGAGGTGACGCTGCCAAACAGGGCCTTGACGTCCTTCTCCGTGGCGCTCGGCGGCAGGTACTCGCGCAGATAGCGTGGCATGCGGTCGGCCCAGATGACGGCGACGATGGCGCTGCCGATGGAGCCGCCAACCTTGGACCATAGGGACAAAAGCGCGATGGCGAGGGCGACATCCTGGTGAGGCACGGACGCTTGCGACGCAACGCGGGAGCCGACGACGGAGAAGGCGCCGCCGCAGCCGATGAGGATGAGCGACGTGACCAGCGCACCGGTGTTGTCGGTCGCGCGGCGTCCGTCCATCATGATGCCCATGCCGATAAGTTTGACCGCCAGACCGAAGATCTGGATGGCCTTGTAGCGGTGGGTCCAGCGCTGGAGCAGGCCGGCGACCACACCAAAGACGCAGAGGGCCAGAGTCAGGGTATTTGTGTAGTATGTCCAGCTCTGGTACGACCAGTCCTTGGCGATGTAGACGTAGGAGGACCAGTACAGGCTGCGAATGTTGCCGGCCACTGCGATGCTGTCCCAGTACACACTCGGTTTTCATGTCTCGGCAAGAGTACTTACTCAGGTAGATGCTATCAATGATAATGGCCATAACAAAGGTCTTGTTCATGACAAGTCTGCGTGGTGCACTAGGGATCTTGGCCCACTTGATCTCATACACGACATAAGCAATGAGAAGAAGACCGCCGACGACCATCATGGCGATGAGAGACTGGTTGCGCCAGCCATGCTGGGCGTAGGTCTTGAGACTGAAGGGAAGCAGGAGAAGACTCCACCCGAAGCCGAGCAGTAGTAAGCCAAAGGCGTCAATCTCCTCGAGATTTCGCTTTAGGCTCTCCATCCATGTTGCGTTCGGCGTGGCAGCGGGTGCCACGATAGCACCACTGGGCTTCTCGTATCCCTCGTGCTCGGCCAGATCCGCAGCCGCACGGCGGGCTGCGTTGGAAGACGCGATATTGACGATGCCGTCCTTCTTCGCCTTGTGGTCGAGCCAGATCAGTGTCGCAATCGCCGGAGACAGAGCGGCGGGCATGATGATGGCGAACATGCCGTAACCCCATCGCCACTGGTCGCGGCTCTTGATCACCTCGACGATCTTGCCTGCAAACCAAGTGTTGATGATAAAAGGGGTCGAGAGCATCGAGCCGACAAAGCCACGCCACTCGAGGGGCGTCAGGTCAGCGACGATGATATCATTGGTGAGGTCGAGACCCGCGGAGCCAACAGCGACAAAGACCTCTCCCACGACGTACGCCGACACGCTCTGGCTGGCTGCCGCAATGATGTATCCGACCGTGTAGAAGACCAAAGCGAGGAGGTAGGTGTATGGGCGGGAGGTGATGTCGGAGATCTTGGCGATGAAAGGCTTAGACACAGCCGAGATGATTTGTGTAGCGATGGCGAGTGTCGCAAGGACGGACGAGTGCTCTTTGAAGTATGACGACGCGTCGAGACTGTAGGAGTAGGTGGTCGAACTGTCAAGAGAGAAGGCCCACGCGCAGACGAGTACCGACGCACCGACTAGGTACAGGGTCGTGCGATTTTGGCGAGCTTCGCGGTAGACAGCCTCCATACGAGTGACACCCCTGGTCTGGATAACATCGCCGACCGAAGAGATGGTGGGCTTCTCGACAGTGCTCTCATCCTGAGAAAGAACCTCTTCGTTGCCCGGTGCCCGGGTAGGGGCCGGTGTGATCTTGAGATCCCGTGTGGTGCTCATGATAATGTTGCAGGCTGCATACCTCGTAGATAGAAAGTGAAGAAGGATGAAAATGCAAGGATAAGAGAGCGATGATCAGCGTACGGCTGCGATCCGGTATTTAAGCACGGCTGCTACATCCATCCTGCCATGGCCATCATCAAAAGTACCCAATCATGTCTTCTCTAGCCCGTGATCCCCATCGTGTCAAAAAGTCTGCAAGCCACCCCGTTGAATTACCCCTCCAATAAGGCATAGTTGGACGCCGTCGTCCATAGACCCCGGTCGTCGGGAGAGACAGGTGGAGTGAGAGGGTAGGATAGCCAGGGATCATCCCATTGCCTAGACCGCTCAGAGTTAGACAGGTCCACCATCGAGGTTCATGCCATCTAATCAGATCGTTTCTCCCCATCTTATCTCCCCATCTGATAATCGCGCGGTCGTATTCACACCGAGCAGTAGTCTAGTTGCTGCATCCATGTCCCGGTACGAAGAACTACCGGGACCGGCCCTTGCTTTGCAAACTTTTTTGTGTGCCCCTCCCATATGGTACTTTTGCTCGACGATCTGCTTTGCCGATAGTGAGGGCACATCTCATGACAAAGCTTCTTCATTCAAGCCAATTGATAACTGATTGCACTCTGCACCATCCAGCCATGTTGCCGTTGGCGACGCACCCACGTGATGACACTGCTTCAACGAAAATGCTAATGTAACGATAGCGAAGGTCAGATTCATCTTCCCATCGCTGGAGTTGGCAGTCAAGGCAGTTAGCATCTGTACGTAGAATTTGCGCCGAGACAATAGCGCCACAGCGGAGATGTCAACCTCGTGGTCAGTGGGGATCCTGCGCTTGGCTATTGCCTAAAAGGGTATGTTCGAGCGCTGAATACCAGTTCAAGCTTTTGAAGCTTCAGCTAGTCATTTCCATAAAGGCCTTGGCCGTAACAGTAATAGGCATCGCCCTCTTCGCATCTCGCTACGAGCCAAATTCGGCTATGAGCGTTACGAAGGTTGTAGGCTAAGAATTCGACCCCCCTGTTAGGTATTGACTGCTAGGTGGAGGGTTATCCCACTACCCAAAGCCACACAGGTCAATACCTCGCAGGGATGTCTTACTTACCCTAATCACCTCTGTGAGTTCGATATATCACCTTGAAAGATCCTCTTGTCTTTTATTCATAATCATGAATTGTGAACACATCCTAACAAGACGCCTCTCTCGATCTGCTCGGCGTCCCTCTTAATCTTTCTTCTCGTCGTTTCCTTCCGTTTCGGCTTTACTGCCGTCGTCTGAAGAAGAGGAACAAGGATGTAGCTTTGGGTGACCAGGGTCAGACAGGTCTAGGGTGCCGAGTGTCTGACCAGCTTCCGTGATCGGAACACCGCTCGCCCCGCCCGACCAGGTCCCGCGTCCTACTGCCTCGTGGGCTAGACGTTGGAGCTGCAGGATTTCGTTTGCCTTCCACTCAATGTGTGTATACAGCCTCAGTTTATCCCCCTCCTTCTTCCAGCGTCGGCGGAGAAACAAGTGTATCGCGGGACTCAAAGCGACTGAAAGCACGACTATGATGCCTCCCAAGACAAAGATGACGCACAGGCCAAAGACGCTGAAGGACATGTAGTCCGTCGTGCGGATCTTCTGCAGTACGAAACGTCCAGTTAGCCATAATTCCAGTGAGATTGCAATCACTACAAAGATTTCTTACCTGACTACGACAAAGCTTCTTCTCGACATCGTTCTGGGGCCCGTGCATCATGGGCTCGAGTCTTGAGTCGCGTGCTCCCGTCACACCGTAGATGAACCTCGCCTGTAGATAGGCCATCGCCGTAGCATGCCAATGCTGCACGTCCAATTGCCACTGGTTATCCGGAATCGGGCCTTGAATCCCGGAGTCTAGTCCCGACCGAGCTGTAAGTGCTTGGATCCCTAAGGATGAGAAGGCATTTCCTGTTGTGGTCATGTCTCCCAGGACGGTGTTCACCATCCACTGCACTCGCTGCTTTGCTTCGCTGTCTTGCTCATAGACGGCGGAAGGAATGTCCGAGATATCGTACCAGCCTAGCTCAGGCGTACAGTGCTTTTCAGACCCCTCTAAGTCTGCAAAACAGAACTGATGCTGTTCTTTGCATCCAAGGGGTGATCCCGGCTCGTCATGCTGGAACAGGGTCATGTCGCCACGCCACATGCCGTCTTGTGTCAGCGCACCCCAGGTATTCGTGGCTCGATACCATGGGTCCACAGTCTTGCCAGAGAATAGGATACCCGTCGTCCCTAGAAAGAAGATGTACACATCACCTGGTTCCCCAGTCAGTGCTGGGATTGGTTCGAATGGTGAATCTTCAGAGCCATAAGAGCCGTTGTAGTAGATTGCCGAAGCCGTCCTGTTCGCTTTCCATTAAGACTGATAAAAGTCTAATGACCTTGAATGCCATACTTACTGGGGGAAGTAGTCCGCAAGAATATTGTTGAGTACTGTCCGATCTTGATACGCGTCATTGGAGAACAGCGCCGTGTAATTGTCACTGCCGTCCATCGTCAGGTTTCCGTAATGGTATTTGGTGTAAGATCTTTCCGCAGATACATTGAACTGCGTCTTGTAGCCCTCGGTCACCAGCGGCGCGCACTGAACCTTTCTGCGGTATTGAAATCGCTCCTTCTCGGGCGCATTCAAGCCAAAGTCATCATGGCTGTCCAGGTAGCCCGTGTCGATGAGAATGTTGTGACCAGCATCGACGCAAATGGTCTCATCAAATGGGCAACCTGCATCCATGTTGACCATTGCCGGGGGTAGATCCCGCTTGACGAATGTCCCGCAACTCAGCGTGCCGCTCTCACTTCCACCTTGCGTCCCGTCCAACCCGTAGCACTGGCGAGCATAATTCTCTGCGGATGAAAGATCCCTCGACTCTGAGGGTATGTAGATCCGCTCATAGGCATCGAAGTCCATCCCGCCTTCAATGGTGCCGTTTTCATTGGGGATGTAGTCCAGATAACCGCACTTGGCTCCTGAAAGAAGCACTGAACTCCCCTGCGCAATGGCAACTCTGGAAGAAAAGCCACTGGCGAGAGTGAACCCGACAGTGCATAGCACAGCTAGCAGCAACAGAGGTAAGAGACGCAAAATCAGACTTCGAGCTCGACCTTGACGCCATGCCTTTCCCATCCCCAAGAGGGTAAAGAGACCTTGTTCTGGTGCTGGGGTATTGCGAAGAAAAGCTTGGCGCTGGTGATGTAGTGCATCGCGGGGGAGATGTGTAGAATAGGCAGAATGCAGTGCGAGACATAAAAGTCGCCAGAGACGAGTGCCGACTATCGCAACGAAGAATGCCAGAAAGGCAATGAGGAGACTTCCATCGGAGCGCGAGAGTGTCAGTGTCGCCCCGAAGACACTCCCGTGTGAGTAGTCTACCCAAAAGCCTCTGTACACCTTGTCAGCACTGGTCGTATTGCTCATGATTGAGACTAGGTGCGGGGGCGGTTTTGGAGTCTGATACCAGGCAAAGGGAATCGAGGTCGACAGTAGGAAACCATGAGATTGACACCATTCAAGTGGTCACTATAAGTTTACTCTCTAATGAATATCCTTCAATTGCAAGAGCAATCTGACCTCCATCATGCTTTATTTTTGTCCTCTATGACCCGTCCGTGCAGAACTCTATCTACTTATGTTGCATCCACTGTCGCAGCCGATGCTATATTGGTGGAGATAGATCTATCTAAATGGAGGTTACGACCATCTTTTGCCCTACCGGTACTATCTGTCCCGCAGATGCAGGACTGCGGCACCAATGACAGTAGCCGATACGTTGCTGCTATCCCTGGGGTCGCAATCTGCCGGGCGCCTACGACCCTGGGCTTACCTGGCCCCCATTTACCGCTTACCCTCGACCAGTCCTCGCGTCGGCTCATTAATATGACGCAAAGCTTATCCGTTACCGATGGAAAATAAAGGTATCACTAAGACGACCGTATCCAGTGGTGATTTGGAACGGAAATGCTGGTCGGGTATCAACATGCATGTGTCGCACGAAGAGCAGAGTCGAGGGGATGAGAGCTTCCTCGGAGTCAAGGTATCACAGTGCCATTGGAGAGTACGAGGTTTGCTTGATGCAAAGACCTCGGTAGAAAAGGTGTAGACATTGCGGTCCACTACTCGCTGATTTCACAACTGACAAAAATTCAATATTGACACTGACCAAATGTAGGGATATTCTAATCCACACTGCGGGGCGTAATAAAAGACCATACAGTCTTTAGCGGGACTGGACTTGTGAAGAGTTGAACCGTTCGTTTGCGAGATCGAGTCGGTCCAAACAATGCCGCTCACAAAGGCAAAAGTATTGAACTGGGGCACTTCTTGAGGGTAGCATGTCAGGATTCCTGTGTCCGTATCGATGGAACACTTTGCCTACAGGAAGGTATTCACATCCACATCCGTCCAGTCGAAACAACCTGTATTCCTCTCCCGTTTCCCTTATGTGGCACCAAAAACCAGCCAGCTTTGGACAGGAATTCCACCAAAGCCATTCTGACACAAAAGCTGCCTTCCACTATGAGCAGGAAGCTCGGCTACAACCATGGTGTTGATCTCTTTCACTCCAATACCGCATTCGACAAGTAATTGCAGCACTGCCAACAACGTCTTTCCCATAGCTAGGACAGCATCCACCACCACTACCGACGCACCCTTGGCGGTCATCCCACGGTTCAACACAACAGCATCGTCAATAACAGCGCATATCTCAACTGCATCTCCGTGTAACGACATTCCTATCACTTCCCGCAGGCCCAATTCTCCAGATCTCAAGTTGTCTTCGCCATAGTTGAAGACAGGGATCTTCATGGCTCCACTGAATAGGTTACATTCTGGTGATTGAACCCCTGCTAACACTGTCATGGGCGTGCTTAGCGCCTTTGGGGGAGACGCAGGACAACATCAATCTTGTCAAACGAAGTGCTCAACGATCACACTTTTCTCGAGAGCTAATCACACTCACAGGGTGTAGAAAATTGGCTTGCTTGAATGTCCTTGATAACATGAGCCTTGCATGCGTCCGCGATGTGTTGGAACTGACTTGAAGTACTGTAATCGAGACGTAATTGGATGCCGGACAATTCGACTAACCCGGGAGCGAGAGCGAATACGGGAGCGAATGCAATCTCCACATCTCGTACGCACTCGGTTTCCCTCTCTGCTTCACTTCCCCTCTTGATCCATCCCGTACCTTTCTCCTGACGCCACAAAGCTTTTTTCAACCTCTTCCATACTCAGATCGAGCCTTTTGAGCTGCCCTGTGAGACATTGGCAGAAACATCGAAGCCTCCAGCCTCTCCCACGTCTCGTAGTGGTCGATTCCCACACCATGGACTACCTGTCCCTCGCCCGATGGCAATCAGCAGTACTGCGTCTTGTGGTCACCTTCAGCTTCATCGTCATCGCGAGGCACGTAGGCCTAATCATATACAACCTTTATTTCCACCCCTTGAGACACATTCCCGGGCCAAAGTCATGGATCGCCTTTCCTATCATCCCAATCTCCTGCAAGGTCCGGGGAAGCTCAGACTTCCGCATTCGCGATTTGCATGCAAAGTACGGGGAGGTGGTGCGACTGGGTGCGAACGAAGTTAGCTTTATCGACCCAAACGCGTGGAAGGATATCTATGGCCATGGCCATGCCGACTTTCCGAAGTACTATCCGGCTGGGGTCAAAATGGATCATCGATCGATTGTCTCTTCGAACGCCAGGGATCATTTTCGATACCGGCGAGCTATGCTGCCGGCCTTCTCGGATAAGGCTCTGCTCCAGCAAGAGCCTCTTATTACAGTATATGTCAATCTACTTATCCAGAAGTTGCATGAGGTCGCGAAAAAAGGCGAACCGACCAACATGGTCCGATGGTACAATCTGACGACGTTCGACTTGATCGCTGATCTGGCATTCGGAGAATCACTCAACGGCCTGAGCGATGGCAAATCCAATGCATGGCTCGACAATATCCGCAAGTTGATGGAAAACGCACCCCTATTCATTCTCATGGGAACATCGGCTCTTTTCGGTGCAATTTTCAATCTGTTGCTGGGTGCACAGATCAAGAAGTCCAAAGAGGCTCACATGAAAGGAGTCAAGGAGCTCTGCGAGGGTCGCATTCACCACAGGAAGCAGCCTGACCGGGGAGACTTTATGGATTACATGATGCGATCTCGGGGACAGACCCACGAGATGACTGACGACGAACTCGTGGTGAACTCTGACTTGATGATGATTGCCGGCTCAGAGACTACCGCCACCCTTCTCAGTGGGACAACATACCACTTGCTGAGGAATCCCGAGATATTGAAGAATGTCACCCAGGAAGTCCGAAACGCATTCAGATCCGAGGACGAGATCACCTTCAACGAGGCCAGGTCGAGGCTGCCTTACATGATGGCTTGTCTCGAAGAGGGCCTTCGACTCTTCCCTCCGATTCCGCTAGCACTTGCAAGGTCCGTACCCGAGGGTGCGCCCGTTCAGATTTGTGGCATCACTATACCCCCCAAGGTAAGATTCTAATGAAAGTCTAATACGTGAAAGGGTGCTAACTTCACCTCAGACCATTGTCGGAGTTCATCACCTCTCAGCGTATCACTCTGAACTGAACTTTCACAAGGCCAAAGAGTACAAGCCCGAGCGCTGGCTCCCGGAAAGCATCAAGGACCCCGGCTCGCCTTTCTACAACGACCGTCGCGATGTGCACAAACCTTTCAGCTTCGGGCCCAGAGATTGCATCGGACGCAACCTAGCCTACCACGAGATGCGCTTTATCTTGGCCAAGATCTTGTACAACTTTGACTTGAGCCTAGACGCTAGCTGCGCGGAGTGGGTATCAAACCAGCGGATCGTGGCATTGTGGGAGAAGCCACCACTGCAAGTGCATGTCAAGGCTAGATCCTCTTAAGGCATACAAAATATGCTGCTCAGGCGGGACTTGGCAATGACCTCTGTAGGGTCAATTCCCACGGCAGTGCAATACAACGATTTCGCACACTAGATCGAAGACATGTATCGCAGGTTCAATTTTGGTTGGCGCACACAAGAACGACTACTTCGTCGAGCTGAAAGGTGTTCAAGGACAGCCAGTTGAATGTATTTGACGTGCTGCATACAGTAGATAATAGAATGTATATGCAAAAACCCAATAAAGCTGTCCCTGCTGTGCACAACTGCCTCGGTCGTATTTGAAGACAATTAGAGAGATCATCCTCTTTTTACAGTATCTTTTCAGATACTACAAGACCCTTGAGCTGAAGTCAGTCACATGCGCTTGTCCCGCCTTTGGTGGAAAACGTACCTGTGACACATCTAGCACTTGTAGATCTGGGTTGCGCAGCCGCCAGCGGGGTTGCAGAACCAGCAAAGCTTCTTGTGGTTGCTGCACTTTCCGCAGTCGCGCTTGCTCAGCGTGTTCTCCTCGACAAAGCGGGAGACGAGGTCGTTGACGACGGCGATGTCGAACTCGGCGGGCTCGGGCTCGGGGGCGGGAGCGGCGGCAACGAGGGCGGCAAGGGCGCCGACGATGAAGAAAGTGGCCTTCATATTGATGGGTTTAAGAATTGGTCTTGGAGACTAGAAGAGGTGTTTGGCTTGAGTTGTCTGAGGGCTGGTGAGGAGAGAAGAGTGACTGAGGCATAGGATGGCGGTTCATGCCGACGACTTTATACTTTGAAGACCAGCGCAGTCTTTCCACAATCTCATTCCATCAACGTTGATCAACAATTCCACCTGCTCGTCCGTGAAGGATTCTCAGGGGCTATCCCATAGCTCCTAGCTTTTCCCCTCACTCATCATGTCATGGACGCTGAGTCGGGAAGTAAAAGGTCTCTATGACTGCATGGATCAAATAGGCTGAATGCACCAGAAGAAGGCCGAAGATGCGATGCAACTCTGTCTCAAGCCTCATTGTTCTGCGGTGGCGCGCTCGAGGCCGCGGATCGATGCTCTCAAGAGGCGCCTGATGACGGATGGTCATACGGGCGTGCCGCCTGGTATGGTCCGCGTAGGTGATCTCATCGGATATTCCAGCCGAAGGATCATCGTGGGAAGACGAGAATGGCGCTTGTTTTCGAGCGGCTGCCGCCTTTACCTAAGTCGAGCGGCTGGACATACTTGTTACTTCCGTGTCGAGTCACATCGAGACCTGGCGCAGGCTCGGCTAGAAAGCTGTGCCGCGAAAATGCAGAGGCAGCCAAGCGCTTGAGAGGAGTGCACATAGATTAATTGACAAGTCAGTTCGCTTATGTCAAAACGATATCTATATTTCGACCACAAATGTCATGCTTAGTAGATAATCTAGTGTTGAAACATGCAACCGTTTAAGGATTCTCAGCGGCTGACGGCCCCATTGACAATTCTCGAATTGAGGAATGCATGCGAGATCTTGCAAGCCAAGAGTTTGCAAGCTTAAACTTTATAGAGTTGCTTTCGAAGTGGAACATGCATCCTGAAGCTTCAATTCAATTCGCGGTGTCGGAAACAGATTCCTGGGCCAGACGTGGCTATTCCGGAGCACGCGGGAAACCCCAGACCACAGCGGGTCCGGCTCGTCGCGTATGCATATGCCAATCGGGTTCATAACCAGTCCGCGGATCCTTCCGAGCTGGCGTATTGTGGAGGTGGCATTGCTGCTGAAGCCAAGGCGATGTGGTCGGCGGATGGCCTCCGTGTCTAGATGCGATGCCAGTATCGAATGACCCCATCTGTCCATCAGGGAAGGATGGTCGTTCGACCACAGCAAAGGATGAGCTAGCCTAGGAGGAAGAACATAGTCACCCAGTGACAAGTCCTTCCCTTAGGGGCCAGTGTCGGTCTCCAGGCCGGGGACGTAGAGATGGCGGTGACCGCACTCCTTCCGAGTTGAAGTCAACTCTTTGCACGTCTTGTCCATTACCCGGTTCATGTCTGTTTGAGCGGGCAAGGAGCCTGGCCAGGTACGACAAGTCAAGTGGGTGGCAGAGTAGCCCACGGTTTTTTCGTTATGTGTACCTCAACTACTAACTGATCAGCCGGGATTATCCCACTACCCAAGCGTGACTGATTTCTTTTGTCTGCTAGTAATTTGAGTACATATTTGTCAGAAACCGGAAACCTTTTCGACACACACTTGCCAGTACAAACCTACTTGAGCATCGAAAATACTTGGTCCTTTTTCGACCGGGTTGGTTTTTACCCGGGGGAATAGATCCTTGAGATACAAAAATAGCAAGCCAGATTCATGACGTTGGGATTTGCTGGGGAGGACATTTATCCCGAGGCACAGCCTCGGTACCTGGATTCGTGGATCCTTCACCACCAAAGTTTTGAAGACTTCCTTCAACCTCTGTCTCAAAGACCCATGAGCGTAGTGCTGCACAAACGCAAACAAAGACCAAGCCTGGATTGCGGAAGGACTGGCGATGGGCTACATTACTCATTACCTCATGATAACTATGGGTTTGACTCTACCTTCCCGCGCCTACGGGAAACAGGGACCGCTCCCGCTCTTTGTTTCGTTCTTTCTGCGCTTGGTGCTCTGCACGGAGCTTCTCCAGCTCCGCTCTCCATTCCAAGTAAAGAGGATCAGATAGGAGACTATCAGGAGCTTTCCTAGGTCGCCATACACCTTTCTTCTTAGGGGCCTTGTACAGCGAATCGGCCACATACGACTTGATCTCAACTTCCCTCGATGGCTTCTTGTCCATCGACTTGCCTACCCGACCAGATTGGATCTGTTCTACACGGCCCGACATCGTTGCACTCTCTTCAGATTGCCCAGGCGCATCACTGAGAAGCGACTGTTCGAAGTCTCCCGTCTGAAGCAAGATGCCCTGCAACAGCCTCGATATGGAGGGATAGCTGCCCAGCTCGGCATGATCCAAGAGTTTGCCTCGCCACAGCTCTTCTCGCACCTTTCCAGCGTCGGCACCCCTCTCCAGCAGAATCCGTATCGTCTCATCGCGCCCGTATCTTGCAGCCATATGCAGCGGCGTTCGTTGAAAGTTGTCGACCGGGTCGACTTCCGCCCCGCGCCAGATCAGCTCCTCCAAAAGGTCTGTTGCCCCCGCGGCGGCCGCCAAGTGAAGCGGGGTGCACCCCTGCGCGTCCCTGGCCTCGAGCAGCCACCGGACCTGCTCCAGCGCCGCCTGCTCGGCCCGGGCAGACGTCCCGACGCGCGCCGTGCGGTTGAAGCACTCGTCGAGCAGGAGCAGGGCCAGGTCCGGCGCCGGCCCGCGCAGCGCCTCGTGTACGGCGCTGCTGCTGCACTTGGCCGAGTACCGCGTGGTGTAGCGCACCTCTACGCCCGCGCCGAGAAGCGAGATGAGCATCTCGCGCTTGCCCAGCAGTGCGGTGCGGCACAGCGCCTCGTGCACGGTTCTGGGCGGGGATCCCCATGAGCGGCGCCAGGGGTGGGCTTGCAGGATCTCCTTCAGAATGCGGCGATCCTGCTTCTCGACCTCGTCTGGCCGGAGGGCGGTCGGGGAGTACGCAGAGGAGGGGCCGGGCTGGTAGGTTGGAGGTGGCGAGTTACTGCGTATGATTCGCGGGGAGGTGCTGGGTGCGAGGGGCGGTAGCACCCTGTGCTCTTCGGAGGTTGAAGTATCAGTATCAGGGAGGGGAGCGGCCGCGCCAAGTCTTGTGTCCAGATCGGGAGAGGATGGAGAGCCAGAGGACGAGTAGGGGGGTGGCTCCTCGCCCGGGGGAGCGATATTGCTTTCGTTGCCCGCCATTCTGTGTCCCTGCAATCCTGCAATCGGCACGTCGGCAAACAACCGACCTGATTTGGGAGATAACCCGCGGCCAAAGCAGACCGACGATGCAACGTATCCTACGTCTCAAACTATCGCACAAGGCCAGTGTAGACCGGGAATATCGCCCATGCACCCTTCTCGAAAGCGCGAGAGGGTATCAATTCATTTGATAATATATGTAGTGATTACTCGAGATGCACTGAAGATGGCTGAGATGACCACATGATCTCGTAGATTGGCTTCGCCCGCTTTTGCCAAGGTGGCGACGCCTTGGCATCCCACTTCCTGATTGGCGGCATCTCTTGGCCTAAGAGGAGAAGCTTTTCTCCTACAACTGCCCAGGCATTTAAGCTTCAAAGAACCTGTCAAGTCGTCGTGATACCGACTGGGCATTGCTGGGCACGATGGGAGTGCAAAGATTTACTACCGATAACGGAAAGGCGAGCAGGGGCGATACCGCCGACAGACCATGCCTTGGAAATGGCAACCAGCATTAATTGAGTGTGACCCCAGTTGCAGAGCGCATAGCCTATCCAAGAAGGGCAGCTCCTTCACATTGATCGACAACAGTGGTGCTTTTCGTATCTTGGCCTCCCCGCAGAGACCCCCGTCTTGGAACAGGAAATGCCACCTTGCAGCATGCTATGTTCTGGCTTGGTGGCTTGTTGTTGGCTATTCTACTACTATCAGAGGATATGGAGGTTTTCCTCCTGCAGCTCACAGACGATTAGAAGCACTTGGCAGCTTCCTATCTTGACTAGAGTTGTCTGTGAGACAGTCCAAAAGATGATCAAAAGGCCCGTATCGGGCGTCGTTGGAGTAGGGTTACAGGCCCATGATAAGGTCGTTGAACCATAGTACAGGGTCTCACGGCCAAGCTTTCTGTACTATGTGCTGCATGCGGGTTGCGACAGGTCCTACTTAAGTGAAGCTTTGTCCAGCATGTGCTTGCCTCCACGTTCCCCAGAAAGCGCCCAACCCATCACCGTCATTGTGCGTGTGCGGAACAGTCCAAGTTGCAACAGGCCCAATGTCTGCAAACCGTTTTCCAGGCCAAAACGGCCTGGAGCCGCTTAGCGGTAATCCCGAGGACGCTTTCCTCACGGGCCATTCAACCGGGATCGAGGCACTATCCGAGTTGGGAGTGCGCGACATCCGTGCCGAGCAGCGGAAGAAGCCTGAACCTGAGCGTCAGACTCCGACGGAGGACACCCCGATGGATGAGAAGCGAGCTGACAACATCAATGATGAAATCAACCGGGTGCCTGATGATGAGGAGACCATCATGCCGATAGGCAAGGGCATGACGGCACAAGAGAAGGTCGAAAATATGGAAGAGATTGCGTTGTATGCCCTGCACGTTGATGATGACCCTTCTCTCAACCCTTGGACCTTCAGAACGTGGGCATTGGGCATTGGGCTCTCGGCCTTCTCTGCGACTCTAGCCACGATCTACCAATTCAAGCCTCAGGGCATCACGCTCTCTGCCACCTTTCTCTGTGTCATTAGCTACGTACTTGCCTTGGTCCTTGAGCACATCCCGAAGATTGGCGTTCTTCGATGGCTCAACCCTCACCCCTTCAATGCAAAGGAGCACGCAGCTATTCTCATCATGTCATCGACGGCCGCCCATTCTGCTCTGGCAGTTGAAGTCATTGCAGTTCAGCGGCTTTGGTACGACAAGACTCCCAACGCTGGGGTTTGCATCTTCCTCATCCTTGCGTCTCAGCTACTTGGTTACGGCATCGCTGGACTTATGCGCAAGATTCTGGTCTATCCGACTAAGGTAATACATCATCTTCTTGATTTCAAACCCCCGATGCTAACCTAGCTAGTTCGTCTATCCCGCCAACCTGCCAATTATGTCGCTGCTTGAGACCCTTCACCGGAAGAAAACGGACACTAAGCCGCAACTGAAAGTGTTCTACTGGGCTTTTGGCCTGATATTCGTCTGGGAATTCTTTCCGGAGTATATCATGCCTATTCTCACTGCGGTGAATGTATTTTGCCTTGCGAACAGGAATAGCAGTAGGTTATATATCCCGTCGTTGAGCGCATGTTTTGCTAATATCAAGTCCCAGTGCTCTTTACGTATCTCTTTGGAGGTGGTAATGGCAACGAAGGCTTGGGCTTCGGCGCCTTGTGCCTCGACTTCCAGTATATTGGCAGTTCCTCACTTTACTTGCCCCCTCTTACTCAACTCAACTATTTCATCGGCTACATCCTCAACATTGTCGTCTTCATGGCCATCTACTATGGCAACATCTGGAGGGCGCGAGACTTCCCTTTCTTGTCGCAGCTTCTTTTCACTGAAGCGTCCAACTCGACGTCATACCAGACCTTCAACCAGTCCACCATTCTCGACCCCCATGGCCAAGTCAATGAAACGCTCCTGATGCAGGAGGGTGTACCGTATATGGCTTCGACCTTTGCCTCATATGTGCTGACACAGAACCTGGCTATCACTGCAACTATCACTCACTTGCTTCTGTACAACTGGGACGACTTGAAGAGTGCGTGGTCCTTCATGGCGCCGCAGAATCTCAAGAAGTTGTTGAGCCTCGACGCGTACAAGTTCTGGAGATCCTGGACCACTCGTGAATATACTACGGAGGAGCTCGAAGCCATGGATCCTCATTATCGACTAATGATCAACTACAAAGACGTGCCTGACTGGTTCTACGGACTGATACTACTCGTTTCGGGCGTTGTGGGTCTGATATGCATCTACCAGGCAGACTCGGGCATGGCCTGGTGGGCGTTCATCATCTCGAACCTTCTGGCAGGCGTCTTCGTTTTGTTTACAGGTGCACAGTATGGATTAACCGGCTTCAAGGTACCTGTGCAGCCCATCATCCAGATGATTGGCGCCTATGTTGAGCCGGGTAGGCCGCTGACCAACATGTACTTCACGCTGTTTGGATACAACAGCGTCATCCAAGGCCTGATGCTTCTGCAAGACCTCAAGCTCGGACAGTACGCGAAGCTGAGCCCTCGCTGTACGTTGACGATGCAACTGGTCGGGACGATTGTCGGAGCATTGATCAACTACTTTGTCATGATCTCCGTGACTGACGCGCAGCGAGAGATCTTGCTTTCAATTCAAGGTACCCACATTTGGAGCGGCGCAGTAAGTTTCATGATATCTCTACATCGTGCGCCGGGGACTTAGTCGCTGATACTTAACAGGCTCTTCAATCCTTCAACACCCAAGCCATCACCTGGTAAGAACTACTCTGTAGAGCTAGACCACAGCTTTAGGTGCTAACATTCCACGTTCCTAGGGGCGGACTGGCCAAATACCTGTACTCCTCGGGCAGTAGATATCAATGGGTTCCTCTCGGTCTAGTTATTGGCTTCGTTGCACCTCTGCCTCTCTACGCAGCGCACCGCTTCTTCCCGAAACTCAAGCTGGACCGCCTCAACGTATCCATCATCGCCTGGCACGTCGGTTTCCTGGTCACCGGCATCAACAGCGCCGTACTCAGCGCTTTTGCCGTAGCTTTTTGGTCCCAGTACTACCTCCGGCGATGGAAGCCCGAATGGTTCCTCAAGTTCAACTATGTTTTGTGCGCGGGGCTTGACGGCGGAACGCAGGTCCTGGTGTTCATCCTTACTTTTGCGCTATTTGGCGCGAGTGGCAAGGCCGTTCCGTTTCCGTCCTACTGGGGCAACAATGCCAATGGAAACCTCGACTACTGCAAGGTTGACCCGGGCAACGGATAACTTGGGGCGGTCAGATACATATAGTTCAGTAGGTGCAAAGGGATTCTGTCATTTGGGTAGCCTGGGATGTATTGGTTTTCTCATGTCTCTGGCAAAGATCTTTTTTTCTTTTGGACGTTCGAATATTGAGAACAGTTCTCTCGGGCCATAACGTAGCAGCAATTGCATGTGCCTTTATTCAAATACTATATGTACTTTTCAGCCCACTGTGTTGAACAGGAACTCATCAAAGACATTTGATATGTAGCGAATGTCCCGGCTTGCCATAGCATGAGGTGATCCGGATCTTTTTGAATTTGCCCATTATGAGCTTTTTAACACTGTCCATTTTCATTGCAGAAGTGCCTACGGAAGTTAGTTGTCTGTTGCGTTTGTCGTAAGTGGGACGTTGGCAGATTCACTTACCAGTCAATGTTGACAACGCTGAAGGGAGATCCGTTGGTGAGTTGATCCCAGGCGCCCTTGGAGAAGTCAAGGTGGTTCTCGTCGCATCCTGGGCAAGTATCTGCCACTGTAGCGACGATAACGTTACCTAGAACGATTGTGATCAGTATAAGTTTGGACGTCGTCACGGCAGAATAGATGAACTGAGGACTGCATTACCTTTGCCCTTGACAGCGCCGTCACTGCTGCCAGTGTTTGTGACCTGAATCTTTCGGCCGCAGTAGGGGCCGGGGGACTGGTTCTTCTGCCAGAAGTTGGAGAGCGCAATGATCTTGGCCGAGTCCGGGTTCTTCTTTCCGCAGGAACCGGTGCCACCCTCCTGGAGGTAGATGGTGCCGATGCCGGAGTGGCTAAATACAAGAAAGTCAGGTCAATTGAGGATTTTCTCCTGCTCAAGGGTTTACTTACGTGGTTCTCTTGGCAAGGGGTGCGTCAAGGACGCGGTCGGCGACAAGGTTCTCGGGCTCAGTCGGGCTCGGCAGAGCAGCGGCAAGGCCGGCGACGAAGAATAGGATAGCAGTGCGTGCAAGCATTTTGATAATCTGGGATATGACAATAGAGTGTCTGAGCAGGTGTAGAGGCTTGTTGGGAAAAGGTTGTGTTTGAAGATGTCTGGACTGGGGCCAAGGCTCGTCTTTATACGTGATACCGGATAGTTTAATCTTCTCAGGAGAGCGTGTAGGTTCCAACCGCAACGCCACTAGCGAAGCACTCTCTCAAACTAAACGTATACATGTTTCTCTACATTGAAGAGACGCTTTCTTTCCACCCCTTGAATCGTGCTCAATCACAGCAACAAGACACTAAAAGCAGCAAAAATACTTGTCGATCATTGAAATTTCATTCCCCTATTGGCTGGGTTCTCTCTCTGCTGCTGCGCCGCTGTTCTAGCCTCCTGCATCTGCTTATACCCACGTAGCATGTTTGCAAAGGTAAAAGTCCCTCTGTGACGTTCAGATCCATCCGTGCAACGATCGTGGGAGACCTCGTCCAAGACCGGAAGGTAAGCTTAATTAGACGAGTTCCCGGGGTGGTGTCGGGCTTACTCACAATAGTCAGGGTATCCTTCACGTTACATTGGATGATACTGTGCAACTTCCGGCCCACCGGAAAAGGCCGCAATATGAGGCCTACCCCTGAAGGCTGCACGATACTGGCTCAACGCCAAACAGTGTGGCTTGGCCAGATCGGGGAAGGGAAAGGGTCAATCTGAAGAGACGGCACGTTATTGGAAGACATGCGAACCTGGTAACAGATTATTGCGCGGGGCCTTTAGACGATGAGCTGACAGCCCTGCCTGTCTCAACTCTAGAGACAGTAAATTCATCTGCTGACAGACTTTAGTCAGCCAATGGGGTGTGTAAGCACCACCAAGCCTCACTTAGGCCACATAGACCTTTCCTTCGTCTCAACTGTCCCTCTATTGGGGGCCGAGCGATCATCGTCACAACACTACCATGCTAGCTGTTGATTGAATACCCGCAAGTGTGCCATGGGCTTTCATCACACTTGTCAAGTCACAAATACTACGGTGACTTGGCATGATGAATTGCATCTCGATGGCGATACTCTGCTTTGAACGTTGAGCTCACTCATCTTCCTTTCGGTGTAACTCACTCACGGGAGGGTACATGAGCACATTAGTGGCGTGATTAAGTAGTTGATCTTCTTGATACTACTCTTGAGGCTATGAATTCTGAGACAACAGGACGTCATCTTACCCGCCAACTCCGGTCAGATGATGATTCGTTACTCATCTACTCCAATTGAAGGTCAAAGGTGAATGGTTCGTTAAGAAGTGCGTACTCGGGAAGTGTCTTTGGACCGATGGCACCCGTACCTAGCCCGTGATGTACCCAGTCGAGTCTGACATTGACCTCGTTCGTCTTGAGCTTTTTGAGCTCCCAGGGATGAGCGCAATTGTCGATGTCCAGAGTGCTGTAGTGCGAAGCGCCAAAGCTGCACCCGTCACGCGTGCCAAAGTCTGCCTTGATCGACGTTCCGGTCTTAGAATTGGCAAAGGCCACCCATCTCACATCGGCTCGGTTGCCACTCTCTTGCGGATACTCGAAGTGAGTAAACAGGTCTTCGACAGGGGCACTCCAGTTCCCGAAGTGCTGCGAGAATTTTCTATCGCGGTAGGACTCCCCTGGTCCACGTCCAAACCAGGTAGCTTCGTCAAAGTCTGATGACATAGAGAATTCTATGCCAATTCTAGCCAATGTCTTTGGGGCATTGACACCAAAGGGTCGCCCAGTCACGGCAATCCCCAGGCCATCCATGGTAAATGTGTACGTAGTGATTGTGTCGAAGCCCCATTCCAGACCGGTGGGGCCAGCACGAGCAGAGACCTCGATCGAGACGCTCTCACTAGTCTTCTTGGCTGCGACACTCTTGGTGCACGGTCTGACGTACTTGAGCAGCTTGGCTTCCCACTCTAGTCCATCCCCCAAAGCATCGTGGTCAGTCATGGCACGGTAAAAGCTGAGTATGGGAGCGGAAGCCAGCATGTTCGTCTTGCCATCCTTGGTCCATGATGTCAAAAGCCCTCGAAGCATGTCAAACGTCCAGACTGAAGAGCTTCCGCGGATCTCTACCACCGACTTTGAGACGTGTATGACCTCAGGGGCTGCTGACGTGACAGGAGGCTTGGCACTTGGTTGCTGAAGTAAGAACTGGCCTCGTGTAACCTCATGGCCGGCAGGAGCCCAGAGGCTATCAGACTTCAAGGACAGTACAATGTCCAGGTAGTACTCATTGGCGTCATCTTGTAGCTCCAGCCCACTGATAGGGATCTCGGCTGTCTCGCCTGGCCTTACATCCGGCAGAGTAAGCTCGGTTCGCTTGGACTGGTAGCCATCTCCCACGACTGACCATTCGCATTTCAGATGGTCGAGGGTAGCAAAATTGTAGCGGTTGATGAGTGAGAACCCCGTCCGACTTCCGGTCAAGAGCTGGACTGGCTCCAGGGCCTTTTTGAACTCCGCCAGGGCCGGCTTGGGGCTGTGATCGGAGAAGTTGTAGCCATGTGTCATTTCCCTCCCGTCGTTGATCATGTCGTTGAAGTCGCCGCCGTAGCCATAGAAGAGCTCTCCATCTGCAGTGCGCGTCTCGAGACCTTGGCTTGCCCACTGCCATGCAAAGCCGCCTTGCAGGCGCGGGTACTTGTAGAACAGATCGATGTATTCCTTGATCGCACCCGCACCGTTTCCGATGCCGTAAAGGTACTCGCAAAGTAGGATCGGCTTCTTCTGAGGAGAGTTCGCTTCGAGCTCCAGGACCTCCCAAATCTCGGGGTACATTAGACTGTACATGTCTACAACTTCGGCGTCACGATCGCCCTCGTAGTGGATGGGGCGGGTCTTATCGTGCTCTCTCACCCAGTTGAACGCTGCTGTAGTGTTCTTCCCGTGATACGATTCGTTCCCAAGAGACCATATAATGACCGATGGATGGTTCTTGTCGCGAGATACGATTTGCCGCTGCCGGTCGATGAAAGATTCCTGCCATTCAGGCTTATTTGTGATCCAATCAGTAGCACGGCCGCATTCAAGTGAGATGACGCCTTTCTTGGACATCTTTCTCTCCTCGTCCGTCAGCGCGGCGAGCTCTACGAACGAGAAGCCGTGCGTCTCGAGGTCGGCCTCATTCATGATCCAGAAACCCAGCTCATCAGCCAGGTCATAGAGGCGATAGTCGTTTGGGTAGTGAGCAGTACGGATGGCGTTGATGTTGTGTCTCTTCATCTGCAAGAGGTCGTTGCGCATGAACTCGTATGGAACGGCGCGTCCGGACTTGGGGTTATGCTCGTGTCTGTTGATGCCGCGAAACACAATTCTCTGACCATTGACGGTAATCAGACCGTCTCTCATCTCCACTTGCCTGAAACCGACACGCTGACATATGACCTGTTTGCTTTCAGCCAGCGTGAGCACTGTGTAGTACAGATACGGCGTTTCTGCCGTCCACTTGGTGGGGTTGTCGATGCTCAGCTTGAATGGTATTATGCCGGCCTCTGATGACTCTCGTGTCACAGAAGTGACGGTCTTCCCAGTGGCATCTATGAGGTCTAAGTTGACGGCGGCCGCGGAATTGACAGTGACATCCACGGACAAGATGGCATCTCTGTAATCCTTGTCTAATAAAGTTTCGACCTTGAAGTCTTCAATTCGCACTTCTGGAAAGGCGAGGAGGTGTACATTGCGGAATATGCCGCTCAGCCACCATTGATCCTTGAGACTGCGTTAGAAATCTGAGCCAAAGGCATTAGTGCAACCGCAAACTTACCTGATCCTCTAGATAGGTTCCGTTACTCCTTTGATAGACGAGAACGGAGAGGATGTTGACAGAGGCAGGAGAAACAAAGCGAGTGATATCAAACTCGCTAGGGTTTCTTGAACCTTGCGAGTAGCCTACTTCACTTCCATTCAGGTAAACATGGAATGCCGAATCAACACCCTCGAAACGCAATCTCAACTGCTGGCCCGCGAATGCTTCCGGTACGTTGAATTCTCTGATGTAGTGCCCAGTCTCATTCTCGAAGAGAGGAACATGAGGAGGATCAACCGGGAACGGCAAGCTCATGTTGGTATACCGCGGGCCTTGGCCATGGCCTTGAAGCTGCCACATGCCTGGGACGGCAATATCCTGGTACTCCGGCGATATGTGCAGCTTATCGGCTGGCGTGTCTGGCACATCGAAGGGGCAGTCGTAAGCCTTGAACTTCCATGTTCCTGACAGACAGTGAGATGACGCTTTGCTTGGGTCAAGGCTCAGTGCATCTTCGGCGGAGCTGTAGTTGAAGAAGGCGGCTCTGGGCTCGAGCGTGTTCTTGTGGATGATGGCCAAGTTGTCCCAATCGGGCGTCTCTTGCGGCAGTGAGAAGTCCATTGTGCTTGAAGTCTGAGGATGAGATTATTGCTCCATACACGGTAAACGGGATTTCACCTGATGTATTGATGAGCACCAGTTTCCAGAACATCGTGATGCGCGGCAAAGCTCGGTGAGGGTTGAGCACATTCCTCACTTTGCTTGGCAAATCCGTCGGACCGACATCTGGTGGAGTCTAGCATTTATATGAGCTAACATGAATTATCTACCGGCCACGCGACGAATGGGCCCGGACCGACAACTCGGGACCTGGGAATCGTGCAATTTCGTGTCGAACAATCTATAATCTTCAAAATCATACTTGGATTAACCGATCCGGGTCATGAGGTCCCAATCATGTCAACATTTACCGGTTCCTAGTGCTGTCGAGATGGAAATAAGACTTGTCGGACCGAGTGTTTTACATGTTCCTGTACATCTCGACCCATGTATTCTCCTACAGATGGATCCACTCTCATCACAACGGTCGGCTATGGCGCCCAAGACTTGTCGGTCCGACACTAAGACCCAAGTCAGCCGGGCGAAAATCCGCTCCACGACCTGCCTCCTAGCCCTTCTCACCCATCAACTCGGGAAGACGTGGGAAGACATGGAGAAAAGTCAGGGGATTCTTGACTTCCCCACGGAGAACGCTAAACTCCAAGAGGCATAAGACGGCTCCGACCCATACCGAAACATCGTGCTCCTGGCCTTGTCGCGCCTCAGCCCAAGCGACGCGAGAAAAGTACAAAGTCTTCGGGCTTCCCTGCTTCTGTCTATCGTTTTCTGTTCACCAAAGACAGGGGAATATCTTCAATCCAACCATTGATACATAGCTCTTATCAAGAGATATCGATCGGTCTTGACCATGGCGGAACCCAAGGCCCCCATTGCGACGGAGGATGAGGCCATTCGGCCTCACCAGGTCGACGAAGCCCAGAGAAACAGCATGCACTCGGAAAACCTCAAATCAGGCCTGACGGAGCAGGCTAGGAACGCCACTGGCAGAGAGCACGAGTTGACCCTGAAAGAGTCGTTCAGGCTGTATCCCAAAGCCATTGCCTTCTCCTTGATCTTTTCCACCGCAGTCATCATGGAAGGTTACGATTTGGCGCTCATTGGCGGTTTCTATGGATACACTGCGTAAGCTCCTTTTCCATATTGAGGCCTTTACCCGTAACTTTAACTGACAATCTACTAGCTTCCAGAACAAGTTTGGCGACCAGCCGGGTCCTGATGGCGGCAAGGTCGTCTCGGCAGACTGGCAAACATACATCCAGAACGGCGGCATGGTCGGCCAAATCATTGGCCTGTACATAAACGGATTCCTTGCCGACCGCTTCGGGTATAAGAAGACGATGATCTTCGCGCAGATGCTCATGATCTCGCTCATCTTCATCCCCTTCTTTGCCCCAAACATCCAGACCATTCTGGCCGGCAACATCCTCCTCGGCATCCCATGGGGCATCTTCCAGACCCTTACCATCACGTACGCCTCCGACGTGGCCCCCGTCATCCTACGCCCCTACCTGACGACCTACGTCAATCTTTGCTGGATCATTGGCCAGCTCATCTCGGCCGGTGTTCTGCGCGGCCTCTTGAACCGCGAGGGCGACTGGTCCTACCGGATCCCGTTCGCGCTGCAGTGGATGTGGCCACCACTGATCATCCTCGGCACCATCTTTGCGCGACTGGTCCTACCGGATCCCGTTCGCGCTGCAGTGGATGTGGCCACCACTGATCATCCTCGGCACCATCTTTGCACCAGAGTCTCCGTGGTGGCTCGTCCGTAAGGGACGCCTCGAAGATGCCAAGAAGGCGATGCTGCAGCTCACGAGCCGCAATGCCCAGGCCAACTTCGACGCCGACGACCAGGTCGCGCTGATGAAGGCCACGGACGATCTCGAGAAGACGCAGTCGGAGGGCATGACCTACTGGGACTGTTTCAAGGGTGTCGACCTTCGCCGGACCGAAATCGCCTCCGTGTCTTACCTCGCCCAGTGCTGGTGCGGTACGGCCCTTATGGGATACTCGGTCCAGTTCTACGAGCGTGCTGGACTGTCGCCTGAGAACTCCTTTGACATGAACATCGGACAGAGCGCCATGGGCTTTGTCGGAGTGCTGCTGTCCTGGGTGATGATGGGTAGGTTCGGGCGTCGCAACATCTACATTGTCGGCGTTTTCATCCTCATGATCATTCTCATCACCGTCGGCGGTCTTGGCTTCGCAGACCAGAAGCTGGCCGGCCCATCTTGGGCCATCGGCACCCTGCTCCTGGTGTACACGTTCGTCTACAACATGATGGTCGGACCCCTCTGCTACTCGATCGTCGCCGAGATCCCCTCGACCCGGCTCAAAATCAAGACTGTCGTCTTGGCTCGCAATTTCTCCAACATCGCCGGCTTCCTGAACAACAGCTTGATGCCACACATGCTGGGCATTCACTCTTGGAATTGGGGCGCCAAGACTGGCCTGTTCTGGGCTGGCTTCTGTGTCATTATCCTGATTTGGGCATTCTTCCGTCTTCCCGAACCCAAGGGCCGTACGTACGGCGAGCTCGATGTGCTCTTCCACCACAAGGTCAGCGCGCGCAAGTTCGCCAGCACGCGGGTCGACCAGTTCGCTGAGGGTGGCAATGCCACCAAGGTCGAGCCGGTAGAGTCATGAACAAGCAGACAGGGCCTAACAATCTGTAAATGCACGGGCATGGTGCATACTGTCTGTCTACGGATCTATTTTTCTCAAGGCATTTGTCGTAGAAATTTGGTTCTCAGAGGCACCTGTTAGACGAGAGTCAAAGATGATGACTGCTTGCCTTGCTGTTCAGATACTCTAAAAGTTAACATACAAAAATCTTACAACTGGAAAGAAAATTTCCTCATCCTTCTCCCCTCGTATCCTTTCTTGGACAATAGTGCCTTCTTTGAAATTACAATTTGCTAGTCTCGGAATGCGAGCAGATAAAGCTCCATGTGCCCATATTAGACCAGCTCCTTCAGCAAAGATTGTTGCTGAAACTCGCGATTTAGAACAAATTTTATAATATTTTATGCCACTTCGGTGCCATGACCCAAATCTCATGCATTTCTTCTTGCCATGTGTTTGCCGAGCTGGTGGTTTGATATCGCGAGATCGAGTGTCCGGCCAAGAGCCTAGCTTGCCCCGCAGTGAAGCGAGCCAGAAGCTTGAAGTACCTGTACTTTTCCAGAGCTAATGAATCCGGACCCATCGCCCACCTGGAGTGATGGACTGCACTCCACACATATCGCACCGACAGTGGTTCATGGGAACAAATACTCCGAAGATCCTTGCATCTCAGATGGTGACAGATAGGAACGTCCGGGAGCACGATGTAGAGGCCCAGGATGCTTTTGTGCATTGTTAAACCACGATTCGAAGCTGCATGTCCTGGGAAGAAAGATGTCGCCAAATGGATGTCCGGCATTTATCCGGCTGATGACACCTCGTACTGCATGACTGGCCCTGAACGGCGCCCTGAGTGTCATTCTCTATCATCGCGTTTCCACTCGACATCACGATTCGTTTACTACATTCCGGTGCTTTCCAGATGGCTATTGCCAAGCGCCTCGACAGCAAGCCTCGATGGCATCCTCTACCGACCTATCATCTCAAAGTGCCGAGCGGCTGGATGAACGATCCCTGCGCTCCGGGATTCGACCCAGCTACTGGCACCTACCACCTGTTCTATCAGTGTACGTGATCGAATTTCCCGGGTGTCGAAGGCTTGCTCACATGTACATGCAGGGAATCCCAAAAGCTGCGACTGGGGAGACATCTGCTGGGGTCAGTTCACAAGCCGAGACGGCCTGCGCTGGCAGCACAACGGCACAGGTCCCGCCTTGGAACCTTCACAGCCGTACGACCACAAGGGAATATTCACGGGATGCATGCATCCCACCGGTCCTCGTGGAGAGAAGGGCCAGTTGACCCTCTTCTACTCCTCCATCACCGCGCTGCCCATCCACTGGACGATACCATACAAACGCAATTGCGCCGGTCTGGCCATAGCAGTCTCACATGATGCTGGCAGAACGTGGCAAAAGAGCTCCCTGAACCCTATCCTAGACGGCGAACCGAAAGTGCTGGCAGTGACAGGCTTCAGGGACCCGTACATCGCTGAGTGGCATGGACTCGACGAGCTGCGCGGAGTCAATGAAAAGCAGATCTACGGTTTTATATCTGGGGGAGTTGTTGACAAGGGTCCGAATGTATTCGTATATGCCATCTCCCCCGACGACCTGACGAAGTGGACGTATATCGGCCCGCTCGTGGACATACCAGTGGGCTTTACTCGACCGAGTCACTGGACGGGAGACTATGGCGTGAACTGGGAGTGTGTCAACTTCCTAGAGCTGGGCTCGGGGTCAGACGCACGCTCCATAATGCTGATGGGAACCGAAGGAGGGCGTAAAAGAGGGCACTTGGAGAAATCTCAAGATGCAACGCAGACGTGGACTTTATGGATGTCTGGTACGCTGAGGGCAGGGTCACATGGAGCCGTGCTTGATTATGATTTTGGCGGCATCCTAGACCATGGCAGTCTCTACGCGCCTAACTCGTACCGGCATCCAGATTTCGGAATGTGGATAGTCTGGGGATGGATCAAAGAGGAAGAGCTGACCTTATCGCGACGGGAGGCAAAAGGCTGGACCGGCTACCTCTCCATGGTTAGAGAGCTCTTCATGCAGCGTCTGCATAACGTGAAGCGAGCACTCAGAACACCACTCGAGGAGATCCCATCTATCAGGATAACGAAAGACGGGACTGATGGTATGACTCGGAGTATCGAGACCCTCGGAATCAGGCCACTTCCGAACTACAAAGGCCTGACGCAGAACAAGCCCACAGTATGGCTTGACGTGGATGCCTTGAGCGAACCCTACCGAATCACCACCCCTGCCTCCTCAAATTGGGAGCTCGAGGCGTTCATAAAGATACACCCCGGGCACGAGAAAGTTGGATTCCAGGTGCGGCACAACGGAGATCGGTCAAACATAACGAGCATATACTTCTCACCACATAACGAGGAGATCGTCGTCGACAAGAGGTTATCGAATGACCTGGAGGACATCCAGAAGGACTGCATCAGCGGTCCGTTTACCTTGTTTGTCCATGACAAAGATGGCGCAGAGTGCTTGGAGACGCTTCACCTCCGGATATTCAGCGACGGAGACGTCATTGAAGTCTTTGCAAACAATCGCTTTGCCCTGTCTACTACGGTGTACTCTGATGCCGCGAACTGTCTCGGCATCAGCTGCTTTGCGGAGGGTCAGGGCTGCCCCTCGGCGGGGTTCGAGAGGGTCATGCTCTGGGAGGATTTGGCAAGCGTCTACGTGAAAGAGAACATGTAATTAAATCAATTCCCTACAACATATCATTACTATTTACTGCCGGGTATAACCTGTAAAGCACCTCCAACTTTTCCTTCAAATACGCCTTTTGCTGCTCCCTTATTCGCTCAAACTGAAACAAAAATTCGACAAGAAAGATCAAGTCCACCACATGGCCTGTGGCATCCTCCTGTCGACTCTGATCCGGGCCAAGAGGCAGCGCCAGCACGTCCGCAATGGTGCTAGTGATCTCGAATAGCTTCTGAATGATGCCGCTGCCTTGAGTCGCGATGCTACCCACACTCTCCATACGCGAAGCGAGACTTCGAAGCTCGGTAGACAGGCGATGGGCCGGATAGTGCAACGATAGCCCCTCGTGCACATTCTCGGGTGGAGCAGACTGTAGAAGTCCCCGCGACAGGGCCAGTTGCCACACTAGAGTTCGCAACCATACCCGCGTGATGTACAGATCCACGTGCTGAAACTCGGTCAATGCGCCACGGCCGCTCTCCCTCAGCGCCTTGTCCGCCTCGTAGGTGTTGTTTTCGTTTTGATCAAGCTGGATCTGCTTGCCCTCCACCCATTCTACGGTAATGTCAGAAGACGAGGGTTCGATCCCTTGTTGCTCTTCCCAGTACGCAAGTAAAGGCCTGTCCATGATCAGAAAAAGTGAAATGAGTCGATTAAAGCCGAGCTCGATGTACGCGGGCACTGAAGTGTCCGATGTTGGGAATCCTGACTTGAGTGGGGACAGGACACTGGGATAGCCGGATGCGATGGTGAGAAATCGTTCGTGAATGTATGTCTCCCAGTACAGTCGCTGGTACTTGGCGTCCTCGCTCCCGGTGCCAGACATCTGGTGAACCTTGACAGTCTGCAACATGGTAATGGCTTCACGTAGAAGGGCGAAGCTACGGTCAAAGCGTTTGAATGCCATCATCGAAATCTCGAGAAAGATGCAGGTCATGATACGCTTGATGTTGATGGGAGGCTCCTCTACCATGCGGCCGTTGGGCGCAACCTGTAAGTCGACGCGCTTGTGAGCCGCGAGACTGTGCTGCATCAGTTCGTCCATCTGTGTGGCAACAGCCCCATGAACAGTCGCGGACCGCTGCGTCAGGAAGATGGTGACGGAGGCAAAGGCATAAACAAGGGCGGCATCTTCGAAGCTGTGGCGAATGTTGCCGATGGCGACGGTGATGTCATCCGGTGTGATGACGGGGTTGACGGGGTAGACTAGCTGTTCGAAGCTCGGCATGAGGACCATGAAGAACTCCGGACTGTAACCAGTCGGTATGAGAAGGGACTCGAAGAGAGTGTCCGGGCGATGATTCAGTGTGGAGTCGCTGGAAGCGGGCATAGGCACAGACGCAGCCCTGCCCGATCCGGTCTCCCAGTTGCTGAGGTCATTGTCTCCGCGCGCCCGAGCAACGAGACGACCTCTTATTGGATTTTGACGCTTAGACGGCGCGGAAGAGACGACGCAGGGCAGTTTGAAGTGTGAGCACTGGGAGCAGGGCTGGCCGTTGTCGCATTTGACTTTGCGGATCCGGCAGCTGTCACACGCGCGCTGCGACCGGGGCGCGTGGCTCATTGTTGGCGAGGTGGGCTCATTCCATATCAGTGATTACAATGCCGATCTCAGGATCGAGGCTAATCGGCCTGATTGCCGTTCTTGGGGTACCAATGCGGACCGGAAGGTAGCATTGACGTCGGCAGAAGAACCGGGGACCGGAGCCGACGGGTAATCTCCCCGGAGAAAACAGTCACGTGACCTAATGAGAATCGACGTCACCGAACATCCGGAGGCACTCGAGAGTCGAGAAATTTAATAGGTTTCAATTTGAGACTCTCTAAATGTCTTTAACCCTCTATTGATTCCAATTGAGCACTTGTATTCGCACCGAGCAGCATGTTCTGCCCGGTGACAGGGATGTTTGTTTCCTGGGGTACCAAGGCCCATAACTTTAGCGTTGACGCGACCTGGCAAAATCTTTCGGCTATGGTGGATGCTCCATCTCCCCTGGAACCTGCAAGTCTGAGATGAGTAGACGGCGTAGGTTGCAGATGGCATTGTCACTCCTTTAAGCATGTTTCATTGTATCTTTTCGTTTCACCGAATGTAACAATATAGTTCCTCTTTCGTTCGCAGGCTTTGTCTGCGTCCCCCGGGTTTATCGGAGCAGATCGGGATCCGGATGCTCTCCTTATCCTGTCCGAAAATCGGCCATTGAGGCGAGGTGCGCCCCCCGGATGCGACGAGTTGAATATCTCAGCACTGACTTGAGAGCTAGGTAGTCAATCGCGGCTACCATGTCACGCGAGTTCCATGCCGGTGGCGCCGCGGCGTACCGGCTGCTCGACCCTCCATTGCATGGATTTGGCGTCATGAGGGCCGTGCTGAGCCGGTGGCTCGAGCTTGATATCACCCAAGTTGGCTCGGTCATCGCCATCGCCGGAGTTCTTCCCTCCGCTTGGAGGTTTCTTCATCACGTCTGGCGTGAAGCTACCAGCTGGATACGCAAGTTCTTTGTCGCCTCCGTCACCATTCCCGGCCGCGACCCCCTCAACCGGAACGTGGCGGATTGGGTACTGGCCAACGTGATCGAACCAAGGGATTTCAGATTTCTCACTGCGCGGACCCAGGCCGGGCGCGAGTCCGACCGAGCAGCCCTGTTGAAGAAGACGCGGCGGGCGGTGCAGTACCATCCTCACTGGTCCACGATATGGTTCTGGCACGAAGGGCATCTGTTGTTTGTCTCTCGAGCAGCAGACGAGTTCAATGCATCCATGAGCGACCCGGCATATGATGGAATCGGCGGGGAGGAGCTTTCCATCATCTGCCTTGGACGTTCAGTCGAGCCCATCAAGCAGTTTATTCAGGCCTCGCGTGAGTTCGCCGAGAGGCAGACACAGTACTTTGTTATTATCTATGCCAGGGATCGATATGGCGTTTCCGTAAGTTATGATACTTCTTCTTCTACTTCTCACGAGATACTGACCTCATCATGCAGTGGCAGCCAAAATCTCGCAAGCCCATTCGGCTCCTAGAAACGGTCCATTTCGACGAGCAAGTCAAACAAGAGCTGCTCGCGGACATAAGGAATTACCTCGACCCCAAGACAGCGCAACTCTATCAACGACGTAGCATGCCATACCGCCGAGGTTACCTATTTCACGGACCGCCCGGTACCGGCAAGTCGTCGCTCTCCACGGCTCTCGCTGGAGAATTTGGCCTAGATCTCTACGAAGTCAACATCCCCACCGTGGGAAGCGACGCAGACCTCGAGCAAATGTTCCAGGAGATTCCACCACAGTGTATCGTCCTTCTTGAGGACATTGACGCGGTCTGGACGGGAAGAGACATTGAGAGAAGTGAATATAGCAGCGGTAGTGCTGTGTCGGGCTGCACTCTCTCTGGACTACTGAACGTGTTGGATGGGGTGGGGTCTCAGGAGGGTCGCATTGTGATCATGACGACAAACAAGCCAGAGCAGCTTGACGGCGCACTTGTTCGCCCCGGACGGGTAGATATGAAGATCTTCCTTGGCAACATCAGTCAAAAATCTGCAGAGCAAATGTTTATACGAATGTTCGCTCCCGAGCATGGCGGTGATCATGCATTGGACATGAGCCAGATACGAAAGCTGGCGGCCGAGTTCGCGGAGAAGGTCCCGGAGAATACGTTTACGCCCTCGCAACTTCAAGGGTTCTTCCAGCTTCATCTAGAAGACGCTACGGAAGCTGTCTCGAATATCGATTCGTGGATTGACAAACAGCTTTCGAGAAAGCATGACAAGGAGTTCGAACTAGTGAATGGGTACAGAGCCAGTCAGACCTCCAATGACCGGTGAATGGCCGTGCGGAGAATGTTTTGTACGAGTAAATCAGTTGTATTAAGGATCTCTGTAAAATCAATTCAATATAGACTTCAGATCTTCATCATTGATTTCTTCTTTCGTTACAGACTGAACTCCAACCGGTTACCCGCATAATCCCTCGCAAAGAATCTGTCGGGGTATTCGACTCCTTTGGCGCCTACAATCATCACATCAGCAAAGGGAGTCCTGGATATCGACACAAAGCGCCAGGTCATAGTTCGGATAAATACTTACCCGAGTTATCCTCACCAGGCTGGTCGGCCTCCAGCGGCGCGCCATCACCACCCTCCTTGAAATGCTTCCAGACGCGGTGCTGCAGCTCGAGCAGCGACTCTTGGCTGGCGATGCGAAAGCAAGGGTGCCGCGAGCTCTTGGTTGCGGCGCCCTCGAAGTCGAAGTCCCGGCCGAAGGCGATGTGGACCTGCTGACCGGAGTCGGCAATGTTGAACCAGGCGAGCCTTTCCCGCTGCAGCGCCGGCACCGGCGTGGACACCAGGCCCAGCGTATTGCCGTAGAAGGCGTGCGCCGAGCTCAGAGAGCCGGCCGGCACGACGAGGTTTACGTGTGCGATGCCTGAAATCATGATGGCAAGCTTGATGTGGCTGCGGTTGGAATAACTTTTGGGGAAGGGTTACAATTGGCGACAGATAATACATGGATTTCGCGTAATTTCTAGACCGGCTCCGTAATTCGGAGGTTTCTCATTGGAGAAGCAACTTATTACGCCATTAGTCTTGAGTGTGGGGTTTCTTTCACTAAAGATATGGATGCTTGCTGCTAGCCACGCGACTAATCTACACAAGTTTCAAGTACCGTTGCACGAAGAGCTGCAGAGAAGTAACTAGATGTCAAGCCCTACTCCTGCATCTCCTTTTAATGTATGGAGGGCTTGAGAGCTCCGAGTCGCTTGAACAGAGCAGTGAATAGATCATCTTTGAATTTATTGGTCCCGATCAGTAGCCACTAGGAGACATCGAACTGCAACGTAAGCATGTATACGAGAACTACCGTCTGATTATCCTGCTTGACTGACTTGGTCCGAGGCACCAGGGTTCCAACTCTTCGCATGGCAAGATACGCCTTGACAAGCTTATCTCTCTTGATCGTCGGCCACCAGTTCATCTCGCCTGAACAACGACACCTCAGCATGTGAACACTCCACAAGCCAGTCTCCTGAGCTTTCACTAGCAACGATATTTAGCCTGTGTTCCATTCTGTATCGAGTGTACGCTCGCCATGGTTAAAATGGTCAGTCAACGTAGCTTTCGACATCTATTTCATGTTCCTCCAGCACTAAGAAGCTTCCGCATTGACCACTTAATATGGTGCAAGGCTATTGAACCACATCGGGAAACGTCTTTGACGAAACCAGGTTATCTCTTCAACGTGGGAACCCGAACCCATGGCTTCTCATTACGGCAATTACGCGTCCCGGTCCGCAACGTTACAGCCTCGACGACTGCCGGCTAAAAGGTATTGAGACGACCTCCACCCCAGAGGCCTTCGATCCCGCTTCGTAAGGTGCAATCATCTTGTTCTCATTGGATGGAAAATTTGTGATAGCCATATATCACTCCACATTTAAACAACAAGCTGACGACAACGATCCTCCGTTATCCTTGCTAATGACATGAAGATCTGGCCATGAGACGACCTCTCACTCTGGGAATATGAGTCTTGGCATCGGTTGCGGTTGCGGAGATGGGACCAAAAGGAGCAACTCTGAACGACGACATAGTCAAGCAAGGTAGGCCTCGTCTCGGGGCAGGAGATCGAGCGTTTCCTGTATATAAGGCTTCACTACTCCTTAGACATTTCCGTTCATGAATGGCAAGCTCTAGACGAGACGCATTGGCAGAACTGAACATCTTCGATAATGCAGCTCAGCATCATTCTACCTGTCGTGCTAGCCGTGGGCCTCACAGTTGCCCATCCAGGCCATGACGTTGGTCGGGAGATTGCTGAACGTCGCGACTTTCTCACCAGCAACAAGAATGATCTTAGTCACTGTGCCGACAAACTAAGGGCCCGTGGTCTTGAAGCGCGAAATATCGAGCGACGAGCGAACCTGGTTCAAGGCTTGCTGAAGAAGCGGGCCCTTCGTAAGTCTTGGTCTCATGGTCACTAAGAAATTCGAGTTAACAAATCGCTTTAGAGGTGCAACCAAACCTAAACAAGTCTCACGAATCGACAGAGACCTACACCGCTGCAACAGATATGTCGGTCATCTTTGCTGGCAACAAATCTTGCACCTTGACTCCCGAGCAGATTGATGGCCCTTACTGTACGTCTGATCCGGAGTCTCCAGCATGTTCCCTTGGCTAACCCCAGATCGTAGATGTGGCAGGTGAAGCTGTCCGTCAAGATGTCGTGGAGGATCAGAAGGGCGTGCCTCTCGCCCTTGACATCCAGATTGTTGACATGGACACCTGCGAGCCGGTCACGGGAGCATACCTCGATATCTGGCGTGAGTTACCAGAATAGTGCCTCTAGTATCACCCGTCAATTGTGTGGCTGATATCCTTGTCTTTGCTTTGACCAGATTGCAATTCGACTGGCGTCTACGGTGGTGTCGCCGTCAACGGCAACGGAATCGGCAGCTCTGACAAAAGCAACCTCAACAACACCTGGCTGCGCGGCGCCCAAAAGACAGACAAGGATGGCGCCGTCCAGTTCTCAACCCTCTTCCCAGGCTTCTACCAGGGACGAGCGACGCATATCCATGTGGCGGTTCACCTAAACGCGACCGAGCTCGCCAACGGCACTCTCATCGACACAACGGCCGCGCACGTCGGCCAGATGTACTTTGATCAGGATCTCATCGGCGAGGTCAACAAGCTGGCTCCCTACACCGACAACAAGCAAGGGTTCACCACGAACGCGCAGGACATGATACTCAACGGCGTCCAGGGCGATTCGGATCCGATCATGGAGTACACGCGCCTTGGAGAGGGCTTGCAGGATGGTCTGCTTGCGTGGCTTAGCATCGGAATCAACAGGACCTATGTGCACGAGATCACGCCGGCTGCGACGCATTTCGAGACGGGTGGCGAGGCGAATCCGAATGGAGGCATGCCGCCTCCCGGAGGTCCCTTTCCGTCCGGCTTCCCGCCTGGAGGTCCTCCTCCATCTGGAATGTCCGGATTCCCGCCGATGCCGACTTCATCGACACCTCCATGATCTCGACTGACTCTGCACGTGCGGGAGATGACCGGCATGGTGACTTTGTGGAGATGGAGAATGCTGTGGTAAGGAATGGGAGGTCATTAGGGGAGAGCCCAAGCATTACAGCTTGCAGCTGACATGTAGGGTCACTAGGTTCTTGAAATCAAGTTGATAGCTACGTAGGAAATGCTGCAGTGTAAAGGGATCGCGACGCTAAAGTTCTATCATAGACGAAAAGGGTCAAAATTGAAATGCAGCTCACTTCTTCTTGCCGTGAACAGCCCCGTGAGCGCCCGCTTCATATGGCGGAGGCGCATCTGTAATGTCGTCCGGACCAGGTGCCGCACTGCTCGAGCCTGCTGCCGCTACCGGCACATCCCGCTGCGGGCCGCTATCTCCCTGCACGGCGCCCTCTTCACGGACCTGTCCACTTTGCTGTGCCTTTGCACCTCGTCGTGCATGACGCATCACACAGAAAACGCACAGCCCACCCAGCACCAATCCAGCCACGCCGCCGACGACAGCACCAGCAATAACACCCCCGCTCGGCCCATGCGATCCGCCACCCGGCGCCGCCGTGCTAGACGCTGTAGCCCTCGCCGACGTCGGACCAGTCCGCCCCGCCGTCGTCGACGAAGGCTTGGGCGTGATCCCCGTAGCCGTAACCTCGGCATTCGCAGCACTACAGTAGTAATCGAGCACCGCGCCCGCGGACTCGACGCGGTCCTGCACGCTCTCGCTGCAAAACAACCGCGCGTACGACACCACGGACGTCGAGACGAGGCGCTGCATGCTCGTCTTGACGCACACGCACGACGCCATGGCCTGCGGCCCGCTGTCGCGGCAGAGCCCCCACGACTGGTACGTCAGGGCCTGGTAGACGGCGCGCTGGGCGCACGACGCCAGGGACGAGTACTGCGGCAGGTCGGTGATGTAGTAGGTCATGTCGCCCGGCGGGTTTGAGGCGGTGGGCATGGCGCCGGTCGTGGTGCCGGCTGCGAGGGCGCAGTAGCCGGCGAACACGGCCTGCGCGGAGGACACGTCGGCCGGGTTGGAGGAGCAGACGCCGGCGACGGAGCGGGCGATGCTCGAGGAGATGGAGGCCGAGTTGCGGTTCTTTTCGCAGGCGCAGGGGGCTAGGGCCGTGGGGTCTGGAGGGCAGAGCTGAAAGGTCTAGGGGGCTTGTGTTTAGTGTCCTGCCCAGTGCCCGAGAGTACGAAGTCGCGACATACCTGCGCATTCAGGACCACTGACAGCGCGCTCGACGCACATGGCGCCAGGTCAGTTGCCGCGGGGAACTCGTAGATGTACGACGATACAGGATGCGCCGGCGTGGGGAAGGCGACTTTGACGTTCTGGTTGCAGTACGCGCTCAGGACAGTCGAGGCGGAGGCTTGATCGTCGGTCGCTGAAGAGCCGCAACGGGTGCTGACGAATGACGACATGCCTGACGATACAGCGGCAAACTGATCATTGCAGATGCAGGACTGTAGACCCTGTTCGTCATCAGGGCAGACCTTGCTGGATGTTTGCAGTGCAATGTTCCCAGAGACTGCCGACGCAGCACAATTGGCCTACCGAGTGGTCAATACATGCCAAATGATGGGCTCGTACGTCAATGTAATACGTACCAGCTGAGTGTATACAGCAAGGTCAGTCACATATACGACTTCTTGCGCAGCAGATATTGATGTCAGCGCAAGCACAAGGGCTGCGAGTAATCGCGAGGGTGCGCGTGCCGAGTGCATCTTTACGATAGTTGCTGAAGTTGCCAGACTACGTACGCCCAGTATCAACAAAACTTCACGAGGCTCTTTATTGGAACCTCCTTCGTGCTATTAACTGAGATAAAGGCCAAGAGAGGGCCAAGACTTAATTGAACGCGCGCGAGGAGACATCGTTGCGGCTTTATCTCAGCTTTCCTTGGCATGCTGGGGGCAGAAGAGTCAAAGACCAGGGGGCGGGTCGTCGGTGTATGTCTGGGAATTAGCGCTGTCATAACAGTCTTCAGTTGGCGTTAGCAAGTCAGTTTAGTTGTTAAAAGGCCTTTGAAATGGAGTCTCAGTGGAGACGTTTCAGGGCTGTGTCTGTGAGGCTGGACAGAGCTGAACAAGAAATGCCGGTGGTTCCGCCCCGGTCCATCTTAGTTGACCCACCCACGTGCCAAACGGGCTTAACGGTGTGGTCTGTCCGAACCCGACCGCCGTGCCGCCCGATCGGGATATCATCAAGCTCTCGTCGGAACGATTCCATGTTCGCTTTGGCCTTTTGTGTTGATTCCGTTGATTTAACTTTCCTTCGTTGGCTTAGAGGGTGGCTTCGTCAGCCTTGCTAGCAGATGCATTAGTTAGCGTATGTTCACAACTGCCGTCTCACCGACCTGCTGGATCTGACACTGCGTCACGATGCCGCTTAAAGTAGCTGCATTTGGTCGTCAAAAGTTTCTCCGACGCAAGGTTCAGAGGTTTAATCACTGGAGTCTCCTCACATGTTTTCGCCCAAAGTTTATAATTCGAACGCCTAGATCCATGATGGTCTCTCGTCAGCACGACCCGGCTGTCCCGGGAGCCTGGAGGTCGGGTCGCCGTCAACTTCAATGACTTCAACATGATGAGAATGGTTTGTGGGGGCACACTGCATGTGCAGCTGCTAGTAAAGTCAGAGCTGAATATCAGTGATGTCTTCAAGAAAGAGTTTGCTAGATTACTGAGCACCATCAATGCATTGCATCACGACTTTTTCTATCTACACAGGTATAAGAGGAGAGGTGTTCCCGGCCTTGCAAGGGAGAATTGTTCAGAGGAGAGTATCATTTCCCAAGAACATCACCCAACATCATCAGCACAATGAAGCTATCACTCTTGTATCTTGTCCCCCTCGCTGTCTCCGTCTCCGCCGGAGTGGCCGCGCCCCCAGAGCCTCGTGATGACGACGCCACTCGATGCCAGAACTCTTACTGCAATGGCAACGGGTATGGTGGAGGATACGGCAATAACGGCTACAACTACAGACAGTGTTGCAACAATTATAACAACTACGGCTATGGCTACTGCAACCGGTACAACTACCAGTGCCAGTGCGGTCGTGGTTGCCGACGGCAGTCAGACGATGATATTTACTTCACCGAGATCAATATAGGAGAGTGATCTCCACGAACGAACTTCTTCCCTGGAACTACAAGTTTGGCTGGGACACGAGATAAAATTGGGATTGGTACCACCAAGCAACGAGACCGATGGAACACGAATCAATTTGATATCCACGATTTTTAATGGATTTATGAACACTCTCCTTTAATACTAGTCAAGCAATAAACTCGAAATAATTCAATGACCCTTTGAGCCATCTCTCTCCTAATTATGACTGCGTTGGTGGCATTATTACATGTACTATGGGAACCCTGATCTCTCTGTAGGCCCAGTCAAGCATCAGGTCTAAGTCCGTTCTCACACATGAGCGCTTGGAACATTGAAATGATCAATGATGCGTGGTAGGGCACAATTAGTTCATTGTAATGCACGAGGTAGGACTTGGCCGACCCCATGCATGACGACCCCCATATTTGACTAGCTCTTGTTTTTAGTGTTGGTGCCATGCCACGCTCCAATACCCGGTCAGTTCCCTGTAGTGGATATGAATGGAGCACTCTAATCTTGACATCTCACAAACTCAAGTCACGGTAAAGTCGGAAATTCGACCTTGCATTTGACACTGCAACAGGATGGCGAGCGAGAAGCGGAAACGGACATATGGTCTTTCGTGTCTGGTGAGTATGTCCTTTCTATGACACACCACGAGATGGGGCTAAGCCGCCTTCCTCAGGCCTGCCGCGAGAAAAAGATCGCATGCGATGGGGTCCGTCCCCGTTGTCGAGGCTGCATAGACACACATGAGGAGTGTCAAATACCGTGAGAAATCCACGTCACAATTAAGCTCCTTACCTTGCAATTCGTGCTAACGCGATTTAGGAGCTCTGCCCGTCGGCTGCGTAGGCTACAGGGATCCCCTGTGCCGCACACGACCGCATCGACTTCGGACACCACGGTCTCGGCACTGGCTGAGCGGATGCGGCAGATGGAAAAGCGCATGGAGCAGATGGAGGACATGATAGGGTTTCCTAGCGACCCTAGTCAGGGCTCACCCGATAGCCCTGCGATACATGTTTCGAACCGCGACACCGCTAGCCAGCGTGCCGTCTCAGCTACTACCTATGGCGGCACGGGACACAACGGTGCCGCCGCCGATGGAGCCAAGTATCGCCTCACCGTTGACGAGGCCGGCAATGTAGGTACCTGATCCGTCCATGCTACAACTCGATGTGGCTAAGAATAGTCTCAGGTGACCTATCACGGTCTCACCGGCTGGATCCAAGGACCGAATGTTGCTAGTGAGGTGCAAACAGCTCCTTTGCCGACGCCCGCCTCGTATGGCATGAACGACCCTGCATTTGCACCACTCTTCCAGGCTCTCGCCACCTCAAAGCATATCTCCGTAGCAGCCGAGCTCGGCGATGCGCTACTTGACACCTACTTCTGCTATCAAGTGTTCAACATCATCGAACGCTCGACATTCTTGCGAGACATGGCTCTTGGTGGGCCGCTGTTCTCGGAATTCCTTCTCATGGCCATGTATGCATCAGCAACGCGAATGATAGACGCGCTAGACGTAGAGCAGAGGAGATCGCAAGGCGAGTTGTTTGAGAAGTTGGCGAAAGAATACTTGGCCAAGGAGATGGAGGGCCCGACAAAGATACCTACGATACAGGGACTGCTTCTGCTTTCGGGAAGAGAGTGTGCGGGTGGGAACCTCACCCAGGGATGGAACCATGCGGGAGCGGTGAGTGCGACTTTGATTATAATCGAGCAAACAGACTGACAACCACGCCAGGCCTTCCGAATGATCTACGATGTAGGTGTCTAATATTCCAGTCCCAGGAGTATTACATGCTGACTCTTGTAGCTCGGCATTCACCTTGCCCCTGAAAAGGTCGCTGGAGCTTCTAGTCTATCAGTCGAGGAACAGTCTACCCGAGAAAGGCTCTTCTGGTCTGCATTCATCTGGGACAAGTCAGTTAAATGGCAGTCATACGCGTTTGGGTCGGTTTGGACTAATTGGCCAGGTCAATATCTCTTGCGATGGGTCGCGAGCCGACCTTCCCACCACGTCTCGGCAGGGACCCCTCCAGCATGGTCGACTTTGACGACGACGAAGCGCCGTGGACAGCTTACTTTGTCAATCCAATCAATTGTCCGCCGCAACTGATGAACTACGTATATCAGCCCAAGCGTCGCGTGGCCGCATTTCGGGCCTTGTCCCGCCTTTGCTTGGTAGGTCATGGCCAGGGTCTACGCTCGCTAACAGCTGACTGAGACGTGTCTACAGATACTCCATGATATTATCATGGAGCTATATAGCACGGAAAGCCGATTGAATGCAAGGCAGAGGATGGCCTTCATCGCAAAGACTCGGCAAAGGCTAGAGACATTTTGGAACTTGGTTCCAAACACGATGAAGTTCAACCCGAATCAACCGTCTCCACCACCATGGATCTTCATGTTGCAGTAAGGCTATCCCCTGCTTGGACCATTCACGCATATGATTGACGAAAAGTCTCTTTCACAGAATGCTCTACCATGCTGCCAGTATCTTACTGTACAGGCTGATTCTCGACCCAACTGATGTTCCCAACGCCAGCGGCCATGTCGGAACATGCCTCGAGCACAGTGTCATCGCGAATCAGATGGCCGTGGCGTACACGCATACTTTCGGTGAAAGGATCGCCTACGTCGGCATGTACTCATCCTTCATAGCCGCGTAAGTCAAACGCCACGATAGGAGGGGATCATTGGACTCTTGCTAACTCAGTTCCAGGAGCTTTGACATGATGCTACTAGAAGCGGATCGTGTCGAGGTCCAGCTTGGCGCACTAACACGGTTAAGGATATGGCTCGGCATCATGGAAAAGGTCGGTGTTCCTCAGCGGTCTGTCCTGGATTCACATGACTAACCCTGTTGCTTCGATACGATAGAGTGTCGAGAGAGTACCGAGTATTCGCAAGTCAGTGCATCATATATCAACATCAGTATTCAACGTGGTCACGAAACAGCCAGTCTTGGCTGCTACAGAGTCAGTCTATGCTACCCCACAACCTTGCAAAATTTGGCTAATAAAGAACAGGGCTGGCCAGTGGATCATCTCACTTCACACACAGCAGCTCCCTGAGATGAGCCCGATGGATAGCTTTGACATGGTGGGAACCGGTGTCGGAGCCTTTGATTTCTTTGATCTTTTTGCTCCGACCCAGGAACTTTAGGCCTACTTCGAGCGCCCCTGGCTCAACAAGACTTGCATTTCACGGCTTTCGATCGGCAATGAGCCGAAGGGTTAGCTTGTACGGATTTCACGGATTTCACGGCGTTGCTTTCAGGCTAGTGCCTCCACTAACTGGGATTTGGGTGTGTTCCCCATGGGTTCGTTGAGGGGAAGTGGAGGCAGTGGAGTTTGATTAGTTTTGTCACAATTCTCATTGCTCATCGACTTTTCTAATGCGTCCTGGACCTACTTTAGATTTGTTCAAGTATGGCAGTCTTATGAACTGGATCAATTTACGCGGCGAGAACGTGGGCTATGGTGACCTTGCTCCCCAAGTCCCCCTCATCTCAGCCAACCACGCTAGCGGATAGCCTCTTCTCTTAGTGGAAGCAAAGCCTTGGTCAAGGGCTGAGGTATATCAACTCCCCATAAACACGTGCATTTGGGTTTCACTCCTTCGTCGTGCCTCTTTCACTCATTTCTTATTCACTTCCTTCTCCCCATACAGCATGTCTACACCAACGGAGAAACCCACGACTGGCACCACGTCTGCCGAAAGCAAAGCAGTGGAGCCCGTTCGCCATTATGAGAACACGAATATGGATGGTTCTATCACCGCAACGAGGGACCAGCATCACGAGATACACGAAGAAGTGATGGCCAAAGATGTCTCGGCTGCCGGTCTTGCGGAGGAGATGCTCCAGGTCGACGAGACCCGGGCCGCTGAGATCAGAACTGAGCTGGCCGGCAATCGGCAAGGCGGTTGGATACCCATCACAAGCGAAGAGAAACGGCTCAACTCCCGCCTCAATTGGAAGTTGGACTTGATGGTATGTATCGGACTCGTCGAGGTACTTGAAGAAGTTACGGTTGCTGATGTTTGTGTTGTAGGTCCTGCCTCTGCTGGCTCTGGGCTACATGTTCAACCAGCTGGACCGAACCAATTTGGGAAATGCTCAGACGGCTGGCTTCAGTTCCGACCTCGGCATTCCCTCGGCGGCTGTCAACAATGCTAGCAGTCTCTTCTTCGCAACTTACATCCCATTTCAGCCTTTGGCTGCAGCGTTCGGCCGGCGCATCGGTGCTCCAAAGTTTATGGGTGCTACCTTAATCCTCTGGGGTATTCTTACCATATGCCACGCTTACGTCAAGACCAATGGGCAGCTAATCGCCGTGAGGCTGTTGATGGGCCTCGCCGAGTGCGGTTTCTATCCTTCGGTTCTCTCTTACCGTAAGTCATATCGTCCGGATGCAGCCATGCTTTAGTTGTTGTTAACCCCTCAACCCTAGTCTCGGAATTCTACCCCCGTTTCGAATGTGCCTTTCGTTTCGCTCTCTTCTACGGATTCTTCTCGGTGGCGGGAGCTTTCGGTGGACTGATTGCCTACGGCATGTAAGTGATGGGTTTTCGCAGGTTTGCACATGGATAGACTGACACCCAGGACAGCTTACAGGTTCATGGAGCCTTACACTCCTGGCAGTATCTTTTCATCCTCGAGGGTAGTATCCCCGTGGTTCTCGGTATCATCGCCCCCTTCTGGCTCGCGGACGATGTAGCCACGGCCTGGTATCTGAATGCAGAGGAGAGAGCATTCGCAGAGAAGCGCATGGTTGTGGACTCGGCCGCCAACTTCAGCAGACACCACAAGGTAACTCTCAGAGATTTCAAGGAGGCATTCATGGACTGGAGAGTATGGGGCATCATGCTTTCCAACACTCTCGCAAGTCTATCATCCCAAGGATTTACCATCTTCTTTCCCGTCGTGGTCAAGGCAAGTCATCTTTCTTGGACGCATGGTCCTCCACACTTGTGTCTAATATTCAAGTAGGGACTGGGCTACAAGACTGGAACCCTGGCCAACCTGATGACTGTTCCTCCATATGTCGCAGGAGCGATCGGTGTCTGGGCGTTCTCATGGTCTTCGGACCGTTTCCAGGAGAGGACCTTCCATCTCCTTGGCGGTATGACTATTGTCATCATTGGACTAATCCTGACGATCGTCATTCCGCTGGACAACATCGGAGGACGATACGCCGGCCTGATGGTCCTTATGTTTGGAGCCTTTGTCCACTCACCTAGTAAGTCCGAAGCCTCCAGCCCAGCAGGAAGTCACATACAACTAATGCTTGTGTCTTAGTCGCCGTCGCTTGGCTTGCAGGTAACACCCCAGAGCCGGGCAAGCGTGTGGTCACCATTGGCATATCGGGTTGGGCCAACATCGCTGGCATTATCGGCTCTCAGCTCTTTGTCTCGTCCTACGGACCAGGCTACATCTACCCATTGCAAGTCACCGTTGGACTGATGGCAGTCGGATGGGTTGGGTTTGCCGCCACATCAATTGCACTGCGTCTCGTCAACAGGTGGAGAGCAAAGAAGCTGGAGGGTATGACTGCTGCGGAGATCGAGCAGGAGAACAGGTCAGGACCCAGGTCAGGAGACAAGAAGTGGACATTTGTGTATGGTCTTTAGGTCACGAGCATCAACACTACCGGGGTAAGCGACGGTCATGGTCTAACCTAGTCAGTCAGCTGTGGCCTTTTCTAGATAAGAAAGTGTCCACAAGCGATTGGAAACGAATCCGCAATTCAAAGATCGCACATATCTCCGATGTGCTTCGTAGCATCGCGCCGGACGAGGTCCAGAATTCCAACAGTTGGCAGATTACTTGACGGGCAAGACGGGTTCTCTTTGGATGTACCTGAAGCACGGATTATCCCACTATCTAAGCATGAGGCGGGACATGCGCGGGGACCTCAAGTACAAGTCTTTATCGTGTTTCATCCTCTCTAGCTACAAAGTCAATCGTACAAAATCGCCGCGTTCTTGCCCATTAACTTGTCCCAACTCTGACCCCCGATCTCGTCACAGGCTTTTTTCAACAACTCCAAATGCTGTCGAATATCAACAGCCATGAACCCAGTAGCTCCAGGCTTGGATATGACATACGGCCAGTCACTTCCCCATATGACTCCTCCACCCTCTCTCCGTCGCAATATCTCTTTGACCATAGGCATCATCGATCTTGGATCACGCCCATACCTCGTCAAGCCGGAAATCTTGACAACAATGACGCCTTGTTCGATCAAATCGAGAAGCTCTTTGAACCCGGTGGAATTGAGCTCGTCAGGTTGCGCGGCAAAGACATGGTCTGCGACGAAGACAGTACCGTATTGTTCGTGAAGGGTACGAAGAGTTGATGCCAGTCCATGCCAGACGCCCACAGAGAATATGGCCGCTTCAATGCTCCAATTCACTCCCGCGTCGTGTATCCTTTTCACTGTCTCTTCGAAGAGTTTGTCGAGTGATGTTCCGTCTCGTCTCGTATTGAACCTCACGGACCTGATGCCCGCGTCATTGAGCCGTCGAAGCTCTCCTGTTGTCATCTGCTCTAGGTCCATCACGACCACGCCCTTGGCCTGGCGTCCTAAACGGCGGAGCTCTTTGATTGCTTCTAATGTCAAGGCCGAGTCGGTGCCCTCGGGCCCTGACATAACAATGACAAAGTTCGTAGTAGGGACGGCAGCGACGAGATCTGCCACGCTGCGTTTCGGAGGACGGTACAACGCATTCTCGATATAGGGATGTTTCTCGGGATCGAAGACGTGGACGTGGGTGTCCCAGGAGGATGCGTCGAGGTGCTGCATTTCGATAGAGCTGCTACAGACGAAAGAGAGTATCGGATCAAGACTTGTGCTCACTGCTGAGCCGATTCGTCACAGGAGAAGGGTCACCTAAGAGAGATCATCAACGGCACCTCCATGCGAGACCAGAAGGAGCAGCGACCTAGCCATGGCCGCACACCTCAACCACTTAGCTTCAACCGAGCCAGAAGCGATCGAGGGGTGGCATTCGATGCTCCATGAATCTACACTTGATCCACAGTTTGATGAACTAGTTCGTCGCAGCAGCCCTTAACGCAATCTTGTTCGGTATTGGTGGACAGGTCAATACCGCGAAGGCCGGGAATGCCGGTCCCTACCCAAGCGAGACTTGCGGACCTGGAATCATCCCCGCAGCGTTAAGCATAGGTTATGGTAGGCTTGTATGTAAATTTCCCTAGCAGCGGCTGCTTAAATATGATGACACAAGTTCAAGTCGTCCCGATAAAGTGAAGTACACTAAAGACGAAGGCAGCAGAGTCCCTTTACCTAACAACCCCGAGCACCACCACACGATTAAACTCCCAGTCAAGATGGCCATCTCATCAGGCCCCGTAGCCTGGAAGGCAGACGACGTACGCAACAACACGACATGGATCCAGCGTCTGTCACCGGAGGAGGTCGACGGCTTCCGCGTGGCCCTCGCCCACGCCAAGCAAGCAGCTAAGCCCCTCCTCGACATGACCCAGGCCGACTTCCCCTTGCCAGAGCCCTCGCGCCTCGCCCTCCAGCGCGCCATCGACACGACCCAGGGCCGCTGGGGCATGTGTCTCGTCAAGGGCTTCCCGACGGAAGAGTGGACCGAGGCCGAGATGCGCCTCGCGTACTGGGGCATGGGCCTGTACATGGGCGTCGCGCGCACGCAGAACCGCGCGTCCGAGGTCATCAACGACGTGCGCGACGCCGGGGGGAGCTACAAGGTCAAGGGCGGTCGGGGGTACAACACCAACGCCGGGCTCGACTTCCACCAGGACTCGTGCGACGTCGTCGCGCTGCTGTGCCGGCGGACGGCCAAGACGGGAGGCACGAGCAAGGTCATGAGCTCCGTGGCGCTGCGCGACCGCGTGGCCGAGCTGCGGCCGGATTTGGTGCCGGTCCTGCAGGCCAACAACTGGTTCCACAGCTTCCAGGGCACGCAGGACCCGAGCCAGCCGCCCTTCTACCGGTGCCCCATCTTCGGCAACGGGCAGCCGTTTTGCGCGCGGGCCAACCGCAAGAACACGGTCGCGGCGCAGGGCGACTTCCCCGAGGTGCCGCGCCTGACGGGCCAGCAGGAGGAGGCGCTGGACCTGCTCGACAAGATCTGCCCGTCGGACGAGTTCTGCTACTCGATGGAGCTGGAGCGGGGCGACATGCAGCTGCTCAACAGCTTCGTGACGCTGCACTCGCGCACGCCGTTCGAGGATTTCGAAGACCACGAGGACAAGCGGCACCTCATGCGCCTGTGGATGTCGATACCATCGTCGCAGCCGTTGCCGGCTGAGTGGGCTGAGTACTGGGGTGATGTCCGGGCTGGTGCCGTGCGCGGCGGTGTCAGGGGCAGCGCGATTACGCCCGAGTTTCTGGCATACGAGGAGCGGCAGGCTCGGGATATGAAGATGCCTTTCGAGGCGTGGAAGCCGGTGGTCGACCAAAAGCGTATGGAGGAGGTCTTGGCTGGCAATACGGATTGAGAGGGATGATCTCATAGTATCACCATAGCTTATTTGTATAACGAAACATGTTCTTCTTCTTCAATCATAGCACTGACGTTAAAGGTTCTATCAAGCTCCTTTGGAGAAGGCGACACCCCCTGCACGGCGGTCGATTTCCATCTCCTTCTGCAAGCCCATCACGTCAAAGAAGCCGCGAGGATCCAGACCCATTGCCTCGGCATCATCTTGCCCCGTCTCCATCAGGTACTTGTATGCCCTCCTTATGGTGTGCAAGACTGATTTTCCGGCTGCACCGGGGTAGATGGCGAGCTTGACACCCCACTGGCCTAGTACTTCTGGTGAGAACCAAGGCGTCTTGCCTCTTGAGACGAAGTTGATCATGAGCTGCGACGGATTACTTTGAGTTTCTACTTCTAAATGTGAGTGTCACACCAACTTACAGGCATGGGTGCAAGCACTTTGACGGCATTTCGAATCTGCTCTTCGTTTTCGATGGCTTCGAGAAAGCCCATGTCTGCTCCACACTCTCTCGCAGCAACAAGCTGTGAATCAGGTGCCGTTCCATCAGCATCTTTTAACAAAGCAGAGATGTGTAGAACATACCCTCTGCAGGGCTGAATCATAGCCCTCAGCCGATAGGGCGTCTGTCCTAGCGATGATGACGATGTCACTTCCCCCATAGATCTCGTCTCGACCAATGACACAAGCGCGTATCCTAGACTTCCATGTCCTGCGCCAGTCGTGTGAGAATCTGCCTGATCACGAGAGTGCATGGACGGAAACACTTACTCCATATCCACCACCTCCTTCCCCTTGAGATGACCGCACCGCTTATTCGCGACCTGATCCTCGATGTGAAACCCAGCGACGCCGGCCTGGTGGTACGTCTGCACCATCCGCGCGATGTTGGGCGGGGAGCCGAACCCGGTATCGGCGTCGGCGATGAGCGGGATGCGGGGGTCGATGTTGGCGATCATTTGCGCGTTCTGCGCAAAGTCGTTGAGCGAAGCAAAGGCGAGGTCGGCTTTGCCGAGACGGGCCGCTGTGGTCATGGACCCGGACTGATACTGTGGTGGAATTAGATCTTAGCCAAGGTCTGGGTTGTCTTTGGTGATCTTGACACTCACCATAACCTGGAAGCCCTGCTCAATCGCGAGGCGTGCGCAAATGCCATCGTACACGCCTGGCGCTTGGACGCAGACGCGCTCTTGCGAGATGAGCTTTCGCAAGCGGGTTGACGGCTTCATGTACGGTTCGGTTTCTGCTGGGCTTGCCATATTTTTAGTCCTGCAGCGAGTCGTTTTGCTTTTTGGTCTTGATTATCCTCCAGTCTCGTAAGTAGAGGTGTCTAGCTATGGGTGAAATACACGCCTGACACCAGGGTGGTCGTCCTGCACTAGCATGTCCGGCATCAGCGCAAGGTCCACATGTCCTGAATACCGTGGAATCCGGCCGGACAGGACAGTTCCCCACATCACCTCGATGTACACCCACCAGAGAGCTCCTTTATAAGGACACCTTGGGTTGTGTCTCTGGCTCTCTTAATGCAGATGAATAAAGTCGTCGAACCTGTCATGTGACGTCAAAGGTGCTCGTCATGGCACTGTGCTTGCCGCCCTCCGAAGCATGACCCCGTGTGAGCGGAGCGGGTACTGCCGCACCACCAAGATGTCGGGTCGGAGTTCGCCGCTCGTGAATTACATCGGTATTGCCCGCGCGTTTGAGCCTCATAGCTTATATAAACTTGTATCTAGAAAAGTCTCGAGGAAATGGAAGTCATAGAACAATAGAAATCTACAGCGAGAGAGTCATCATCTCCAAGTCAATAGCTATTGTGATTTTTCAACCGAAAGACAGAACTAAAATGGAGCACATCGGAGGATCATCGCGTAAGTAGCTCGAGCAGAGAGTAGAAAGACAAGTCGATTCGTCTGGCTGATCTTGCATTTTCCTGGTGTCGTTCTAGCTCGGGCACCTCTTGTATGTCGACTCTCGTACTCCCTTCCTCGAGACCGTTCACTGACATACCACCCAGACCCGAGCAATCAAGACAGCCCACGCGATCTACTGCTCAGGCTCCTTCCCCTACGACAAGAACGGCAAGCTCGTGGTGGGCACCATCCAGGAGAAGACCCGCCAATCATGCCAGAACCTGGCAGATATCCTCAAGGAGGCCGGCTCCGACATCAGCAACGTTGTCAAGGTCAATGTCTTTTTGTCGGACTTCTCTCATTTTGCTGTACAGACTCTGCACAATGCACTTGGCCATGGCGGTATTGCTGACATTGAAATCAGGGAATGAATGAAGAATACGTAAAGTGGTTCTCTCACAAGCCTGCGCGCAGCTGCGTCGTCGTCACGCTCCCGCCGGGCGGCGACGTCGAGATCGAATGCATTGCTCTCCCGTAGGAGGCCCGACCTGTAGAACTCATTCGACCAACATGCTAATGGTTTTCAACAGAGGCGAGACAGCTCGGTTGTAGTATGGCATGGGTATTTGATTGGTGAAGCACGTGCAAATCCAATGTTCAAGGCTACATAGAGCGCAAAGAAATGATGCATCAACCCTCCGAGTGCTCGATCTGCGTTCAGGTTAGAGCAACGTTAAATGTGAATTTGAACTCGTGGACACATCCGCTTCGAATTGCCATGTCCTCACTACCAGATCTTCCTCATACAGGGCCCCTCAAATACCGAGACGTGCTGTGAGCTAAAAGCAAGGTCTATCGTGCACGCCGTAAATGAAGCAAACATCGAGAATAGTCACTCCGATTCAATCAGTCTCTCCTTCCGACGCCTCTTCCAACGCCGGTTGCAGCATCTGCCATGCCTCGGTCGCAAAAGCAACCCTAGCTCCAATAGTCAGGTCATGGTGATAGTACTGCATACTCATGCGGCGGTCCCAGTCCAGTTCGCCCTCCACCTGGGCCATCACCCCAAGCTTTTTGATATTATACAGGGCCTCTTTAGCCTTTATGGTCCAGGTATACTTCTTAGGTGGGTGGATCTCTAAGCCGCAATGGGTCATGCTCTCGACTTTGAAGTCTCTCAACATATTGAATAGCTTGGGCAGCGACTTGTCTAGCTCGTACGTCACGAGGTTCAGTGCCTTGACGGTAGGAGGGATGAGGTCCTTCAGGAAACGCGGTTTCTTCCTGCCAGGGTGATCGTATTCGCCTTCCCACTCCGGCCACCCCTCAATATATGCCGGGCCTAGTAGCATGGCGAGATCGATCTGCAAGACCTCAAGGTTCTTGAAACCCGACATCTTAGACAGGGTCGTACCGATCTGGTTGTAATGATTTGAGGCGCCGCTGATGCATAGTGTCTTAAGCGTGCGGCCAGCGTGCTTTTGGATCGTAGCTAGAATGGCACCAATATCGCAGTTGCGACCGCAACTATACTTTTTGACCTCGTGGATATAATAAAGCGCCTCGAGATTGGGCAGCCTCTTCAGCAGATCGGCGAATGCGCTTGCTTTGATAGCAGAGTATTCCAACGTCAGGGAACGCAGTGACGGGCTGAAGGCAGGATATCGAGGGTGGAAGACCTCTCTCTGAGTGCCATTGCAGGCATGAACTCCAGTCAGGAAAGCGCGTTCGAGGGACGGCAACGCCAAGAACGGCGCGATGGAGGTCAGCGTCAATTCATTACCACCGGCGTTACCTGCGGTGTCGGCCCACAGTAATGGGGGCTCGAAAGACCGCAGATTCCTTAGCGATGCCTGAGGAAGAATATGGTTATTCGCCCGCCTGACGATGACGTCCATCAAGCGCCAGATATCTTTGTTGGCCAAAGCCGGGTCAGAGCCATCGCTCTGCCTCACAAGAACGTCGAGAACGTCCCAAACGGCGCCGTTGGCCGGTGCAGGGCCGCCAGTGTCGTCATTTGGGAACTTTGCCCATCCACTTGGTACCCTTAGGCGTCTAAGATTGGGAAGAAGCGTTAAAAGAAAGACGGTGGCTTCGAAGCCTTTGGGATCCAAGACCTTGTCTAGCCACTCTTCCGGGTCAATTCCGGCCTCGGCGATATACGGTGACTCTGCGATGAGTTTGCGCAAAGGGCCGGCGTTCTTGCGTCTGTGTTTCCTGGGCAATGTGTCGGGCCCGTCTCCCGTGATCTGGCGGACAGTGCAGCCCTTGTCCGCATTTAGATTGGCCTTTACTACATATCGGCCTGCGATTGGGTCTTCTGCGATGGCAAGGAGAAGTTCGACAGCGTGATGAACCTGCTCATGCCGTGGTGTGTGGTAGTCGACATCAAAGAACCGGGCCCGCAACTCGCGGTGCCGGCGGAAGTACCGCTCGGTCGCCCTATAAAAATCCTTGCATGTGCATCTGAGCTGGGAATATGACTCGGGGATAGTCTCTTGTATGATTTGGTCTAGGATTTCCAGGGGCAGCTTCCCGATGGGCATGGTCGGGGCCAGGTGCCTGGGCCACGGGAGGAAGACCGGGCCAGGATGACGCAGCTGTGACGTCGGCGGGCGCCTAGACGGAAGATTGAAGACTGTGGGAATGTAGGGAGCAAAGGAATAGCACGAGAGGCCGTCGGAAACCATCGATCAAGCCTACATGGGCGAGGTCCAGGCGGTGCTCTTGAGTTCTGTCTGCGGGTGGATGTGAAGTTTGAAAATTTGGTGATGGTGGTGTTACATGTGTCTCGGCGAACGTTGAAAAAAGAGCGGCTTTTCTGTCACCTTGTCGTTATGGAGAAGGGATCCATGCGTCAAGTGGGCCTTGTGCAGGTGATTTGCGGGTTAGCGTGCTGTTCAATCGACCAAGTTCCTGTTGGCCCTGTTCTGCCTGTTTCTCAGGGTCTCCATTGCAGGTGGTGCGGTGCGCGAGACGCTGGCCCTGTGTGGACCTAAGATTGTTGGTCATCCCGATCTTTGACATGATGTGGTTGCGAAATCATCCATGGACGGGTAGGCTGGCAGCGGACTGCCTTAAACGGTCGCGTCGTACCAATGACAACCTCATGAGAATGTTGCGCCCAATCATGGCAACCACGACCATTGCTCAAAATGCAAGATCCTGCATTTTCAATCGCCCAAGCTTTCAATCGGGAGGCACCGGACCGTGCTTGATATCTCATGAGCAAAAGACATAACCTTCACCGTCTAACTGGCCAGGCTGTAGAGTTGGGAAAATGCGAAACATTTCAAGAAACTATCAATGGCAGCCCAGAGCAGGCCTGGAGCTTTAGTAGACCCTGGTCAGGTTGATGCTGGATTATCCCAAGTCATGGCATGCGCAGCAAATCACCTAAAATGACTCCGGCATCGCACCAAGCCAGCCGCCGGACGACGACTCTTGATGTCATCTAAAATCCAAAAGGTCTCGGCCCCGTCCAAGACACCGAGCGAGATTAGATGCGAGCTCAAGGGCTGTCAGCATCCTCTTGGAGCCCGCCAGACCGCCCCCAAATCCACCTTAGTGCTCATTACAGCGCCATTACGCGATACGCGACAGGGATGCCGACGCCTGCAAGTGCTGACCTAAACCGCCATGGCGGCGGCATGCATTTCCGTTGTCCATAACTCAGATCCATCCGCGACCCGAGTTTCGCTGCGGGGGCCGCGCCTAATCTTTTTTCGACCTGTTGGTGCTGACCGACTTGTCTGCAAAGGGAGAAGCAGAGCTGAGCGCGCCTCAACTTTTTTTTTCTTCTGTCTCATTGTGCCTCGGTCGTCTTCTCTCCTTTTCTCCCTTTCCTGCGCAATAAACCAAAACCGTCTCCTTCGAAACCCCAAGTGTTCCCGAAGCTGCCGGATGCCATGACGGCCGACGATCCCCAGCACATCCCCCGCAGCCATCACGGCCATGGCAAGCACGGCCACAACCACGGCGGCCATGCTGCGCGCAAGGTACCCTCCAACACCACCGGCGCCAGCGGAGCAGAGCTTCCCGAGATTGGCTACCCGCGCGGCCACATCGGGCACCTGAGCGAGGAGGAGGAGAAGGCTTTTGTCGAGTTCAAGGAGTACATTACCGAGCAAGGCGTGTACAAGGCCGGGCCTCCCCCGTCGCACGATGATCCCACGCTGCTGTAAGTTGCCTTTCGCCAGCATGTTCCGCTTAGGTGAGAAGACTGTACATGGTGCTAACTGCTGGTCTCACGACGCAGGCGTTTCCTCCGAGCTCGCCGGTGGGTGGTGGCAGATGCGTACAAGCAGTTCAAGGAAACCGAGGACTGGCGGGAAGCCAACCAACTCAACGTGCTGTACGACTCGATCGACCTCGACGCCTACGAGCAGAGCCGAAGACTGGTGCGTTTTGGTGTACCCGACTAGCGAGGACGTTGTACCGTTCCCGACATTTCGTGTTGGCTAACGCAATTGGTGTGTGCGCAGTACCCCCAATGGACCGGCCGGAGAGATAGAAGGTGAGCACTTGCCCGAGAACCACCAATCATGCATACTCTTCGGTACACTGACATACCTCCTCTTTCCTCAGAGGAATTCCGCTCTACCTCTTCGAGATCCGCCACCTCGACAATAAGACCATCGCCAACTATGAAAAGACGGCCGAGGCGACGTACAGCCGCGCGCACACCGACGGCAAGACGCCGCCCAAGCTGCTGCGCCTTTTCGCCCTCTACGAGAACCTGACGCGCTTCGCCCAGCCCCTGTGCACCGAGATGACGGACCGCGACCACAACAACGTGCCCATCACGCTGAGCACAAACATCGTCGACGTCTCGCAGGTCAGCCTCAAGCAATTCTGGAACCTCAAGGGCCACATGCAGGCCGCGAGCCAGCTGGCCACGGCCCACTACCCCGAGACTCTGGACAGTGAGTTGACCCTCTTATCATCATTTGTAGTGTTTTGGCTGACTTTTTCGTGTTCACAGGGATATTTGTATGCTTCGCTCCCATCTCGTATACCGGATTCATGACGCAATACTGACCCGAAACCTCACAGATCATCGGCGCGCCCTTCTTCTTCTCCACTGTCTGGGGCTGGATCAAGCGCTGGTTCGACCCCATCACCGTGTCCAAGATCTTCATCCTCTCCCAGGCCGAGGTCCTGCCCACCCTCAAGACCTTCATCGACATCGAAAACATCCCCAAGCAGTACGGCGGCGAGCTCGACTTCTCCTGGGGCGAGACGCCCAACCTCGACCCGGCCATCGTCGAGGCCGTCCAGTGGGAGAACGGCCACAAGGAGTTCCCTAGGGGCCCCGTGTACTGGCGCCCGCTCGACGACGACACGCTCGAGTGCATCGCTGTCGGTAGCGTCGAGCAGAAGGAGCGCATGGAGCGCGTGGGCACGATCAAGAGGACGTACCGCGGGCAGTTCGTGCAGGTGCCCGAGGAGGCTGACGAGACGGCTGGCGAGAAGACGGCTGAGGAGGACAAGCCCGCCGTCACCACGGGCGTCGAGACGACCGCCACCGAGGCGCAAACCGATGCCAAGCCCGCGGCCGACCAGACCCCTGCCGCCAACGGCGAGCCCATCATCACTGAGGTGCAGGGCGTGCAGAACCTGTCGATCGAGGACAACGGCGAGAAGAAGGAGGAGGCGGGCAAGACGGAGAAGGCGGCCACGGCTGCGTAGAAGACGGCGACTACATGCACATGACGACGGTGTTAGACGACAAGAACTGCATTTGCGCATAGAGAAGAGCTTATCTGTTGGACTGCTGCGGGATGGTTTTCTAGAGAAACTGTGCGGGCGTCTGGATATATACGCATCTGATTCGAGAGAGGACTTGGGGTTGCATCTTGTACATCTTTGTCATTTTGGACTGCCGGTTGTACACTCTCGTAGTCGAAATTCAAGAACACATAATACCTGCCCTGTGTTGTACAGCTTCTTTTGATATCACCTTTACCAGTCTAGCTCTATCATCTCGTTTATTTTCCCTTCCAAACGCCGTCCCAATGCAGTAGAACCCCCTTTTACACCTGGTCATATCAACACGCCACATCACATCATAAATCAACCCGCCACCACCACTGCCCTCTCATCAAACAACCCCTCTCCTCCTCCTCCACTCCCTAATCCCCTTCTCAACCTCGTCCCACGACACCCCGTCCCGCACAAGCCACATCGTCACCCCCAGCGTCTCAACGTCGCGGTTCCGGCTCTCGTCGTCGAAGAAGAGCATGTCCGTAAAGGCCACGCCGCTATTGCGCTTCACCAGGCTCTCCATGTGCCGGATCTTGCTGCCCGGGTAGATCTCCATCCCGCCGTCGAAGAAGTCGAGCGCCTTGCGCGCCTTGTTGTCGGCCGCACCCTTCTTACCCTCGCCGTCCGGTAGAGAAAGGACGGCAGATGCAGGCGGCACGTACAGCAGCTTGAGCATGTCGCGCGCGAGGTCCGGCGCGTGCGTCCGGCTCGCGACGCCGATTTTCACGCCCGCGCGCGACAGGGCGTGCAGCGTGAAGGGGACGTCGGTGTAGAAGGCGTAGGACTCGCCTGTGCGGTCGAGCGCGGCGGAGGTCTGGGGTGCGGGCTGCTGCGGGCGAAGAGGTGGGGTGACGTGGGTGTCGACCCAGAAGGGCCAGAGGGTGTAGTCGAGGTCGAAGACGATGAGGCGCGGCAAGGGTTTGGAGTCGGTTAGGATGGAGGGGAGGTTTGCTGTTGGGGAGGCCGTGGCTGTTGGGGAGGATGCGGCGGCGGCGGAGGAGGGCTTGGTGAGTTTGCGGGCCATGATGGCGAGGTGTCGTCCCTTCCGGAAAGGTCAAGGTTGGACGGATGGGGAGGCGATCGCCGCCGGTCTGCGTGGTCGGGAGAAGGGAAGATGGTGTCGCTGTGTAAGGAAGTACTTGGCGATAGCTTCAACCTTGTGCGTATGAGGTGGTTATGTCACGGTGAGTAAGCAGCTGCAAGATGCAGCTTAGGAGCTGCTTATCGGCACCATCCATCCCGCCTGCACTGATAAGCGTGTGGGTGGCAACATAGAAGCTCGCTGTAGCATAGTGCCATGACAGCGGCCGCTGGGATACCCCGCATCCTGCAGAACGCCTGCATTTCAGCAGAAGTCGTCCAGGAGGCATGTCAAGCATGGATCTTCTCCAACACCAGCGATGTCATGGGGAATGCAGGGTTTCTACGTGTACCTGGCATGCTTCGTATGTGCATGCACATACAGCTGGTAGGCTTCTGAACTGAAGCCGAGCGCGATGCCGTTGTCTCGTACGCCGGTCGGCGTTAACGCTGGATCACAGCTCACCTCATCGTCAAAGTAGTCACGGATGGGTAAGTCTATTGGAAACAGCAATAAAATGCCTCCTCGTCCGTCAACCCCGAGCCTGAAGCTCAACATGCCAGAAACATCCGACTTTTCTCCAGGTTCGGGTCCTAGAAATATAGCCTATGCGGGGAGAAAGGCCAGCGTCTTTAGCAGACATCAATTAACCACCGAAACCCAGCAGCAAGATGGTGCCTGGGTGTCCCATTGGCCTCTCGGGTCCGGGAGAATCTCTCGTGCACACAATTGCGCCCCGATGCGTCAACTGCCGTCCCAGAAGGGGACTTAGCCTTGTGGGATTACGCTTCAGAGACCCCACCAGTCCATCTCAGGTAGTAGCTGGTACCACTTTCGCCCCGCGGATCGCGTCTCACAGCTACGATTTCCCATGGATGATTCCCGGATGTTTTAAAAAGTTGGGGAACCCCTCCTCCCCTTGTGCTCTGGAGTCCGCTGGAGACCGGCTCGTAGGAAAGAAAGAGGCGAAGAAAAGGAAACTTATAACGAACTACCCAACGATCCCGTGAACAATCAATCGCTGGTAGCTCGCTGTCAAAAACGAACGGCGTCATTCTCAATTCGGAGCTATCTACCCTACGGAGCTCCAAATACTCCACTCTAAACCGTCGACAGGCCCCGACATCCGTCGGTAGCTTCAGGAAAACGAGTTCTCACAGCGACTCCCGTTGAAAGGAAAAAAGGAGCAGGAAGAAATCCCGGGTTCATCACATAATTACCATACGAGTGCAAAGGGTTTCATACAACCCGCAAGACCATCGCCCAGCATGGCTGCAAGCACGCTCCCCTCCAACTCGCTCAAGAAGATCAACCTCACCCACGTGGCCCACGTCTACTACAAGCACAAGGACATCGAGCCCGCCCGCCAGTTCGCCGAGGACTTTGGCTTCGAGGAGTGCAAGCGCGAGGGTAATCGCACCTACTACCGCGGCTACGGCTCCGAGCCCTTCGTCCTGTGCCTCGAGGAGGCCGAGGCCAAGTCCTTCGGCGGTGCCGCCTTCGCCGTTGAGTCCGAGGAGGACCTCGTCCACGCCTCCAAAGTCCTGCCCAAGGAGGCGAGGGCCACCGAGGTCTATGAGCTCACCGATGCGCCTGGCGGTGGCAAGTGCGTGACCTTTTACGACCCCGTCGACGGCTTCCCGTTCCACCTGGTGCACGGGCAGCAAAAGGTCGAGCCGAGGGACCCGCACTTCCCCGTGCTCAAGTTCAACTATGTGAGTAGCCTTGGATACCCGCCGTGTAAGTAAGAGTCGTAATGGCTGATCAATGTTCGTCGATATAGCCCGAGGAGAAGAACCGTGGCGTCAACCAGAAGCAGCGCTTCGAGAAGAGGCCGGCGCCCGTGCACAAGCTTGGCCACTTTGGCATGTGCGTCACCAACTTTGCCAAGTGCTACGAGTTCTACTCGACCTACTTCAACTTCTTCCCCAGCGAGGTATGTATTAGCCGTTATTCGATATGAGTGAAGAGGGTTTAATTACTAACAATCGTCGGTTCACAGCTCAACTATGGCCCAGACGACAAGGATATCACAGTGTTCTTCCGTCTGAACCGGGGCAACGAGAAGGTCGACCACCACTGCTTCTTCTTCTTTGAGGGTGAGTCTGGATTCCATACGAATGTGAGAATTAGACTGACCATACATCCAGGCCCCAAGATGCACGTCCACCACTCATCCTTTGAGACGCACGACTTTGATGCCCAGGTCCTCGGCCACGACTGGCTGAGGCACAAGAACTACAAGCCCCTGTGGGGTGTCGGCCGCCACATCATGGGCAGCCAAATCTTTGACTATTGGTTTGACCCCTCGGGCCACGTCATGGAGCACTACGTCGATGGTGACCTGCTCGACATGACGGAGCCAACGCACCGTACGCCTGCGTCGCCGGACAACCTGCATGTCTGGGGTAAGTTACCAGTCCAAGGCTTTCTTCCAAATAGAATATGATGACTGACATTTGTTGACGGATAGGTCCTGACCTGCCCCCTACTTTCCTGACGTGAGTGAGTTGGTGAACGTGCGGGAGGGAGGTTATGACTGAAATGAAAATGGAAAGAATGGAAAGGGGCCAGAATGATTGTGTACTTCTAAGTAGCTCTGAGGAATTGAGACCGGAATGAACAAGTCTGACAAGTTGAAACTCGAAAGGTGACTGTCCGAGTACTTTCCGACATGGTAGGGTCACGTTCTTATTATACACGCAAATGCCTCCACTGGTCGAATATGTCTCTCGTAGGCCAACGTAATACCAGGTAAGTCTTGGCCTACAAGTGGGTGTCAGAACGGTTGACGGTTTTGGATCAATCTCTACCCAAATTGCTAACAGACCGAATCATCCATTCATGCTTAGGTAGTGGGATAATCCTGGTTGATCAGTTAATGATCGAGGTTCATCCACAAGGAAAATCGTCAACCTTTCTGACACCCACTTGGCCTACTTGATGAGCACTGGTGTGATGCTCGGCTCATATCCCTACCGGTCCCGGTCTGCTCCCCCCACCGGCCGAGCCGATCATTCGCTTGCTTCTCCGGATGCTCTCCGCGAGGCGTCCTGCTGGGCTGACGGCACTTTAACCGAACCCTCGGGCCAGCGCTCTCCGCAAACAAGTCAGCCCGCTGCTACCCCATGTCGCAGCATGCCACTGCATGGAGACGGTAGTATTCACAGCTGAGATTCTAATAATGGAAGAAGATCTTCAATTTCCTCAAGGTTTACAGGCTGCCCAGAGGTAGCAGAGTTATCCGAGCTGTGTGCGGATTTGGTTCATCGCATGACATGATGGGCGGACTGGGGGCGGAGATCAGAGCACACCCCGGTCACGCCAAGGACCCAACGGCTCTTCCCAACTGCCGTCTTTGGCGTTGGCGCGGTCTGCCCAGAAGCTTGACAACCCCATCTACCGGATGGACGGTCCATTATCGCGAGGCGGACTGGTGCTCAAGTTTTGTCTAATGATCACAAGCACCTATTTGACGGGCTTGGGGACTCTTGGGAGTACACTGATAGTGATCGGGATCAAGGGCACATGTACTGATTGTCTTCCTAGTCAAATATATGAAGAACATATATCTCTGCCCCAGCTCAATCTCGATGATCACTGTAGCATTGACCCAGCCCCCGGCGATGTCTAGCAGGAAAGCAATATTCCCCGCAGAACCCCACGCGGTTGAGGATAACCAAAGCTACGCCAAGCTGCTTTGCCATGCCGCTGCATTGTTTAATCCACCAAACAAAAGTGATCGGCCGCCAGACCATGTCAGCGAGCAACCATTGCGATCGTCACGTAAGCTCATTGGCCTAGCCTTCCGTCCACCTACCTGCATGGTAGGCTGCGAGGTGACCCCGTCTCCGGGCATTGACAGCTCTAGTATGGGCAGGAAGAGCTATTAAAGGGGAGCTCTTGTCCACCCATCTGTCAACACCGGCCCTAGCAAGGACCACGTCCCATTACAGCATCGACAACCAGCCCTAATCATGGCAATCATTGGCCACAAAGAAGAGCACGTTGATCCTCGACTGTCGAGGATCGCGGAAGCCGACACGCAGAGATGGTACCAGAAGCCCAACCTTCGATTCCTGTACCTCATCATGATCCCGACCTGCCTCGGCGTGGAGTGGACCTCTGGGTTCGACTCGTCCATGATGAACAGTCTGCAGGCTGTCAAGTCTTGGGTTGACTGTAAGCCTAGTCTCCTCTTCACGATGACCCTATGCCACATCTGACCTGCACCCGCAGACTTCGGTAAACCCAACTCGTCCCGTCTCGGCCTCCTCAACGCCATGTACTCGCTCGGCGCCCTCATGGCCATCCCGTTCATCCCTTCCGTCTCGCAGTATCTCGGCCGTCGGCGCACTATCCTCGCGGGCTCTGTCGTCATGTGCATGGGTGCCGGCCTCCAGGCGGGCGCACGCAACACCGACATGTTCCTCGCGTCGCGCTGGGTGCTCGGCTTCGGCATCCCCTTTGCCATCGTCAACGCCTCGGCTCTCATTGGTGAACTTAGTTATGCCAAGGAGCGCCCCATTATGACCTCGTAAGTCCATATCTGCTCACAAGGCCGCCCGTATTCTTCCCCTGTTCTCCGATACTGATCTTTCCCAAGTCTGTTCAACGCCAGCTGGTTCGTCGGCGCCATCATCGCCGCCGGCGTCACCTACGGCACCTTCCAGATGGCCAGCACCTGGGCCTGGCGACTGCCCTCGCTGCTGCAGCTCGTCCCCTCGCTGTGCCAGCTGACCTTCATGTGGTGGTGTCCCGAGTCCCCCCGCTGGCTCATCTCGCAGGACCGCGCCGACGAGGCCTTCGCCATCCTGCAGCGGTACCACTCCGAGGGCGCCGACGGCGACGAGTTCGTGCGCCTCGAGTACGCGCAGATCCAGTCCACCATCGCGCAGGAGAAGGAGAACGCCCGCCGGTTCGTCTGGGCCGATGTCGTGCGCGACGCGCCTATGCGCCGGCGGTTCCTGCTTGCTGCTGTCGTGGGATTCTTTACGCAGTGGAGCGGGAACGGGTTGATCTCGTTTTACATGAAGAAGATTCTCAATCTAGTCGGTATCAAGGACGATCGCACGGTGCAAAAGGTTATCCTTAGCAACACCTGCTGGGGCTTCATCAACGCTGTGCCGATTGCCCTTATTGCTCCGCGATTCAAGCGCAGAACCATGTTCTTGATCTGCACCTGCGGTACCGCCGTCGTGTACACTGTGTGGACGATTGCGTCTGCTAGGTTCGACATCGAAAGGTCTCAGCGCGCGGCTATCCCGGTGTTGGTCTTTATCTTTGTCTACTCACCGTGAGTTTCCTCCCCATCTCCCTTCATATGTTTGTCACACTAACTTTAAGCCCAGTCTCTACAACATCGGCTGGAACGCCCTGACCTACACCTACATGGTCGAGATCTTCCCGTTCGCCCAGCGTGCCCAGGGCATCGCCGTCGAGCAGCTGACGGTGCGCTTCGCCGTCTTCTTCAACACCTACGTCAACCCCGTCGCCCTCGACTCCATCGGCTGGAAGTACTACATCGTCTACTGCGTGTGGATCCTCGTCGAGATTTTCACCGTCTACACGCTCTTCCCCGAGACGCAGGGCCGCACGCTCGAGGAGCTGAGCTTCATCTTTGAGGGCAAGGAGGTGCAGAACAAGGTCCAGCACAACACTGACAAGGTGCTCGAGCACGTCGAGATGGATGTCAGACATGAGCCGACGGCGGAGGGCGATGCTGCGAGGAGGGCTTGAGCCATTCGAGATGCTGCGGGGATAGGCGAGTCTGAAGAGAACGGTACAAATTCAGTCGTAATGAGGAACATCACTGATTAGATCTGAAGATCAATGGGGAAGCCTTGGATGTCGTCGCTTTCTAGTCAGGACGCCCACCACGTTCCCCGGAGTCGGGGTCCATTTCCGACGAAGCAGGTTCGAAAGAGTGATAATTTGAAATCATCAATACAATTTCTATGACAAGCGAACCAATGTGGTCCCTAATTATGGACAGGAATTTGGAATAGAATGAAAATGACACAAATTCCCTATACGTAAAGGTAAAATAAAGCACTTGAGCGAATTCTTTGTGCAAATGCCATGCTTCCCTCGCAGCCCGAATTAGCTCATTATTTAGAGGCACAAGACATTCCGTATCCGGCCTTGCCACAGCACAACGTCAATGCTTGGTCGCTAAGTCACTCGCCATTAGTGAAATTGTTTTAAAACTGCCATCCTGGGCATCGCCTCGGCATCTGTTGAAGCAGATGAGTCACTGTTGAAGTCGCAGACAGGGAAAGCTTACTTGGGAAAGAGGCATTTGCCGCGAATCAACTGGCATTGGGGTATGCTCCCGTCAGACCTGAATGCGCATCGAGCTGACAGGTCCTCGTTGACGTTTTCTACTCCACCGTGGCTGCATCCACAGTAAGTCTTTGCAAGAGCCCCAGAGAAGAGGAAGGGAAGGAGGAGAAAAGTGTCGATGCGCATTGTGGTGATGTAAACCAAAGGGATGATTCGTTCCGTTTTGTTTGAGGTGGACGGCTGAATGTTGAAGCAAGGCAATGTGATGATTTCCTTGAATCGAGGCAAGAAAGACAGTTCATTCTCTTCTCTTTATACTTTGTATGTTGTTGCCGTCGCCTGTGTTATTTCTTAGGGTACAGGGTGTGGCCCACATCTCGAGCGCCCCTGAACGAGAAGCGGCCGCTATCTTCATTTCCAAACCTTGCTTCTAAAAATTCATATTACGATGCATGACAACGAGACACATAGCCGCTTCGGGAAATGCTAGGTAGAAGCTAGCGGAGACTCGCCGACAAGTCCGCAGTCGATCCCCGGGGAAAGGGAGGAGCCAAGTCCTACGAAGGCTATAGGGGAAAGCTTTCATCCCGATGGGAAGTCACAGAAGCCCCATACAGTCGCAAAGTACAACAGTGAGGCTGGTCTGAAAACATGGACCCTGGCCTAGCGTATATGGACTTGACTGGGAATAAATACTTGCTCATGACACTTCTGTAAATGATCTACGGAGTACTCTCAAAGTAGATGCATTGGTCCCCAAACTTTTCACATGGAGACAAAGACATCGAACAGCCACCATGTCTACCCCGAAGGTCTCCTTGGTCGCCGAAGGGGGGGCTTGTAGTACGTGTGACCTGGTACCAGTATTTACAAAAGTCAGTATCGATCAACTTGAACCCCGAACCAATCCTAGGAACACAGAAATCATTGTTGATGGCCTTTGCTCCCTTTTAGTTCTTGCCGGTCACGGCGCCATATATGTAAGACGTCCAACCGCCCAGCATAAGAATCAACACCATCGAGAAGCAAGTTGTGGAAATGAGCCTGTTCCTGGGCAGACCCTCGTCATAGAACTTGCGTATCCACTCAACAAGGATCTCCTTTCTAGCAAACCGTTGCTTTCTGTTCCATTGCAGAGAGCCGACGCCGGTGCTGGTGAAGCTGAAAACCAGTAGGACCAGCGTAATGACCAGAGAACAGCTGGACAAAGCCATGTATAGAATGATGACCTTGTCATATGAATTGTTGCTGGCATCCTGTATAACACCGGCAGCGATGCCGATGACCTGATTTATCCTGCGGGTGCCAAGGAGTTAGTAACTAAAGAGCCTGAGACAACGGCATGTGTTACTTACGAGGTTGACACGAGGACTTTGACTGCATATGCTGTGCCAAAGGAGGACTGTCTTGGGACTGTAGTACGGATGCAGTCGATAATGTTCATTGGACTGTAGACAGAGGCGATGGCAAAGATGCCGAATGCCGCGGCTGTACCGGGGATGGTGCTCGCCCAATTGACCAGTGTCATTGCTATGAAGACTCCAGCTCCGGTGATGAATACTAGCGAAAGTTAGCCATTCCTGCAGTGCTGAAAACGAATGATTTTTGAGGCACTCACAGAATGTCACACGGTTGCCTATGACATCAATGATGAACCCCAAAGCCGGCACGAGGATGAATCCGGCGTCCTTGGCCAAGGTTGTATACCATCCAGCCTTGACGGCGCTAATGTTGAAACGCTGCTCCGCGAACTCGGTCGAGTTTGCGTTGAAGATGACGATCGTGCTTGTCGTGAAGAGCGAGTAAACGATGATCAACCAGTAAGAGTAAGGAAGCTCCAGGATCTTCTTGAGCTCCAGCTTCTTCGACCGTGTTTGCAATTTGTCGCCAGTCGCAGGATCGATGATGTCTCCGTACTTGTGCTCGGTCTTCTTGGTGAACCAGTAGAAGACGCCGCAGCAGATGTTCGTGAAGATGTTGACGAAAAAGGCGATCCAATACACCCAGGCAAAGTTTCCGAGATTCTAATAAGAAAATGAACCTGATTAGTTGCTTGTCTCCAACCAGAAATTACTGAACTTGCGTTGTTTAACTCACCTTAGAGATGACATTGGCAGTTCCAGCACCCGCCAAGCTGCCCAGCTTGTTGAACATAAGTTCGAGCCCCAACGTGGATGCGAACCCGTTGCTCGGCGCAAACCATGACGAGAAGACCTGGAACTGGGCGATCTGGGTCGAGCAGTCTCCAAGAGCGAGCAAGACTCTCGCGACGATCATGAAGCGGAAGCTCCGTACCTGAGCGGCGGCAGCGATGAGGATCGAAGCAACGGAGTACAGAGCATTGCCGTAGAACAAGGTAGAAGCCCCGCCAAACCGGTCTGTCAGATAGCCGGCAGCGAGAATCAAGACGGATTTGATCAGATCGTCTGTCGCATCGAGCAAGGCGTACGACGTGTTGTTGATGTGAAGCTCTTTCTTCAAGGTCGACTTCATCGGACTCGTGATGCCGCCACTCCAGGCACCACCGAAACGAATGAGGGATACCAAGACCACGGCTATGAGCTTCCACTGCCAAGGGGGTGATCTTTTCTCATCTGCAGAGGAGTCGGAAGCGGCATCCTTGTCGGGGACCGGTGTAGTCGTTGTGTCGGTGACATCTTTGGCCTCCATAACGCCTTGGTGGTGATCACTAGATGGAGCCATGACGATGACAAGGAACTAAGACGGCAGGCTTCTTCTGGTTACATGTACAACGAGATGAATTGATCGGCGCGTGGGATACACATGGCATTGTTTATATAATTTTTCTCATATTGCCTAGCTCGCTTATCTGATGATCTGATTAGATCTTGAGCAACTTTTTCCGCGGCCACTAAAAGATTAATTTCTTTGCAAGGAACACAAAGAGGCATGGCTTGGTTTTCTTTCTTCAAAATGGCACATCGAAAAACGGCCAGGAGAGACATATACAGGGTTTATTGGAAGAATGCCAGCTTCTGTGGCCCATAAATCCACAGACTATTACGCAAGTCCGGTCCGCGTTCGAAGAAATTCTGGGACCAAATTGTCGGTCCTCGGCCGAGGTCCTATCGTGGGTTCGGTGCAGGTCCTATCAGAGGACTAACCAGTCAGCGCTGGCTCCCGACATCCACCAACCAGGCCTAAATAGGATTGGCTTCTGGCGACGACTTGGCATCTTGGTAGGCCGGATGGAGCACATATAGCACCCATATCTCCATTGCCCAGGAGACCCAGCCAGTAGGTTCCCAATGAACTCTTCGAAGGAGATTCGACAGTAGATGGTTTAACGTACATGCTCAAGAGCCAGACTTGAGCTGGTAAGTTGTACAGTTGTCGATCTATGCTCGACTTAGTAAGACTGTATGCAATCCTTCCGTTCAGCTCGGTGGGGCTGCTAGCGGAAGAGATGAATAATTGCCACTCTTTCCTCAATTGCGGCTGAGCAGCGCGGATAGTTTCATCGTCAGGGAAATATCCATGTAGAGCAATGCGAACAGCGCGGGCCCCGCGTAGAACCGAGCATGGCAACGAACGAGCCTCTATGCAGTTTCTGCGAGACTGTTCCTCTCAAGGTCGAGCTGCTGCAGGACCTTCTTCACATGAAGGACCAGGAGTTCGTGGTTGGAACCTGGGAGCACATCCAGACCAGCCCGTGCCCGCTCTGCCGGCTCCTCAAGCTCGCCGCTTTCGATGACAATAGGACCACTACGAAGGAGCGGAAGAAGTTTGAAGGACCCGTAGAGCTGTGGTGGTCCAATTCCTGGGGTGCCACAGGAATGGGAGGCTTCATTGTGCGTGGGTTGACTGAAGCGCACATTTGCTTCGCAACTCCCCCCGGCGAAGGAAACAACTACAACGAAGCCTACTGTCTCAAACAATTTGTTCCTGCCGAGATTGATATGCGGGTAGTGTCGGAATGGATCACGGAGTGCGAATCGAATCACGATGAGAGGTGCAACCCTCGACGGACTCGTCGGTTCCAGGATGTGTTCCCTGGGCTCTCCGTGATGCGCTTCATCGACGTTTTTCGCGGCTGTCTCGTCGAGACCACCGACTTGGAACAATACGTAGCGCTGTCGTACGTATGGGGCAACGTCAACAACTTCAGACTTACCACAACGAACCGCCGAAAACTCCTTCAACCCGGATCAATCACACAGGCCAGAATACCAACAACAATAGGGGATGCTATATCTCTGACCAAGAAACTCGGTGTCCGGTACTTGTGGGTGGATGCTCTCTGCTTGATTCAAAACGACCCAGTGGATCTGGAGGAGGGCGTCACGGTGATGGACAAGGTCTATGAGAGCTCATGGTTGACAGTCATTGCGGCCTGCGGACACGACGCTAACGCAGGCTTGCCAGGCGTAGAGCCTGAGACGCGCTACCCACCGAGTAACGTAGTAGAGGTGAAGCCAGGTGTCTACCTCGGTTTGTTCACCTATCGCGACCAGCTGATGAGAGGCACCGTCTATCACTCGAGAGCATGGACGTAAGTGATGAAACTTCATAGCTTGCACAAGATTGAATCCCGTTTGGCTCACAACCGTCTACATGTGCAGCTTTCAGGAGGATGTGCTCTGCCGGAGGGCAATCTACTTCGTCGACAACAAGCTATTCTATCAATGCGCCAGCAAGGCGCACGCCGAACATGCGTGGATGCGCCGGGCGGCAGTGAAAAGCGGGTTTGAAAATGCCGCGTCACTCCTGCCCAATGCCGTCGAGCTACAGGTGCCACTTGACGACTTTGCCACCATGCTGCTCTACTACACCGAACGAGCTCTGACGAACCAGAATGACGTCCTGAGAGCAATGGCCGGTGTGATGCGCCGTATCACAGAGCTGGTCAAGTATCGATTTCTTGAGGGCCTACCTACGGCAGGCATCGATGTCTTCGTAGCATTCCGCGCCAACTTGAGCATCCTGCACCGGCGCGTAGGGCACCCATCCTACTCATGGACCGGTTGGAGAGGGCGTATTATTTACGGGATGGTTCAGGAGGCAGAGCAGTGGCTTGCGGACGACACGTGGATCATATGGTACAAGAGGAGCCCGTCGGGCGTGACGAACCTTGTATGGGACCTGGCGGCCAACGAATCTTGCGACATCAACCACTGGAGCTACGGCGGCTATCGCGAGAGACGGCCCTTCGTGTCGCCCGTGCCACTCACCCATCCGACTACACGTACGGCGCCATCCGAGGACATCGTGATTGAAGGGCCCGTCCCTGCCTACCCGCTGCTCCAGTTCTGGACACTCGCTGTGTCGTTCAAGCTCGTCGAAGTCGATGTGTTTCAATGCACATGCAGATTGCAGGGTGCGGATGGCAGCATCTGTGGCACGATGGACATGGACGGCCTGGAGGAGACGACATTCTTCGACTCGGTGTACCCCTTTGAGATGATTCTCTTGTCCACTGATTTCGACAAGAACGACATGAGGAGGCCGGTGTACAACATCATGATACTCGAGTGGAACGGTGGCTTTGCCGAGCGCAGAGGACTGGGTGGGCTGCACAGGGACAAGGTTGGCATGAGCTTCACAGAGCCGCGTTGGAAGGAGATCATCCTTGGCTGAGTGCTCCATCATGCTGTTGGCCCAATTCCTTCCCATGTGAAATGGCGTATGCTTGGGGTTGTCTGTATGTAGAGGGGCCCTCGGAACACTGCCGAGGGCCCAGCTGAGCGGCACTCAGGCTAAATGTCGACGATGAGAAACTGTGGCACAGCTTGATCGTCTGATGCTAGGCAAAGACACGGTAGATACGATACACGATTTATGATACCGGACCCAAGAGATTACAACTGAGCTTTACAAGTCATAAATGCAGCAAGAGAGGACATGTTACATGAGCGAGTATGATGTCGAAGAACTGTTAAACGAATACAGGACACAGCACTCAGTCGAGCACAGGATCGCAGACTTCGAGCACGACCAGTCCGAGCATCATAATATCTTTGGCACTATGCTGACCACGGCCATTGTACGGGTAGATTATGAATGATCACGAGCGATTGTTGTAGCTATCCTAACCTTATCTCCAGCAAACGCAACCCCCAATTCTACACTCAACTACAAGCACCAAACTCTGAGCGGCAGTTGGTCCCACAGTACTCATCCGAACTTCCGCAGTAGTAGAACCTCGAGCAGCATCGTCCAAACCCAGAGCCCGCACACGTGGTACCGTTGCCGCACATGCCGTTGGTGCTGGCGGGCAATGCCGGCACAGGCGGGACCGGAGACGTGTTGTTCTGGCATGTGCCGAATTCGGACCTGCAACCCGATCCACAGAACTCGTCGGACTTTCCACACCAGTAGAAGTGAGAGCAACAATTACCATAGGTGGAGCCCGCGCAGCTAGTCGTGTTGCCACATGATCCGTTGGTGGTGAGTACCATGCCCGCTGGGAGTGTCGGGCTGGGCACGGCTCCCGTAGTGGTCGTTGACGAAGATGTTGACGTAGTCGTGGAGGACGTGGTTGTCGAAGAGCTTGTTGTAGTTGTCGTAGTGCTCGTACTTGTTGTCGTGGTCGATGTCGTTGACGATGTTGTCGTCGTTGTGGACGACGAAGTTGTGGTGCTGCTGCTTGTCGTCGTCGAACTAGATGTTGTCGAGGTCGTGCTTGTGTTGCCTGGCCGCGGTTGGCCTTCACACCAGCCAAACTCCGACCGGCAGTTATTTTGGGGAGCGCAGAAAGCGTCACCGTTTCCGCAGTAGTAGAAGAACGAACAGCAGTCTCCAGACCCTGAGCCAGTACACGTCGTGCCGTTCCCGCACATCCCGTTTTGACTGATGGTTAAGCCAGACGTTGGTGAAGCTGTGGCGCCAGTTGTGGTCGTTGTCGTCGAGGATGTGGTCGGTGTTGTCGGCGATGTTGTCGGCGACGTCGTAGTCGTCGAGGTTGAAGTTGTACTGCTGGTCGTCGTTGTTGAGCTCGTGGTTGTGGTAGATGTTGAGGAGGAAGTCGTTGTTGTCGAAGAGCTCGTGCTTGTACTCGTGCTAGTACTTGTCGTGCTGCTCGTGCTGCTGCTCGGCCGTGGCTGACCCTCGCACCAACCAAACTCTGACCGACAGTTGTTTTGCGGAGCACAATACGCATCACCATTGCCGCAGTAGTAAAAGAAGGAACAACAGTCTCCGGACCCCGAACCGGTACAGGTCGTACCGTTTCCACACATTCCGTTCTGACTGATGGTGAGTCCTGTCGTTGGCGTGGTTGGAGCTCCTGTAGTGGTTGTAGTCGTAGTCGGCGTCGTTGGCGATGTCGCCGGTACGCTAGGAGATGTGGGTATGGGGGTAGTCGATGGGTTCGGCTCCGGCTCGCCGTTGCAGTAGCCCAGCCCCGACCTGCAGCCGGTACCACAGTACGCATCTCCATCACCACAGTAGTAAAAGAAGGAGCAGCATCGTCCCACGCCGGTCGCACCCAAGCAAGTCGTCCCGTTACCGCACATGCCATTTGTGGTCGGGATCATACCCGAAGGGGGCGAAGAAGGCGAAGGTACTGTTCCTGTTGTCGTGCTTGGTGGAGGTGCGGAAGTCGATGCAGGTGGCGTCGTCGGCGCTGCGGTGGTGGAGGGAAGAGGCTGGTCCTCGCACCACCCGAACGCAGGCCGGCACCCGAAGCGGTTGCAGTATTCGGGCCCGTCACCGCAGTAGCCATACATGGAGCAGCATGTGGTGCCAGGACACTTCTGGCCGGAGCCTTCGGGTCCACAGCGTCCAGCATCTTGTCTCGGGAAGAGATAGCTCAGACCAACATCTATCAAGGAGACGTTTGGTGTAAGCGCGTCTCGTTGCTGTTGCCGGATGATGGCGGCAACGAGACTGTCATCAAGACTGCCAGCCGTCACGATGCATGGCAATCCAGAGAGGGAGACTGCCAACAGGCCAGCGAAAAGGTTCAGCTGCATGATTGAGACGTGCCCGGAATAAATTCGACCTCGTGGCTGTCTGTGCACCGCAGCCGTAACTACCAGGAGAAGGATGCAGTCAACCACACTACATGCGGGATGGGCGATCGTCAGGGGCAAGGTACGGAGGTTATTTAATAGCTCGAAGCCCGCATCGCTCCCAGATAACGGGCGGGCGTTCGGGATAATGAAGGCTAATTGCTGGTGCACTATCATCATGGAGATATCCGTATATTAAAAGAAGCTGAGGGGTGCGCAAATACCCGGACGCGGGCAGCTTGGCGGACTCGGCTTCGGCGGTCCAGTTGCGCCTTGAAGCACTCCGGTGTCGTATCGCACAGATTTGTCTGCCATTGCATAGACTTTTGATTGATAACATGACCCGAGAATTGGTTTCCTGAGCCGAGTTCCGTGAGGGGTGAGGCTTCTCCCAGATTAGGGATGGGTTGAAATCATGACTGTCCGTAGGTCAGAGATCGTGACTGCAGAAGCTAGATCATTTCAGATCTGAAGTAGTCATTCTACATATTGTCCACCCAAATTCTCATCGCCGAAGCTTATTGTACTGAACAGCCCCGACGTCGCCGTTCCTGGTACACAGAATAGTGCCGTCGGCCATGACGCGACACATATGGATCTCATTCGCTGTTACCCAATCTCCGGGGAGGAGATAGTGAGATTCGATTAGTCCTTGGCCTGCATCAGATCCTCGGGGCCCCGATGGTCGCATCGGAACTTGTGCGAGGTTGCTAATCCACATTGTACATATCCATCGATCAGCATCTAGATAGACGAGCCTTTTGCGTGACAACATCCCCAGTGGCTCGCGGATTCGGCATGCCATGTGCGAGGGAATTTCGAAATATTGCAATTCTCCAATACCCGTAGCGGGATGCGCATCGGTCTTCATTGCCTGATCAATATCGTTCGAGTCAAACACAAGATACTGGCTCTCGGGACGACCGCTAGAGTCTAGTTGCGATACTTGAAGTATGATTTCCGTCGATCCCGGGAACGATAGAAGTCTTCCCAGTATCTGCTCGGTGCTGTTGAAACTGCCGCGCTCCTGCAGACGCGCACCCGCAGAAACCGTAACAACTCGGTTCAAGCGAGGGGGAAAATACAGACAGGAGCCGACAAGCGACATGTCCTTCCAACTGAATACGTGCGCTTTGGTAGTCTGGAAAGCCAAGAGCCAATCCTGTCTTGAAGGATGGCACGTCCATTTGGCCTTCTGTACACCTTCTGGAATCGTCGTTGTAGAGAATGTCTGAGATAGATAATCAATCGTAAATATTGAAGTGGATGAGATAGCGATGCAGATATGACTGCCCGACTGGAAGAGGAGCTGTTTCGTACTGCCGTTTTCGAATGGAATAGTCGTTTTGAGAAGCTCGATGACCGTCCAGTCGCGTTGTTGATGCTTGGGATCTCTCTCAACTCCTTTGACGACGATCTTGCCACTGAGATCGATGATTGCAAGACACTTGCCGTCATCACTCCAAGCAATGTGCTCGACAGACATGAAGCTTGCAAACCGCTCAACCTCGCAGACTTCGCCTCGCCCAACTTGGCCAAGCCGAACGACGCCTTCTTCTGTGCCACAGCAGTATAGTTGTCCTGTAGGTTGCGCGGATAGAGCCACCACAGTATCAACTCCAGGGAAGTGATGCTCTATTGCGGTATCCTGACCTGCCAGACTCTCATTTTCCCGCCAAGAGTCACTGCTGTGATCAGTGCACTCGGAACTCTCGGCGAGGCGGATCAGGGCGTTCGGCTCCCACACGTTGCCGTAACACGCACGTATGTCATACAACCGTCGAGAATCAGCACTGAAACTGATTCCAAGAATCGCATCTTGTGTTGTCAGTTGGTAGAGGAGAGACAAATCCGCAGTAGTGAAGACCTTGATCGTCCCAACTGTATCACCGGTGGTTACCAACGACCCGTCGGCCGATATCGACAGCGAGTGTGCCCCGGCAAGAACAACATCGCTTGCTTCGTCATCATAAAGGTTCCATTTGAACAGAAGGCCATCACGTTGCAACCCGAGAACCTCTCCACTGAATGGGTGCCATGCGAGTTGTGTGACTTCACCTAGCGCGTTCTCCTGAATCGTCTGACCGAACAGGTCAGGAGCCATATTGCACTGACCCATCTTGAACTGGTCACGCAGTTGCCAAACTGTCACTGGGTGGCCACGGTATCCGAATGCGACCATCTCTCCGTCCGGGCTCAAGGCTGAGCATATTGGGGCATTGAGTATTGTGCCGCCTGAAGTCTGCTCTGGAATCTGCGCTCGGCATTCCCATGCAACTTCATCGGCCCCGTACCGGAATGAACGGATGACACGGTCCTCCCCTGCAACAAAGACAAGGTTGGTGTTGTCCACAAAAACGATACTGTGCGGTCGAGGCTTGTTGGCAGGATTGTTCAGCGTCGTCAGGCATTCACCGGATGCCATGTCCCACACCTTCGTTGTTTTGTGGCCATAACTGAGAATATGCGTGTTGGTCCGATTCACTTGTATCTTGTGCAGACGCTCTCCGTGGTTCAAATGACGCTGCTCCTCGAATGACTGGGCGTTATACAAGAACACACGCCCAGAGCTTTGTCGGTTCGTCAGTACTGCGATCTGAGAACCCGCAGCTAATATCGCTGATGCCATCAGTCCAGACTCGAGAGGCAGACGAGCAAGGCAATCGTCCCATATGTTCCTGCTAAATCCGGAGACCGAAAGAACTTTACTCTCCTTGACTCCAAACTGTTGAAATATGGCTGAGGTTTCAGGGCAGAAGGGCGGTATTAGCTTGTAGATCGCATCGGGCTTCTTACGAAGGGGAACCCCGAATTTGCCCACCAGCTTCACAAGATCCGTGACCCACGTGTTCAGAGTCTCGATCGCTTGGCGGTGGAGCAAAGACTCCTTGTCGTTTAGCCGCCTTAGCTTTTCGACCACTTCAGCCATTTGACGCGATGCAACGACAAGTGCCCGAAGTTGTTTCGTCTCGGCGGCTGCTTGTATCCAAGTCAAGACAGTGGGACCTTGAAGAAACCTCAAAAGGAGCTCTGTGTTCTCGCTACTGGTCGCCGAGCCACGAGAAAGATGATATGCCCAAGCACTTGTGGCGTACGCCAACAGCGCAGGAGCTCGGCCCTGTGACATTCTGACCCTGAGCGTATTGTCCATCAAACGATGAATGCATGTCTTGAAAAGATTATCGTTGATGGATCTCTTGTCCAGTATGCTAGCACCGAGTTTGCGACCTGGACGAGACAGGTACTCCCGGGCAGTTTGATGTATCAGAGAAACTCTTCCTTCCGTGTCGACAACAACGAAGCCACCGCAGAGATCTCCAATGGTGCGGTGAAGTTCCAATATTCCGTCGTCGTCAAGCGCATCACCGAGCTCTTCGATGGAAAGAGGTCGGCGAGAATACGTCGCCCAAGCAAGTATCTTCTCGCCCAGGGATGAATGGGATCCTTCATGGCCGATCTCGACAGCACGGGCCATTCGCTCATAGATGGCCTCCATTCCAGGAGGCAACTCCTCTAAAGTGTTTTTTACATCAATTTTCGTATGGCATTTGTTGATCTTCTGTACTGCCAAGTGTACCCAGAGAAAGTTGCCCTGCGCTCGGTCAAGAATCTCTGCCATGATACTTTCTCGAAAGGCATCATCACTAGCTAGAGCCATTTCTTGGTTGATATACTTGTGGAAATCGGCTTCGTTCCCAGATGAGGGGATCTTGGTCACCGTCATCCCTTCAGTCATCTTGCCAAAGGCTGTCGAAATATCGTGTGTATCGCGGCTCACAATGAGAATGCGAATGGGTAGACCCATTGAACAAAGTTCTGTGAGAATCTGGATTAGCGACTGGGCACTATCAGTTTCGTCTAAGCCGTCAATGACCCAGCACAGTGGCGCGTCAAGCCTTATTTGTGCAAGAGGTTGTCTGAACAGTGTCTGCCAAATAGTTCGGTAGTCTTGGCTTTTGATGTCTGCGCCAAGGGCTGCGGCCTGACGGACTTGATCTGCGTAGGAAGGTGTCGTGGTAGCAAGCTGACAGGCTAAAGATCTCAATACAGTGCTGATAGAACGTTTGGCTTTGTCCTCGAATCGTACAAAGAAGTACTGGCACGCCAAGCCGAGCGAGAAAAGATGGTTGATGACAAAGGATGAGAGAACTGATTTGCCGCTAGCAGCATTCCCATAGATCCACATGATGTTGGGCTTCATGCCCTCGCGTTTCAGCCATTGTACGAAGCCGGGGTGATTGCAGATCCAGTCGCAAGTGCCCGCAGTCCACCGGTCACGGAAGAAGTTGTAGTCTTTTTCTGGTGATTCCGATATGCCAAGAAGCTGTTCGAAAGTGGAGTGCTGGTCATGAGCATTTGATGCGTGATGGCTACTCGGTGCTAAATACATGTAACATTGGTCAATCTGATATGCTCTTTGGAAGCGTGGGGTGATTGCCTTACGAGGTCTTCGCTCTTTACCAATGAGGTTCTTCAAAACATTTCGGACGGTAATGTAACGCGGATCATCACGACTCTGGTACTTGCAAACTTCATGGTGATCTGCGTCCAGTGGCATTGAGACCTCGCCAGGATAGCCCAGCACCGATGAATCCTTTTCAAGTACCATCTGGCCACGTCCATGTTAGTATGTGTCATTTAATGCAATATCGTACTCTGTTACGTACGATTTTGGTGCTTTTCAACATGGCAGTTGGCCGCGTTTCGTAGAAACTGACAATGTCCAGCTTCGGCGCGACATGTCGAAACTGCTCGTTAAGTTTCTGCAGCGTCTGTGACCCGGCTGAAAGCTCGGATATGAACGGCATAGCAGTAGATACGAACGATACTTGAAGGATACGATTCAGCGTATCCGCCAGGTTCGTCCCGCGGTGCGGAGTTGAAAGAAAGATAATGGCTGAGACCGCATTGACTATGGCCTCGAATTGGGGATCATGCTGGCCTTGCATGTATGCCTAAGGAGACCATGACGTTAGGAGCGCCTGAACTGGCCTCAGCCTTCCAAAAAAAACATACCTCTTTAACAATGAGACCGCCCATAGAGTGTACAACAAATACAATAGGTCGCTGGTCATCTCGACGGTCAGTCAGCACGCTGTGGCCAATGAAGCCAGAGCAAAACGCACCTCGCCCATCTTCAGATCTTCCAGTCTTCCCATATGTTCATCTTGAGCATACTTCAGCTCAAATAGAAGATTCTTCGCGAAGTCTAACACAGACATCTGCGTCTTGCTACTCCCTCGTTTGAAGTCCGAGTTGTACCCGAAAGATGATATCCTGGCGTCCTTGATACCAGGCTCGTGTGGCAGAAACTTGAGAGGCCAGAAATAATCGAGATTTCGGTCCTTCGCCCATGTCTTCCGGCTACTGCCCCCGAGTCCATGGACAAAGACCACGTCGACCTTGCGCTCTTGTTCCGGCCGATGGATGACACGCAACCCTAACGGGTCTCTGTCTTGAATCGAGGCCTCTTCATGGCTGACAACTGTGTCACCGCTGAGCTTTCGGACATGGGTTTTGGTGATGAACAAGGAATGTTTGCCCGGAGAGGAGTCGCGCGGTGGCGCATTCGTTGTGTCGACATTCGAGCTGTTCAAAAGGCCGTCGAAGGAACTGTCGGCAGTGGCTCGTCGCGCCTCGTGCGCGGGCGCATCTCGGCCATGGTCACTTTTCTTGCGGAAGGAGATTTTGTTGAACTTTGTTCCAAATTAGCGACGGACGGCGAACACGCGATGAAGACAAAAGCTTGTTTACACTGACCATGGAGGGTGCATTGATCAAAGATCGATCTGCGGCGGCATTCGCGATATGCAATGTGTGTAGCGACTCGAAGTTTTGAGACTGGCATCGAACTACATAGTACACTGGTCATGATTTGCATTGGAGTAAGAATCACGCATTGCATTCGCTTTGGTTCTCGTTGGGGAGATCACTGGCTGACAGGCTGACCAATTCAGCTCGTTTAACGAGAATGCAGACACTCGCATGATGCCCCTGCCTGGTCCCATCTTTGCAACATTCCCCTCACTCGCGCTGTAACATCACTGGTCAAGATGTGTCCCAGCTCGGGTGCAGCGGCTAGAAGGATTTATCCAGCACTTACGGGGTAGCTCGTGTGGAGCCACATCGGGCGCGTATGCAAGGTTCGCATCCACCATTTGTTGGCGCTTAGAGCATCCCCATCTCGTAAATAGACCCCTTAACATGTGCCTGGAAAGCGAAGCAGTCGTTGTCGTGAACAAATATTGTTTTTCTAAGTTGCGTTAAATCCGATATTCATTTTATCTTATCTCATAAAACCAGACCGCATCAAGAACTGTATGACTATGGCGACCGAGACTGTCACAGAACCGATCAAAGTCGAAGACGTTCTCGCGACGTTGGCTGGCGCATTTCCTATGGACGAAGCAGTCATCGAAGGTATGTCAATGATACCACAGTGACTGTCGAGATTGCAGATGGCTGAAAGGAATTGCCGACAAAGCATTGCCACCAGATAATACCTTCGTGTCGGTGGGCCCTTTCGGGACCAGTGCCTGGACTGTAACTGGGAAGGTCATTGCGGAGAACTCTGATGGGACGGAAGTGGCTTACTTTCTCAAGGTATGTATCTAAACCCTTCATGTCCTGCACTAAACTCGAAAGTACTGAGGTTTTGGTAGATTGCCTACGGAGAGCATGGCGGCGTGATGTTGAACGGCGAGTTTGAGTCTGCAAAGATCATATATGGCCTCATGCCTGGGCTCATCCCCCAGCCCTTTGGCTACGGTCGATACAAAGCCTCGAACCCAGTTGCGTACTTCTACCTGTCGGAGTTCATGGACATGGATGTTACGCCGGCCCCGGATCCAGTTGAGTTTGCCAGTCAGTTGGCCGAACTTCACAAGAAAAGCGAGTCGCCAACAGGAAAATTTGGATTCCACGTTGTGACATGCGATGGCAAGATGCCGCATACTGTGGACTGGCAGGACAGCTGGGCGGACTTCTTTGGGCGTCTGCTACAAGGCGTTTGCAAGCTCGACAACGAGACTAATGGCGTGTGGCCGGAGATGCAGCGCGCGACGGAGCAAGTCATCACGAAAGTGGTGCCTCGACTATTGGGTGACCTCCGCCATAACAGCGAACCAATCAAACCCTCTATCATCCATGGCGATCTGTGGGAGCCCAACCTCGGCGTGAACATGGAAACAGGGCAGCTCGTCATGTACGATGTTGGATCGTACTACGCTCACAATGAGATGGACTTGGGCCAGTGGAGAGCAGACTTTTGTTCTCATCTTCGTTCGAAGATTTACACCCGGCAGTACTTGCGGCATTACCCTGCTGCCGAGCCAGCTGATGAGTTTGATGACCGCAACAGGCTTTATAGTCTGAAAGGTTCGATCAACTATTCTGCTGGCCATCCGGGATGTGTCATACGACAAACGTAAGTGACTTTGTCGTTGAGGACGTATTCGATCCGACTGACACTCTAGCAGAGCATATAACAATATGTGCTACTTATGTGAAAAGTACGCGCCACTCGAAGGAATAGAGAAGTATGATCCTCAGAAGGATCCGTCCGTGACTGGGGCTCGTCTGACGCCCACCTTTGCGAAGCCAGATCAATGAAAGCATAACATGTGAGAATCTGTTAGTTGGATATCGATATCGAGAGTGGTTCAACGGATCTCATTTATTTCTTGTAAAATATCTGGCTTGATTGGGTTGAAATGCTGGGTTCGGTACTTCAGTAGTAAAGATGGACCCAAAGATGAGCTCAAGACGGGCATGGATTTACTGCCACTTCCCAACCAAACCGCATTGGACGACGTGCATATTTCCACCAGTCAACCCCTCACCTCTCAGTCTATCATGACAATGTCCACACTCTTTTCTCTACATCGAGCCAGCCTAAGCCCTGAGATGTTGGACGCAGCGAATCGACAAGCAACAGGTCAATAAATCGTCACTATGACAGCTGGAAGAAGTGCAACCACTGCCGAGGAGAAGCCCTCGACGCTTTTGTCGGCCAACATGCCAACCTCTGAAGCCCATTCACAAAACGCACCATATTCAGTTTTCTCTTCTAGAATGAAAACATACCTCACCTACCTTGTAGGGCTGATCATGCTTTTATCAACACTTACATCTACCATATATGCGCCTCTCATCCCCTTGTTAAGCCGACAATTCTCTGTCTCAATTCAAGCTATCAACACGACAGTCACCGCGTATGCTGTTCTCCAAGCAATATCACCAACAATTATCTCTTCCCTTGCCGACTCTTACGGCCGCCGGCCCATTTTACTTGGGCTCATGATTCTTTACTCCGGTGCCAGCGTCGGCCTGTCGTTCAACTCCAACAGATACGGGCTTCTTCTGGCTATGCGGGCTTTGCAAAGCATCGGTGGCTCGCCCACTGTTCCGATCGTCTATGGAATCGTAGCAGATCTTGTTCCTAGCTCGCAACGAGGAAAGATGCTTGGACCGAGCCTTGCGACGGCGAACGCGATCTGCGCAATTAGCCCAGTAATAGGGGGTGCCATCGCGCTGAAAACCGCTGGTTCGATTTGGGTTTTCATCACCCTACTCATCCTGGCATTGGCTTTATTGATTGTGACGGGACTTACCCTCCCAGAAACCACAAGGCCAATCGTGGGTAACGGGGAGATCCCCGCTCGTGGTGTTTGGCGGACCTGGTGGTCTATTTACCGTGACCGACGACAGGACACATCCAAAACCCCTTCATCAATACCCAAGCGGCATAAAGACCGGAAAGAAATGCAAGGAACTTCGTGGTATCTGTCGAGAGTCTTCGCCTCCTTCCGTATCATCTTCTACCCTGACGCCTCAGCCGTGCTTTGGGTCATATCGACGTCCTATTCAGTTTACTACACCTTTCAGGCTGCTGTGCCAGTCATTTTTGCCGAGGTGTATGGATATAACGAATTTCAGATAGGTCTTGCATTGTTGCCGGTACTCGCAGGCCTGACTCTTGGTGGCATGGTGGCCGGAAGGCTCATGGATCGAAACTATGAGACGATCGCTCAGAAGCTTGGCCAGGATGAGGACAGCACTGGCTATCGTCAGCAGGACTTCCCAATCGAGCAGACCAGGTTTCGGAGATGTCTTCTAGTCCTCGCCGCCGAAGTGGTCCTCATCGTTGGGTATGGTTGGAGCGTGCAGTATCACACTCATCCCTCCGTCCCACTTGTTATCCAGTTTTTCGTATGCGGCACGTCAACTATTCTGACGCACACTTCCAATGCTCTGCTCGTCGACATCTTTCCTGAGATACCAAGTACAGCCTACGCGTCAGGGCAGCTGATGCGCTGTGGCTTTAGCGCTGTCTCAGTCATCGCCCTGCAGCCGATCATTAATGTTGTAGGACGGGGGTGGTACTTCACAATATTTGCAATCTTCCTTGGACTTAATGGTCTGATAGCTATTCAACTCAGTGTTTGCAAAGGCATGAAATGGCGTCAAAGAAGGCAATCAGTCTCGGGATAGGCCCTTCTTATTTCGCAAGCACACCTCGAGTTTAGAGCATTCAGTACACAAATATCACTTGGCGAGACCTTTGGTATAGCTCAGGTCTCGTGGATCAAAAGCTTAGGATCTATCGACTCCTATTCTAGACCTTACAAATTGGGGATGACGAGATAGATAATGTGGCCTATGACATCAACCCAAGCGTAAATAACCTAATCTATGCCCATCATCATAGACCTGGCCACATAGTTCTCTACTCGCAAGTGACAAAGTTGTGGCCCTTAAAATCAACAGAAGACTTGCAAGCTAATTTGATATTATCAGCAAGATGGTAGTGACCTTAAGAGAACACGTAGGACACTTACTTCCGTAACGGATATCGCCTTGACCGTTGAGCCAATATTTACAAGCGACGCCACGAAGAATGGTGTTTGTGTTCCTTCTGGTGCATGCTTCGTCGACGTTGGCTAGAAGGTGAGCAACGATCAGTTGGAGTCAAATTACCCAGAACTTGAGAAGGAAACTTACTGCCTCCAATGTTGTAACGCGTAGTGTTCGCAATCCACTCTCCATTCGCAGCCTGAGCCCAGCCGTAAGTGGTGCCCGCAAGGGAAAGGGCAGTCGCTACGATGATTGAAGTGAAATGCATCTTGAAGGGGTTGTTGGAAACTATTGAAAGTAGTATGATAGTAGTGGAAGTGTTGTCTGATGTTCTGATGTTTTGCTATAAACTTTCTCAGGCCATGCAGGAGCTGGACGCCTTTATATACTTTTTGCCTCATGCCTAAGTCTTCAGCGAGTCTCTGCCGAATACCCACGACATCGTCCAAGAACTGATCTCGGACTCATTCCCACAGTCGTACCGATCCTATCGTCATCTAATGAACAGGCCAACTGAACATGAAGGAATTTGCAAGGACCCAAACACGAGGCTTAGCACAGCATTGTGGGTTTCACGACTCGGACTCCAGCTCGGATGAAGACGCTCCACAGTGCTCCCTGCAGCTGAAATGTAGGGCGCGACAGTTTGCCAGCGGCATTTACAACTTCACCCGAACGTAAATTGTCAGCTACGGATCATCCCGAATCCGTGTTACCATCGTGGCATTCACAGGGCCAACGATACCATTTGGTATGCAGGAATTACCCGGATATGCTGCAATGCGGCTCCTAACTGTGGGGCGGGTGAGATGCACTCGGTGCTATGTTCCCCAAGATGGGTTCATAACGTCCGAAAATCTAGGCATTGCAGATCTCCTCCACTGCTGACGCTCCACAGTTATTGCTGACTGCGCGAAACTTTAAGTATACAGCCACTACATCCCATGAGACCTAATCCTTTAGACCGACTTTTCCGTTGTGGACCTCGTCTTGACAACTCAATGGTGCCCAATGTTGCTCAAACTGCAGGGAGCAGAAAGACATCAGACAAGCGAACTTCGTATTCGAGGCTTTCCTCCAAGGATTTGCATCTGATCAACAAAGAAGCCTGCGCCGGCCTTCTTACGTGCCACGTCCTTCTTGGCGCTTTGGAAAGCTGGCAGACATCCTAAATTTGCCAGTTTAGGCGAGCCAGGCCTACCACTAGCCGAAAGTTGTATTCGTACTCTGCAAAGAGCCTAGGAGAAGAGTGTTCCCCATAACAATCGCTGTTAGATTGACTTGCTTTCGTTCTGAGGACTTGTGCTGCTCTATCTTCAGTGACCAGGGTTCACAAAGCGGCCCTAGCTTTGACGTGCGGTCTATGCCCTGACATATTGTTGAGAAGATGCAGATTTTTCATACTACACTCTGAGCACCATCCTGCATAGTCGTGTCATTTTTAAAACCTCGACCCAATCGAGCTATTGATAACCGAAACCCCTCCCTTACGAGGACACAATATCGATCCATTCGCTGTGATTCGCAAGAGCCCAAAATCGTGTAAAGGGAGCCAGTCGCGGGGAATAAAGAAATGTCTCTGAACCTCCTCCACACCGCCAAAGGACGGACCCGTGTACCATGAACACACCCAGCAAGACTGATCGATGAACACAAACTTGCCGTTCCTCAGGACGTTCAATGGCATTTGAATCTGTGCTGCTACTTTGGCGGGAATAGCTAACGGACTGACTGAGTGGGTTGGGTCTGCTTTGACGTCGACAATGACGAACCGCGGCCGTAATCTGCGGGACGGCATCTTTCTCGAGATCCGGGCAAGTACGAAACTCTCAGCAAAAGTTGCCTCAACACTGTCGACTTCCTCCATGATGTCTGCCGGATCGCCATGAGGGCCGAGCTCTCTGTGCAGAGTCGACAGGTCAAATTGTGCAACTGAAGATTCCAAGTCCTGACTATGGCCGTAATGGAAAGTATCAGTTTCCTCAAGATCATGCTCCGTATGTATTGAAACGGTGTCTGCAGTAAGCGACAGTAGGTGTCCCGGGGATCGAGGATGATAAACCCACTTCCGTGGTTTACCGGATGATCCGTACTCCCAAGTTGTCCTAAGCTGAAGCGACTCCAAAGACCAGATTTGGACGCAGCTTTTGAAGGCCACTAACAACAAATCGCGCCCCGATAGTAAGAGAAGCTGGCCGATGTTCTGCGATCCTATTTTGGGTTTGAATCTTTTTGCGACACTCCAGATACGCTGTCCTCCTCCGCTACTTCCGCGATGTACGACAGTGACTTTTCCAGATAATTCTGCGTAGCAAACACAGCTGCCATCTTCGCTAATGGCGAGGTGCTCGACGCTCATGCCAGATGAAGTCTGCCCGACAGAGAATCTTTCAGATGTCTCATAGTCAAACACTTCCACGGCGCCGTCTTCGTTACTGAGACAGACGACTGAAGATTGTGTCGCTGATGCCAATCGGAGAATTGGTACTGAGCTATCCGCGAATCTTTCGGAAGGCGCTTCCAACTGCCAATGGCCGCCATCTGTATCTTGGCTCTTGGCGGGATTATTGTTATCAAGGGCCGAAAGTCTCATGAGTACATTAGGCTCCCACACGGTACAGTAGCTGGGGCAGATGCCTCGAATATCGTAAAGCTTCCTCCCGTCGCTACTAAAGCAAAAAGATCTTATCAGATCGTCCGATTTGAGTTGGTAGATCAGCGTGGAGCTCTCGTATTCAAAAAGCCTGATTGTACCGCCGGCTCCGCATATCGCATAGACCAAGCCATCGGGACTGCAGATGATATCGGATGGCATCTCCCCCCAAGCCGGTGGCTGTTCCTCATATGACCCATCCATGATGCTCAGCTTGAAGCTGTAGCCATCCATGAAGATGCCAAGTATCTCTTCACCGGAGGGATGCCATGAGACTCGTGAGACAAATGGCAGTGGCTCTGCAACTTGAAGGGGGCGCGGAGGACGCGCCAAGCGCCTGATAGGTGCAGCCTGAGAGATGGACCAAATCGCAAATGGAAACCCTCTATATGCAACCGCAATATTTAGACCATCTGGGCTTATAGCCAGTGCGACGGGCGAGTTCAAGTATGTGCCTTCGATGGACTCAACATCACTCAGAAGCCGCGCGTGGACCATGTCCCATGCGCATTGTGCTTCTGAGGTGAGCTCCGCACGGAAGACGCAACGATGATCGGAACCCATCAGGATATCTGTGTCGTTATCGACAAACTGCAAACACAGAGGCTGCATGTGAGGAGGGTTCGTGATAGACGACAGAAGAGCTCCCGTCTGCGGGCTCCAGATCTTGGTATGGGAGCTGCCATATGTCGCCAGCCTGTCGCCCTTGCTATTGAAGCATAGTAGAGAGATGATTTCGCCGTGCTCCAAAACATTGACCTGATGCAATGTTACACAGTCCCAGATGATGACATTCCGATCAACGTTGCCCGCCGCAATATACCGCCCCGAGCAGCACATCGGCGTGGCCAGATGTTCGTTACCCAATGAAATTTTGGCCAGACAATCATCCCATTCCTCTGGTATGCCGTCGACTGTCATGGGCCTGGCTTGCTGCTTGCCGATTATGTTGTGAATGGGTGATGTGAGAGGACAAAATGGGGCGACAGTTTCATAGATGGACTGTGGACTTTGGGTGAGGCAGCTCCCGAACTTGCCCAGCAATTTCAATAAGTCGCGAGACCAGCCTTCGAGGACCTCAACTTTCTCGATCCCTTGAATAGTAGCAATGCTAGCGCTGTTCGCGCTTCGCCTCCTTCTCACAAACGTATCTAGCGCCTGGGAAGCCTCGACCAAGACCTCGAGGCGATCAAGCGAGGCTAGCACATGTATCCATGCCAGAACTGAGTTTTCTGTGAAGAACGTCACCAAGAGATCCAGCTGCATTTCACTAGTCTCGGCATCGTTGGCCGCCGTCAAGTGGTACGGCCACGATGTCGCGCGATATTCAAACAAGCCCGGGGACAAGCGCTGGAGCTTAGACCGTATCGACTTGTTGAGGAAAGAGCCCATGGATTGCTTGAACAGTTCTCCGTGAGCCACTAGGGCATTCAAAGAAAAGGGTAAAGTCGTTGTTGCCGAAAGGTATTCTCGAGCCGTTTGGTGTATCAGACCGATCTGGTTGCCTCGCTCCACAGCGATGAAATGACCACACAACCGGTTCACAGTCTGAGACATGTCGAGAAACCGACCGAACTCCGGTTCGAGAATGTCAGAAAGCTCCTCGGCCGAGAGTGCTCGACATGCATGTATAGCCCAAATAAGGAGCTGACGAGCTAAGTTCTGATCAGAAGGTCTTTGAATGTGCAGGATGTTGTCCTCCATACGTCTGTACAATCCGTCCATCTCAGAAGGAAGTTGAAGCAGCCTGTCCCAAATATCCGCCTCGGTATTGCAATCTTGGAGCTCTTCAAGGATTAGTCGAACCCAGAGAAAATTGTCATTCGATTCATCGAGGACCTTTTCAACTACCTCTTTTGTGATTGCTTCAGCCCAGTCATTGTATCTCAAGGCCTCTTCTACACAGTGTCTCATATCTCTCAGGTCTTTGTCAATCGAAAACTCTGATGTAGACACTCTAGAACCCGTTCTTTGAAATGCTGACAACAGACTTTGGCTCCATCTATTCGTGACCAGGACTTTAATTGGGACTTTCGATGTCTCGATATTTGACAGAAGCTCAAAGACATGGCTGGGCGAAGTAGATTCGTCGATACCATCGATAATCCAATGAAGGGGTGGAGAGGAGTCCATCTCGAAGAGAACGTTGACAAAGAGCTTTTTCCAGATGGACCTCCATTCGGAATCCTTAAACTTGTAACCGCCCTCTGCCATGGTTGTCAAAGCTCGGCGGAATGAGGGTAAATGTTGTGCAATCTGAAAAGCGAAAGCCTTGATGAGAGCAGCCATGCTTCGTTTGTTTTCATCGCCGGCTCTAAAGAAGAAATACTGTACCGAACCGTGTTGCTCAAGCAGGTATTTGGCAATGAAGGAGGCAAGAACCGATTTTCCACGTCCTGGACGCCCATGTAGCATGAGAATCTCAGAGTGTGGAGATGACAGCCAATTGTGGACGCAATTCTGCTCGAGGATCCATTGACATGTTCCGTCAATCCGCCGCTCAGAGAATAGATCAATATCGTGGTCAGTATCGGATGGAATGGAAAGTAAACTCCGGAGTCGGTCAAGATCTTGAGTTGCAAGATCTGTTCCTGCGTAGACGTATGGATTCAGTTTGTCTCCCTGGCCCACACGGTGGAACAGAAGCATACCTGCTGAATTGTAGGACGACACCAGCGACTTCAAGGCATCAACAACGACACGATAGTTGGGATCCCCTGTGTTGTCGAACTTGCAGACACCATGGTGGTCGGCGTTGAGAGATCTCGAAACCTCTCCAGTGTACCCTAATTTTGCCGATTCGGGGTTTAATATGAGCTACAAGAATTTCAGTACTATCAACTCGAGTGTCGACACAAGATATACCGGCCTACCGCAGAAAACACGCCGAATGATGTACGAAGTGTTTCATAAAACGAGAAGATGTCGAGACTGTTGGCAACATGGCGAAATTGTTCGTTGACGTCGCGGAGAAAAGACGAAGCACCGTTAAGCTCCGAGACATATTGTTTTGAGGACCCGAAATTGACGGAAAGTACTCTATTCAGATACGGTGCCAGGTCTGAGCCACGATGGGGCGTGGCGAGGAAGACAACAGCTTTGGTAGAGCTCATAATAGACGAGTAACCCGGGTCAAGTTGCGCATCCAAATATGCCTAGGTGAGATGTTAGCTAAATATGTCATACATATGGCAAGAGTTTCGAAACGGTTGCCACACCTTTTTAAAAACAAGACCTCCCATAGAGTGGGTTACAAAGATGATAGGTGCCTGAATGGGGTCTTGTGTCAGCACAGTAGATAGTTGAATACGGCAGGGGGCCGAGTTGCACAAACCTCTCCAAGATGCAACAATTCGCCTTCGCTGTCCCTGGCAAAGCGCATGTCATAAAGAAGATTCTTGGAAAAATCACTGATGCCTAATGAAGAAATTTGCGCAGAGGAGCGGAAGTGGGCATTATATCCAAAAGTAAATATCCTGGCGTGTTGGATATCCACGTCCTTTGGTAGCCATTGCTGGGGCCAGAACAAGTCCGGTCTCCCATTCTTACACCATGTCAACCTGCTGGATCCGCCGAGGCCGTGGATAAAGATGATGTCGGCAGTATGGTTACCAGTAGGGATGTAGATAGGTGAGAGACCGAGAGGGTCCAGCTTGCGGTCTCCTCGCAAGACTTTGGCCTCGTGAGGCTCAGGCAGGGCAGAGCCGCTAGAGGGTGATACCAAGGCGAGTGGACCACTAGGAGCCTCTCGGATGTTGAGTCCGGCGTCAGCTCGGCTATCGATAATAGCTGCGGATGATAGCGCTGGCCCGGCATCTTGTGAAGAAGGGCTGGGTCGACGATACTTGGAGAGAAACTTGCGAGAGAACTGTCCAGGCAATTGTATCAGTCACAGTCCTCGGCTGTACGCAGCGGGCTCTTAGAAGTCGGACCAGTCCCCGTTTGAGCGTCTGGAAATGAACGTACCATGATTGCACATTATCTAATTCAGACATGCCATTTGGCTCCCACGGTTTCTCGACTACATGACGAGATGCACAAAAGCATGAGAAGGCAAACGTTGTTTGCCCCGCAGCACTGTATTTGCGCCCGGCGCGTAGAATCTCGTGTAGCCGCCGCACATCTTGTGAACAGGGTTAGGCGGTCCAATCAGCTCCGATCTGAGGCGGGGAACAGACAAATTAGATCTCATTCATTGCCATCTGCAGGCAATTATATGTTAAAATAATTCCATACTTAGCTATGCATCCTAAGCAGACACGTCCCACTGCGCCTTAGCGGCCTCACTTTCATCATGCCTGCTTCCGGACCAGATGTGAGGTTGGAGTATCAAGCAGAGGCAAGGAGCATGTCTTCCAAACAAAGCGCACGAACGACGCAAACCATTACGGTGTGAATAGCTCTACATGTCGGAATGCATTGTCCAGGGTCACATTGAAAATAGTGAATTCTCCCGAGATCATCCCAGAGACGGGTAACAGATCCTGTCCCACAAGAGATAGACTGTCCGCCGGATCCTGTGGGGCGCCTGAGAGTTCGGCCCGAACGTCCTGGCGCGGACATCCACCTTGAGATAACACTTCCGACCAGCAACTTCTAATTGCCAGTCACTGACAACACAGCTAGTCTCGGTATTCGCTGAGGTCCTCCAGAGCAGTGGACATCGACTCTTCCTGGATGGGAAGATCGGGGTTTGGGCCTCGATATTCTCCGCAGGCCATAACCTCGGAGCGAGATATACAGCACAACTTCGAGCAGTCACAAGCCACGATGTACAGCACGAGACGGTGCCAAACAAGCCAATCATGCTTCATATCAACAGTTCCATGACCCTCCTCTCTCATTAGCATCCCTCCAGCATGCAAACTGCAACAAGACGACGTCCAACAAGTCCGTCCTCTTTCACCGCTCCCTCGAGAAGAAGTATCCCGTGGCCATCGGCGGTGAGGGCGTCTATCTCTGGACTTCTGACGGGCGCAAGATACTCGACGGGAGTAGTGGCGCCGCCGTGTCGTGTCTCGGCCACGGCAACCGGGAGGTCATCGATGCCATCTGCGAGCAGGCGCAGCAGCTCTCCTTTGCGCACACAGCCTTCTTCACCTCGTCGCCAGCAGAGGAGCTTGGCCGCCTGGTCCTGCGCCATAGCGGTGCGGGGGCCTTCGACAGGGTTCTGTTCCTCACGTCTGGCTCTGAGGCTGTCGAGTCGGCGCTCAAGCTGGCTATCCAGTACCACGTCTACAATGGACATCACCAGCGGGTAAACATCATCGGCAGGGTAAACTCGTACCATGGCAATACACTAGGTGCGCTGGCGGCGGGGAACAACCCGGCGAGGAGGGAAACATTTGCACCGGTGCTTGGAACGACTTTTCACCATGTTAGTCGGTGTTTCTACCAGGTTGACGGGCAGGACAGGACGGAGCAGGCCTACGAGGATGGTCTAATCGCCGAATTTGAGGCAAAGTTTGAACAGCTTGGTGCCGACACTGTAGCAGCCGTCATTGTCGAGCCGGTCGTTGGCGCTACGATCGGCTCGGTGCCAGCAACATCGACCTATCTCCCAAGAATTGTCGCACTCTGCAAACGTTACGGCATCTTGACAATATTTGACGAGGTCATGTGTGGCATGGGTCGCATCGGCACGTACCATGCGTGGCAAAGCCTGGGAAACGTGGCGCCCGATATGCAGACAATTGGCAAGGGCCTAGGTGCCGGGTATCAACCGCTCTCGGCGGTGCTCATGGCCGAGACCGTATCGAAGGTTTTCGAGAAGTACTCGCGGGGCCCCAAGGCTTTTCTCAGCGGGCACACGTTCCAGGGCCACCCCGTCGCGTGCGCAGGAGCACTGACGGTGCAGAACATTCTCTTCCGGGACAACCTCATTGCGCGCTGCGAGAGCCTGGGGCAAGTGTTATATGAAACTCTATCAAAGGGCTTACCGGGGGAGTGGAAGCAGCATGGCGGCAAGCTCCGTGGCCGGGGACTCTTCCGGACGGTCGATTTCGGGGACATGGGGAAGCGCTATGGCGGTGCTTTGGCGGGCGAAGTATCGCGATGCTCCTTTCAGCTTGGGGCGGCAGTTTACCTGTGCTCGCCAGTGGTTGATGCGATCCTGCTATGTCCACCATTTGTGGCTACAGAGGAGGAGATACGGACGCTGGGCCAGACGCTGATATTGGCTTTGAGTCAAGTCTTGCTGTCTAGAGAGCAAGCTGTGATGATCAAAGATGCCCCGAGGAGTAACATCTAGCTTAGGACGCTGTAATGTACCTATTGCTGTCTTTCTTTGACTTTTCGTCTCGTCAATTTACTTGTTCAGAGGATACCATAGACGATGACGAGCTTGAGCAGGTGGTCTACAATAAAGTCTATTCTGTAGCAAAACCTAATTACGTGGCATTCCGAGTTTAAGTCGATACGATATGATGTTTGCGGTTCTCCACAAGACTTGCCTTGTAGCCTGCATATTCAGTAGAGTGCGTGGCTCCGACCTAATGCACATCATCCTGTTAGCTTGGAGCTGTTCGCGCCGAAGTTGTCAGTGCTTCGCCCACTGCTAATGTGGGACCTCTCGGAAGCGTCTCTCCTGCGTGGACGCACGTATTTAACGATTTCTCTATAGAGAGTACCTAGTATCGTGAGTATTGACTGCAGTGTCCCGAGCGAGCATATCGATAACGTCTGGTTGCTGACTTTGCTGCAACAAGCTATCACCGTCGAACATGGCTGCACTCAATGGAAGCGCCACACTTGGCACTTTTACTGTCCCTACCGTCCGCAATGAGGACTTCGTAAGTCCCAAGTGAATCTACGGCTGGAATTTGACCATTTAAATTTTAGTCTTCTAATTAAAATTAATTCTTTATTAAAATAAGTAAAAACTAGCTCTTACTTTATTACCTGAATGTATTCTAACCATGTGGTGACAGGTCTCATATGGCCCAGGCACGACGGAGCGGAAATGTCTCATCGATGCTCTCGCTTTAATGAAGCAGCAGATGCCATTCGAGGTCCACCCGAACGTCAATGGTCAAGATGTAGGTATCTAATGTCCGTATATTGAGCTATGGCATGACTAACTAGCCAACGTCAAGGTTGTGGGCACTGCCAGCGAGACACAGGAGAGCCCTTTTGACCACAAGTCTGCGCTAGCAAAGTATTCTCACGCCACACCAGAGCTGGTGGTTACGGCCATCAAGGGCGCTCTAGAAGCCAAGGAGCAGTGGTCGCGAACGTCTCTGCACGACCGGGCCGCGATCTTCTACCGCGCTGCCGCCATGATCAAGGGTCCCTACCGGTATCAGATGATGGCGGCAACCATGATAGGTCAGGGCAAGAACGCATACCAGGCCGACATTGACTGCGCAGCAGAGGTGAGTACTGCACTAAGATTGCCGTATTTTGGACGAGTGAGCTGACCAATCCAGTCGATTGACTTCTTGACCATGTTTCCTTCGCTCGCAGAAGGGTTGTACAAAACCCAGCCCCCATTCAATGCCACTGGGGTATGGAAGTGTGTGGATCTGCGACTCTGGGAGAATCAACTGAACTGATGATGCTGACACAAACTCTACAGCCGGTCCGAGGTGCGGCCCCTGGATGGTTTCGTCTATGCCGTCTCGCCCTTCAATTTCACTGCCCTGGCTGTGAACTTGGTCCTGGCTCCTCTCATTGTGGGCAACGTCGTGGTCTGGAAGCCCAGCCCAGGAGCCATCTATTCGAGTTGGCTCTTCAACCACATCATGATAGAAGCGGGTCTGCCGGCGGAAGTCGTGCAATTTTTACCCGGCGATGCTGAGGTCGTCACCGACGCCGTGTTCAAGAGCCGCGACTTCAGTGGTCTTCATTTCACCGGTAGCACGGCCGTCTTCCGTAGCCTTGCTCGAAAGATCGGCGAGAAGATGGACTTTTGGAAGTCATATCCTCGGATGGTGGGAGAGACAGGTGCGTTTTCAACCCTGGCTAAGATTCTTGCTTCATTCTTTCTTCAAGCTAACATGAATCTCGCACTCCAAAGGTGGGAAGAACTTCCATCTGATCCACCCAACTGCAGACCTGCGTCACTCTGTGCTCAAATCAGCTCGGGCTGCCTTTGAGTATCAAGGTCAAAAGTGCAGCGCACTCTCCCGCATTTACGTGCCATCTTCCATGGCTTCAGATTTCAAGAACCAGCTCATCAAAGAGACCGAAGCTCTGACCATGGGCGACAAGTTCACCGACTTTATGGGCCCGGTTATCAGCCGGTCCGCATTTGACCGCGTAGCACGGTACATTCGAGAGGCCAAGGCAGCATCTGAGATTACAATACTGGCGGGAGGCGCTGTCGATGACTCCCAAGGATACTACATCAGGCCCACGGTCATTGAGACGAGCGATCCTCGGTCGAGATTCATGAGCGAGGAGGTCTTTGGGCCTTTCGTGTGTCTCTATGTCTACAATGATGCTGATTTCGGGCCGAAACTATTCAAGCTCATTGACGAGACCAGCGAGTACGCGCTGACTGGAGCCGTCTTTGCCAAGGACCGGCAGGCTATTGTTGACGCAACTGAGGCGTTAAGGTTTGCCGCTGGCAACTTCTATATCAAGTAAGTTTGGTCATGGTGAAGTCTGACGTTTATGTGAACTAACCGAGACTCTCTACAGCGATCAATGCACGGGAGCCATGCCTGGGCATCAGCCTTTTGGAGGATCGAGGGCGTCCGGAACAAATGACAAGGCAGGCACGGCAGGTTTGTTGACACGGTTCGTGTCGTCAAGGACGATCAAGGAAGGTTTCACGATACTTGATGACATTCTTTACCCGTCCAATAAGGACTAGGACATGAATAGACATCGGGATCCAGAAGAACCTGAGATCATGACATGCGTGACAGGGAGTTCTATTTCGGTTCCTTCCATGCGTGATATGGAATAATCTATGCTGAAAAGCTTTATTTGCTCATGATGGGATAACAAATCAAAACCAGACATTATGGAGTTGATGAACACTGCAAGAGCTTCCTGTGGCCCTTTATCATCTCCTACTGAAGATGGCATTACTTGTTTGGGTTCCCTATGGCATTCATATCCCTTATGACAATATTTCTTTTACCTGAAAAGGCTATTCCTTTTTATTATTGAATGCTCTTTCACATTCTTCTATGAGTCATGCATTGTTCACTAAAGGCGAAGATGAACACGACTTGGTTTCTCTCATTCAACCAACTAGATGCTACTCGAGAAAGTCCCCCTTGGTCTCGGCAAGGATCGCTTCGTACTCTGGCTGAAACGACATGTACGTGTTTTCCGGCGTGTAGTCGTACTTCTTTGAGTACTCTACCTCAGCCTGGGGAATATACTTCTTTGGAACGCCATTGGCGGCAGCAGCCTCAACCAGAAGCTGCATTTGGCAAGCCCTCTCCAATGCGATGTAGAACCCTGCAGCCTCTCCAGGATTCGCGCCAGCAGTCAAAATACTGTGTACAAAATCTGTTAGCTTGTATGGGATGGTCGGACCTGGTTCTGGTCTACGCACCCGTGGTTCTGAAGGATCAAGTTCTTATTCTTGGGCCCCAGCGCCCTGGCCAGGTTCATTCCCTCTTCCTTAGCAAGAACGACTCCACCGAAGCCCTCATAGACCGAAAGGTCGTCGTAGAAGTAACATGAATCTTGGATCGTGTTAGTCATGGAAACTTTTTAATCGGGCATGATGGACAAACCTTGAACCACCATCTCAATGGGTCGACCGAACGCAGACCAGGCTCTTCCATACGGCGAGTGCATATGTACGACAGAGTTGAGATCCGGCCTCATTTGGTGCAGGACCGAGTGGATGATAAAACCGGCACGGTTGACTGTGTAAGGTGTTGGTTGTTGGATCTCGCCCTCTTCATTGACCAAGACAAGATCAGATGCCTTCATCAAGCTGAAGTGTTTAGCGTATGGGTCTGAAAGACTCAATTTAGTAACTCGATTCCATAACGGCACAGCTGCGTGAACTTACTGATCCAGAACAGTCTGGGGTCCACAGGGTCTGTTTGTAAATGTTTGGTGAGTTTAACGATTAGGATGTCGGTGCTTAATTGTACGAACCCCTGAGGCTCATGTGGCCGGCAACGCCATCAGCATAACCCAGTTTGGCAAAGACGCGAAAGGCCGCCGCCATCTGATTCTTGGCCCACTTGCGCTCCTCATACTTGTCAGTGAAAGTTGGCACCTTCTTTGCTTTAGGAAGCTTGTTGTCTGAGGGGGGTGGCGGTTGTGTGCTGAGCGTAACGCCGGGCTCCGTGGCTGTGGTAGTTTGTGTTGAAGTCATTGTCTACGCAAGTAATAGGAAAAAGGTTGAAATGGTGATTGTTCGATACGATAATTGTAGTCGAGTCAGCTCTCTACGTTGGCGAAATGGGTCTGGGTCTTCCAATGGCAACTATACATCAGACCAGGGTCCAGGTTGATACCCGCTTGAGGTGGCATATACAGCTTGACTGGGGTAAGGATGCGCTTCATTCGAGTGAAGACTTGATCGATCTGTATCTCCTCGTGGTAAGGGATAATTCCGCATTCCGCCGAGGATGTGGCTCCCATGGGATCCCCGCATCACTCTCCCGTGTTCGGGGCGGGAATGCCTTATCAAACGGCGCCGTCTGGTTGTTCGGCGCGAGAAAAGGCGCCAGGCCCACACCTCGCGATGACTGCGAGCCCCACTCACCAACCCGGTCGACACAGTTCCGCGATCTCAGAGCTGCTGATACGACATTCGACACGCCGAAAATCGATTCGGAGGCGGTAGCGGAGTCACGTCTCTGTTAGATGACCACAACGTGGAAGAGATCTTGCCGTAGCGGAGGGGCTACAAACGGCGAAGGTCGGCAACCAGGCCGGCCATTAGATGATGCCAGTGACAAAAGCTGGCATGCCGATAGCTTCTCCCGCTGAGAAGTGCACGGTTCCCATTGAGTCTACTTGATAAATCCCGTCAAGATATTAGCAGAGATAAGAGCTTGCTTGAGCAAGTCGCGTCGGTACGCAAGGCACAGACGACTCGCTGATTTGTCTGTCAATGGCTGTAGACCTCCTTTGGGCTCAGAGCCTCTGGCCTCTGGTAGTTCCAGGCTTCACTTTATTGATCATTTGCGGCTATAGACACGTCTTTTCCAGCAGAAAGACCGTTTGGGCTCTCAAATCTGCTGTCACGGCCAAGTCTTCCGTGGCGGAAGCCGCCTCACCAACGCCAGGTATGTCAGGTTCAGGTGTGTTGCTCTTGTCAGTGACTGACATCAAAGTACTAGCTAAAGTTGCCGCCCCAGACTGGACAACTCTAGACTTCTCGGCGACGAACCCCGTCTCGGATGACTTCAATTGGAGATTAGTCAAAGAGAAGCCATACCGGCCGTGGCACGATGGTCCGCATCATGTGACGATGGGTATGTAGTCTGTATGCGTAATGGTCAGACCGAAAGCGACAGTACTGACATGAAAACAAACCATAGGCCTGCAGAAGACGTGTCTAGATGACTGGGTTGAGATTGACAGGAGCTACCTCGACCGGTATCGATTCAAGCGCAAGCTCTTTGCTGAGCACCCAGAAGAAACTGTGCAGGCCTTGCCGGGAAGCGAAGAAGCATCGTTCGAGGCACTTTACTACATGGCCGACTTTCTTCCCCGACGCTACCCCTGCATGTTCCGAAAGACGACACATGGCATCGAGAATTTGGTCACTGGTGATCTATGGGATCTGCGGAGAGAAAGTGCAACATGGCAGAAGCACCACCCGCTGCAAGTCATGGGTTCATGGGTCTTCTTTCGACAGAAGACTGGTTCATAATGCAGACAGACAGTGACCAGTTGACGACACGCTTGCGGGCCGGGGCAGTTTGCTTTCCTGGTGAGTGTGTACTTTCCAATGCGGCGTAACCATTGCTGACCCTGACTTGTTAGCTGGATGGAAGATCAAGGAGCGCATCGGCCACAGCCTCTGGGAAATACACGCCGGCCGCGTGCCACTGTACGAGAAGAACTTGGCAAAGTCGATGGACCGCTTCTTCCTGCGTCTACGCGCCGACAAATCGGTCATGCGCTTCAACTACGCCATTGATATCGGACCAGATCCCTTTCAGATCCTATTTCACGTCAATTCGCACCACAATTTGACTTCAGAGCAGCTCAACAAGCCTGTGACGCTTGACCAACTGTATCTTCGTGTCGAGCGTCAAGTACTACAGAGGCTGCCCAAGACACAGGCGCTGGCCTTTTCCATTCGCACCTACGTCACGCCGATCGCCGAGGTCACAAAGGACAAGGTGATTGCTCGTGCACTACGGACAAGCGTCGACAGCTTCAGTCCTGAGGTATCGACTTATAAAAACAAGCCTCTTTGGGACAAAGTGTTGACTAGCCACCTGGAAGAAGTATTGTCAGAGGACGACTCTGCTGTAGCGGAAAGCTGAGACTTTTTTATTGACTTATCCGGCATCCGAAGACCATATTGAAGGCGTGGCAAAAGTGATCTGTGATAGAGCATCTACAAAAGACAAACTTAATAATATCAAGTCAACATGATATACATGTTCTTCTCGCGCATGACTTCTCTCCAATCGACGTTGCTCAACTCGGACTCCATGTTCTTCTTCTCGGCACCCGCGCAAGTCTGCCGATCCACCCTCCACACCTCCATGACCAGGGCTTTTGCTTTGGCAATATTCCCGATGCCGTGCCTCTTGGCCCGCGCAAACCATATCAGCGCCCGATGCCGCAGATGCATGTCGGTCGCCTCCACTGCCGCGATGAAGCCGGGCCACAAGGTATTTGCAATGGCAATATCGCTAGATAGTGCGTCGACGTTCTCTAGGTGCTCGAGGGCCTTGGATACAAGGTATTGACCCGAGGGATATTTACTAGCCGAGCCGGTCGTCGCCTTGCCCTCGCATAGGGCTCGTCGGAAGAATATGGCGGTGCTGTAGTGGAAAGCCCAGACGTGGTTCTCCTTGATCTCCTCGCTGACGTAGTTTGAGATGCCTTCGGGCATGTCTGACTCCGGTAGCATATTTCCGCTGAAGGCGTCTGGATCATCCATCACCTCAAAGAGCTCGCTCTCCAAGTTATGGAGCGCATCCGAGTGGGAATGAGACCACTGACTGACATCGTTTATCTTTGCTTTCGTGTTGGCCAGCTCAATAATCTTGTTCAAAAGCCGCAGCGTTTTCATCGACACACCAAAAGAGACGTCCAAGGTGTACTGACAGCCGATGTTCAACGTGGGAATGTCGGATTCGGTTCTCTGGGGCGTATCCTCAAGCTCGGAGCCCGGAGACTCGGTTGACTGGTCGCTTTCGTCATCCTCAGCGAGCAGCTGTTCCCCCTGTGTGGGGGTCCAACCTGATGTGAATGCAATGATCTCCAGACAGCGAAAGATCTGGACAAGTGTCAGGCTCGCAGGATCAGAGAGCCACCAGTTCATGCCGCCGGTGAGCCGGATGATCCGCTTGCCCAAGGCAAGGCTTCCGTATCCATCACCGTCATTTGCGCCGCTAAAGACCTGGTATTGGAATTAGTGGTGGCAATTCCGACACAATACGCCGGGATGGGGTTAGACTTACTCCTATCGTAGTCATCGTGATCGCCGCCGCCAATAGGGCTTGCTTATCTGTAGCGGTGTCTACTACCGCACTGACATCCTCTTGAGCCTTAGCCACACCGGCCTTCAACATCTGCGCCGCCTTATTCTTGTACTCAGCAGTTTTATTACGATACAAGTACCTGTTATCCGGAGACAGCTGGGCCTGATTGAAAGCGGCGACCGACAGAATGCCAAACAGAAGGCACTCTTTGACTACGTTGGTTGGTTTTTGCAAAGCCATGGGCAGATAAAGTCGCAAATAGGGGTTGTGCGCCGGCGCCGAGGTCGGCATCATGAGCTGGCAGACATGGGATCGGTAATGATCTAATAGCCGGCTTGTCATCTCAGTCATGGCACTCGCCTCGAAGGCCGCTGGCTTCGGCGATGCAGGAACACATTGGAACTGCGGCACCGACACGGTCTTTCGAGGAGGAGCCTCTTCCCCTGGCGCTTCTGTATGCGGAAGATTCGCAGGACGGTACAGCGGTTCAAAGACTTGAGATGGTTGATTTTGCGGCGGCTGTGCAATTAGGGGTAGGAAATCGCCAATCAAATCAAAGTCTTGCGACATACTGGCGAGCATGTCGAGTCCTGACGGGAAAACGCTTGTGTCAGGCCCTGAAATCCCGGTCATCCCATGACCCATCGCTTGAGCCGGCCAAATGGTGAATGGGCGGTCGTGCAACGAGGCGGAGTTATCATCACCGGGCGGCGACAGGGGCTGGAAACCGGCGTTGTCTATCTCCTGAAAGATGGTCTCGAGGTCCCCATCATCTGTTCCCGTGTGTGTTGCCATACGAGTATGTACTGATGCGATCGAGGAAGTCTCGGATATTGACGCCGCCGAGTTGGTGGCCGGCGAAGGACGCACCATACTGACTGACTGCAGACCGGGATGACGGCCGGGCGCTGTCTGAGGGCACTGATCGTAGCCGTCACAGATATATCGCCGTGATCTTTCACAGTTGTAGCATGTGGGCTGCCGCTCATCACACTGGCGTGGCATCAAGTCAGCACGAACCATAGTCCAGCGCAAAGAAGTAACAGCAAATACCTTGATCTTCCTCAGGCGGCATATACTACAACCCTACAAGCAACAAGCAGAGGGTTAGTACTGCAGGATTTTGCACCTTCACCGAGTTCAGGAATCTCACAGAGTAGATCTTGCCGCCTCGACGGCGTCTCCGCGTCTCAGGCGCGGGCTGAGGCACTGCATTCATTGCTAGCGACATCTACAAGATCGCCATACCGAGATGATTCACCAGTTAAGTTGGCTGGAGGTACGAGAATCCAGGTCGATTGTGTAGTCTTCCAAGGAAGATGCGGGGGATGGGTAATCAATCCCAGGCACGCTAATTGGACGACCGCTTCCCTATCATCGAGCGGCGCCATGAGATGCGCCATGAGATGCTAAGGAGTCAAGCGCGTAGTGGTGTGGGACCGGAGATACCGTTTATCTGTAAGCGGGCAAATTGAACGGGGGACTTTGCCGACCCCATACTTCCTAGTGAGCCCTATCCGAAGTCGCAGTACAAGGGTTGCTGGCCCTGGCATGTGGATGATCTGGGGAAACTGTGGCGGATTGGGTGAGGAATAGCCTCGTTTCTCGCCCCGAATCTTGAGACCTGCATTGAACGATTGTGGGGAGGCATGGGGTCACTTTTGCAGCTTGGAGGGGAGTTCTAGAGACACTGGCAGACGTCAAGGACCTGCTACGAAATTCTGACAGGCGCTGCAACTAATTATCTAGAATGCCCAGGTACTGCTACCATCTATAGCTTGGCCCGGATCTCCTGGGCGACCTCTTCGGCGCCAATTCTGGTAAAGTAGTCCTGAAGAACGGCATCAAGCTGGAACTTCTCGTTGTTCAAGCGCTCCTCGGTCGGAAGGTAGGCCTCGGGGAAGTAGTCACTGACATCCTGCCCCAGCATCATCTTGCCAAGGGCGTCGCCAGAGATCAAACCGTTGGTCATGCCGTATGTGTTCCAGCCCGCAGCGATCCACTCTCCCTGGCCCTGTCTGCCCGTCGCGCTGGTCGGGAGCTTGCCGACGAGCGGCAGCTGGTCGCCTGTGTAGCACATGATGCCCGACCACACAGCCCGGACGTCGCCCTTGGCGGGCATCCACTTCTTGTTGAAGAGACGCGGCAGGATACCCCGAATGTTCTTGTCCGCAAAAGCGTCGACCTCACTGTCGTCTGCCGAGATGAAGCCGTCAATGTTGTCGCGGTCACCGCCGACCCAAATATCGCCTGTGTCCTTGTGCTGGAACGCGTAGTAGCGACCCGTCTCGATGTCGTTGCCGGACGGGCTGTATTTCGGCGAGAAGTACAACGACCACGACTGTTTTGTGCTCATGTTGGGGAAATGTTTCCCGGGGCCCTGGACGGACATGGTGGCGCGGCGAGGGTATATTTTGCCTCGAAGCTTGGGGAGCAAGTGGCCGGCGTGGCCATTTGTGCAATGGATGACATTGGCGGCGCGAACGCTTCCACGGGGCGTCTGGACCAGATAGGGGTAGTCTTTGTCGATGTAGCTTTGGTGGCTGATGCCAGTCACAGGAGTGTTGGTCTCGATCGTGAAGCGGGCGCCGTACTTATCCAGCAGTGCCTTGAAGGTGCCAGTTACGAGGTTGTACGGCGAGCAGACACCCGCTGCCAGCTTGAGCCCCCCGTAAGTCCCGTTGAGGTTGTATTTCTGAGTACAACATGTTAGCATAGAGCAAACAAAAAGTCTTTGGTACAATGGGCGCTGAGTACACACCGACGCAGTCTCCTCTTTGGAGACAAGCTGGTAGGCGGCCTTGTCCTCCGGCACCTCTTCCTCAAACAACTTCAAAGCCTCGATCGTTTCCCTCCACGACTTCTCGTCATAATAGGCAAAGAACTTTTCGACTTTTGTTCGCCGGCTGAACTTTTCAAACTCTGGCCCTTGCGCCTCGGCCGCCTTGTGCATCTCTTGCAGACCCCTGACGGTGTACCGCATAATCTTGTTGGCCTGCTCGATGCCAAAGTTCTCTTCCATGAAGGCGTGTCTCGTAGGCGGTAGCCGGGTCAATTGGCCTCCATTGCGGCCCGTAGCGCCACTGCATAGGCCCCGGGCCTCGAACACGGTGACCTTGCTAGACCCCGTTGCATCGTTGGCGAGCAGGCTTCTGGCTACGCCTAGGGCGGCTATGCCCGAGCCGACAATGGCGTAGTCGACTTTACGTGGCAGTTTCGCTGATTGTGTGTGGCCGACATCTTTGTGCGGGGGTGACTGCCATAATGACGGCGTCGGTTGCGTCCTGGGGAGCTGCGGATCACTTGTGAGTTGCCCCCAGATGATGGACTCGAGGCCTGAGCCCTGCTTCTTGGAGAATACCATGACTGTCACGCTTTGCTTTAGAGCAGCTTACCAATCTGATACTTGGCTAGTCTTGTGAGAAAATCACCAATGATAAACCACTGCAATGACACGGAAGCCTTTCACGTATAATTATAGCGCCGTGATTGGCGATATCGTCGATTTGACACCACCGAGCAGATTTGAGCTTCGCAGTCTACTCACCGTCGACGGTAGAGGAAAGGATGTGCGAAGTTGCGAAGCCGAGATAACGAGTCGGGTGCGCTCTATCCGAATCGGCTTTCGCTGCGACAATTCGAGACTACTGCGATATCCCCACTTGGGGGGCAAGAAGCTCGCGCCGAACTCCGGCCCTTCGCCTCGCCTGGGGCTATCGAGATAGCCAGGATATTGCTTGTCAGATTTGTGCCGAGCGAGGACGATGGTCTCTGCAACTCGTTTTGAGGTCTCTAGGTGTCTGTATCTCTGTATCTTTATCAACCCGTACTAGGCTAGTCGCACAACTCGGCGTGCGCGTGCTTGGATCGCGAAGCACGGGGAGAGAAGACTAACCCCAGATCCCCCCCTGATAACAGGCTCGCAACTCCACCGCATGTGCGGAATACAAATGCAGCCCGTGCGAAGCAGACGACAGACATTTGATATCAAGGGTTGCTTTATTAACGGCTGCTCTCTCTGATCACGAATCAGCTTACATACATACTTCCACTCTTCACAGCCTCAGCCAAGTTGCAAACATGGCAGCACAGCCCGCAGATAAAACTAGCAAGACAACAATGCCGGACATCCAACCCACTGAGACGGACCAGGAGCATGGCCAGACCCAAAAGGTAGATCTCAGTATAAGCGAAGAGGAGGCCGAGAGCGTCTTGGCCTTGCAGCGTTATGTCCCGGGCACAGCAGAGGAGAAGCGTCTTGTGCGCAAGATCGACTTCATCCTCATCCCATGCCTCTAGTGGATGTACATTCTAGCATACCTGGATCGAGGAAACACGAAAGTTGCGGTTGTACATGAGATAGTGTTGCTTACTCTGGAACCAGGCAAACGCCAACGCGGCAGGACTTAGCACAGACCTTGGTCTAAGTGATTCGCAGTACTCTCTGTTCATCTCTACCTTTTTCGTCGGCTACTTCATATGCAACATCCCTTCGAATCTGCTCCTTACTCGCGTCCGGCCTTCTATCTACCTGCCGTCACTCATGCTGACCTGGGGCACCATTGTTGCTGCCATGTCAACCTCGAAGCAGTCGACCGGGTTCCTTGTGGGACGATTCTTCCTCGGGTGTATCGAGGCTGGTTTCTTCCCCGGCGTTCTATACTTTCTGACTTGCTGGTACAAAAAGGAGGAAGTCGGTGAGTTGAGTGTCTGCTGAGGCTGGTTGACAAAGATGCTGACCGCTGTTAATCAGGCAAGCGTTTCGCCCTCTTCTACACTGCCGGCTGCGTCTCCCCGGCCCTTGGCGGTATTATGGCCGGTGCCATTATTAGCGGTCTCGAAGGTGCACGCGGCATTGCCGGATGGCGCTGGCTGCTACTCATCGAGGGCGTCATCACCGTCGGTTTCTCGTTCATCTTCTTCTTTGTCCTGCTCGACTATCCGCTCAACACTAAGCGCCTGACCCCGGAGGAGCGGCAGTTGGCCTATGTCCGCATTCTATACGACCGTAAGAGCAACGTTGCCAGCGACAAGATGGGCCTGACGCCCTGGCAGGCCATCTGGGCGGCCGTCTGCGACGTGCGCACCTGGGTATTCACCATCATCTACACGCTTGACTCGAGCTCAACAACCATCTCGTACTTCATCCCGACCATCCTCAAGAACATGGGCTACACGTCCGTCACGGCGCAGTGGATGACCGTCCCGATCTGGATGGTCGGCGCCGTCTTCATGGTCATCTTCTCCTTCACTTCGGACAAGACGCGCGACCGCCGGTGGCACAACACGGGCCTCCTAGCCCTGCCGTTCGTGTGCTGCATGATCAGCATCGGCGTCACGGGCGCCAAGGTGCAGTACGTCATGATCTGCTTCATGATCGCGGGCCTATACACGGCCGTCGCGCTCATCCTTAACTGGACGACCGAGACCATCGCGCTGCCGCACCAGAAGCGTGCCGTCGCGTCGGCCATTGTCAACGCCATCGGAAATCTTTCCATTATCTACGGCAGCTACTTGTGGCCGAGCGCCGACAAGCCGCGGTACACGAAGGGATTCGCAAGCGTCGGTGCCTTCACTGGAGCCGGGGCGCTGCTCGCTGCTTTGGCTCCGCTCATCTTCAAGCTCCTGCCGGAGAGGCCCGCGACTAAGGCTGAGCGGGACCTCTTGGAGAGGCAAAACGCGTTGCCGACCGTTCAGGAGACCTCTGAGAGCCGGGAATAGATACGTATGTTTGGTATTGGGTGGAGTTCTGACAGGCACAAGCTTACTGTCTCATGTATATGTAGTCTGATAATTAGTCATGAGGCTTCAAGATCTTGCGCTATTTCTCAAACAAGGATATCAGTGTGACTTGTTTCAATGACGAGCGCGGTAATGGACAAAGCTATTCAAGCGAAGTAGCGGTAAGGTCAAGCTTCACCAGGCTGGTGATAGTAAGGCATTGTTTAGGCACAAGAACCATTTATACAGTTACTCAAGTGAGACCAGCCTCGAACTGCAGAACATTATATGTTTAATCACTAGATACGAGGAAGCAACCCGGATAGAGGCCGACGGTGTTACAATCATCTACTTTATCCAACCAGAATATTTCGACGATCAAAATGAACTTTACTGGTTTTCAACTTCACTTGTGTTGGAAGTAACTGGTAGGGAATAGTAGTTTTGAAGACTATGATGAGGCCCAGCGAATAAATCTTCGTTGTGTCTGATAATATAATTTCATCTGAATTAAATACCCCTTAGAAACAAGGTCAACTTTACTACGCCAGAGATGTGTACATTTACCTACTTGCGTGCTATGAGCCTATTGGCTTTTACTAGTGTCACTTTACGATACTTTACACAAGCTGCTCCAACTTATTGAACTTTGAGGATCTGAAAGACGTACTTTCACGGCGATGTTATCTCGATGCGCTCTTCTAAAAAACTGGCCAATCAGGTGGCGGGGCGACGATCTTTTGCGGGGTTGACATCACTGGCACATGCGTGTTGGCGCCCAGCGGTCGGGAATGCAACCCTATGACACACGAGGACGAGCGTCAAAGACCCTTGGAATCGCAGCGACGGGAAAAGATCGTCGTTATCTGGCAGAGATCAAGGTTTGGTGGTGTGTGCAGGCTCGCACGCCAGTGCACCCTCGACTTTCAACGCAACCGAATGACGCCAACCAGCCATGAGCGATGCAGAAAAGTCCCAATCCGCTGGGTGCGTTTCTCTGGATGAGCGCGTTCCTGGAAAGTGTGGGGATGGCAGCTTTTTAGAGCTGAAGCTAAGACAGCGTGGAGAAGTAACGGCGGAGCTGGAGGCCGCCTAGATGTTTCACCAGCGAGACACACAGATCATCATCGGGCGGATTATCTATGGCGGAGAGGTTTGGGTCTCCGGGCACGCACATTGACCGTAGAAGCAAAAATGGCCCGAGAGGCGAAAAAGAAGAGAGGCGCAAGGCGACCCTTTTCATTGCGTCGGCTGAATTGGTGCAGGTGTTGGCGATTGGTGCGCAGGGGACGGCTGGTGAAGCTGGTTGTGTTCCAGAAATAAGCATTTTGAAACACGAGGGACAACATTGGCACATGTGCAGCAAGCGGGCCGATAAATCCAGCCCCCAGCATCGAATGGTTTTTTTACTCGGTAGATGAATTGAGATAGTTCACGGCAGCACACATATTTTCCATTCTGTAGAGCCTTGATGAAGTGCGAGATAGGAAACGCCATCTAGAGACACCGCCCCCTCGGCAGACAGCAGGTCGGATGGTTAAGTCGACGGACGGATTGCGACCAAAACATTCAGCTGGAATGCGATGGTGGGAAGCAAACGGCAACTAACGGTGCAGAGAGGGAGAGAGGCTAAAGAGGTTGCATGAGCTGGCTGGCGACCATGATCGCTTTGGGTGCTAGGCCCGGGACTCAGCCTCTGAGATGGCGTACTTGATCGGGATACGGGGAACAGTCTCAGAACTAACAGTGAGAAACACACTCTATTCTCAACAAAGAAGCTGAGGTGTGGGCGGCGTCGGGCCAGACCATCCCTCTTCTGTTGCTGCATCCACCAGCCAACACGTCTTGTCGAGTCCGTCCAACCACTGAAAGCGAATACTGGTTTTAGCGCATGCGGGTGCTCCACCACGGTTCCAGCCCACCAACTGGAGGACGCTAGCCTTCCAAGGTTTCTTATCTGGGAAGATCGTCCAGCACCCATTACGTCCTCTTCGATGGTGTTGTCTGCCACTCTAGTTCCAGGCGATGATGCGATCGTCCACTGCACTGGCCCATCCCACATCCCACTATCCCATCTCTTGCTTCCAGTTTGACATCGCACTTTCAACTCATATTATCTGGATCAGATATTGCGATTCACTAATTCTGCTATTGCTCTTCTTTTTGTTATCCCCTCGCTAGTGAGTTTTTGTAGTCTCGCAGTTGCTCGCTTCCATCTTCGTTTCGTATCGAGGACCCCTGCTCTTAATCGCATCCCTGCCAACATTCCTGTCGTTGCTGGGCGCCCGAGACGACTGCGCAAGCAAGAGCAGAGCACACAGAGCCCGCGCGGCAAACCTGCTACACCACCACCACCGAGTCCGACGACATTCTCGATAGAGAAACCAAAGTACCCCTGGATCACCACTGGTCTGCCATTCTCCCGCAGCTGCTGTCTCAGAAACACCTTCACCTCGTAGGTTCCTCTGCCCACCAATGTTACCTCTCCTCGACTGACCGTTCTTGGCCGTGTTCCAGAAAACCCCCGACCTCCACCGCTCTCCGCCACACCCAGACCCTTGATCTCCATATCCCCTTACAATTATTGTTCCGACATCGATTGATCAGGCGCCTGCCAGACGATCCAGCGAACCACGTTTCCTCGCTTCTACTTGCCCCCTGCCTGCACCGCACGACATACAGGAGCTTCTGTGGGCGACGTGAACCATACCAGGCTTCGGCTAAGGAAGCCGTGCACACCTCCAAGAACAAGGATAGGGCCTTGGAACAACTGACCCAACCGACCTCGTCCATAGCTATCCTTCGGCGGCTTCCAACTCGTCGCCTTCTCCGTGCATCATACACGATTGCACCTGGACGTCTTTGGAGGAAACACATGTTGGCAGGTGCTCTTTGGCTCTAAGAGGACGACGCCTAACGACAGTCGCAACTGCGACGACACGGTACTTGACAAGAAGGAGAGATTAAGGACACTGCAGCATTTGGACAGTGTTGTAGACGAAGCAAGACGAGAGAAAACACGACCAACAACGGCGACGGCCGCCCGTCGCTGTTCGTCGCACCCAGACGACAATCCCCACGATGGACGCAGCTGTGGGACATGGAGCTCAGCTCCTCACCGTTGCCCACGACATATACCGCCGCGCAAACGAGACAGATACTAGCGAAGCAGACAAGGAGACGAGACCGCCAATATATAAGGTTATCGGCATATGCCTCGCCGTCGCCTCGGGCCTGTTCATCGGTGTCTCCTTCGTCCTCAAAAAGGTCGGCCTGCTCAAGGCCAACGAGAAGTACAATGAGGAGGCCGGCGAGGGCTACGGCTACCTTAAGAACTTCCACTGGTGGGCTGGAATGTCGCTCATGATCATAGGCGAGATTTGCAACGTCGTCGCCTACTCTTTTACTGACGCCATTCTCGTCACACCCCTCGGCGCATTGTCCGTCGTCATCACCACGATTCTATCTGCCATCTTCCTCAAAGAGCGACTCAGCATGGTGGGCAAGGTTGCTTGCTTCCTTTGTATCATTGGGTCTGTCGTCATTGTTATGAACGCGCCTCACGAGTCCGCCGTCGACAACATCCAGCAAATGCAGAAGTTCGTCATCACCCCGGGTTTCCTCAGCTATACGGGCGTCATCGTGGTCGGTGCTTTGATCGCTGCGTTCTACGCCGGCCCCAGATGGGGCAAGAAGAATATGCTGGTCTACATCTCCATCTGCAGTTGGGTGGGAGGCTTGAGTGTCGTCGCTACCCAGGGCCTGGGATCCGCCGTCTTGGCTCAGATCAGAGGCATCCCCCAATTCAACCAGTGGTTCATGTATGTGCTACTGGTGTTTGTCATCGGCACCTTACTTACCGAAATCATTTACCTCAATGTAAGTTTACTCCTGTCACCCCTCTGCCTCGCGATGATTGTTCAGGTACTTATCCGTCGTCTGCTCTGTAGAAAGCGCTCAACCTCTTCAATGCCGCCCTCGTCACCCCCACCTACTACGTCTACTTTACCAGCACGACCATCATCACATCCACCATCCTCTTCCAGGGCTTCAAGGGCACAGCGCAGTCCATAGTAACGGTCGTCATGGGCTTCTTGACCATCTGCTCCGGCGTCGTCCTGCTGCAGCTGTCCAAGTCGGCCAAGGACGTGCCCGATTCGGCCGTCTTCTCGGGCGACCTCGACCAGATCCACACCATCGCCGAGCAGGAGCAGCCCGAGACGGAGCCTAAGGCTGACGCCATCCGCGGCGCCGCCGCCATCGTGCGCCGCTTCTCGGTCGCGCGCCAGAAGATGGAGGTCGAGGAGCTCAAGCGCCTGCACGAGGAGAAGATGCAGGAGAGACTGACGCCCGTCAGCGAGAACGGGCCGCAGTATGAGTGGGACGGATTGAGACGCCGCAGGACCATGATTGGAAGCCAGCGGGGGCGGGCTATGACCTCGCCTACCAACAACAGGCCCTTCAGCCCGCCCGGCACGGCGCAGACGAACCAGACGCATCCGCCCTTGGGGTGGTCGCACTTCCCGACCGAGGAGGAGATCGCGGAGCGTGAGGGCAGCAATACGCCAGGTCTTTTGTCCAGCATTGCTGGCACCATCCGCAGCCGGGCCAAGAGCGTAGTCCTCCCTGGCCACCCAGAGTACCAGCCAGGCCAGCAGTCTTCGAACGACCCGAAGGTGCAAAGCCCGATGCACCCCGTACAATTGACCGAGATAAACGTGCCGTCGGGCAGCAGCGGCCATGACCAAAACACGACATACTATAACCGCCACCCCTACGGCGTACCGGCTGACAGCAAGACCGAATACGAGGGCAGCCAGGCGAGCTTGCCGTCAAGTAGCGGCAGGCGGGTGCAGTTTGGTGGAGACAACCGCCACGCTTCGCAGAGCTCAAGTCTAGCCGTCCCTCCCACGCCGCCGCCGCATTCGGCGCGCCGGCAATTCTCCTTCCAGAACGTTTTCAGGCGGCATCAGCAACATGACGGCGCCCAGGATAGCAGCCACCAGCAACAACAACACCACGACAGTAGGAGGCCGCGTGTGACGTCGAGAGGCTACTCGAACCCACAGGTCAAGGACGCGACCGAGGAGGAGCGGCTCGGCCTGGTCAAGGGCGACTCGCAGAGCATGCCGGCGCTGCCGCGGTACGGCGACGACGGGAATATTTATGAGAGCGGCAGCGAGGACGAGTACGACATGGGCACGGCGTACACGGACGACAAGCAGTCGCGGTACGGGCGGGGCATCACGGACTCGCCGCCGCGGAGGGCGCAGCAGCAACACCCGCTCGACGAGGAGGACGAGAAGGAGTGGGAGGCCCGCAGGGGGAGGTCGCCGCCGGACTCGTCGTCGTCGTCGAGGAGAGGGACGGGCGGGTCCGGGTCGTCGCCGCCTCCGCCGCCGCCGCCGAAGCACAGTCCGCCCAGGGGCGGGAACGGGGCGTTTATATGATGGGATGTTGAGGGGTATGGTTGTAACATTAGACGAAAGCGCCTTTCGTTGTTTTTGGTCGTTCATTCATGACTTCATGTTGTCGCTTGGGAAGGGTGTTTTGGGGCTGGCACATGATTCGAAGCACCGAATGGGACAAACATGAAGGAGGGGGGAGCAGCACAGATACCATGGATGGCATTAGAGGGTGGGAGAAAGCATTGTTGCATATATATACATCGGCTTTGGAACACGATACGTGCAATGAACGAGTTTAAAGAATGGGGAGTTTGTGATGTCATGATATGAGTGACGGTATTATATGTCGAGTCTAATTGCTGGCATACGCCAGGCCTTCATTCGTATGAACTGCTATACCCAGCGCCTGGGTACTTATACCTCCTATTATAGCAGCTTGTTCATGCGATTCAGCTTCATATATAACAGACATTCTTAGGGTTACTGTTCGAGCAAGTCCATAAGTCCAACCGTGGAAAGGAGAAGGCGGCATCAGCCCCCTTTTTAGCCTGTGTTGTTCGACCTTCATGCGCCATCAACTCCAGGCAAAGCTTGAAACGTCATACGAGTGAGATTAGCACGATTCATATGAAAAGATGAGATTCTGTTGAAAGAATTGAATTTCGAAGGGAGACGGCGCTCCAAAGCGTCGGGTCCGATCCCCTTGTCATTCCATAGGAAGGTGAGGCTTACAAGTGAATGTCGATGTGCATGCACCTTGCCGTCCCTTCATTCCACCCTGAGGCTCACGAGCATGTGATGCGGGCATCGGATAGAGTGACGTTCATGCACATTTGTGTGGGGTAATTCACGATTGCAATAGAGCAATCATTAAAGCCTGGTACTCTGCCTTATACGAACTAGCAAAGTTGTATTCGGTGGCCAAGCCTTTCCATCAAGATTGACGATCACGATCACAGCAAGATCTCAGCTATGAGGAAACCCAGCCCGAACCCCACGATCCGGATCCTCCTCGTCGGGGCACCGGGCGTGGGCAAGAACTGTCTGGAGTCGAGGGTACAGGCCAACTGTCAAGATTGCAGAGTCGAACCTACTGACTAAGAAGGGGATGTAGTTCACGACATCGACCTTCCCACCGCCATACAATCCAGCCCTTACCCTGACGAGCAGGCGCCTCTTCACCCTGACCCCAAGACCACCTACACCAGCCGGCGTAACTTTCACAAGGCCACTAGACACATCAGATGGCCTCAAGCTCACCCTGGCCGACGCAGACGGACACGAGCCTCCGCGCTCGCCCGGGGCTTCGTCGACCTTTTCCAACCCGGCATCCGGTCACGACGAAAACCTTCAAATCAACACCACCTGCGCCGAGTGTGCCCGCGAGAGGCAGCGGGGAGCATACCTCGTCGAGATCGTCAACTCGCCCGCATTGCAGGACCCAGCTGCCAGGATGCGCGTTCTCGCGACTGGGAGCTACGACGCCGTGATCCTTGTCTACGACGTATGCAGCCGCGCCTCTTTCGACGCCGTAGCTGACCTGCACGCCGAGATTCCCCTTCAAAGCAGATGCCACCGGCCCCACCGTCACCACAGAAGAGCCGCCTCATCCTCACACCCGTCTGCTCCTGTAGTGGATGCCGACAAGCGCCGCTCCAGAGCGAGCAGCTGGTTCGGCGGCGGCAGCGAGACCGCCCTCTCGGCGCCCAGGGGCGAGGTCGTCGTCGCGCTGGCGGGCAACAAGGCCGACGTCGACGACGCCGGGCTCCGGTACGACGACGGCGCGGTGGACAAGGAGGCCGCGCTGCGGGAGGAGGAGCGCGGGCTTGTGCACCCGCTGTTCCGGGAGAGCAGGTTGTATGATGAAGATGAGTACCGCTACAGCAGGGGCGGCGGGAGGGGCCCGCTCTCGCCTTCGTCGATGCCGCGGATGTCGTCGGCGGTCGGGTTCGCGCCGCCGGGCGGGATCAAGAGGGAATCTGCGCCGGGGGGACTGATCATGGCGCGCAGGTCAGTCGTGTCGGCTGCTGATGAGGCCGGGGTGCGACGGTCGGTCTTGTCGGCAAGGACGGTGCCGTTGTCGCCCATGTTCGGCGCGGTGCCGCAGCGGCGGTCCGAGGTCATTGAGCGGTGGCTGCGGACGGGGTCTCCTGTGCCTGTGGGCGAGGAGGAAGAAATGGGGGAAGAAGAGGAAGAGGAAGAGTGCACGCGCGTGGACACGTGGTCCGAGACGGCGGGGCCGGCGCGGAGACAGGTGTCGTGGGAGGAAGGGGACGCGCTGGCGCTGGCGCTCGTGCTGGGCGTGCCGTTTTGTGAGACGAGCGCGCGGACGGGGGAGGGTGTGGAGGAGGTATTTGAGACTGTTGTCAGGGGGGTGTTGAGGGAGATGGGGAGGGAGGAGGAGAGCGGCTGGAGAGGAAGGGGAGAGTGTAGGCATCGTGGGAGGGAGGAGAGGAAGAAGCGGCGTGGGACGAGGAGGGCGAGGAGCGAAGTGGTCGCTGTGCGTGAGAGCAGCGGGATGGATGATGCGATGTCGCTCGGCGGTGGTGGGCTGCCCAAAGTCGAGGTTACGGAGCGACCGATCGAGGCGCCGGCGACGTCGTCGAGCAGCGAGACGGGCGATGCGATTGTGCCGGTGGCCGCGGACCGGGCGAGACGTCCGAGCGTGGTAGAGCGGGTGAAGCACTTGTTCACGAGGAGGCATCATGGTGTTGTCGGGGATGTGGCTGCATGAAGGAGGAGGAAATCCCGCGCATCTTGTTCATCTTTTTTTTTTCCCCCAGTATTAGAGTATCATGAGATATCTCCGAGAATCTCCTTCATACCCTCCAGGGCGCTCACGCTTGCTATATGCAATGAAATGTCTCATTAAAAGAACAGCGTATGCTCTGGCTGGGTGAGTGAAACAAAGTCGTGACCTCGTCAAAAAAAGATGCCAACCCTTCCGAACGCCGAGAATGCAGTAAAAGCTGGTCGCATTGGTACAGGCGCGTGTCTTGCCCCGACCGGAACCGCATTTCCTCCCTGGGGCAGTCCCCGATGCGTGGTTTGAATTACCAGTCCGCAGCCCATCCATTTTCCTCAAGAAACTCTTCGCAGGCCTGTTTCAGATTCAGGTTCGGCCTCAGGTCCTTGCGGGCGAGAGGTTGACGGGTCAGAGGGTCAGTGTTCGATGTCCGCAAATGCTCTTCAATAGACGCCCTTTCGTACGACCTGCCATTGAGTGTCTTGATTGCGAGGAGCCCACGTCAGTATGATCACAAGAGAAACAGTAGAGTCACATCGCCAACTCACCGTGACGGGATCGACCATGAATTGGAAGGTAATGTCATCAACAGCCCAGTCCGGCACTTTCCTCTTCTTCTCGCTGTTCGACCTGGCCGTCTCAAAAACAGTGCGCATTTGCTGGATCTTGGCCTCCCACTCCTCATTCAGCTCCTTGCGGTCCTCCTCCGTGCCCTCGTCCTCGAGGTAAGCCAGATCCTCGGCCCTCTCCTTCTCAAACAGGCGCATGACCGTCTGCTCCAGGTGCGCCGTCTCGCGGACCCGGCGCTTCTCCTTGTCGTCCCACCGCTCCTTGCGGCAGGTGCGGACAAGGTCCGTGATGGCGGCCAGCGACTTGTCATGCTCGTTCTTGGCGCACAGCTCGTGGGCGGTGCGCGCGCTGGCGAGGGCGCCGTCAAAGTCGCGCATCTTGAGCTGGGCCTGGGCCAGGTAGTAGTGGGCCTTCATGTTCTTGGGGTCGACGTCCAGGCAGACCTGGCAGTCGGTGATGACCTCTGGCCACATCTCGAGCTTGACGCGGGCAAAGGCCCGGTTGGTGTACAGCTGTGCATTCTTGGGGTCTTTGATGATCCTGATTGACGCATGTCAGTGTACGGCTCGGTGCAGTCTCAGAGGATGCCGGTGACGAGGCTGACGCCGTGTAACTCACGCCTTGGAATAACAGCCGTCGGCGCCCGGGTAGTCGCCTGCTCTGAAGTGGCGATTGCCTTCTTCTTTGAGCTGAGCTGCAGTGAGGCCACTCATTGCGTGGCAATTGGGATTTCAGTTCCCGTCAATGTCAAATGAAAATATTGACAAGACCAGAGGTAGGCTCAGCCTGGCCTCGTCGACAATGATAATGCGGCCGTAGGAGTTCACTCTTGGGGCGAGGCAGATTCCCCACGGCTGCAGATGAACCTGATGTATCACAGCGCGCGCGTTCTCTGACAAGGCAGATAGCCTAAGTCGCCGGGCGCCAGTCAAGAGACGTGTGTAGTTTTGTCGATGAGGGGCACGGCCTCGTTACCGATGGTAGGGTAGCAAGATCGGCTGCTGCAGGCGCGGACGTGAGACTCTTGTGTGATCTGTTGCTCTATTGGACGCTGCGCAACAGGGCCGGCTTGGATCGAGGTTTGGACAGCGAGCCGCAGGTTCCGTGCCCGTAGAGCTGCCCCAAATATATACCAACTGCCAAGTGAATGTCCGTTAATAAGATGACAATGAATCAGGTACGTGTGTCGCAACTTGCTATTCACAGCCGCCTTGTGAGAGCCAACGCTTCACGTGAGGACAAAGATGAAGAAGACGCAAACGACATGAAGCGAAATGAGATGATGAGAGCGCACGGCGCGGTGGCCGCCTGAAGCGGAAGTGCCCACGGGCGGGTCCCCCCGCTGATACCGCTGAAACAAAGCGCTGAAAGTGCTGAAAACGGTAAAAGTCGCCCCACACCCGCCGATTTGTCACACGTGTGAGAACCTTCCAGAATTGGGGGCCGCAAAGGGGGATCCTCGGGGTGCAAAGAGCCCTGGTACATGAGGACTACAGTGTGCTTATCTAATCTATCCGCGGCAACGTGGCGGAGTGGTTAACGCGCCAGCCTGGTGAGTAAAAATGTACCCCAGTCTTTACCCTTTCTAACACCCTCACAGCTAGTTCCACCATTCGATTGGTCTTCAAGCTGGTTCCTTCGGGAGCGTGTGTTCGAGTCACACCGTTGTCGATTTCTTCCCTTCTTTGGATATTCTTTTTGCTTCGCAGGGCAAGACAATTGGAAGAGATACTTAGTTATATTGAGAGGCTAATGGAAATGACGAAAAATGCCAAGGTCTAGATTGGTTATTGAGATCTGTCCGTGCGAAAACTGTGGCTGTTCTATTATGTTTCCCCAGAGCATCTGCCATCATCATCTTTCCCATCCCCTCAAAAAAAGGAAAGAGGGCAAAGAGCAGAAGTATGCAAATTGTCCAATATATAGGTCTGCCGAATATATTTCCCGGTTGAATTATTTCATGGCCTCAGTTTGGGCTGGGTCAAGGGGGTACCGGGAGACGGGAAAGTGCTTGCATGATCGTGGACACGCGAGATACTCGCCGCACCAACTTAGACAACGTTTTTAGGCTTACGATACCGACAGAGCTTATGGATGAGCGGCCGGTACTGTCCCAGCTATGGGAGAAGAAACGCGTGCAATGGCGTCTCCCGGTATAGATGGCCAGCATGGAAAGATCCTGCAACTTGCCAGCCATGCGAGCCATGTGCACAACCTCGAAAGAAATCCAAGTGGCAAGTAAGTCGTGTCAAGAATTCGACCGCGATTTACTGTTCATTAGCATGCCAGCCATATCCAGCCCTTTCGTACAGAAATGTTGATGGGTTACACGGGCAGGACGGGATAGACGTCCCCTGAACATGTTTCAGCAGTATGTTCCAGTCCGGCCTCAGCAAGCCATCCGAAATGCGCACCAGCTCCTGTCGAGCTGTCTGGATCCCTTCTTAGCTTTCGTGGATCCCTTGCCACCGGAGGATTATTGTGATCCGCTGCACGAAAGGGCTTGGAGCAGTGCAGCTCATGCAGCCGAGTTGATGCTGGCCGCTATCCCCTTTTACTTCGTAAGAAGTCATCTGGTGAAATACTTTGGACAGGTTCAAGATGTAGACTAGAATAAAGTGTTACATCCAGGCTTGAGATCTTTTGCGCCCTGCATGTGGTGTTATACAATGTATTGTCCTGCTAAGTTTTCTCCGTGAGGTATGTCCGTGAGTATCCAAACGCAGTCGTCTATTGATGCAATGGTCAGGATATTCAATTTACTAAGGTATGTCAACTGCCTGTTAATATACTCTGGGCTATATTTGATCTATTGGCAGCTACTTGAACGCCGCTGCTAATCTCAGATAAGTAGTCGCGTACCGCTTGGTCTTTGTCCCGAGGCGCTGGAACTTTGTTTGCTTCTCCTGAATTCTTCGGCCTTTCAGTTCCGCATGATCGATCTGCCAAGTATTGGTGGCGGCGCTTTAATCGAGTTAAGCAAACACCGTACATGCAGGAAAAGCAACCTTCGCGGAGGTGCGGGCTGGCTGTTACACAATGAGGCGACCAATGCTCTTGGATCGGTTTGAGACAATTCCAACGATGCGAGACAGACAGAGCAGACAAGCCGTGTCCCTGAACAGGAGTACACAAGAGTCGATTAAAAGTTGGGCGGACGTGTTCGTGCGGAATGATGGTGGAAAAGCGGCGCGTGGAGTACCCCTTAAACGTGCGTTGAAGAGGCAATCCTTTTATATCTCCATCTTCCAATTCCCGCTTTGCTCACTCCGGGACATCTTTGTACCCATTGAGTGCTACTCTTGAACGCAATAGGGCAAGATACCTCTTTTTCTACTTTCTCACCCTATCAGGTGGTCCAGGCGAGCAAGTATCATCAACGCATCCACACGTTCCGGGCTTTCGGGTACGGTAGCGAGGAAGCCTTCAAGCACGCCAAAACACCACTGCCGGGCCTTCGGTACGGTCGAGAAGGAACCAGAACCTAGACAGGAATCCCCCTCAAATCTGCGTCTCTCCTGATCTCGATCTCGACACATTGCAGTAAATCCTCCCGGGCTCCTCTCTTTCTCCTCGTACCTCGACTTTCCATGACAGCCAGAAAACCTCCCATCAAGAAACGCACCAGCCATCGCGTCCGTCTCGGTGCATTCAGAATGATTCCCCGATTTCATTTGTTCTTGTTCCTCGCAGGAGCTTTCCTGCTCTTTTACGGACTGAATACCCAGTACGACACAATTGCCGACACGATCGCACAGGTTGCTCAAAATAAGGAGAATGGGCAGCACGACACTCCCGCGAGCCCTGCGAGCCCACTAAGTCATCCAAACCCTCCATCTCTTCCCAAACCGCAGGCTGCAAAGCACAAGACCAACGACAATGTCAAGGGTCAGTACTGCAAGTGGGTTTTCGACAGGTATGAGTCCAGCGCCTACGAGGAGGAGTGGTTCCAGGAGGTGCCAAAAGTGCAGACCACCACCGCAGAGGGACTCAACGTCTGCAAGGCGATGAAGACCCCGAGGCACGCCGAAGCAGCCAAGATCATCGTCAGCCGAGCCATCGCCCTGGTGAATGTCGACCCGAAGATCCAGTGGACGACGCTAGACGAATCGTCGACGGATCCGCTCGTGGCCGCAGACGACTACATGAGCCGCATGCACTACCGGCGCGTCTGCTACGATGAGAAGAAGCAGAGCTTCGGGCCGGCCCCGGGCCGCGGTGTCCAGCTGATCGAGCCACTGTTCGGCATGCTCCGTGACCCCTACGACGGCTACTGTGGCGGCGACAAGCTGACGATGGAGGACTACCCCGACGAGTACCCCGGGCAGTCCAAGCACCACATCCTGCCCCAGGGCTACTCTCCATACGCCTACACGACCAAGGACGGCGAGCCGACAGAGTGGCACTCGCACGGCGTCCCTCCCTGGTACTCGTCGCTACGCCCCACGCCCGACGAGCAGGTCGGCACGGCGTGGACGCCGCCGCAAAACGTGCACCTGGACCTGGGCTCTTCGTACTTTGGCGGGTGGACCAAGGGCGCGACGGCGGCGTCGGGCCAGTGGTTCTACGACAAGTACCACGCGCGCGGGCAGAAATTCAACCGGTTCGTGGCCGTCGAGGTCGAGACGCTCAACGACACAATGGCGTACGAGCAGGTCCCCGCGGACCTGGTGGGCATCTACACGCTCATGAACGTGGGGCTGACGATGGACGGCGGCAAGGACAAGCTCAACGCCATCGAGATGATCAAGCGGCTCGTCAAGCCCGAGGACTTTTTGGTGTTCAAGTTGGACATCGACTCGGCGCCCATCGAGGAGCCCATCGTGCAGGACCTGCTGGCGGACGACCCGGAGGCCGGGGGCGCGAGCGGGCTGATTGACGAGCTCATGTTTGAGCACCACGTCAACTACTGGCCGCTGAACGGGCCGTGGGGCATCCCGGCTAGCTCGACGAAGCACGGGGATTTGTTGACGAGCTACAAACTGTTTAGGGATCTGCGGAAGAAGGGCATTCGGGCGCACTCATGGCCTTGAAGAATTGTTTGTCGTTATTGGTGGCTTCATGAGGTTGTGTTGTGTGGTGTGGTGCCGGATGGCGTTTGCGCCTGTTTTAGGTGCTTAGTAGTTGGGGTTGGGTGTATGATGAGTGATGGATCGTAGCCAGGGATGTGCACTGTAACAGCTTCGACTTGTTTTTTTCCTTATGTCATCTTAGATGTACGAAAAGACCGAGACAATTGAATTGAATTTACTTTGTTTTAGACCTACTGCCTGTACGAAGCTACCGAGGTGACTTACCTGCCAAAGTTGAAGCCCGAGCAAGAACTCACGATTCACTTCTGCGACCGAGATGATTGTTCCGGTCCTTCACCCACAGCGGTTTATCAGCGCAGGCCAAATAAGCGAGAGAGAGCATCTGATTCATCGTTTGAAGCCGAAAGCCAGTCCGATCGACAGGCCCAGAACGGATAGCTTCGGCGACAGACTTTTTCATCATCATCACCGGACCTCAAACAGCTCTTGACCCCTAGTCTTAGCTCATTCCTTCTATATCTCCCATCACCAACCTATCGCGAACCGCACACACCATTCACCACGGTAGGGCTTGTGTGACCAACGCCGGACTAACAAGGCACGCGTTGGTGATTGGCCCCCAGCAGGGGTTCGCAGTTCTTCGCGGCCGTGTTAGTGTCAATGCGCGGGCCCCAATCAACGGCCTGATCATCGCTGTCAGCAAGGGAGAGCCGTGATTGACGGTGGGTGATTTGATCTTCGCACCCCGCGTCACATCTCTCTTCTCAATTGACTCTGCTTGCGGTGGGGAAATCACACCCCCTGAAAGCCTGCAATATGCATGTTCACATCACAAAGGATTCGCGGCCGGGATGGTCATTTGTCTTGCGGTCTAGCCTAGCCCAATGGGTGCAGCCAACGAAAATGCATCATCTCTCGCTTCGTTCTCTCTTTCTCGCTCACCGTTCAATGCCGGCTGATCAGTGAGCGTCGTTCGCGAGCATGTTCGCATTCACGGCCAAATTGCCCAGGCCGTTGGTAAGCTGATGGGCTGCTGATTGAGGCCCCCAAAACCATGCAGGCTGTTAATTCTTCGCCGACTAACTGCATTGCGGGCCGCTGCTCGTCATCGCCTCATCGCCAGATGGTTTCAATCTTTAATCTACCGTGATCTTGGCCGCCTTTCTGGCCGCATCAAGGGGCCCCCATCGGCCCCCATCCATTTCGTGCGGCCGCTCCCGAAAATGCTGTTAGATGCGGTGTGCAGTGCAGGTGGACAAGACAGGCATATCTCCACTCACGGATCTGCAGAACAGTGCAGCATTCTTGATATTTACCTTCGGCCCGCAATCTGCAAGTTAGTTCAGAGGCCTAGGCAGGTCACCTGTTTGGACTTGCTGGCCAACAGCAGAGAAGAGCCAGGGTCTGCTCGCAGAGGAGATCGTACCCCCGGTTCGCTGTGGTCTGTGTTAACCGCCCGCGACTTTGATCCCATCACCACGGCGCCCAATCACACCCTGGTGACTGGTGCCCCATCCGCACGTCACGCACCACACAGCATCCACCGCCAATGGCCCCGCCGTAGTACACCGGCCCGGGACTGGGCCTTGGCCTCTCTCACTCTGTGTGGTTCATGCGGTAAGTCATGTAGCTACACTATCAGAAAGGGGAGGGCCAAGGGAAAAGGGCGGGAACACAGGAGTGACAAGGACCTTTTTTATGATAATCATGTCATAGGTGATTCTCGGCAACAGCGGGGTTGTCGTGATTCGGGAAAATTGCTCACGTCGGTCGTGTTACCGTCAGGGACTGAACTGTATATAAGCTTCCACGACTCCCTTTCTTCACTCCCCTCGAAGAAAAGGTCATCACAGCAGCAGCATCTTCTCCACATAGCTCCAGGTCAAGCCTTTGGGTTATTTTCAAACACTTCAAAATGATGTCTCTTCAAGCTATTTCGCTCTTCGGTCTGGCCATGCTCAGCGCCGTCACCGCACGGCCGCTGGCCTCCGCCGCTGCTACCGTCGGCTTCGAGGCCTTTGCCAACCCCGAGTTCTCCGGCAAGATGAAGCATTACACTTCACCCGAGATCGCTTTCGACAAGTGCTGTACGTATTTTCCCTCTATGCCCCATCTCGGATCTCCAATCTGACAACATGCAGATACCTTTGGCTCCGAATTTCCCGCCGGTCAGCCGGGTGGTGTCTCATCCATCCGGGTGGATCACCTCAACGAGTGCCGCATCTTCCCGTACGTTTTATTATATTGACCCTCTCTCTCCCTTTCCGGTCATGCAGACCCTTTCAACCCTCCTTGATGAGTAGGGAGGGGTATACTTGGCTGATGTAATATAAAATATGATTATGCTGACATGAGATACCGATATATAGCAACGACAACTGCGACCCTGGCAGCGGCAATGACAACGATGCCCTTTGGATCATCGGTGGCTACCACGACCTCGCTAACCCCGAGGTCGGCTGGGATGACCGCGCGAAGAGCTTCAAGTGCACGTACTGCCCCACATGCAACAACTGAACATAGCAACCTGATCTCGGGAGTTGGTTTTTTCTTCGTTCTGCTGTGTGCCGCCGGCAGGGACACCTTTACTAGCATTATCTTTTCATGACTTTACGCCTATGCATCATCATCGTGGACGGCCAAGAGCACGGTGTGGGTTGGGGGACTTCGCATGGAGGTGGTACCTTTTTAGACTTTATTTTTTTGATACCCTTCATCTCCTTTCGTCAGCATGATACTTTATGCAAATCATCATATCTATTGATCCTTCCCGTGTCTAATGTTCAAATGTGACCCAATGCAATGCACCCATGTGCCTATGCTATATCCGCCGACGTGGCTTTGTCCTTGGGCGTGCACTTGAGGCTCCGCGCAATGGTGCACACCCAAACCTTGGGCCCTCTTTCATCATCATCCATGCGATTGCGCTCCACGAGACGCTTAATCGCGTTACTGGCCACCCGGTTGGACGTGACGGTCGTCAGGCTCGACGCCCAGCCGTACGCAAACACCGACCGCGACGGCTCCGTCAACTCGCGCATCACCGCGTTCGCCACCCTAGGTAACGTCCCCTTCTGTATACAGCTCTCCACCGCACCAACGCCCCAGTCCCCTCCCACGACACGCACAGGCAGGCGCAGGTCATCCGGCACCGGGTGTACAGACATCTCCTTGTACCGCGCCAGCAGCTCCGGCCTACTCCCTCCTGTCTCAGGCCCGACCTGCTCCCCGTCGGGCAGTAGCAGCGCGCCCCTCTCGAGCTCAGTCGGCGTCGCCATGACGCCCGTGAGCTTGGCAAACGTCCGCGCCGCCTCGCGCGTGCACACGAGCTCCCTGCCCCGCAGCGCAGGGTACACCACGCGCAGGAACCTGCCCGGGTCGGCGTTCTCCTTCTCGATCTCGGCGTTCTGCGTCTTGTGCCGCGCCGGGTCGGCCGTGACGTTCGTGTGCGTGATGTCCGACGCCAGCGCGATGAGGACCGAGCAGTCGAGGTTGACGGCGGGCGTCAGGCCGCGGTAGGTCTGCGGCAGCAGGTGGTTCAGCGACGTCTCGAGGTCGCCCCGGGGCAGGGCGGGGGTGGTGACGAAGGGCGACTCGGCCGTGTCGACTGTGAGGCTGATGCCGTGCCTGTCGCCCATGCGCCGGATGCGCCCTATGAGCACGTCGATGTCGCCGTTGAGGCCCTCGGTGATGCGCGGCAGGACGATGTGCACGCGCGGGAAGACGTAGTCGTGGCGGTTGGCGCGCGCGGCGAGCACGAGATCCCGCGCCGCCTGGACCACGGGGATGTCTTCCTCCCCACTGCTGCTGCTGTCGTCGTCGTTCTCGGAGCCACCGACAGTCTCCTCGCCAAAGTCCCAGCCGGCTGCCGTCATCTCGTGCACCAGGCGCGTCTGCGTAACGCCCATGATGCGCAACCACTCCGCCCCGTCATCGACGATCGCGTCGATGAAGACGTCATTGGCATGCCGCATGTCGCGCTTGGGATAGTGTCCGCCACGGCCGCGATCTGCGTCGTCCTTTTCGGGTTGCGATGGAGGCGGCGCCATCTGCGCCGTGCAGTGGAAGCCCGCGAGCCCAGAGCACTTCTTGACGAGGGCCCACTGGGCGGCGTACCCGGGGATGTTGGACGCCGAGAGCTGCAGGCGGATCTTCTTGATGCGGTCCACGGCCTCGCTGTCGTCGCCGGACCCTTCTCGGAGCGTGGTCGCTATATCCCGGGCTTCGTCACGCAGGCGTTGGACGAAGCGGGACTCCTTGATGAGGTGCCGAAGCCACTTGTCCA